>VDFB02353493.1:319537911-320206448 GCA_007258455.2 Sequoia sempervirens
GAGAGTTAATTAGGTGCTAGAGGACATGCTCTGCATGTACATTATGGATCAACAATCTCGTTGGGAGGAGTATTTACATTTGGTTGAGTTTGCCTACAATAATGGTTATCATAGCTCCATTGGCATGGCACCTTTTCAGGCGTTGTATGGTCGTCCTTGCTGTACCCCTTTGAGCTGGGATCGGTTAGAGGATAGGGTTCTTCTTGGACCTGACATGCTTTGAAATATGGAGCAGCAGGTGGCTTGTATCAGAGAGCATCTTATTGCAGCGTAGGATAGGCAGAAAAAGTATGCAGATGCTCATCGTGTTGATCAGCAGTTTGCACTTGGGGATCGCTTGTTTCTCCGGGTGCATCCACGAAAGAGTCATATTCGTTACGGAAAGGGCTCTAAGTTGGCACCCCGTTTTGTTGGGCCTTTTGAGGTGTTAGAGAGAATCAGACCTATTTCCTACCACCTAGCCTTGCCACCTTGCCTGTCGCGGATTCACGATGTTTTCCATGTTTCTGTTTTGAGGCCTTATTTTCCTAATGTTACTCATGTGTTGGATTGGAATGCTTTGCAGGTCGAGGATAGGCAACTAGCTCTAGAGCCTGTGGTCGTGCTTCAGCGTCAGAGTCTCTCCCTTAGGGGATGAGATATTGAGCAGGTGTGGGTCCAGTGGGATCCAAATGATGAGACCTCGACGACTTTGGAGGATGCAGATCTCTCATTAGAGAGGCTTACCCTTATTTGTTCTCTGGCTTCCAGGAGTAAGCCATGTTCTAGGGGGGGAGGATGTAATACTCCCATGATGGTTGACTCATTAGATACTCTTGATACTTTTGATCTTGAGGATACTCTGTGATACTTATGTGGTGGATTTATATTTGATCGTGTGTGGTTTCTTAGTTAATTTTGCTTATTTTATGTGTGACAGTTGATGATACATTATACATAGATGATTTGAATTATTATACAATGACAAGTTCTTAAATTTATATGCGATAATGATATTATGCCTACAATGACATGTTCAGTATATTATGGTGGAAGGACGGAGTAGTACCACTCGCTTGTGAGTGCCCTATTACCTCGCTATTTCCTTTCACCATGTGTTTTCAGTGGAGATTACATGTTACTTGATATTTATCTGTTTGTAGGAATTGCAGGATTAAAGTCTCGACTCCACCTGCTTCGGCAGGACAGGGCGAGCACAAATTAAACCCAACGGGTACGATGTGGTTAAAAGGAGTTGTTAAGGAAGAATTTCCCGACCCAAGTCCGTCATTGGTATGAGGTCGTCGAGTCATGGGTTGATCTGAGTTTTGTCTTGATATTTTGATTATTCATGGGTTAAATGATATATTTAATTTATTTATGTTGGTGATAGTTAATTTAATTATGTTGGAATTAAAAAGATTAAATTAAAGTTATTTTTAGTAATTATGAGTTAATAAGTATTGAGGCTTAATTATATTTTAATTAAAAGTTAATTATTGTTTAAAATTAAATAAATAAATAATTAAAACTTGTTTTAATTAAAATTTTTAGAATTGGGAGGTGGTAATTTAAAATAAATCAATAAACACATAAGTAATAATTAATTAAAGCGAGATTTTCATATAGAAGAAAATTAGTTATTTTGAAAATCTTCCACGGGAACGGAAGAGGAAGAGTGAGGGGCGGTTGTAAAGGTGAATTGGGGTTATTCTTTAAAGGAAGAGGAAATTTTTTTTGGAAGGGGTCGAAGAATTGGTTTCGGGAAAAGAAGCTACAAGAAAGGCCAGTGTGTGAAGGAGGAGAAAATCTTCTGTGGGGATTTCTTCTCCAGCCGAAGGACGCCAGGTTCCTTTTGAAATTCTATTCTCTTTATTATGCTTTTGTTGTTAGTTGGCTGAATTGTTTGTTGAGTTGAATCTCTGGCTGCGTTGCAATTTGTGATTGAAATCTCCTGACTGTTGAAATCTTGCAAACTTCCCTTAAAACCTAGGAAAAATGTTGTTCAGATTTATTCAACACAAGTCATTTGTAAATTCGTAGTTGATAAAAGAATTATTGGTTGAAGAGTCAACCCAGATCTGGAATTATAATTATTCAGAACAAATATTTAATTTATGGCTGAACTGGAATTCGATTTGGGTAGTTTTTTTTTTTATTCAAACAGAGATAGGGTTAATTGTTGACTCATCCCTTTGTATTGGATTGAAAGTAATGTGTACCTTCAGAATTCATTTTCTTATAAACGCTGTAAATGTGCTGGACTGTTGCGTCCGTACCCAAAATGGGATATGCCGGGGTAGTTAAGTTTTATTATGTTATTCTGTATTGGGATTTTGGTTCACAAGTTTAGTCGCTTATATGTTATAAAACGGGAAACTGAAACCAGTAATAGTTATTCAACTCATGGGTGCTCTGTTTTGTTGCGCTTTATGTCCCTGTTTTATCCATTACTGATATATGTAGTTGATAAATTCATTCCTCCCTTACTTTGCATTGCAATTTCCCAATTTGTGTAGGCATTCAGAAACCGTTTGAAATTTTGGAATCATGATTTTTACACAGAAATTTGCATACGACAAATCATTTGTTTCGAAACCATTAACCCTGGCATGGCCGTATTTCTTTTTCTGCGTCCTGTGTTTTTGTCTTGCACCGGTCTTCTGTGTGATTGCAGAGGGTTCGATCGGCAGCGACCATACTCACCCTGACCTCCATTTCCTGTGGCTGAGTACCTAGATCTCCCTTATCTCTCATTGGTTGGCGCGCCGCGTGTAGTAACGTCTATTTGTTCATTCGCTGTAAGGTTTCGCTGTATAGTGTGCTCGTTATTAGTTCATCCATATGCATAATACTCGTTGTTTAATGTGCGCCCGTTGAGGAATGAATTTGGATTGTTTATTCTGCGCTGTACTGTTATATACTCATATATAGTTTTAGTTTCGAAAGTGGTATCATTTAGTTTGGCTGAATACGCATCAAGTGGTACCTATCCCTTGTAGTGGAGCGAAGTTAGGTCGCCTGGTGTCGGAAGAAAATACCGTTTTCGTGGGTAGGTCGTAGTTACAGTTTTAAGCGTTGGGTTAGTAATTTTCCATGAAACTTTTGTTCTTATTGATTCCGTAATTATACCTGCTGTTTCGGGATGGTACTCGGAGGAATATGCGTTTCTTTTTTTTCTTTGTTGTACGGGATATTGCGAATTTATATGTTCTAATATGGGGTTTGGTTTATAATAAGATTGGTTGGAAATAAATTTGAGTTATAGGCAACTATTTAAGTAAATAATTTTATAAGTCTACATAGATATATATAGTTGGGGATTAATTTGTATATCTATAATAATATTAATGTTGATACTAATTTATATATATATGTGTGTAGATTTGTATAAATATCTTGTAATTTAATTGTGAGATAGTTTAGTATTGATAGTATGGTAGGAGGTTAGTATACCATTATTTGTTTTATTCGTTGAAGGTGGTATTCATTCTTTTTAAGAAAACAAATATAACGGTGAAACATAGAGTTAAATTGGATGTTTTTTTTTAATGGAAATTTTGTGCATTGAATTATATTTTGATGTGAATTGTTCCATGTTTAAGACGTGTTCCTTTTTGTATTATTGTTAATGATTCTTATGAGTTATATTGTTTTGAGAGTGATGGGAATTTTCTTTTGTTGGGACACCTAGAAGTTTAACGTCTTGTTAGGAACCTGAGTGATTCCAGAGGTGGGATAATGTGGCACTCTTGTTTCATTTTAAATTTGATTTTGTGATGCTATTGGATCAATTGTACGTTTGGATTATACCAATCTATGAATGAGTTTTCTTATGGTTGGTGAGATGGTCATGCCTCACCTTGATTATTATTTGATTCAGTTCTTTATACGGTACAATCTTTGATGATATTGTTTTGTGATTGAGTGTTTAGAGGGAGTGGCTCTAAGTGGGTGGTCGACACACAAAGGGGCGCTAGGATAGCCCTCATTAGAGTGAATTTAATAAGTGATAATTTAATTAATTAACTAGGGGTGAGTAGTAACACACTAAAAAGATAATTGTTGCCTCATTCGCCTTTTTGTGCTACCGTAGACTAAAGGGGATTAGGAAGGCCGTGGTTGGCATGATCGTTGCCTTGTCTCCACGAAAGGTAACAGTTCCACATGAGCAACCCTATGGGGCGGTTCCTTGAGATAGGTAGCCTGGATAACCATAGATGGAGGCGGTTCCTAGCGCTTGGTTGCCTGGATAATCCGCCAATAGGTGGAGGCCATACCTTGCGATAGGTAGCCTGGAGAATCCATGTTAAGCCATGCGATGACACTTCCCTCTAACATTCATATTTATGTTGTCTTTTGGAAATACTCTAGAATTGGTCACTTGCCTTGTATTGATGATTTTGTTGTTGTTTGAATTTGAACACTTTTATGTGTTGTGTGATTTCATTTAGTTGGTTGTGAGTCTTTGCCTTGTTGGTCTTGGTCGGGAACCTTGCAACTCCTAGCATGTGGGTGGTCCTCTGATCATGAGCCACACCCTGCTAGATTCTTTCATGTGTTCATTTCGGTGTTGAGTTGTAGTATCGGGATGCTTGCTCGTGGGTTCTAGAATTATGTATTTACGAGATCTTTTATGATGTATCATCCCACCTAGTTGGGAAGTCTTGTATATTATTGCACATGGTGCTATTGTAACATGAATTTATGATGATGCATTGTAATTCTTTTTATTGTAAACTTGTTGAAGATTATAACATTGTTATAATTTTAAGATATTTTTCTATCATAAGCTTTCTATTGTTGGTACTCTATGTAATTATAGTTATGAATGGATAAATTTATGGATCATGTATAGTTAGGTAATGGTTTATATTGAGTAACCACTGTGTTCCTCAAAGGATTAAGCTATGCAATTTGATTAATGGTTATGTTAATGACATACTATTCTCTTCTATGTTTAAAAAAAAAAAAAAATTGGTTGCATTTTACTTAATTCCTTTGGGGTTGTGTGTGGCGTGCTATAAGACATATGGAATAATATTGTTTTTCCTACGTTAAGAAATTTCATAAATATCAAGAATTTTTTTTTTTGATTCATGATCCTGCTTTTGAGCTTCATGCACAAGTTCCTATTTGGGTTGGTTTGGAGTTTGGATCTTATTGGAAAAATATCACCACCTTCTTCCACTAGACATACATTTATCATCACCATCTATTTATATTACAAAATGGGTAGAAGCTATTCCTCTTCATTCCACGACATCCAATGTAATATGTTTTTTCATATTGGAACATATTTTGCTCACTTTGGTCTTCCTTGAACATTGATTTTGGATAATGGAACTCCATTTAAGATCAATGCCATGAAGGAATTCTTGGAATATTTTCATATTCAACATCACTTTTCAATGCCATATTACCCATAATCAAATGGTTAAGCAAAATCAACTAACAAGAATCTTGATTAAATTCTATGAAAAATAGTAAGTAAACATAACAAAGATTGGCATACTCAACTAACATATGCATTGTGGGCCTAACTTACAAATATTAGAAAATCTATAGAAAAAACTCCATATAACCTTGTTTATGGTGTTGAAGCAATAATTCCCTTGGAGATAAAGATTCCTTCATTGTGAATTACTCTCAAAGGGCTTATTGACAATACTGCTTATAAAGAGAAACAATTACATCAAATTGAAATGCTTGATGAATTGATCATTAACAATCTTGAGCATCTACAAGCTTATTATATGTGAATGCAACATAATTATAGTGATCATGTCATCCCTTATACATTTAAGAAAGGAGATTTAGTGTTATATGAAAATCAACATAATGTAAATGCTCTTTTGAATGAGAAATGAAAATTTAGTCCTAATTGGTTAGGACCTTATGTAATTAAACAAAACTATGAATTTGATGCCTACACATTAACAAAAATGGATTGTACACCTCTAAAAGAACCTATCAATGTCTTGCATTTGCATCAGTATTATGCATAACATCCCCTATTTTGAATAGTGTGTTAATGTAGTGTTGTTAGATTAGGTGGATAGTATTTTATTTTATCTTGCATTGCTTCATTCTCTAACAAATGATATTAGTGTATCTTGATTCTAAAGTGATTGTTCAATTGCTTTGAATTATTGCTTTAGTTCGATAGTATTCAAAAAAAAATCTTGTGTGCTACATTAATTTAGATCGTTATATACACATTTAATGTTATTAGATCATAGGTGTATTTAATTTAACATAAATTACTTCACCACAATGTAGTATCTAATATAAACTGATTTTTTTCTAATTATATCACATAAAAATTAAATCATGGAAATATTTTTTAAGCATTCTTATAAGGGATATTTAGTAAATCACATCGACATTTAATTCTGCATAAGATTATATAAATGTAAATATCAATGCTCATTTATCATATATCATAAAAAATTCAAGTACATATATCAATGAATACAATGCTAATAGGGCATATGACTACTAGACCTCTGAGTGCCTGGTGGTGGCATTCATCGTGAAATTATGGAATGTGATTGTTTCCTACTTAGGGACCACATGACTACCTATACACCTCTCCTCTCATTTCTCCCTCTTGTATGAGTTCCTCAACATGCTCCTTTATGCAATCCCTCTCTTCCTATAGCCTATCCATATCTATCTCTAGCCTCAAGATCTTTGCTTAGAGGGTGGACTCTATCCTACTTTCTAATGGACCTTGAGAGGCTTAGAGCTCATCCAACATTGTCTACAATGCAGAAAGTTGTCTTTGAGCTAGGTCAACACATTTTGTTGCATTCTCATATGTTGTCCTCAATCTCGCATATGACTCAAAGATATTTTCATGTTGCCCCATGGAAGGTGGGAGCATGTACTCTAAGCGTATATAATCATCCATGCACAATGAAGGTATCATCTTTGCATTCACATGTTGATAGAGCTCATACCACTCTCACGTGGGTCCTGCAAGATGAAAATTATAAAAGGATATCGATACACATCATGATATATATATAAATAATATACACAATGTTAAAATTTCTAATGAAAACATAAATATTACATCATCACCTAGATCTCCAATCTTCCAATTAGGGTATAACTATATAATAACAATCCCCCTCTATGTAGGAAGTGTGGATGGCTTGCTATTGCTAGCCTCCCCACACTCATAAGTGAAAATATTTGCTATGGCTTTTAGATGTGCTCTAGTGACTCTAATAGGAGGTGCATCTCTCCTCTCAAGGGAAGCTTGGGCCTCCTCTATCTCAATAGTATAATCACTCATCAATTTGGAATCCTCATCGTCCTCCTCCTCCTATTCAAGAAATATCTCAAGCATACTGTCATCATTATATGTATCTGTATCGACCTACTCATCATCCCTATCCTCTCTATGGCTTGAAAGAGGTCTTGCATGGCCTATAGGGTAGTTAATGGGAAGGACATAGAATGGTCATCCTCCAACCCACCACTAGTCATAGGCTCATGTAGTGCCTACTTCATGAGCATCAAAGAATGGGAGGATGTCATGATCCTTGTCCTCTACTAATGTACGCATCCTTAACAATAAGATGAAAACTGTCTCCAATTCTATGGGTAGCCCCTATTTATCATAGGTATCTACGTTGAGCCCACGATGGTACCTGAATATGTTTGAATTGGAACATGACATGATCATAATAGAAGTGTCTCACTATGTAATTTTTTATCAATAAAATAAATTGGTCCTGCTACTACTTGACTAGCTCATGTCTATCATCTACCCACTATGGCATTTTGAGATACAGTCTCCATGAGATATCACCCTCATCTAATCAAGCAATTCTAACCAGCCAATTAACCAAATCTCCCTCCTACCATGCCCACCTTAGTATATAACTGTAAGCCCATGGGTAGCCCATGGTGAATATGGTAGGAAATCTAGTGGGTCTAGAGCACATGATATGCTCGAAGCAACAAACTTGTAAAAGTGTATAGTTCACTATCCTATCTAGCTCCTTGTATACAAACCATCCTAGATCATAGTATAAATGAGCCAGCATACTATGACCCCAAGCATAGATGCTCCTATGCTCCTCCATGTTTCAAATAATGTGAACTAGTTCAGCATATAAGTGGGCGCCTCATCCATTTGGTACTAGTGCAAGTGTTGTAGTGATAATCATGATCCATCAAAATAATGGTATCTATGCATGTAATAGCCATCTAAGCTCAATGTGAGGGTTGATGGTCTACCATTGGATAGGCCTCTATAATCTATACATAATGTCATCTCACATCTCCTTGTATGATAGCTCCTTTGTTGAGTGTACAACCTTGCCTATGATAGGTAACAATACAATGCAGTGGATTTCCTTGAGGGTAATGGCGATCTTTCCTGTAGGAAGGTTAAAGGTACATGTATCTAAATCCCACCTCTCTACTAGTGCCACTAGCATAACATCATGATAACTCATAGGTGGTATGAGGTATACCCAAAATAATCTCGTGTCTTGTAAAATGCTAATCTCCTCCTGTGAAAGTCATGTGATGGACTCTCGAAGGAAAAAAATAATATCTCCCTCTGACATGCTATCAGGCTCAAGGAGGAACCTAAAATAATAAAATATAAAATAAATCATAAGGGTATGTGCAAGATCATGATGGGCCTATTAGCTCTAAAAAACATAGGCAAGATACCTCAAGAGGCTTCCAATCTATTGATACACTTCAAGGTAACATACAAGGTCAAGAGAACTCAACCTTCTACTCTTCATGTGCTTCTAGACCTAGGTGGGTGTACCAAACTGAATGAAGCAGACTTTATGTACTTATGATTATCTTTCTTGCAGTGATTTGTCCACAATGGCAAATGGAAGTGAACAAATGAAATCAAACTTGATAGCACTAGCAATCTTCTGATCTAAATCCTAAAATAGTTAATTAACATTTATAAAGAAATTGAATGAATCCAAATGATGAAATTGCAGAGACCAGTACCTTATTGGGTAGGTAGAGTCAAATCAAATCAAAATGAGCAACATTCTCTAGAGAAAACTCAAATTATCTAGCATACATTATGTTTACAACTTGTATAAACATGCAATATTGTAACTACTAAGCTCTACTTTAATAATCCAGATGATTCTCTTTGATTATTGTGATCAACTAAAGGATTTAATCTTTACTTGAAAGAACCAATTGATTAATCACACAGATACAACAAATGTGCATTAATGAATTGAAAATAATCTTGTTATATCAATTCAAACAACCAGAAAGGATCAATCTTGGAGACAACTTAGCAGTATTTTCATTAAATTCAACAGACAATTGACACCAAAGAAATGCAGCAACATCAACTAATTTTCATAAATACCTCCATTCTAAAATCATACAACAATAGTCTCTAATCTAAGAATTTTACTCTACTGTATCTACTAGCTGTGTATCGAATATCTAATAACTGATGATCATTTTACAATTACAAAGTCTATATTTATGCACTAGCATTAGAAAAATATATCATATTAAGATCCCATGTCGGCCTTCCATAGAATTCGGGCTTGTTTCATGTTGGCCATAGTGTTTTAATTTTAATTAGTCACCAATGAAAGAGTCGGCGAGACATATCGTGGTTATGCCGAAGGCAATTCAATCGCTAGTCATCCCCTTTGTTCTATTCACTTTCACCGTGACACATCAGAGTCAGGGAGATGTCATACAACCAACATTATGTTTCATCAATATGCTTCTCATAGTATATTATTCATTCGCTGAGACATAGGGAAACTTCTCACCAAGATGCACTTTTGTTTTCATTCATTGTCACTGTAACTTAATGGTATCAGAGAGACCTCATGCAGATTTCATTTTGTTTCACCAAAAGTCTTTATCCATTCTAAGTTGCTGAGACAAGATCACATTCACGCCGACAAGGGCCTTCATTGTTTTCCATCAGTGAGACCGAAGGTCACTCGCCGAGACCTCTTATCGAGAACCTTAACTCATATTGATATAACATCACCTTATGCTGCTAGTCGGTGTAACAATTTGACTTCACCAAGACCTTTCATCGATAGTAGCATGTTTGGTTGAAGTGAACATTTGTGCGCAAGTTGGTAAGACAAGAAAGACTCGCTATGACATTACCCCGAAGATGATTTCCTTTGCCGATATGCCCATTCCGATGTCGGTTGGGGAGACAATGAAATCAATAAGACCTCATCCCAACGGTATAACTCCTGCCAATGTGATTCCTCCACTGTTGCTGAAACAATGCAAATGTCCTTCTGAAAGCCGTTTGGATGCAAACCTCAATCGCTGTGACATCAAATGAGTCTTTCCGATAGGAAACATAGACTCATGTTAGCAGAAAAGACAAAAAGGGTTGGGGAGACAATGGTATTCTCATGCCGACATAGGCCATGATGTGAAAAATGCAAGGCTCGATAGATTTATGGGATAAATATAGGACAAAATGCAAGCAAAATGTCATGATGGAAGGCCCTTGCGTCTATGATGAGGAGCTATATGGAAACTTAGGAGTATGAAAAATATGTAAAATCATCAGATTTTTAGAGTTCAAATAGTGGCTCCATCTGGGGATGAATGAGAGTAACATCATTGCAAGGATCCAGATCCTTGGGTGAGTAGACCAGACACAAAATGAAACACCAGTGAGAAGAAATGGGATGAATGGAAATGGAAATGAATGGAAAGTGAATGTAAAATGGAGGTGAACCAGAATCCTAAACTATTGTGCATGGAAAATAATTTTAAAGAGGATCACCAAGAATTGTCCATGCACTGGCAACCCTTAATCCCCTATGTTGCTCAAGAGAAAAATTGCTTCAAAAATTACCCATGAATAGGCAATTCCTGATCTTCACCAGCCATATTTTATAGATAATATGAGTCTTCACCCTTCTTTCCAATAACAACAAAAGGTCCCAGCCACAAGGCTTCAAATTTACCATGCTTTCCTTTCTCCTGACACCTTGCATTCCACATCAACACCAAGTCATTTTCTTCAAATTTTCTATCCTTTTCCTTCTTGTCAAATAGATACTTCATCTATTTCTGTAACTTCATGTTTTGATTTTGGGAAACCCTCCTTATTTCATCAAGTTCAGCTAGTTGCTCCATTTTTTCCTCCATAGGTTCAGGAACATCCAAATCTTCTTGAAGGACAAACATGTAGACTGGCAACAAATTATGCAAAGGCATCCTGGCTTGTGCTCCATACACCAACTCAAATGGGGATTTTCCAATTGCCTTTTTAACAGTAATCCTATCAGCCTGCACAACCATTTTTAATTTTGAATCCCAAGCCTTCTTGTTTTGACTCAACATCCTCCTTATAATCTTTAAAAGACTCTTATTGCTAGACTCTGCTTGAACATTAGCTTGTGGATGGTAAGGAGCTACATAAGAAATAGTAATGCAATATGTGTCACAAAAGCTTCTGAACTCATTAGACCTGAAACACATCCCATTGTCTGTGATTAATCTCAATGGTGTACCAAATTTGGTGATAATGTTGTCCATCAAGAAATTTGTCACCAATTTGCTTGTAGCCTATTTAGTTGGGATTGCTTCTACCCATTTGGTAAAATAATCAGTGGCAACAAGTATCCACTTGTATCCTCCACTTGATTTTTCTTGTATCTCTCCAATGAAATCAATTCCCCACTTATGAAAAGGGGCATCAACTTGCAAGGGTTGAAGTGGCAAAGCTCCTTGATACTTCAGTTTTTTCAGAGAACTTCTGGCAAGCTTCACATTTTGTTACATGTGTGAAAGAATCATTAAAAACCTTAGGCCAGTAGTAACCTGCCCTAAGAATTTTGTGTGTAGTTGTCTTTGCTGAGTAATGTCCTCCACACACTCCTTCATGCATTTCACTTAGGACATGCTTGGCTTGAAACTCATCTAGACATAATAACAGTATACCATCTTTGTTCTTCCAAAATAGATCCCCATCCATGAAAACATATTTGGATGCCTCCAACTTCAAGGTTCTTTTCTGGCTATCACTTAATCCCTCTGGAGATTTCATGTACTTAAGGTAATGCATAATATCAATATACCAAGGAGTGTGCTCAATGCTTGCAATTAAAGTCCCTTCCTCTACATTACAAATTTGATTTACTTCAATATTCGATTCTGCCATCAACCTAGCCAAGCCTTGACCTCTCACTAGCTTAGTAATCTATATCTCCATATCAAACTCTTGGATCTTGTTAATCCATTTGCATCTTTTCCCTATCACTTCAGATTGTGTCAAAATATCCTTGACAGTAGCATGAGGGACATAAGCAATCACCTTTGCTCCAAAAAGATATGGTATGAATGCCTTTGTAGCCTTCACTAATGCAAATTCCTACTTTTCCATTATATCATACTTCAATTTAGACCCTTGTAATGACTTATTGAAGAAAGACATAGGCTGTTCATTACCATCCTCATTCTTCTATAGCATAACAGTAGCAATTGTGTGCATTGAAGCAAAAGAAAATATCTGAAAAGGATTTGCAAAATTTGGAGATCTAAGAACAGGAGCCTCTTTGATCGCCCTTTTGATGGATATAAAAGCTTCCAAGGCTTCTCCAGTCCATTCCATTTTCTGTCCTTTCTTCAACATTTTTGATATAGGCTTAATGATCTAAGCAAAGTTAGAAACAAATCTCCTAACAAAATCAATCTGTCCAAAGAATGATTGTACAACCTTAACAGTTTTGGGAACAAAATTTTTGTCAATAGCATCAACCTTCTCAGGATCTATCCTAATCCCTTCTCTTGAAACAATATGTCCTAAAAGCTTACCTTTTGTGACTACAAAATGACACTTCTTTGGGTTTAAGCTAATACCATATTCTACGGCTTTGATAAATACCTTCTCTAGATGTTGTACATGATCTTTAGCCTTCTTCGAATAAGCAGTCAGGTCATCTTGGTACACCACCATGATAGCATTGATTAAATCTCCAAATTCCATGTCCATAGCTCTTTGGAAAGTTGCTCCTGCATTAGTGAGACCAAATGGAATTCTTATGTATACATACATTCCCCAAGGAGTTGTAAATGTTGTCTTATATTGCTTAGATTCTTTGACTTTAACCTAATTATACCCTGAAAACTCATCCATCATAGACAACAACTCACACCCTATCACTTTATGCAATATAGCCTCTATATTGGGTAGAGGGTAATTGTCCTTGAGAGATGCCATATTCAAATTCCTGAAGTCCACACATAATCTGATGTCTATGTTCTTCTTCCTCATAGGGAATAAATTTGAGACCCACGTTGAATGCCTAATTGGTTTAATGATTCCCCCATCTCTGAGCTTTGTCAATTCTTCTTGCATTTTAGGCTCCAGTGTTGGATTTATGGGTCTTTGCTTCTATCCGAATGGCTTAGCATCTGGCTTCAATGGTATTTCATGCTGGAAAAAATCTTCCCTATATGCTTTCAGATCTTCATAAGACCAAGCAAACACATGTTTGTATTTCCTCAGCAACTGTATCAACATTCTTCTAATTGTAGGGCTTATCTTCTTGCCTATGTACACCTTTCTTGGTTCTATCTCAGTCTCCAAGTTAACTCCTTCAATATATTCTCTTCTGACTGGTGCTTGCTTCATGAGGGACCGATAATTTCCATCGTACAGCCTTTCCAATGCCACCAAGCCCTTAGGAAGCTTATTTGTTTTGAGTTGCAAGATCTCCTTTCCAAACACTATTTGCTTCCCATCCACATCTTCAACAAAAGCATTAAAATCAATTTCCTAGGCATCATACTGATCTATATAGAGGAGGAATTTCAAAAGGTCAGTATCATCGTTCAAGACCTGCTAACTATAAATGTTATCAAGAACCACAGGCCTTGTCTTGAATTCAATTTGTGATACCCTAGCCAATGTGATATCATCTCTTTTCAATGCCACATTTGCTAAGAAATTAGCCATTATGTTCTTTGATCTATCAATCCACTCAATTGAAAATGCATCAAAAAACTCAACTGTTTCCCATACAACATTCCTATATTGCTTCAATCTTTTGTGCTTTGCTGCATATTTCGACTTGATTTGTGAAACAACCAACTCAGAATCACCCAGAATTGCAAGCAGCTTGATTTTATGTTTCACAACTATGTTCAATCCTGTCAATAAAGCTTCATATTCCGCCACATTGTTTGTACATTCAAATGCTAACAGGAATGAATATTTAAATGTAATACCTTCAAGCAAAACAAAAACAATCCTAGCGCCATTACCTTCTTGGCTACATGCTCCATCAAAATACATCTTCCACACTTCATTGCAACTTTGTGCCACATGCTTTTCAATTGGATCACTATTGGTTAATTCTGGTTGGGCTGATTCAATCTTAAAACTTCCAAGATCAACATCAAAAAACAATTGATCTGATCTTGAGGTACATAGTCAACAAGCTGGTTCATTCTTGGCTCCCTATACAATTTCATTTCTTGACCATTCACTAGAATAGTTGCATAAGATAAATCAAACTAGACATTTCCCCCAACTACTACTGTCCACTATCTTGATAGAAGTATCCCAAACTAAGGAGGAGTATCAATCACTGTTATATTTATATTATATGCCACCTATGGATAAGTATCCAGTTTGACTTCAACACCTCTCATAATGCCTACCACAGGAATAGGTATGTTATCCATTGCATAGCACTTTCCTTCACATGTATCAACCCACATGCCAAGCTGCTTCATGACTCCTACTAGCATGATATTTATAGTAGCACCAGAGTCTATCATGTAATTCCTCAGTAGTTTGTTGTTTATAAGCAATGTAGTGAAAAAGGATCAACTTGAGGGGGAGTTGTTAATACATCACCCAAGCAGACCTCTGGGATATTTACTTTCTCCTGCCTATTGACTTCTTTAATAGCTACACTATTCTCAGAATTCACATGTTTTTCATTTCCACTTGTTATCAATTGAACAACAATGTCCCTATATTCTTTTATTTTCATCATTTCAAGTAGTGGGAAAAACATTTTTACCTAGGATAATGCCTGAGTGAAGTCAAAAAAAGAGCCCTCCACCTTAACAATCTTCTTCTACTCCAATGTTTCTCCTTTGTTTTCTTCTTTTTCTTTTTTACTAGGCTGGTTAGGCATTTGTATCCTTTTATTTAATTCCTTCACTTCTTCCTTAACTCCCTATTTTTGGACAAGCTTCTGTTCATCTTTATCAGGCAGTCTCTTTTCAGACTTCTTCGCAATCCCTTGTGTTGCCTTTTGATCCTTCATAAAAATTCCCCCAATGACGCCTTCCATCTCATTCACTTTTCTGTTTCTCAACCAGTATTTACTCCTTGCTTCCTCAACTGTAGCAACAGTTATTCTTTCTATTTCATCTTTAGTGAGTCTCCTCATACTGCATGGAGCAGGCACCTCAACAAAATGTGGCTCTGTGTAATCTTCCTCAGAATCAGAAAAGACCTGTTGTTCAGCCATATGGACATTATACTTCTGATTTGAAACATCATACTTGTATCCTTCATCCTCTGAACATGAGTACCTCTCCTGAACATGATGAAATGTATTTGAAGTTAAATACACTGTGTGATCTTCTTCATTGTTTTCCATTAGCATTCCCTCTTCTTGCATCCTTTGGGCTATAAGACAATAATATGGGGAATGTGGCTTATCACAAGCTTCATAGAAGTAATTGTTACTCACCATATAAGTTCCCTTCTTGCTCAATGGATCAGGAGTCTCTTTGTTTCTAGGCCTAGCTATTATAGGTTTTCCATCCTTCCAGTCTATATTATAAGGCATGTCATGCAACCTCAGCCTTTCATTTCTGTATGTGTTCTCCTGTCTGTACTGGTAATTGTTGCTTTGCTGAGGAGCCCTAGGGTTATCTCTTTTATTTATTATACCTGAAACCTTCCTGTTGTTTTCAATTGTCAGTGCTATCTTTTGAGCTTTAGCTAGATCTCTTGGGAACCTATTTCTCAGTTCATATCCTGTTTTAGGATCAAATGCATTCAAATAAACACTCAAAGCTACAAAATTTGGCAGCCTTGATCCAGGAGGTATCTTAGTCTGCAACTTGTTGAATCTTCGGTTGAAATCATAAATTGAATCATTCTGATTTTTCTTAATTCACATCAATTCATGAAGAGAGGCATCTGATGCATTTAGATTCCCATACTGCTCTAAGAATCTGTCCTGGAATATTTGGAGAGAATTAATTGAGGATGCTTGCAAACTATTGAACCAATCCCTAGCATCTTCAAGAAGTGACATCATAAATAGCCTCATATGTAAATCTTCATATGACACACCTATGTCTTGGATGAACACATTGAAATTTATCAAATGTTCTTCAGCAGTAACATCATTACTCCCTGTAAACTTAGGTACCAGACCTCTCCAGCTACCATCCATAGGGTAAGGGTATAGATGAAAACCTGTCAAATCAAACTATCTAATCATTGATGTATACTGGTGAGGGGGAGGAAAAGGTGGGTATTGACATTGGTGCATGGGATTATTGTATTTTGCATTACGTTGTGGGATGTAATGCTGACCAGGAGGTGGATACATATTTGTACACTACATGGGAACATGAGGTGGATGATTTGGCTGATTATAGTGATTTCTTGTCTAATGGTGAGGAGACACTGGTGGATTTGAAGGCCCTACACCATGATTACCCTGCTTATGAGGTGGTACATACTTTGAGGGGGGATTAGCTATCTGAGAAGTAATTTGGACTTTCAGCAATGCAGCCTTTAGTTCCTCTATCTCCTTCCTCTATGATTCAAACTATGCTTTTACTTCCTCAAGAAGCTCATGATCAATAAACACATTTTCATTACCCTCCATCTTTTTATCATATTCCTGTTGAATTATGATTCTTTCAGCTTCAAATACAGCTTGAAACTTAGCCTGTTTCTGAGGATTGAGAAAAGAGAAAGGATTCCTTTGATCTTCTGGAGTACAAGGATCTACACTCAAATCATTTTTCCATGTATCATAGCGATCATGTGTTTCACAATGTGCTCTTGATGCTTTATCTTTATCTGTTAGGCACATATCTTCACTTATCCCTTTTCCCTTATCAACCTTGAAATCTTTGTGTGTCCACTTATTGCTGCTAGCAGGAGCTCCAGTATGACCTCCCCTGTATTGAGATCTTCTTCCATTCATGTTTGAATAGCTACAAAATTTTGTCAGAGTCGCCACTCACTTTTGTCAAAAGTGAGAAAATACTTGATGTTTCTTATTCCCAGTGGAGTCTGTATAAAGTTCCTGTCTCTATTATTAAGGCCTTGATTTTGAATGTATCCCTAGTAGAGTAACCAATTTTTTAGCTCTCAAAAACGCAGGTAAGATGCCTCAAGTGGCTGCCAATCTCTTGATACGCTTCAAGGTAACAGACAAGGTCAAGAGAACTCAACCTTCTACTCTTCAAGTGATGCTAGACCTAGGTGGGTGTACTAAACTGAATGAAGTAGAATTTATGGACTTATGATTGTATTTCTTATAGTGATTTGACCACAATGGAAAATGGAAGTGAACAAATGAAATCAAACTTGATAGCACTAGCAATTTTTTTATCTAAATCCTTAAATGCTTAGTTAACAAATATAAAGAAACTGAATGAATCCAAATGATGAAATTGCAGAGACCAGTGCCTTATTGGGTAGGCGGAGTCAAATGAAATCAAAATGAGCAACATTCTCTAGAGAAAACTCAAATTATCTGGCATACATTCTGCTTACAACTTGTATAAACATGCAATATTGTAACTACTAAGCTCTACTTTAATAATCCAGAAGATTCTCTTTGATTATTGTGATCAACTAAAGGATTTAATCTTTACTTGAAAGAACCAATTGATTAATCACATAGATACAACAAATGTGCATTGATGAATTGAAAATAATCTTGTTATATCAATTCAAACAACTAGAAAGGATCAATCTTGGAGACAACTTAGTAGTATTTTCATTAAATTCAACAGACAATTGACACCAGAGAAATGCAGCAACATCAACTGATATTCATAAATACCTCCATTCTAAAATCATGCAACAATAGTCTCTAATCTGAGAATTTTACTCTACTATATCTACTTTTTGTGTATTGAATATCTAATAACTGATGATCATTTTACAATTACAATGTATGTATTTATACACTAGCATTAGAAAAATATATATTATTGAGATCCCATGTCGGCCTTCCACAGAATCGGGGCTTGTTTCATGTCAGCTTGCAACGGTATTTTATGAACTGACATGTCGGCCACAGTGTTTGAATTTTCATTAGTCACCAATGAAACAGTCGGCGAGACATATCGTGGTTATGCCGAAGGCAATTCAATTGCTAGTTGTCCCCTTGGTTCTACTCGCTTTCGCCATGACACATCAGAGTCGGGGAGATGTCATATAGCCAACATTATGTTTCATCGATATGCTTCTCATAGTATATTATTCATTTGATGAGACATAGGGAAACTTCTCACCGAGATGCAATTTTGTTTTCATTCATTTTCACTGTAACTTAATGGTATTAGAGAGACCTCATGCAGGTTTCATTTTGTTTCACCGAAAGTCTTTATCCATTCTAAGTCACTGAGACAAGATCACATTCTCCCCTACAAAGGCCTTCATTGTTTTCCATCGGTGAGACCGAAGGTCACTTGCTGAGACCTCTTATCGAGAACCTTAACTCATATCGATATAACATCCCCTTATGCTACTGGTCAGTGTAACAATTTGACTTCGCCAAGAGCTTCAATCAATAGCAACATGTCTGGCTGAAGCAAACATTTGTGCGCAAGTCGGTAAGATAAGAAAGACTCGCTATGACATTACCATAAAGATGATTTCCTCTGCGAATATGCCCATTCCAATGTTAGTCAGGGAGACATAATGAAATCGACAGGACCTTATCCCGACGGTATAACTCCTGCCAATGTGATTCATCCATTGTCGCTAAAAAAATACAAATGTCCTGCCGAAAGTCGTCTGCATGCAAACCTCGATCACTGTGACATCAAATGAGTCTTGCTGATAGGCAACACAGATTCATGTTAGCAGAAAACACAAAAAGGGTTGGGGAGACAATGGTATTCTCACACGGACATAGACCATGATGTGAAAAATGCATGACTCGATAGATTTATGGGATAAATATAGGCCAAAATGCAAGCAAAATGTCATGATGGAAGGCCCTTGTGCCTATGATGAGGAGCTATATGGAAACTTAGGAGTACGAAAAATATGTAAAATCATTAGATTTTTATAGTTCCAACAAGGCCAAAAAGTGGCGATATGATGGGTATGTGTAGTGTATGTGGCTGACAACTTTTTTTTTACTCAAAATTGATTAAATGAAAAGGGTTTTTAAAGGAGATTCTCAGCTTTCCACCAATATAAATTATGCTTTATTTTGAATTTAATAAATAATTATTATTGATTTTCTATTTGAATTATGACTAAAGTCTGGATTGATAGGTTGATTGAAAAATATCCATACCTTTCAAATAGTATCACATTTTGTAAATCTAAAACATGTGTCACATTCTATGCTTCACATACAATAGGATTAAAAAAAAATATTGAATTTCATAAAGTCTTGACCAAGTTAAGGTGGTTAGACATACAAGTTTTTATATTTTTTGAAAGTTTTAATAAAAAATTCATAATTAATTATTTACTTCGAAAAAAATTACAAACAAATATACATCACATCAAGACATGAGTCCTCTACTTATATCTAAAATATTATAAAAAAATATTATCATTTTATTGTGGTTAGGGTGGTCAGATAGACACCTACTTCTTATTTTTTCCCTGAAATTTAAGTACTACTACATTGAAATTTCAAATTTTCACCAAATAGATATATTTTTAATTAAACCTAGTAGTTTAGAAACTACATTCAATTTTCTATAGATTCTATTCTTACATAATCTTTAAATAATATAGATAACTTATTCAAGTTTTTATGTCAAGTTTCCTAACTCTGATTTTTTTGAATTTTTTTCCACTTAAGGGCCTATTTTTTCCATGATGATCTTGCACATACCCATAAATTTATCAATTAAACAACACTAAAGATTCTATAGGATGCTTTATGACCAAATTAGACATATGGGACACTTTTGGATGGGGGTTCGTAGACACTTTAGCCATCTAGGGACATGTTCGTTATTTTTTAAGAACCTAGCTGGTCTTCAGAATTACTTGTGGACTTTGCAATTTCTAGTAACTAGCAATCTAAAGGGATTGGCCAATGAATGAGTAAAAGATGCAAAACTTCTACTCCTACACATTGGGCTCTATGAAACTCGGGAGGGTAATCCCATAATGTATACTTAAGAATTTTAATAACAAATATTTAAATACATTGTAAATGTGTAAAGTAGAAAGAAGTATGTCTTGCTTGATTTGGGAATAATTGATGACAAATTGGACTTAATGAGGCCTTGATTTGGTGTTTTGATGTATTTTTGATATCCACACTAGGTCTTCGACCCTTGCAAAAGTAAATAAAATGCATTCATTAATGTCTTGTAAAGGTGTTGTAAAGTATTGTAAAAGACTTTTACACCTCTCTAGATTTAATGAACCAATTTTCCCTTCATTAAACATTATAAGATGTATTTAATTGCATCTTCACATTAATCTAGAAGGATTTTGAATTAAACTTAGCTTTAATCTAGCATTTTAATGTGTCTTACACATTCACATTGGATGTTGTGCCTTTATAGGATATTTGGACCTCATTATAATGGTGTACAGTGTATTTAATCACACTTTCACATTGAAATTTGTGTTCCTAGCCCTAATTATCTTTTAAATCATCATTAATAGGCCCCTATGGCTCCATATTGTGCATCCTAAGGCCTGAATTGATCAAATACCCGATAAAATAATCATATAAACCTAATTTATGCATTCCCCAACATCCTAGCTAGAAAAATAGCCCATGTGGGACCCATTCACCACTTTGGGTAAATGAGTCCCATTTGGGACATTGTTGACTATTGAGTGGGAAAATTAGGTTTTAAGTTTAATTTTCTTCAATGTCGGCCTTAGGGATGAAATTAATGGGCATTTTAGGTGGTTGCCTATAAAATTAAGCCTTTAAACCCTAATTCATAACACATCATCATTCATTCATCATTTTTCTTCCACTTCAAGTCAAGTAAGCTAGGGTTTCAAAATTCTAAGTCATCAAGATAGCTTCCTAATACATTCAAGGGTAGGTTCTTCATCTTTTACTATAGAAATTCAAGATCAAACATCATGAGAAGTATCTAAGTCCATTGTTGCATGTTTTATTACATTATTTCTTCATTTTGGTTTAATTACCTAAAAAGGGGTTTGGCCAAGGAAAACCCCCATGCCTTAACATTCAAGATTCCTCCTCTTCTTTGTGTGATCGCTAGTTTGTAGATTGGAGAAAAATGCCAAAAATGAGAAAGTTACAAATGTTGTCAAAGTTGTCATGAAAACTTGCCAAGAATCATAGAAACTCAGGTCTAGGGAAAAATATCCACCCAATCTACACGAAATCTATGGAAAAGATCTTATTTCGTCTATCTTTAGAGGCTTGCAAAGTTTTAGTCAATTTTTTTTCTCTTGGGACTCTTTTCAGTGAAAAGTGACTCATCCTCCAATAGTGATGAATGACTCCTAGAATGGTGAAATGAGTCCCACTAGGCCTAAAATTAAAAAAATTCAAAATTTCAAAGATATTTCCAAGTGCATACCATTTACATCCTTGCCTTTTTGTTTGGCTTTATTTAAATTTTTAAATCATTCTTTAGGTCTTTTTACATTACACAATGTGTTTTCAAACATCCTACATTTCTTTAGTTTTCACTTAATAATCAATACCTTTCTTTATTTTTATGCATTTAGAACTTTAAATATAGACACATTGCATTTTGGCCCATATTTCTCCTTTTGAGTGAAAATCCCTAGAAGAGCAAGAAAGCATTTGGGTGCCAAAATCTTTGTTTACATTTTGGTGAACCCGACTTTAGAATACCTTTTTTTTCTGATTTGGAGTCCTTCATCAAAGATCTAGCTTGCATTGACTTTGAATTAGTGTTTGCATGGATTAATTTGTATGCTAGGTTTCAAATTTTGCATTCGTGAAAAGTGCATTTAGGTTGCATTTTTGGCATCTAAAATCATTAAAATTTTCTAAAATTTTGAATTTCATCTTAGATCTACATCTTCTACCACACAAAATCAAAATCACTCAACAATTTATGAAAAATATAAAGAAAATACCTACTAGGACTCATTCATCACCTAGGGTGAATTAGTCCATTTTCACCCCTGAAACTACCTTTTATAGAGCTAAAAACCCTGTTTCTACACTTTTGTTTGCTTCCATTACCTATCTCTATGAGTTGATTGAGTTTTTGTAACACACATTTCATTATATTTACCTTAAATTATCTCATTTCATGCATTGTTTAAATTAATATTTGCATTTTCAAAATGTCATCTTTTAGGTTGTTAAATCATGTAATCAACAAATTACGTGTTTTAAGTCTAAAAATTTGTATTTCAACATTTCCCCTTAGATCATTGCATTAAACTTTATTTTTTTTCATCATAGCATGTTTTCTTTCAAATGACATGGCTTTGATTTGGTTAAAAATGGAGTGCATAAATACAACATTCCCTCAAGTATGAGTTCAATTTTGAATACAACAATGAGGTCATTAAGGAAAATAGTAGTCAAAGTTTTGATCAAACGATTGGTACAATCCTTAATATTACATTTACCATTGGTAAGAATGGTAGTGTAGACAATCATAACAATCATACTTGTTCTTCTCATGATACCTGTCCTATTAGTGATGAAGGTGAACCAAAATTTTTGTTGTTGCTTTGTGCTTCTCTTGAACTCTTACGATCTTTCACCTAAAAGGAGAGAGATAGAACCCAAAAATTGAAGTGGTTCATTCAAATAACGGATTGGATGATGTGTGTTTGACTAAATACAATGTTGTAAATACAACTAAATGATGTCATTGACTGATTATGAATACAAAATTTATGAAATATACAATGTTTGAAAACACAATATGATATGTAGAAAATACAATAAAGATAAAAACTAATGCAAAAAGAATTGAAATAGGTTGAACAGAGTGCACCTAGGTATTGTATGATGAATCTAGAATGCTCTAAATGTTGGTAGAAATCAATGTAAATCACCAGTGGGACTCATTCACCATTGATGGTGAATCAGTCCTACTATTGGCAAAAACACCTTAAAATTGGTTTTTGACTATCGAGAACTCGAATTTGACAAAATAAACTTTTTCAGCCCTAAGGGGGACTCATTCATCACTCATGGTGAATCAGTCTTCCCAAAAAAATTTATGAAATCAAAGGTCAATTTTGTAGCTCCATATTTACACTTGTCTTCTTGTCGAGTTGATAGAGTCAAATCTACAAAAAATGGACTATAGGTTGTCTTCAAGCTTGAAAAAGGTTTTAGTTGAAATGAAACACTTTTTTGACTTCTTGACCACCTTTCAACACCTAATTTCTTGACAAATCTCTATACAATTTTTTTTAAAAACACATGCAAAAGGGGAAAAATGGTTAAGGGTTCAAGGATAGGTATTTTCCCTGGTCAAATCCCACTTTGGTAATCAAACCCTTAATGAAGAAATGGAATGAAATAAACAAGTAATGATGAATAAATAACATGCAAATGTCCTAAAATCACCACAAACTTGTTGAAGAAATCTGAAGATATGTCAATGGTTTCTCCAAGATGCTTGATGAATGCTTGATTGAATGATGCAAAGCGCTTGAATGCTTGAATGCAAGTGAAATTGATGAATGGGTGAATTGAATGGGGAATGGGGGTTAAAATGAGAAGAAAAACACTTATTTATACACAATTATGCCCTAATAACCCAATAATACAAGATCACAAGCTGACATAAGGTAATTTTGAATAAAAACTCGAAAGAAAATTTGAATTATTTTGAATCTGGAGCCAAGAGGGACTCATTCGCCACTCATGGCGAATGGGTCCCACCTTGGGCTTGTATGTGGGTGTCGAGAATTATCTTGCATTTAATGTTGTTTTTCAGGTTTACATTCAAAAACACACTTAATTAAGCCTTATGAGTGTATAAAGGGGTCAATTAAAGCATAAGAAAGGTGTAAATAGTGAAAACAAGCCTAGAAAAGTGTGAAATCTTGTTACAAGAATTTACAACACTTTAGTATAGGAATTGATAAGTGATGAAAAGGTGAATTCTAGGTGAATTCTAATGAGAAGAGTCTAGGAAAGTGTAGAAACATGTTACAACACTTCACAAAACCTTCAAATGACATTATAATTTAAATATTTAGGACCTAATGTGAATGCAAAAGTTACATTGCAACATTAAATCAAAGAAAAATGGGTCAAGCATCATGAGAAAAAAACCTAAAAGACTATGAAAATGCCAATGATCCATTTTTCTATGGTACATTTATCCCCCACTTTAGTGGGAGGATGAACTTACTTCAAACTCACATTAAAGTAGCCATGCATATCAAGAGAGATCTGAATGCACTTCTGTTAGCAATATTGAATGAAAAAAATCAAGAGGGATGATCAAACCCCTAGGATGAAGATCCCATGGAAAACTAAACATAAGAACAAAGGAACACACATGTGAAATAGAGGGAGAATTAGATTAAGCTTCAATCATTTCTCCAACTAGTTGTGGATTAGATCTAGGCCATTTTTGAGAAAAAGAGAATGCATACTCACTTTTGGGGTGACAAAACTCATGGTAGTCCACTAGATGAGAAGGCCCAAAAGGTGAGAAACATACACTAGTTGGTATGCACTCACAAACACATAGGTGGCTATGGGGAAAGTCATGTCACTGAATGGGATTCCCACTCAACTATATCAAAGTTATACCTCCTAATAACTTTAATAAGGTTCCATAAAGGAAATTTTCATTTTGTGCTTCATGAGACAAGCAAAGCTTCATATGCTTAGAACTCATGAACAAAGAGGATTGTACCATAGGCATGCAAGTTGCACTATTCAAGCTGGCAAAGATGTAATAATGTAATAATGCAAAATGTAAAATGTAAAAGTGTAAAATGGAAAAGATGTTCAAAACTTAGGGGATGCAGTGTGTCACATCAAGGCACCAAGAGGAATGTAATATGCTAAGATATATCACATTTATGAAGGAAATCATAGCCAATGTCATCCAAAAAGTGATAAACACATCATATGAAGTGACAAGGCTACACTAAGAACCAAGAATGCAAATGAAATTATGCCAATGTATGCCCCCCATTTTAAAGGAATTGTTACACACCATTATGTGAGAAATTACTTTAAAGTAGTAAAGGGAAAAATGCAAGAAAAAAAAGCAAGACATGAGAGCCAACATGGAAATCCCTATGCCAAGTCATATGTTTTCAAGTAAGGTTGCTTCATGTAAATGAAAAAGAAAAAGAAAAGAAAGGGAATTTCCCCCCAAAAAGGAACACACCAAACACATAAAGGATCTATGGATTTGGGGTCAGTATGTTTGTTGCTGCATTTTTTTGATTAAGGAGATTGGAACTGTCATCATTCCTCAAATGCACATAGAACTGAA
The DNA here is from genome assembly GCA_007258455.2 of Sequoia sempervirens. Classification (NCBI taxonomy): domain Eukaryota; kingdom Viridiplantae; phylum Streptophyta; class Pinopsida; order Cupressales; family Cupressaceae; genus Sequoia; species Sequoia sempervirens. The sequence continues at coordinate 319,563,562 of VDFB02353493.1, forward strand.
AGAATGACACAAAGACATTGAAAACAAAAGAAAAATAAAGTCCTTTTTCTGTCAACAAGAAAGAGACATTGTGGTCTTAATGCTTTGCATCATCCCCAAAAGGAAAACATGAGTGAAAAGAAAATGAAAGGAAAATGGAAAGAAAAAGGTTTTGGGTAGACATCAAGGAGACATTTTGGTCTCAATGCCTTGCATCATCCCCAAAAGGAGAAGAACAAGAAAATATAAAGTAAAAGGAAAATGGATCGATTGGGTCAACATGGAAGAGACATAGGGCATCTCAATGCTTTGTGTCATCCCCAAAAGGAAAAGCACAAAAAAAATGGAAAATGAAAAGGACCTTTTGGGTCAACATGGAATATACATAGGGCATCTCTACGCTTTGTGTCATCCCCAAAAGTTAAAAAAAAAAAAAAAGAGAGAAAAAGGTAAAGTATGAAATATAGAAGAATAGAGATACAAATAGAGAAGTGTACAAAGAGAGAGAGAACATCAAACACACATTATAGGGGAACATGATACACACATAAAAGCACAGAAAAAGGAAAATTCATAAGAAGCTAGTAATGCAAATGTAAGTCACCCATTAACTGATTTATTTGCTTCTCGATCTCAAGTAGTATAAGTGGAAGGTGAATAACATAGTTAAGAGACAAAGGAAAAATACATTATAAAGACAAGGATAACAAATTCTTTCCTCCAAAGAGTGTAAGACAATAATGAGCCAAGGTAGGTGATGAGAAGGATCATGAAATAGTGAGAATGGAAAATTATACAACTATGGCATGATAAGGGGATTTGGTTTTAAGGGATGATAGGTAAGCAATTAGTATCAGTGAAGTAATACTTGTTCAGTATGTCCTTCAATGTCCAACATTCTTTAGTTTAGTGACCATGAAGATGACAGTATTTGCAATATGGTATGTTTGAATCTTTAGGATGGATGACCAACCTATTCATAGGTAGTAAGAGTATAAGGCCTTTGTTTAAAAGTAGTCGAATTCTCCTTTGAAATTCAAGTGGTGGATGGATAGGAAACTTAAGTTTTTTCAATTTGTAAGGCCATTTTCATTTTCTAGATTATCATTTTTCATGAATGGAAGGAGGAAGAGGACCCATAGGGATCCTAACATCCTTGTCTTTAGAATCAGGGAATTTTGTTCACATGAACAATTTTCAAGTCAGGAGGAGAATCAAAGATCACAATGCCATCATTGTGAAGTCTCCAATATTCAAAAGGAGGCTTTTTAGCATCAAGAGGATCTTGATATCCTAATCTTGTTGTGTTTTCTTTTGTTGGTATTTGTTTGAGAAGTGGATGAATGTCATGTTTGGTTGTTATATCACATCCTTGTTTGCTTAGGATAGTAAAGCCTTTACCATATGTTTCTTCAAGGTTAATTTTTCTTTTTGTAACATTGTTATCATAAAATGGGTGAGGGTGTGGTTTTTTAGAGGAACTAGGTCTAATTGATGGAGGGAACTTGGTTCCTTCATTGGTTTTGGGATGTACATATCCAAAGTGATCAAGAGGTGCAATAGTAGGAAGATCTTGTAACTTCATTGATGGGTAAAAGGTTGCATTGGCTTCAAGGTTATCAAGACATTAATTTAAGAACTTGTTCATGCTATCATCATCTTATCCAATGATGTATAAATCATGAGGAGGACATTAATTTGGAGTTGAAGGAGCATGGAGAAGCTCAAGAACCCAAGGTCATTAGGATCATAGCCAAAGGCACAATTGGACATGTCTACTAAGGATTTCAATGAATTCCAAAACTTGTTAAAAGAAAAATCCATGATGAAAATGAATGAAAGTAAACTAAGATGTAAGAAAGAAGAGAAAATAGACAATCTAGAAAGTACAACAGAAAGTAACTATAGAAAAATGTAATGTAGAAAATACCCAAAAAATGCTTGAAAATGTAGTTTAAAATGTGTAGGTGGACTGATTCGCCCAGGGTGGCGAATGAGTCCAAGTATGATTTTTTTTGTGTTTTTCAAAAAATTGAAAGTGATTAGAATGCTTTCCACATGTAGAATGAGGATGCAAATGTAGATTTTTGGTTTTTGAATGAAATGATATGCAAAAATCAAGTCTATATGAGTCTTGCACTAATGCAATTTGAGAAACACTAGGATGCTAAAAAAAAGTAAAACCTAATTGAATCATGATGAAAATGAAACCTAGGATGAAAGATACAATTTAAATTACAAAGGTAAAGTTTTAAATATGTAGGTTCACCAAAATGAAGGGTATGTTCAGGATGATCATGGAAAAAACAAGCCCTTAAGTGGCAAAAAATTTTAGAAAAATCAGAGTTAGGAAACTTGACATAAAAAATTGAATAAGTTATCTATATTATTTCAACAATATGTAAGAATAAATTTTTTATAAAATTGAATTTAGTTTCTAAACTACTAGGTTTATTAAAAAAAAAGTAAAAATCTATTTGGTGAAAATTTGAAATTTCAATGCAGTAGTTCTTAAATTTCAGGGGAAAAATAAGTAGGTGTCTTTCTATCCAAAATATGCATTACATTCTATGCTTCACATACTTTAGTCATAATTCAAATAGAAAATGAATAATAATTATTTAATAAATTCAAAGTAAAGCATAATTTATATTGGCGGAAACTGAAAATCTCCTTTAAAAACCATTTTTGTTTCATCAATTTTGGGTAAAAAAAAGTCATCAGCCACATACTCTACACATACCCATCATATCACCACTTTTTCGACCATCGTGATCCTACACATACCTTGAACCAATTTTTTTTTGTTTCTAAGTGCTTCTCTTGCACTCTTAAGATCTTTCACCTAAAAGGAGAGAGATAGAATCCCCAAATTGAAGTGGTTCATTCAAATAAAAGATTGATGATGTGTATATGACTAAATGCAATGTTGTAATTACAACTAGATGATGTAATTGACTAATTATGAATACAAAACTTATGAAATATAAAATGTTTGAAAACATAATGTGATATGCAAAAAATGTAATAAAGATGAAAAATAATGCAAACAAAATTAATAGGTTGAACAAAGTGCACCTAGGTATTATATGATGAATCTAGAATACCCTAAATGCTAGAAAAAATAATGTAAATCACCAGTGGGACTCATTTCCCCAGTGATGGTGAATTAGTCTTGCTATAGACAAAAACACATGAAAACTAGTTTATGACTGTTAGGAACTAGGATTTGAAAAAATCAACTTTTTCAGCCCTAAGGTGGGACTCATTTTCCACTGATGGAAAATTCATCCTCCCCTAAAATTCTCTAAGATCAAAGTTCAATTCTATAGCCCTAGATCTACACTTGTCTTCTTATCAGGTTGACAAAGTCAAATCTATAGAAAATGGACTGTAGGTTGTCTCCAAGCTTGAAATATGGTTTAGTTGACTTGTTTACCACCTTTCAACACCTAATTGCTTAAAAATATACATACAAAAGTCTAAAAACACACATTCAAAAAGGGAAAAATGTTTAAGGGTTAGAGTATAGGGATTTTCCTTGGTCAAATCCAACTTTGGTAAACAAACCCTTAATGAAGAAATGGAATGAAATAAACAAGGAATGATGAATAAATAACATGAAAATTTCCTAAACTCACCACAACCTTGTTGGAGAAATCTAAAGATATGTCAATGGATACTTTGAGATGCTTGATGAATGCTTAATTGAATGATGCAAAGTGCTTGGATGCTTGAATGCAAGTGAAATTTATGAATGGGAGAATTGAATGGGGAATGGGGGTTAAAAGGAGAAGAAAAACACTTATTTATACACAATTATACCCTAATAACTCAATAATACATCACAGGCTAACATAAGGTAATTTTGAATAAAAACCAAAAAGAAAATCTGAATTATTTTGAATTTGAAGCCAAGTGGGACTCATTCCTTACCCATGGTGAATGGGTCCCACCTTGGGCTTGTAAGTGGGTGTTAGGAATTATCTTGCATTTAATGTTGTTTGTTGGGTTTACACTAAAAAACACACTTAATTAAACCTTATGAGTGCATAAAGGGATCAAATAAAGTATAATCTAGAAATGTGTAAATAGTGAAAACAAGCCTAGAAAAGTGTGAAATCTTGTTACAAGACTTTACAAAAATTTAGAATAGGAATTGATAAGTTATGAAAATGTGATTTTTAGGTGAATTGTAGTGAAAAGAGTCTAGAAAAGGGTAAAAATGTGTTACAATACTTCACAACACCTTCACAAGACACTATATTTTGAAGGCATCTTGGTGGAGGAAGTTACAAGCATTGAGGCTATTGATTGTAAATATCCTCATTCCCCTTGAAATATGTTAGACAACAAGAACATGAGATCATAGACACATTTCTAAATGTCACCTTACCTAGTCTCCATAACCATGAAAATCAAACTTGTCCATCTCCTAATATCCCTCCTCAATGTAAAGAGAATAGGTTGGTGTTAGAAGACATCCCTATTAAGAATCATGAAACCCTTTATCCTCCATTTCCTAATATTCCTACCATTTGGGATAATTTATTTGAAAACCATAGTGGTCCTTGTCTTGATACCTCCCTCACTTGTGATGAAGCTACTTTACAAACTTTAACCTTGGATGAACATGTTAAAAGCTTTCCTAGTAGGGTAGATAATATGTAACATGATAATGAGAGCTTAGAGAAATATGGAAATAAAATAGTCTTATCCTCATTTCCCCACTATTGATAAACATGAAAATTCAACCATTGATCATTCCCCTACTTGTGATGTAGTCATTTTAGAAGAACCAATCCATGAATATCAAGAACATTTGATTTGTAGTTCTTCTAAAACCTCTCCTTCTAGGAAGAATATCATGGTGCTAGAAAAAGGCAACAATAATAATGTGTCTTCCTTCAATAAATAGTTGATTCTCGATTTCCCTTTATTAGAGATACACCAAACCAAGACTGCTGAGGTTATGAATATGCAAGTATCCATTAGATCCCCCTCGATCAATAGACCTCACATCCCATGGGAAATACTAACAACCCTCTAATTTTCTACCCACCTTCACATAAACAACAAACTCAAAATAACCATGAACTTGTCCTTTACCCTCCTAAGAATAGTGTTTTGTTGCTATTGATTCATAATACCATTGCTCATATGTATAACACTTGAAACAATCCATAACCACCACAACCAACCCCAACACCCTTACTGTTGCCTAATTGTATCCTACCTGGCCCTTTCTTTCCAAGTGAAAATCAATATGATGTTTTCGAGAAACTTAAGAATAATCCTACTAAGATATCATTGTGGGACCTTATTCAATCATCCCCTCACTCTCACAACATGATCCAAACAGCCTTACAACAAGTTCCTGTCTCTTTTATTGCACAACCAAATGACATAGCAGCCATCATTCATAGAATAAATGATTAAATTATTTTCCACTAAAGAGAACTCACATCTTTGGATATGAAAAAACAAACATCCCTTGAACACATCAAAATCAGCCACACAAGTGGAACCCGTTCAATAAAAATACAAACAGCAACATATTGAACAAGTCATGAAGCTATTAGAAGATTATTGGGGTTCCTTAGATTTCAAACATAAATTCATGGATGAATACAATTGCATACACAAATATTTAAATAGGAAAAACAAAAACCTGAAAACCCTTCGAAAGCATCATCCTCAACCAATTTAGACAATGAAACAAACTACATGACTAGGTCTTTGACAATGTTGATCACCAACCACCACCTGATCCAAAAGTAATTAAAAATCTCTATGGAAAAGGTTATGAACTTATGAAACAACTTGGATATAGTCAAAAAATATGTGGTGCTCATGAAGAAGGTATTCATAACCCTATAGATCCTCTCACACAACAACAAACTCATGGTCTTGCTTATTTTCCTTTGATATAAATAACCAATCCTTCCCTCAATATCAAAACCATCACAAAAAAATCATCAAAGCAAAACTTAACCATAGTGCATCCTAAACTGATCAACACTAGTGGTCTTGATCATTCTCCTTTGCAAGCAATCAAACAAACAAATAAACCTCACTTAATGTCAATTTCATCTCGCAAAACACTAGTGATTTGCATTCGTTAGATTTTACACCCTCCTATTGTACCATAGAAAAATGGATCTTTGACATTTTCATGGTCACTTAGGTCTTTTTCCTATGATGCTTAGCTTATTTTTATTTGATTTAATGTTGCAATGTAACTTATGCATTCACATTAGGTTGTGAATATTCAAATTATGATGTCTTGTGAAGGTGTTGTGAAGTTTTGTAACACATTTCTACACATTTCTAGACTCTTCTTATTATAATTCATCTAAATATCATCTTTTCATCCCTTATCAAGTCCTATTTCAAAGTGTTGTAAAGTCTTGTAAAAAGCTTTCATGCTTTTCTAGGCTTCTCATCACTAATTAAATCTTTATTATGCTTTTTTTGGCCTCTTTATGAACTTATAGGCCTTAATTAAGTGTGCTTTTGAATACAAACCTGAAAAACAACACTAAAAGAAACTTAATTCCCTACACCCACTTGCAAGCCTAGAGTGGGACCGATTTTCCATAGGTTGTCAATGAGTCCCTCTTGGCTAGAAATTCAAGATAAATTCAAATTTCTTTTGGGTTTTTATTCATTAAGACCTTATGTTAGCCTATGATTTATTTTTGGGTAATTAGGGCATAAGTGTATAAATAATTTATTTTCCATCCATTTTAACCCCCATTCATCTCATTGAATTATTCATCATCAATTAGCATTCTTGCATTCAATCCACCATAACATCATTCGATCAAGAAATTATCAAGCATCTTGGAGCAACCATTGATAGATCTTCAAACTTCAAGGACAAGGATTTTGTGAGTTTAGGACACTTGGATGTTGTTTATTCGTCATTCCTTTCTTGTTTTCATTTCATTTCTTTATCAAGGTTTTGATTACCAAAGTGGGATTTGACCAAGGAAAATCCCTATACTCTAACCCTTAACCATTTTCCCCCTATTTGTATGTGTGTTTGTAGGGATTGTAGACAAATTTGTCAAAGAAATAGGTGTTGAAAATTGGTCAAAAAGTCATCAAAGCTATTCAAGTCAACTAAACCCTAATTCAAGCTTGGAGACAACATTCAACCTATTTTTTGCAGGTTTGGTTCTATCAACCTGACAAGAAGACAAGTGTAGATCTGGACCCACAAAGTTGACCCTTGAATTTGTAGTTTTTTGGAGGAGGGCTTATTCAACATCAATGGGTAATAAGTCCCACTACCAAGCTAGAAAAGTTGATTTTATCATAATTTATTTCCTAACAATTAGAAACTAGTTTTAGGAAAGTTTGCTAGAAGTAGGACCGATTCACCATGAGTGGCGAATGAGTCCCACTAATCATCAATAGTGATTTTTGTTAGATTCTAGAACCTTCCAACATCAGCATTTCATCTCCAAGTGCACTCTATTTAGTTTAATTAAATTTTAAATTCATTTGTGCATGTTTCTAGTTCATTTCTATATATCACACCATGTTTTCAAATACTTCATATTTCATTAGTTTTGTATTAATAATGAAACAATTTTATCAATTTTTTTTCATCTAGATCATTCCATTTAGATATAATTTCATCATACATACATTAATTTGAGTGAACTACCTAGATTTTGTGTTGGGTCTGTCTCTCTCCATTAGGTGAAAAGCCCTAATTGAGAAAAAGAGATAACATCCCTAAACCAATAAAATCTATGGTTCATTTTGGTGAACCTACATATTGAACACATTATCTTTCTGATTTGCATATGTATTTACATCCTAGGACTCATAGCATTAGCTTTTTCATTAGACTTTTCATTTTTTTTGCATCCTCGGCTTTACAAAATTGCATTAGTGAATATCTCATATAGATTTCATTTTGCACTTGAAAACATTACAAAAACTAAAATTCTACATTTGAATCTTCATTTTGTATTAGAAAGGCATAAAAATCAATTTAAATTTTCTAAAAAATCACAAAAAACTCATGCCTAGACTCATTCACCACCTTGGGTGAATTAGTCTAGTTGCACTTTTTGCACAACAATTTTTGCATTTTTGTTTTCAATTGTTGCTTTTCTATTTCAATTTATAGAATTTCTATTATTTTAATTTTATTGCTAGATTGCATTGCATTTACATCCATCCTATGTCTTGTGGTATTTGTATGAGTGTTTAGTTCCCTATTGAAAATACTTTAGTGAGAAGAAGTTTTTGACTCATGGAATCTCACCATAACACACTCGTTGTGGACCTTAGGTTGTCTCGAGCTCCTAATCCTGGTATGGAAAATGGTGCATTAGGAATGAATACTATCACTAGTACACCTTTACCTTCACATACAATTCATGTTGACACATCAAATGTTCATATTCCACAAGACAAAGTCATTAACATTCAAGAGGATTTTGCAGAAAAACTTGTGTCTTGAAAATATTTCAACCACTTCCGTTCCTGCTATAGAAAACATCCATCAAATACTTGAAAGTGATGAGGGCTTAGATTTCATGAAAAAAATTGTTGAGATATATCAGAAACATGGTTCTTCCCCCTCTTAACACATTACAACCAGCAAACACTATGGTTAGCCAAGGTGGATCTCACATTCCTCCTCCAACTGAAGCATCCACACCCACCTATACCACTCCTCAAGTTACAATAACCTTGTAATATGTTAGTCATGTGACTTCTTTCACTTTTCCAACTAGCATTCCTAGTTCTTTTGTGGCATCAAATGTTCCATCCTCCACCACCTTCACCCCTATTAGTGTCCCCTTCACTTGTCCTAACATTACACACACTCCATCACCATTATCTCTTCCACCTGATACCACTTACACTAACCCTCTCATTACACAACTCTTTAACATAGTTTCCTCTATGCAACAAAAACTATCCACCATAAGCCAAAGTCAAAATGCTCCACCCACATATAATGTTAGTAGTTTCCCATTATCTTTAGAAATTTTAAGAACACCGATGCCACAAGCAATTGAGATGCCTAGGTTTGAAAGTACAAAGATAAAGGAGATCCTACTAATCATGTCAATTCCTATACAACCTTATGCAATGAATTTGTCCTTGATGATAAAATATTAGCAAAATTGTTTCCTAGGACCTTAAAGGACACTACCTTGGAGTGGTTTTCAAACTTACCCAATCATTCAATTTGATCATTTAATGAAATTTTTGATGCCTTTATAAGTCACTTCCAAGTCCATATGACTCACAAAAAGACAATGGATGATTTAATGTGATGTAAACAAAATGCAGATGAAAAAGTAACTGATTTCATTTCATGCTATCAGTCATTGCATGCTCAAGTAGATGTCAATATTCCTAATTCACATCTCCAAAAAGATGTTCATTTAAAACTTACAACCTCACATTCAGGATAAATTAACCATGATGAAATTTCCTTCTTTCATGTATTTATGTACAACCCTTTGTGATTATCACAACTCAGTTACTAGTTTTGTTTCAAAGTCCCCTTCTAGGCGAGCTGAGAAGTCTGAACAAAGCAACCAAAACAACACACAAGAACTCTAGTAAACCAAACAGAGGCTTCTTACAGTTCAACCCCCCTTCTCCAAAACCAATCCAACCCATTAATAATCAAGTGGAAGCTATTAAAGTAGTCGTTCCCTTTACCTATGGGGATCTGAAGTGAAAATTTACCCCCTTACTTGATACTCTCCATAATGCAATGAATCAATTGCTACAACAATAGATGATCACTTTTCCTACAGTTAAATGAATTGATACTACCAAGCCTTTACCCCCCATCTTTAAACCAAATTTTTATTATCATTTTCATTGTCAAAATGGACATGAAACAGAACAATGTAAGCATCTTGAACAATTAGTGCAAGACCCCATTGATTCTAGGCATTTGTCCATTGCAGGTGTCAATGATCAGGGCAATAAGTTTGTTACACCCCCCAATTAGAACTTACAAATTTTTATCAACCCCATGCCTAAACACAATGTTTCATTTGTCGAAGCTAGTGAATCTTCAAACATTGATGTGATGAATGTTGATACAAATACTCAACAACATAATCTTACTACAAATGTTACCCATGTTAATCCTATAGATGAAATCATGGGTACCATAGATGTTATCCCTCATAAGGGCCCAACTAACAAATCTCTTGATATTATTTTTTCTTCTCATGATATACTTAGAAAAATTCCTATTTGTCCTCTTTACATAACCAACCACATCTATGATAATCCCACAAATGGGATATTAATAGATCCCATATATGGCGAGAATGTGATCACAAAAGAATTTTTAGTATTACATGATCTTTATCAAGATGATTATGACAAACCAACAGCATGGATTAAAACACATATTGGTTTTTGGTGCCCTATGATTGGATCGATCATACTCCCATTACATATAGGACCTAAAATATTGGATGTAATATTTTCTATCATTCCACAATTGGATCAGTTTCGTCTATGACTAGGTCATCCTTGGCTTCACTCAATGAAAGTTGTCCCTTCAGTTGTTCACAAATGTTTGAAATTCCTGCTTGAAAATGAGATATTTAATGTACACCATAGTGGTTTTAATCCATTGTCTTCTAAAAGTAATTTTTTCTTAGAAGCCTTTTGTCCTAAATTTATGGAACCTATAACCCCTCACAAAGATTTCTTTTTCATTTCCTATCAAAAGTTTAAAGCCAAATGAATAGTCGAATTGTCTCTTCGCAATATGTCCATGTCCACTTCTACTATTCCTATCCTAGATGAGACAATGCTTCAACCTAAATATGAAACTAAACAAACAATTCAATCTCATGAGCAACCAATAATAAACATTTCACCTTCATCATCTAAATGCCCAAGAGATAATGAAACCAACCTCGTCATGCCTCCTCACACTAAACAAGTTTATAAAGCCAAAGATAAAGTGATTGACCCATCTCCTTCAGTTCCTTATGTTCCTCATCCTTGGGAAGAAAAGGAGCCTATGGTGGATCAAACCAATCTTAGACCTTAGAAACTTCAAAATAGAATTAAAAGAAATTGTGATGGGGTATGTGCAGGATCATGATGGGCCAAAAAGTGGCAATATGATGGATATGTGGCTGACAACTTTTTTTTACCCAAAATTGATGAAATGAAAAGGGTTTTTAAAGGAGATTCTCAAATTTCCACTAATATAATTTATGCTTTACTTTGAATCTAATAAGTAACTATTATTCATTTTCTATTCAAATTATGACTAAAGTCCTAATTGATAGATTAATTAAAAAACATCTATAGCTTTCAAACGGTATCACATATTTTGAATTCAAAACATGTGTCACATTCTATGCTTCACATTCTATAGGATTTAAAAAAAAATGAATTTCATGAAGTTTTGACCAAGTTAAGGTGGTCAGACATATGATTTTTTTATATTTTTTAAAAGTTGTAATAAAAAAAATAATTAATTATATACTCAGAAAAAAATTTACAAAAAAATATGCATCACATCAGGACATGAGTCCTCTACTTATATCTAAAATCTTATAAAAAATATTATCATTTTATTGTGGTTAGGGTGGTCAGACATACACCTACTTATTTTTTCCCTGAAATTTAAGTACTACTGCATTGAAATTTCAATTTTTTGGCAAATAGATTTCCTTTTTTTAAACAAACCTAGTAGTTTAGAAACTACATTCAATTTTCTACAAATTCTATTCTTGCATATTTTTGAAATAAAATAGATAAATTATTCAAATTTTAACGTCAAGTTGGCTAACTCTGATTTTTCTTTTTTTTTTGCCACTTAAGGGCCTTTTTTCCATGATGATCCCGCACATACCCAATGCTAGAGAGCATAGGTGTTGTCATTGTCTCCTTGCCCATTAGCCAAAAACAAAAGAAAAAATATAAAATCAATGTCTTCCTTTGATAGAAGCAATACCTAATCACTCTCCTCCTAAACCACCACAAGATAACATATTACAACCATCACAACAAAATGATCTAATTCAACAACCACAACTCCTAATACATCCTTCTTTGGAAATCACCATCCATCCTCCCATCATGATTAATATTGATGATGATGATGATGATGATGATGATGATGATGATGATGATGATGATGATGACGAGATCTCTAAAATAGATGAAGTGCATAACAATCTAAATTCTTTATTTTCATCTTCCATGAGCTTAAATGATAAATCTCCTACACCAAGTTAAGAACCTAGCACCTCCCCTAGTTTAGCACTTGCAATTATCCCTTTGGATAGTCAACCACCCTCACAATACACTGAACATGATTGGGAGGAGGATGACTTATTAGATGGTTGACTTAAATTTTCCTTTACTACCCCTTTTAACATTTTCCTTTTTATTTTCCTTTTTTCTTTTATGTGGCATGATTGTATGTGCATATTGTGTTCCCCCGTAATGTGTGTTTGATGTTCTCTCTCTCTCTTTGTGAAATTCATCTATTTGGACCTCTATTCTTCTATACATGTCATACCTCTTACCTTTCTTTTTTGCTTTTATTTTGTGTTCTCCTTTTGGGGATGACACAAAGTGTAGAGATGACCTATGTCTCTTCCATGTTGACCCAAAAGGTCTTTTTTCTTTCTTTTTCTCTTTTATTTTGTGTTCTCCTTTTAGGGATGATGAAAAGTGTAGAGACAACCTATGTCTCTTCCATGTTGACCCAAAAGGTCCTTTTTCTTTCTTTTTCACTTTTTTTGTGTTCTCCTTTTGGGGATGACACCAAGCATTGAGATGTCCTATGTCTCATCCATGATGTTGACCCAAACAGTCCCTTTTCCTTTTTACTTTATATTTTTGTTATGTTTTCCTTTTGGAGATAATGCAAGGCATTGAGACTGAAATGTCTCCTTTATGTTGACCCAAAATATTTTTCATTTCCTTTCACCTTCTGATTTCCTTTTCGCTTGTGTTTTCCTTTCGAGGATGACACAAGGCATTGATACGGAAATGTCTCTTCCATGTTGACCCAAAATGGACTTTCTTTTTCTTTTGTTTTCACTCTCTTTGTGTCACTCTTCTAGTTCTATGTATATTTTGAGAATGATGACAATCCCAAGCTCTTTAATCAAAACATTACGCAACCTTACTCAAAAACATATGACTTGGCCTAGGGGCTTTCCAATTTGACTCTCATGTCTTGTTTTCTTTTTTACATTTTTCATTTGCTACTTTAAAGTAATTGCTCACAGTACGGTGTGTAGAAATTCCATTAAAGTGAGGGAATACATTGGCATTATTCATTTGCATTCTTGGTTCTTAGTGTAGCGTTGTTACTTCATATGATGTGTTTGTCACTTTGTGAATGATATTGGGTGTGATGTCCTTTATAAGCATGATCTATCTTAACATATTACAGTCCTCTTAGTGGCCTGATGTAATGCACTGCATCCCATAAGTTACAAATATTCTATTCTTTGATTGGTCCTCTCTTGGAGACATTAGACACAATGTTTTGTACGTTATAGACCTCACATGAACTTAACAAGACTGATTTGAAATTTTCTTTTACATTTTACATTCATATGGCCACCTTGCATAATGCAAATTGCATGCCTGTGGTGCCATCTTGCTTGTTCATGAGTTATAAGCATACGAAGCTTTACTTGTCTCATGAAGCACGAAGAAAAATTTTCCTTTGTGGTGCTTTATTAAAGTCATCAAGAGGTATAGCTTTGATATGGTTGAGGGGGAAACCCATTATGAGGTCTTACTTTCCCCATAGGCACCTATGTGTTTGTGAGTACATACTAGCCAAGCATATATTTCTCACCTTTTGGGCCCTCCCACCTAGCACACAGCCATGATTTTCGTTACCCTAGAGTGAGTATGCATTTTATTTTTTGGAAAAACAACCTAGATTTGATCCACAACTACTTGGAAAAATTACCAAATCTTGATCTCACTTTTCCTTTTTCTCTTCCTTCTCTATTTCTCTTTCATATTTGTGTTCTTTTATTATTATGTTTAGTTTTCAATGAGATCTTCATCCTGGGGGCTTGATCATCAATCTTGATCATTGTTATCTCATCTTGCTAGCATAAGTGCATTTAGATCCCTCTCGATATGCATGACTACTTTAGTGTGAGTTTGAAGCAAGTTCATCCTCTCACTAAAGTGGGGGCTAAATATGGATCTTGGAAATTTTCATGGCCACTTAGGTCTTTTTCCTATGATGCTTGGATTATTTTTCTTTGATTTAATGTTGCAATGTAACTTATGCATTCACATTAGGTCCTAAATATTCAACTTATGATGTCCTGTGAAGGTGTTGTGAAGTGTTGTAACATATTTCTACACTTTTCTATACTCTTCTTATTATAATTCATCTAAATATCATATTTTTATCCCTTATCTAGTCCTATTTCAAAGTGTTGTAAAATCTTGTAACAAGATTTCACACTTTTATAGGCTTGTCATCACTAATTACACCTTTCTTCTGCTTTATTTGGCCCCTTTATGCACTTATAAGACTTCATTAAGTCTATTTTTGAATACAAACCTAACAAACAACATTAAAAAAAACTTAATTCTCAACACCCACTTACAAACCTAGAGTGGGACGGATTCGCCTAGAGATCACGACCATTCCACTAATGAATGCAAGTCTTTGAGTAGTAAAATTCAACATCTTAATGAGTTTGGTGCTCTTCCCTACATTGGGGCACCTAATTCCTCTAATTGATATTAATTTTCACTCTAGCATCCATCTCATCAATCATTTTGTCTCACCGTTATCCTGCACTAAGTGGGGGCAAGGGGTTAGATAGCGTTGCCCTCGTATGTGACTTGTGGTTGTCTCTTTTGGCTAGTCATTAACCTTTCGTGAAAATATAAGAGCAAGCTTGGGATGTGGACAACATGCCTTAAGTTGGCTTGCATGTGACATACCCCCCTTTTCATGACCTAGCCTATTAGAAACATATGACTTCGCATAGGGCTTTCCATGTAAGCTCTGATGTCTCCTTTCTCTACATTAAAGCAATTTCTCATAGTAATGGTGTTCACAACCACTTTAAAGCAAGGAAGTATGTCAACACTTACATTTCATTGCATTATTTTATTTTTCTTCTAGTTCCCTCTCTTAGAAATAGTAGGTACATTGTTTCTAAGGATGAGACCTCACATTTGTCCTCTCTTGGAAACAAGATGAGACCACTTGCACTCTTCCTCTATTGGAAACATTAGGCACAATTTTCCCTAAGATGAGACATTGCACAAACTAAGAAAAGTACCTTTGAACATACACAACACTATTTAGGCATTTACAACAATTGTTATATGGCCACCTTGTAGGTGTGTGCAAGAAGTTGAGTCCACTTTTTGGCCAAAACGTGGAAGTGTTTTCCCTAATTTTCAGAATTTGTCACATTTGACCTTGAAATTTGAAGCACTTAGAGATGGAATTTTAAAATAAGTCACTAATCATAAAATTTAGTACTCAGAGTCTAGTTTTTAAGTATGTAATTTACTTCAATACCCAGATGGTACAAATTGAGTTTCAATAGGTGTTTCTAAAAAGCATTGTTTAAAAGTAACTTTTTTTTACCATACCATGCACATATATGACATCCATATTTTGACCTAAATTATTGTATTTTTTCTAAATACTTCTGGGAAAAGATTTGTGACTCACTGAAGCACATTTTCGATATTTTTTTGTAATTTTTTATTGATTTTTTTTTTGTTAAATTTTTATTAGCCATATTTGTCATTTTAAAAAATTGTCATGTATGACATGCATAAGATGACCTAAAATTATCATTTTTTGATTTTTTTTTTAAATTGAAAAGAATTGTCTAAAGTACATTTTGGTGTAATTTGTTTTACAAAAAAATATTTTAATAAAAAGTTATTAAAATACAATAAAACCTTGATAATTCAAGTTTATGGACTAGTTTCAATAGAAATTAATTGAAAAATAGAAAAATTAATCAAATTGTAAAAAAAATTACATATTTGGAATCTACACTATCTTATCTATAATGGGTTTTAATTTCATAAAAAAATTGGCAAAATAGGTCTTCAAAGATATGTCCAAAGTCACTATTTTCTTGTGACATTAACATGACCTTCAAGTAGTAGGTCAAACTAGGTCCAAAGCTTAGGTTCGGGTCCCCAAGCTATTTCTCTAACCAAAAAACAAGCCAAAAAACTTGACCAAAAATTCATATTTTAAAAAATGGGATCTTGTTTTAAAACGGGACCCCATTTCATAAAAAACAATTTTTTATGGTTCTACAAAATGGGATCCCATTTTGTAAAATAGGTTCCCATTTTGAAAATTGCTAAAAAGGAAAGTTTTTCAAAAATTGAAATTTTCAAAATGGAAAGTTTTCAAAACTAGATCCCATTTTGAAACTATCCATTTTGGAAATTTCCGTTTTGGAAAATTTCAAAATGGGATCCCATTTTGAAAATTTTCCAAAAACAATTTTAGAATGGGATCCTATTTCAAAAAATGGGATCCCAGTTTTTAAATTTAGGCTCGAGATCTCAAAGCTAAATGGGATCCCATTTTTTGCAAACCAATTTCATTTTTTTGCATAAGGAAAAAACATCCACATTTCATGGACTCATCTTCCTGCATTTACCCTTGCATTATACAGCTTGCATTCCTATGGAGCCATCATGTTTGTTTATGAGTGTCAAGCATATGAATTTTTACTTACCTCATAGAGCTCAAAAATAATTTTCCTTCGTGGTGCCTTATTAAAGTTATTAGGAGGTATAACTTTAGTATGGTTCAAGTGGGAAGTCCATTATGAGGCATCACTTTTCCCCATAGCCACCTTGTAGATTTCTCACCCAGTGGACAACTAGAAATTCCATGGCCCTAGAGTGAGTATACCTTACACTTCTCACCTATTGAACAACCAAGAGTTTTGTCACCTCAGAGTGAGTATGCATTTTTTGAAAAATAGCCTAGATTTGATCCACAATGTGTTGGAAAAATGGTCAAAGCTTGATCCACCTTATTTTCATTTCTCTTCCTTCTAGTTCTTCCCATTGCATGATAGCATGTCTTATTTTTCTACACCTTATGCATGTCCTTATGTACTTATGTAGGATTGACTTAGGATCTTGGATCTTGGGGACTTAATCGCCTACTCATTCTTTATTATCCTAGGCCATCCACATTCATACAATTGGACCCCTCTTGAATGTCTACTTTAGTGTGAGTTTGAAGAAAGTTCATCCTCTCACTAAAGTAAGGGCTAAATGTACTGTAGAAAAAAATATTTCTTGCTTGATTTGGGAATAATTGATGATAAGTTGGACTTAATGATGCCTTGAATTGGTCTTCTGAGGTTTTTTTCACATCCACACTAGGTCTTGGACCCTTGCAAAAATGAATAAAATGCATTCATCAATGTCTCATAAAGGTGTTGTAAAGTGTTGTAAAAGACTTTCACATCTCTCTAGACTTAATCAGCCCATTTTCCCTTAATTCAATATTATAAAATGTATTTACTTGCATCTTCACATTAATATAGAATGCTTTTTAATTAAACTTGGCTTTAATTTAGTGTTGTGGCATGTCTTACACATTCACATTGGATGTTGTGCCTTTTTAGGCTATGTGGACCTCATTTTAATAGTGTAAAGTGTATTTAATAATACTTTCACATTGAACTTTGTGTCTCTATCCCTAATTATCTTTCACATCATTATTAATAGGCCCCTAGGGCTCCATATTGTGCATACCAAGGCTTGAGTTGATCAAATACCCGATAAAATCATCATATAAACCTAATTTATGCATTCCTCAACATCCTAGTAGGAAAAATAGCACCTATGGGGCCTATTTGCCACTTTGGTTGAATGAGTCCCATGCAGGTGGGACTAATTTACCCAAGATGGTGAATGAGTCCCATTTGGGCCATTTTTTACTATTGACTGGGAAAAATTAGGTTTTAAGTTTAATTTTATTCAATGTCAACCTTGGGGATCAAATTAATGAGAATTTTAGGTGGATTGCCTATAAATACAAGCCTCTAAACCCTAATTCATAACATATCATGTTCCATTCATCATTTTTCTTCCACTTCAATTCAAGAAAGCTATGGTTTCAAAATTCTAATTTATCAAGATAGCTTCCTAAGGTATTCAAGGGAAGGTTCTTCATATTTTGCTACAAAAATTCAAGATCAAATGTCATTGTGAGTATCTAACTCAATAATTGCATGCTTCATTACATTATTTCTTCATTTTGGTTTAATTACCTAAAAATGGGTTTGACCAAGGAAAACCCCCATTCCCTAACATTCAACAATCCTCCTTCTCTTCTTTGTGTGATTGCAGGTATGCAAATTGAAGAAAAATGCCAAAAATGAGAAAGTTGCAAATGTTGTCAAAGTTGTCATGAAAAGTTTTCAAGAATCACATAAAATTAGTTCTAGGGAAAAATATCCATCCAATCTACATGAAATATATGGAAAATTTCATATTTCATCCATCTTAAGAGGATTGCAAAGTTTTAGTCCAAAATTAAGCTCCTAGCACACTTTTCCAAAAAATGGTACTTGTCCTCCAACAGTGGCGAATGAGTCCCACTAGGCCTAAAAATCAATACTATAAAATTTTTAGAGATATTTCTAGTCATTAATACATTTCTAGGTGCATATCATTTACATCCTTTCCTTTTTGTTTGGATTTATTTGAATTTTTAGATCATTCTTTAGGTCTTATACAATGTGTTTTCAAACATCTTGCATTTCTTTAGTTTTCACTTAATAATCAATATCTTTCTTTAGATTTCTACATTTATAACTTTAAATCTAAGCACATTGCATCCATTTTACATTAATATTGACTATTTACATTGCATTTTGGCCCATCTTTCTCCTTTTAGGTGAAAAACCATAGAAGAGCAAGAAAGCATTTGGGTGCCAAAATCTTTGTTTACATTTTGGTGAACCCAGCTTTAGAATACTCTTCTTTCCCAATTTAGTGTCCATCATAGATCTAGATTAAATTAACCTTACATGAGGGTTTGCATGGATTAATTTGTAAGCTAGGTTTCAAATTTTGCATTCATGAAAAGTGCATTTAGGTTGCATTTTTGGCATCCAAAATCATGGAACTTTTTCTAAAATTTTACATTTTCATCTTAGGTCTACATCTTCCAACACACAAAACATCAAAACCACTTAGCAATTTCTAAAAAATCTAAAGAAAAAAATCCCTACTAGGACTGATTCGCCACTTGGGCGAATTATTCCCTTTTCACCCCTGAAACTGCCTTTTACAGAGCTGAAAACCCTATTTCTACACTTCTATTTGTTGCCATTACCTATCTATATCAATTGGCTAAGTTTCTGTAACATGCATTTCATTAGATTTACCTTAAATTAGCTCTTTTCATGCATTTTTTTAAATACACATTTTCTTTTTTCAAAAGTTCATCTTTTAGGTTGTTGAATCGTGTAATCAACAAATTACTTGTTTTACATCTAAAAATTGCATTTCAACATTTCCCCTTAGATAAATTCATTGCGCTTTCTTTTGTTTGTCACCATATCATGTTTTCTTTCAAAAAATGTGGCTTTCATTTGGTTAAAAATGGATTGCATAAATACAATATTCCATCTTATTAGTTCGATTTTGATTACAACAATAAGGTCACTAAGAAACATGTTAGTCATAGTTTTCATCAAACCATTGGTACAATCCTTAATATTACATTTCCCATTGGTGAGAATGGTAGTGTATACAATCATAACAATCATACTTGTTCTTCTCCCAATAACTCTCTTATTAGTGACGAAGGTATCTTGGTGAAGGAAGTTAAAATCATTGAGGCTCTTCATTTTCTATCTCCACATTCCCCGTTAGAAGATGTTAGACAACAAGAACATGAGATCATAGACACATTTCCAAATATCACCTTAGCTGGTATCCATAACCATGACAATCAAACTTTTCCATCTCCTAATATCCCTCCTCAATGTAAAGAGGATAGGTTGGTGTTAGAAGACATCCTTATTAAGAATCATGAAACCCTTGATCCTCCCTTTCCTAATGCTACTACCATTTGGGATAATCGATTTGAAAACCATAGTAGTCCTTCTCTTGATGCCTCCCCCACTTGTGATGAAGCTATTTTACAAACTTTAACCTTGGATGAACATATTAGAAGCTCTCCTAGTAGGGTAGATAATATGTAACATGAGAATGAGACCTTAGGGAAATATGGCAATCAAATAGAGTATTCCCTTGATTTCCCCACTATCGATAAACACACAAATTCAACCATTGATCATTCCCCTACTTGCGATGCAGTCATTTTAGAAGAACCAATCCATGAATGTTAAGAACATTTGATTTGTATTTATTCTAACAACTCTCCCTATAGGAAGAATATCATGGTGCTAGGAAAAGGCAACAATAATAATGTGTCCTTCAATAAATAGGTAATTCTCGATTTCCCTTTATTAGAGATACATCAAACCAAGACTACTGAGGTTATGAATGTGCAAGTGTCCATTATATCCCCCTCGATAAATGGACCTCATACATACCTTATAGGACATCCAAACAATCCTCTAATTCTCTACCCACCTTCACACAAATAGAAAACTCAAAATAAACCTAAACTTGTCATTTACCCTTCTAAGAATAATGTTTCATAGCAGCAGAGCCATCATAACATTTCTCATATGTATAACACTTGAGAAAATCCACAACCACCACAACCAACCTTGACACCCTTATCATTGCCTCATCCTATCATACCTAACCCTTTCTTGTCAAGTCAAAAGGAGTAAGATCTTATCAAGCAACTTAAGAATACTCCTGCTAAGATATCATTTTGGGTCCTTATCCAAGCATCCCCTCACTATCACAACATGATCCAAATAGCCTTACAAAAAGTTCCTATCTTTTCTCATGCACAACCAAATTACAGCAACCATCATTCACAGAATAAACAATGACATTGTTTTCCACCAAAGTGAACTCCCCTCTTTTGACATGCAAAAACAAAAATTCCTTTAACACATCAACATCAACCACACAAGTGGAACTCATTCAACAAAAAGACAAACAAAAAAATATTGAAGAAGTCACAAAGCTATTAAAAGATGATTGGGGTTCCTTAGATTTCAAACATATATTCATGGATGAATACAAGATCATACACAAAGATTCAAATAGGGGAAACAAAAAATAAGATGACCCTTCAAAAATATCCACCTCAACCACTTTATACAAAGAAACAAACTACATGACCACCTTTGATGATGTTGATCACCAACCACCACCTAATCCAAAATAATCTTTACAAAAAGGGTTGAGCTTATGAGACAACTTGGCTGTAGTGGAAAAGGATGTGGTACTAATTAACAAGGTATGTGTAGCCCTATATATCCTCTCACACAAAAGAAAACTCATGGTATTGGCTATTTTCCTTTGATAGAAATCACCAATCCTTCCCTCAATATCAACACTATCATAGAGAATTCATCAAAGCCAACCTTAACCATAGTGCATCCTGAACTGATCAACACT
This sequence comes from Sequoia sempervirens, assembly GCA_007258455.2. Taxonomy (NCBI): domain Eukaryota; kingdom Viridiplantae; phylum Streptophyta; class Pinopsida; order Cupressales; family Cupressaceae; genus Sequoia; species Sequoia sempervirens. Next base: position 319,585,132 of record VDFB02353493.1, read on the forward strand.
AGTGATCATGATCATTCTCCTTTGCAAGAAATCAAACAAATAAATACACATTTTCTTAAGTTCAATTTCTTTTCGCAAAACACTAATGATTTGCATTCGTTAGATTTTACACCCTCCTGTGAAGGAGAAAACAAAATTTCACAATCTGAAGAGTCTTGCATAGGTATGACAACTAATACTAAGCAAGATGTATCTTTCAAGAAAACCATAAGAGCATATTCTACCATTGATCAAGAGGGTATCTTGTTGAGACTTATTCAAGATCACTTGATCTCTCTCCCTCCCAAAACTCAAAAGAAATGTTACTACAAGAATTCATTTTGTACATATCATAGAGTTCAGGGCCATTCCACTAATGAATGCAAGACTTTGAGCAGTAAAATTCAACATCTTAAGGAGCTTGGTGCTCCTCCCTATGTGGGGTCACCTAACTCCTCTAATTCATAATTATTTTCACTTTAGCATGCAGCTCATCAATCATTTTGGCTCACCCTTATCCTGTACTAAGTGGGGGAAAGGGGTTAGATAGCCTAGTCCTCATATGTCACTCTTTGTTGTCTCTTTTCACTAGTCATTAACCTTTTATAAACATAAAAGAGAAAGCTTCGGATGTGGATGACATGCCTTATGTTGGCTTGCATGTGACATAATTCCCTTTTCATGGCATAGCTTATTAGAAGCATATGACTTGGCATAGGGCTTTCCACGTAAGCTCTCATGTCTCTTTTCACTAATTTAAAACAATTTCTCATACTAATGGTGTTTGCAACCACTTTAAAGTGGGGGCATATGTTGACACTTACATTTCATTTCATGATTTTCTTTTTCTTGTTGTTTCCTCTCTTGGAAACAGTAGGTACAATGTTGCCCAGGTTGAAACCTTGCACTTGTACTCTCTTGGAAACAAGATGATACCACTTGCACTCATCCTCTTGTGGAAAAATTAGGCACAATGTTCCCTAAGATGAGACATTGCATGAACTAAGAAAAATCCCTTTGAACATACATAACACTATTTTTGCATTTACAATAATTGCTATATGACCACCTTGCATAATAAAGCTTGCATGCATGTGGAGTCATCATGTTTGTTTATGAGTGTCAAGCATAGGATTTTTTGCTTACCTCATAGAGCTCAAAAATCATTTTCCTTTTTGGTTCCTTATTAAGGTTATCAGGAGGTATAACTTTAGTATGGTTTGAGCAAGAAGCCCATTCTGAGGCATGACTTTTCCCCATAGCCACCTTGTGGATTTCTCACCCCCTGGACAACCAGAAATTTTTTTTCCCTAAACTGTGTATGCTAGGGACTTCTCACTTGATGAACAACTAAGAGTTCCATCACCTCAGAGTGAGTATGCATTTTTAGAAAATCAGCCTAGATCTAATCCACGTGTTGGAAAAATGGTTGAATCTTGATCCACCTTATTTTCATTTCTCTTCCTTGTAGTTCTTCCCATTTCATGATAGTGTGTCTTGTTTTTCTACACCTTGTGTGTGTCCTTTTTTACTTATGTTAGCTTGACTTAAGATCTTGGATCCTAGGGGTTTGATCGCCCCCCATTTACATTTGTATTATTGGACCCCTCTTGATTGTTTACTTTAGTGTGAGTTTGAAGAAAGTTCATCCTCTCACTAAAGTGAGGGCTAAATGTACCATAGAAAAACATATTTCTTGCTTTATTTGGGAATAATTGACAACAAATTAAACTTAATGAGGCCTTGATTTGGTGTTGTGAGGTTTTTGTCACATCCCCACTAGGTCTTGGACCCTTGTAAAACTGAATAAAAGGCATTCATCAATGTGTTGTAAAGGTGTTGTAAAGTGTTGTAAAAGACTTTCACACCTCTCTAGACTTAATCAACCCATTTCCCCTTAATTAAACATTATAAAATGTATTTAATTGCATCTTCACATTAATCTAGAAGGATTTTGAATTAAACTTAACTTTAATCTAGTGTTGTAATTTGTCTTACACATTCACATTGGATGTTGTACATTTCTATGCTATGTGGACCTCATTTTAATGGTGTAAAGTGTATTTAATCACACTTTCACATTAAAATCTATGTCCCTAGCCCTAATTATATTTTACATCATCATTAAAAGTCCCCTGTGGCTCCATATTGTGTATCCCAAGGCTTCAATTGATCAAATACCTGATAAAATCATCATATAAACCTAATTTATGGATTCCCTAACATCCTAGCTGGAAAAATAGCCCCTGTGGGACCCATTCTCCACTTTGGGCAAATGAGTCTCATCCAGGTGGGACTAATTCTCCCAAGATGGTGAATCAATCCCATTTGGGCCAGTTTTGACTATTGAGTGGGAAAAATTAGGTTTTAAGTTTAATTTTCTTCAATGTCGGCCTTGGGAATCAAATTAACGGGAATTTTAGGTGGATTGCCTAAAAAATCATACCTCTAAACCCTAATTCATAACACATCATCATTCATTCATCATTTGTCTTGCACTTCAAGTCAAGCAAGGTAGGGTTTCAACATTCTAATTCATCAAGATAGCTTTCTAAGACATTTAGGGTCATGTTCTTCATCTTTTGCTACATAAATTCAAGATCAAGCATCATGGCAAGTATCTAATTCCATTGTTGCATGCTTCATTACATTATTTCTTTATTTTGGTTTAATTACCTAAAAAGGGGTTTGACCAAGGAAAATCCCATGCCCTAAAATTCAACATTCCTCCTCTTCTTTGTGTGATTGCAAGTTTGCAAATTGAAGAAAAATGCCAAAAATGAGAAAGTTGAAAGTGTTGTCATGAAAAATTGTCAAGAATCACAAAACCTTAGATCTAGGGAAAAATATCCATCTAATCTACATGAAATATGTGGAAAAGTGCTTATTTCATTCATCTTCATAGGCTTGAAAAGTTTCAGTCCAAAATTTTGGTCCTAGGACACTTTTCAACAAAATGGGACTCATCCTCCAATAGTGGTGAATGAGTCCTAGAATGTCGAATGAGTCCCACCAGGCCTAAAAATAAATAGTTTCAGAATTTCATAGATATTTCTAGTCTTTAATACATTTCTAGGTGCATACCATTTACATCCTTTCCTTTTTTTTTGGCTTTATTTGCATTTTTAGATCATTCTTTAAATCTTTCTACATTACATAATGTGTTTTCAAACATCTTACATTTCTTTAGTTTTCACTTAATAATCAATATCTTTCTTTAGTTTTTTGTATTTATAACTTTAAATATAGGCACATTGCATCCATTTTACATTAATATTAAGTGTTTACATTGCATTTTGGCCCATCTTTCTCCTTTAGGTGAAAAACCCTAGAATAGCAAGAAAGCATTTGGGTGCCAAAATCTTCAATTACAAAATGGTAGATAAGTCTCCAATATCCACTCAAAAATGTAGCTTATCAAAAGAGTTGGTAGTTCTTTTAATAATACTCTACACTTGGAGCATGAGAATAGTGAAACTCATTGTAATGATAGTGGTAACTCATTTGAAAGTTGTAATTAAAGAGTGATTTGTTCATGAACTAACCCAGAAACTCGATTATGAATACCTCTCTTAAACCAATGCCTTATCCTAAACACGGAGTCAATCTTAACCTATGCAACTAGATAAGAACTCAACAATAGCAAAATATAATCTCAAGAAATATTGCATTACAAAATTCCCACACTACATTCACGACCATCACTCCTTATAGATATCCTAACACCTAATTCATATGAGTTAGCAATCCCATCCAAGCATTTACATTAATTCATTGAACTAATAAGCAAGAATGAAATTAAACATCCATTGGTAAACAATAGAGATGAACAAAACAATCCTTGATTATTTTCATTCATAACTCATAAAACAAGTATAGAGGACAAACAACAACCATGAAATTGGTATCATTCTGTATTGTATCTGGTATCTTGTTATCAAAATTACATAAGTAACTACAGAATTAGACTTAAGACAAAACTCAAACTATGATCAATATTTTGTTAACAATTCACTGTGTTGATTATAATTCAATGAATACCTACTGTTTGGACTTGAATTATTTCTTATAGAAATGAAAGAGAAAAACAATCCTTAAGCGAGAAAGTACACATGCCATTACCTTATTGGACCTCTATAACACATATTCCATTTTTAGTTACTATGTGTTCCTAGGTAGTGGGAAAAATGTGTGAAATAAGAGTAGTCTTTATTTCATCATTGGATATCTAGTCCCACCTTTTAAAAGACATCTTCAAATAGTTTCCTCAAAAAATTTCCCACACACACAAAGTGAAAGTGAAAGAAATCATGAAAGAAATGGAAAGGAAAGGACAACAAATATGTCCATTTCTATAAATCTGTCACCAGTTCAAGTTGAAGAAAATGCACTATATTTTCTATAATTTAACAAATCCTAATCAATAAAAAATATAGCCTATGCAGTGCATTTTCACCCATCAGTTATTCATCATGATTGCAGACTTCAAAATCAAAATTTTCAAAACACCACCTCACCATTTCATATTAATCCACCACCCCCTCTAAGTACTTATCTCTCCATGCTAGGAATTCCTCTTCAACAAGATAATTGAAATTCATGTCCTCATTAGGCTTTTTTGTATAAGGAAAGTACTAGGTAACAATTTGATTGGCCTCCCTATCAAATTCTAATAAGACAATCTCAGGATGTGCCAACATATCCATATTTCTTTTCAGTGCACCCATATCACCCTTTTGACCAATTAAAACTTCCTACTCTACAATGGTTTTACTAGTTTCATCTCTCTTGTCCTATAGGGTTTTTATGCTACCATCATCCCTTATAATTGATGAGAGGAGACCATGATATGATTTATGAAAGGAATTTACCACTTCCCTTATTTTGATTTCCAAAGGCTCAATGTTTCCCCTATACTCCTCAATTTTACCCACAATAGTACGAGTGGGATTAAAATTTTCAAGGGGGTTGGCATCCTACTTAGCTCCACTTGACATCAATATTAGTTTCTTCATCCTAGGGATCCATCTTTCCATAAGTAGAATAGATCTTTCCTAGTCATTGTCAAAAAAATTTATAGCAACCACCATGGATGAATAGCTATAATGAATGTTATTCAATCTATTATTCACCCCTTTGTTTATATGCTTCAAGACTATAGTGACAATCTCCATATTACTATTAAAAAGCTCCATGTCATGATTGTCACACTTTTCTTTATATTCATTTAGCTACTTGAGCAACTCCTACCTATTAAAATCTTCCTTACCTTGTGGCATTTCTAATATACTAGGCACTATTATTCAAATAGGCACACTTCCCATGTTATATGGCACAATTTCCCATGAGGAACTTACTTCAGGGGTAAATTTAGGGGGTGTAACTTCTTGTGAAGTGGTTGGGGAATCAACATCAATCTACTTATTCTTTTCTAGTCGCAAACTTTGTAACTTCTCCTCTAGTAATGCTAATTTTGTTTGTCACTACATACTTTGTTGTTGAAGCTTTCCATAGTCAATGAATAAATTATTGTGGTCGATCCTAAGCTTCTCCTTCTTTGTAGTCACTAATTCTAAAGTGGCCCTTGTGAAATGTGCAACATGTACTGAAATATTTTCTACCTCTAGAGTTTATGTTTCTAACATTGTCTTTATTATTAGGACTCCACTATAGTTAGGTGCATGCTCAACAATGTCAAGCTTCCTTATGCTTGGGGCTAGAGACCAAATAGCTAATGCATCCCATTGTTCACTGAAGGAAGACCCTTGGAATGCAATTTTAGCCTCTTCTTCTAAATTTTAGAGAGGTCCATCACATCTCTTTATTGTATCAAAGGCTACGGCAAAAGCAAAGTCCCATTCTAGAAGAAATAAAATACAACTATTTCTCACGAACTCTCTACCCTCCTTTGCAGTCATCTTTTGGAACCTAGCTCTAATTTCAATCAAGACCTTTTCCTAGATGGTGGAATAAGGAAATTCTAGATGGAAACTTTTTTCTATGGCCAGACTATTGACATATTCATCTCTCTTAGCCCTATATGCAAACTCCATAAAAGCTTGAGACTTTACAAATAAATCATCATGCAAAAAATTTGTGCATGATTCCACCTGAATATCATCTTTACCATTAAGCCTAGTGTGGTCAGATTTACTCAATCTCATACTTAATTTTTGTGTCACCATCATTGTTGGTGTAGTGGGAATTACTTCATGCATTTATTGCTTTGATACCCAAATTTCATCATCAGATTCTTCATCAGCATAGTCCACCAAACCAATTACTTCAACCTCCTTCTTCTTCAATGGTGGCTCTTTTGGTGGTGATGCCCTCAGTGTTGGAGCATCAATATCCATAAGTTTTGGATCTATTGGCCTTGGAGGAGATGGTGGTGGCACAGGAGAAGGAGGCCTTTACTCCTCTTGTTGGAGGGAGCACAAACTGCATTATTTTTATTTTCCCTACTCTTTCTCCTTATAAAGAACCTTACTTTTTAGTTTTTCATGGGATTGAGATGTAGATTTATCTTCCACATTAGGGACTTCTACCCCACCCTATTCTTCTTCAATGGGGGATTTCCCCTTATCCTTAGTTGTCACCCCTTTAGTTTCAAGGTTCCCCACTATTGTCTCAAAATTCTATGATACATGTTCCACATTTTCCATTACATTTACAATCTCTAGGAGAATATTGAAGTAAAAATTTTCCTTCTTTATCTTTCTCTACATCTTATTAAAAGAAATCCACCTTTCTTTTCTATTTTCTTGTTCCAAAAGGTCAAAACACATTTCTTATCATATCTTCTAGGAATTGGAAAATGTGAACAAATTTGTAACTATTGTTTGTTTCCTTCAACCAGGCCATGAAACCTTCAGGATCATACTTGATCCTCTCTACTACTCTTTGCATGTGGTACTCCTTTGTTATATCAAGTATCTTATTCCAACCTCCCTTTGTCATTACAAAATTAGAGGAGCATGTGTATGAAGGAAAGAATGTTCCTTTTCCTTGATTCAATAAATTTTCATTTTCCACAATTCTAATTGCCATATTATCTCAAGGAAACCAATTGTCTCTAGCACACATCTTTGTAGCAGGTGAGGTGCAATAGTGGAACCATACACTCTGAATACAATGTAATCAAAATATGTGATAACATCTCACCAAGTGTGATCAACTCCCCACTTAGGCCATCTTTCCTTGGGTCTCAAGAAGTGATGTAGGGATATGGGAATTCTAGGTATATTCACAACTATGGACCTCTTCAATTCTGAACCAAACAAGTTCTAAAATGTCACATAGTCATATGCCCTATCATCCTTGTCTAAAATAGTATTCAAATACTACACACAAAAATCCAAGTTACCCTCATTCCTATCCAAAGTCATATTATGCTCAAAGTAAAATTCACCTTTGAATGGAAACATATGCATCAACAATTTGTACCAGCTAAACCTTACTCCATCTACCTTTATTAAACCTTATCAAACCCTAATGAATTCTTTCTACAAGAAACCCCACATAGTCTTATACTATGCAATTTTGGGGGTGTTGAATATGGGCTGCCATATAACTCAATTCCATAGACTTTCCCATGATAGGATCATAACCAATTATCTAGAAAATGGAGTAAAAGGTTTTTTGGAAAGATGAAACAAAATAACTAACATGGAAAGGCTCCTTATCATATTTCCCTAATGTAATCCTTTATCCCCAAATTTTTGCTAGATATCTTGACAGGATGTGGACTCTACATTCAATCTTAGTCTTATCATAATCCTCCTTAAGAGTTTTTTCATTTATTTTAGGCATTTCATCACTCCACCTAGTAAGTTTGAAGACATGAGAAAATTCATCCTTAGTAATTTTGGCCATCTCCTTCCCATCATATGTTCTTATAGTCCCTATAATTGGAGCATATTTGGTGGCCACTTCTTTAAGCAAGTCAACATCCATGTAAACATTGGGTACAATCAACTTCTCTTGGTCACAATTACAGGGGTTACCCATTGGAATACCCATGTTTCTATTTTTGAACCAACCAAAGAACAATTCCCACCTAGTATAAGGTAATTTTGCATTCTTAATACAACTATTCTTTTCAATCAAACCATCAACTACTTGCGGACCTTGAAGAAGTATTTGACCCATAGGTTTTTCACTAGCTGAGGGTGGCAACTAGTCTGTACAGTCTTTACTCAAAACTATTTTGGGAGAAGAAGCCTATCCTTTTAGACAAATATGCTTTTGATTGTGCTTTAGGATCCATGACACAAAAGGTATTACAAAGCAGGGTTTTTGGTTTCTTCTAACAAGACTTATGGCTTAGATAAGAGTTTGACATAGATTACAACAATGTAGGACAATTTTTCTTTTTTATGAATGTCAAAAATTAAAATGTAGAACCAAGAAAACCCTAATTGACTCAAAGGTTTGGGAAACAAAAATTTATCAATAATTCTTATGGGAAGGCAGTAATTTACATACTACTTCTTTCACAAGTTGATAACCCTAGCCTTGACATCAAACAAGCTTGAAAACTGCAACACAAGCTCTCCAAGTGTGTAGAATATCCTTCACAATACTCAATTATTCTTTGAAGACATGTTTTAATAGCTATGCAACCTTGTTCTTTAGTAGCTTGATGTCCTTTCCATTATTAAGGCCCACTCGTGCGAACCAAAATGACTCACTTGACTTCAAACTGGGTTTTGAATGTCGACCATTGATCATGCAGGCATGTTAAGCTGATGGACAATCTAGATTTAGTTAGCTTGATTTGAAAAACCTGACTGTATGGAGCTGTAATACTTATCAAATGACAGAAAGCCACATGAAACCACTTTCTAGTGGTCTACGAACTTCACCATTCCTTTGTTAGTGTAGCTAGAATCCTTGTGCCTTCTTCCCCTGACCCCCATGAGTCTTAACCCGTGTGAAAATCTCATTAGTAGGGAGATGGGGAAGGGTTGAGATTAAATCTCATGGCCTCTACATACTCACATCCCAATCCAAGACCAATTTATTGTGGCCTTATTTATCTGACATGATCAGTGACCTAGATTAAATGATCTCAAGCAAGTGTATAATATCTTCTTTTGGTAGCACACATTTTATTCTCCATGCCCAATGTTGAAATATTTGATTAATATTTTCATTTCCTCCAATGCATCGATGCCTTCTAGGTTATTCCACATGGAAATCACCTGAGACCCCATTGAGAACTAGATAGTAAGGGTGGGACCTACACGGGATAGAGGGGAGCAGTCAGGATTGACCTACATCACCTGTTATCAACTGTTGATTCTTTTGAAAGCTCCACTTGTTGACTGCTTGGAAACACTAGGCCCATAGTTGGAAATGACACATAGTAGCCACCCGAAATCCCTCTCAAATATTTTAATGAAAAATTAAATAGAGAAGGTGCATGGGGAATGGTCGAGATGTAGCCACATCATTCAAAGAACACTATTGATTTCCTTTTAATACCACCTTCAATCTTTAACAAAGACACCAAGCCTACCAATACACATGACACATGGCTTATGCCCTCTAGCCTATGAGAATAAAATAGCAAGAAATTAAATAGAATAGGTCTGTGGGGAATGTCAGTGATTTTCTCTTGATGATTGAATGGTCATTAGGGATTTTCATTACTACACATGCCAAAATTGTTAGTCTTAAAAGAGGGGCCTGACTAGGTCAACGTGAATACAACCCATGGGATTAAATGAATTAAGGCTCAAATGATTTCAAGAGGGAATATTTAGCCTGACTTTAGAAAATTAAAATAATATCCCAACATATGACAACCAAAAATACTAGACTAAAGGGTCAGTTATTTCATGGGTGTCAATGGCATAAGATGTGACTTAAAATACCAAAAATTGGTAATAAGGAGTCAATAGGGAATTAAAACCTTGGAAGGATATATAAACTCAAGGATTTTTTAATCATGGTCCAAGATAACATAAAACCATTGAACAATGATAGTAGACAAAAACCCTAAGCCCTCAAATACAAACCAAACCAAAAATTTAGTAGGATTTTGAGATGGAACCTAAATTTTTTTTAAGGGGTTCCATAAGTGGATCCAACTAGGGATGCATGCCTCTTGCAGGCATTGTGAGATCTTAGAATCTCTAGTTGAAGCAAACCAACCAAGGACGGTGAATAAAAAACTAGGTAACTACCCAGACTAGGTAACAAGACCAAACTGGGCACAACCAAAGAAAACACATGTATATACAAAATGTACAAAACCTATAGTATACATGGAATCATAACACACTTAGGATAAGTATGGCTTCAAGAATAATATATTTTTTGTTAGTTTAAGAATTTTTCCTTTCAATCTTTGGAGGAAGTAAGAATCCTCCCCATGTGTATTGGCTACTAGATAAGGGCCTAACCATAATGCTCCAAACTTTCCATGTTTACTCTTATCCCAAGCCCTTGCATTCTAGACTAATACCATGCTATCCACCTCAAATTTTCTAGGGGAATCCCTCTTTTCATGTAAGTTCTTGACATGTAGCTATAGTTTTTGGCACTAGCTTCTCTTCTAGTTTCATCTAATTGCACCAGATTATCAATTTTGTGTTGCATATCATCATAGATATCATCATCATATTCTTGCACAAATTTATACATCTTTAGCAAGTCATTTTGTGGGAGCCTATCATCTAATCCATACACCAAATAAAATGGTGAATATCCAGTAGCCTTTTTCACAGTAACCCTATCTGCCCATAGTGCCAACTTCAACTTTGAGTCCCAAGTTTTCTTGTTCTTCTCCATCACCCTGTTAATAATTTTCATTAAGATATTATTACTAGACTTAGCTTGAAAATTTCCTTGAGGATGGTAAGGTGAATAATAAGAAATTTTTATGTCATGCTTATCACAAAAATATTTATACTCAGATCTAAAACACATAGCATTATCTGAAATGATATTTTCCAATAATCTAAACCTAATCAGAATATTGTTCATTAGGATTTCCATTACCACTTTGCTTGTTGTTTTCCTTGTAGTTATTGCTTGTACCCACTTTGTGAAATATTCAGTGGCAACTATGATCCATGAGTTCCCTCCACTAGAAATTTTTTGTATTTCACTAATAAAATCAATTCCCCATTGTTCAAATGGGTCTTGAATAGAAATAGGCCTTAGTGGAAAACTTCCTAGAAACTTTGGTTTTCTTGCAAATCTCTAACAATCATCACAAGTTTTAACAAGCTTATGAGAATCCTTAAAAATAGTAAGCCACCATAATCCTACTCTCAAGACCTTATGAGTAGTATTATTTTCCATATAATGACCAACACATGCTCCATTATGCATTTCTTGTAAGAGTTCTAATGCCTTATTTCCATCTACACATTTGAGCAATACACCATCTTGGCTTCTCCACCACAGTTCATTGTCAATAATCACATACTTTATGGCATGCAACTTTAGTGTTCTCTTGTCATTTTTAGCCATATCTACCAAACATTGAATTTTTATTTTAAATATTGAACAATCTTTATGTACTAGCCACATGTTTGCATATCAGAAATAGGTAAAACATCAACAATTTATATTTGATTAATCTGATTGGCTTCTAAATTACTCTTTTCCATCAATTTAGCTAGGCCTTGTCCCCTAACTAACTTTGTGATCTAGACAAAAATGTCGAATTATTGGATCCTATTGATCCATCTAAACCTTCTGCCTATAGTTTCTTGTTGAGTGAAGATATATTTCACAATAGTTGGCACAAAAGCTATGACAATAGCCCCCACTAACTAAGTCTTGAAATTTTTCATGTCCTTGACTAGGGAATATGATTTTTTTTCAATCATATCATACTTAAACTCTATGACCTATAAATAGTTTATAAAGAATGCTATGGGATGTTCATAACCCTCCTCATTTTTCTATAATAAGACAATAGCAATAGTATCGAATGAAGCAAAAGAGAAAATATGCATTGGCTTAGAGAAAAATGGATATTTAAAAACTAGAGCTTCCTTAATAGCCTGTTTAATTTTCTTGTATTCCTAACTAGGATCTTCACTCCAAACCACTTTCTCTCCTTTCTTCAGCATCTTGGAGACGAGTCTTGCTGTTTCTACAAAGTTGGTCACAAATCTCCTCAAGAAATTGATCTATCTAAAGAATTATTGAATGCCTTTGACATTATTTGGTTCATGGATCTTATCTATGGCTACAACCCTTTCAAGATCAATCCTCACTCCCTCTTATGACACAATATTCCCAGCAGTTTACCTTCAGTGACCCAAAAGGCACATTTCTTTGGATTATGTGAGACCCCATACTCTAAAGCTCTAATAAATACATTCTCCAAGTGTGTGCAATGATCCTCCTCTTTCTTAGAGTAGGCTGTCAGGTCATCTTGGTATATAGCCATGAATAAATCAATAAAATATAAAAAGGCTACATCCATAGGTCTCTGAAAGGTGGCACCTACATTTTTTAAACCAAGTGAAATCCTTACATATACATAGGTGCCCCATGGAATAGTGAATGTAGTCTTGTACTTCTTAGAATCCTTTACCTTCAGTTGATTATAACAAGAAAATTCATCCATTATTGATAGTAGTTCACATTTAGTTACCTTGTGTAACATGGCCTCCATGTTCGACAATGGATAATTTTCCTTTAGTGATGATATGTTTAGATTTCTAAAAAATACACACAGTCTTATATCACCATTCTTTTTTCTGACTGGGACTAGGTTAGATACCCATGAAGAATTTTTGATAGGTTTTATGATGGGTATGTGTAGGATCATGATGGGCCAAAAAGTGGCGATATAATGGGTATGTGTACGGTATGTGGCTAATGACTTTTTTTTAGCCAATAATTGATAAAACAAAAAGGGTTTTTAAAGGAGATTCTCAACTTTCCACTAATATAAATTATGCTTTACTTTTACTTTAATTAATTAATATTATTCATTTTCTATTTTAATTACGACTAAAGTCCTGATTAATAGGGTGATTGAAAAACATCTATAAATTTCAAATAGTATCATATTTTTTGAATCCAAAACATGCGTCACATTCTATGCTTCACATACTATAGGATTAAAAAAAAAAAGAATTTCTAGATGTTTTACCAAGTTAAGGTGGTCAAACAAACAAGTTTTTATAAGTTTTAAAATTTGTAATAAAAAATTCGTAATTAAATATTTACTTGGAAAAAAATTACAAAAAAATGTGCATCACATTAGGACATGATTCCTCTACTTATATCTCAAATATTATAACAAAATATTATCATTTTGTTATGGTTAGGGTGGTTAGACAAACACCTACTTCTTATCTTTTCCCTAAAATTTCAGTACTATTGTATTGAAATTTCAAATTTTCACCAAATAGATTTTTTTTAATTAAACCTAGTAGTTTAGAAACTATGTTCAATTTGCTATAGATTCTATTCTTACATATTTTTGAAATAATATAGATAACTTATTCAAATTTTTATGTCAAGTTTCCTAACTCTAATTTTTCTGAATTGTTCTCCACTTAAGGGCCTATTTTTTCCATGATGATCCTACACATACCCTGATGCTAGCATCTCTTAACTTTACTAGCTCCTCTTGCATCTTGGAAGCTAAAGTATGATTAATTGGTCTTTATTTCTATTTGAAAGGATTAGCATTTTCCTTCAAAGGAATCTCATATTGAAATAACTCCTCCCTATATTCTTTCAAGTCATTGTATGACCAAGAAAATAAATGCCTATATTTTCTTAGTAAGGCGATTAACATTTACTTAACCTTAGGTTTCATCTTATTTTCTACATACACTTTCTGAGGTGAATTTTTAGTCCCCAAATTCACTTCCTCTAGGTCCTCTAGATGGGAAGTAGATGTTTTAACATTGCTTTTATCTTGACTGTGAAAGACCCTTTCAAGTGCTACAAGACCTTTGGAGATTTTGTTTGTCATTAACTGGATGACTTCATTTCCAAATACTATATCCTTTCCATCCACATTTTCAAAAAATTCCCTGAAGTCAATCTCTTGACCTTCATATTCATCTATGCATCTCAAGAATTTTAGAATATCTTCAACATCATTAAAGATCTACCAATTATGTACATTGTCAAGGATGAAAGGCCTTGATTTTATCTCAAATTTAGAGATACCTGCAAAGGTTACATCATCTGGTTTTAATGCAATATTAGCAAGTAGGTATGCCACTCTATTATGTCCTCTCTCCATCTAGTTGATACCAAAAGCATCAAACTACTCAAAAAAATCCCAGACAAAATTTCTATACTACTTTAGTCTGTTGTTCTTGCAAGGATACCTGGATCTTACTTGGGATATCACAAGCTCAGAATCACTAATTACAATTAAGTTTTTTATCCCATGTTTCTCATCCAAACATAATCCCAACAATAGTGCTTCATATCCTATCACATTATTTTTGTAAAAAAAAGATAGAGTGAAATAAAACTTTTATGTGTTGTCAGTGGGTGATACCAACAATATTCCTACAACATACCCTTCCTTGTAACTTGCACCATCAAGTACATTTTCCATAAGTCATCTTTTTTAGATAATCTTATGACTTCATTATCTATAGGTTTAGGGTGCTTATCAGTTTCTATTAGTGCTTCTTCAACCTTGAAGTCATTAATATCAATATCTATGAATAGGATGGTATCATCTTCAAGAGCATACTTTAGCATATGTGGCACCTTTGGTTCTCAACCACTTGAAATTTTTTACCATCAATAGGGAAGGTGGCATAAGACATGTCACACTACATACTACCTCCCATGGCTGCACTCCATTTCCTAGATAACAACATTAAATAATTAGGTGAGATATCTACTACCACCACACTCATCTTAAACTCCTTATCTATATATGCTTCCAATCTATAAGGAAGTTTATTCATCACACTAGTAATAGGGACTTCTCTTGAATCCATAGCATAAAAATTTCCATTAGTGTTGTCAACTTTTAGTCCCAATGCCTCCATGAGTTTGGTTGGCATGATATTTTTGGAAGCTCTAGACTCAATAATACATTTTTTTATAAAATTTTCCTCAACAATCAGCATGAGGAAAAATGGATCTATCTTCTCAGGACAAACAATTACTGAATTTTTTCTAGAAATACATGAGGGATTTCAATGATAACTCCCTCAACTTCTTTATCTTTCTTATACTTGTCACTTTCTTTTGGTAGATTGGGCACCACTAAATCATTGTAGGCTATAGTAGCACCATTGATAAGGGCTACTTCATTTTCTTTATGTTCATCTATTCCCATCATCTCAAGAAAGGGAACAAAGACTTTCACTTAGCTAAGTAATTGAAATATATCAACATGAGTGTACTTAGGCAATTCAAATGGGATCATACTTTGTTTTGTGTTACTCTCCCTCTATTGATTTTTTTATGTCTCGTCTCTAAGCTTGACATATTTTCTCACAACTTCATGATTCTATCTTTGTATCTTTGTCTTAACAATAAGGGATTTGAGCTCTACATCTATCTTTTGTTCATCTACCTTTTTATCCCAAATCTTATCTCCCCTATTTTTTTTAGTTCTAACTGCTTCTGCTTTTCCATCAAACTTGTGCTTCTTGTTTTTTGTATTCTACTCTTTAATGAAATAACCAACAATACTACCTTGTTCACACCAACTATTCTATTCCATAGGTGATATGAGCTTCTATATTCAGTGGCCAAAGCCATAGTATACCTTGCAATCTCTTCATCCAAATGTCTTCTCAAGGACACAACATATTCCATTTCTTCCAAGTTGTATACCTCAGTATCATTGTAAACATCTTCATATAAGAGAACTTGTTGGTGATAAGAACTAGAAATTTTCTTTTGTTCATCTGCATCCATTTCATGAGACTCCATATCAGATGAGCATTCATTGTTAGACAATTTAGAAGCATCCATAATAATATTATATCAACATCCTCCTCATTTGACTAATCACATTCCTCAGGTGTATCTTCTTCAACTTTAGCCATTTGTGCAACTAGACATTGATGAGGAGAATGAGGCATGTAGAAAACCATTCACTAAGGAGTTCCACTAGCAAAATTTCATAAATTCTTCTACAAAGGATCTAGGGGAACCTTATTTTTGAGCATTTATCTTATTGTTAGGAACAAGCTTCCCATTATATCCGTTGGTATTGAATGGATGATCCTACAACCAAAGAGGTCTTTCATTTTTTTGATAATTTTTTAAGGGACCCATTTCTTGTCTTACAATTCTATCATTTATAGTTTTCATGAAATTATCAATCTTATCCTCAAGGGTACCCCTTTAGCACTTGAACTCTTATCCTCCTTTTTTGGGTTTCTAAGGAATTTTATATCATCTCTTATGCTAACTCTACCAATGGCTTTGCTGATATTATCAGTATATTATGCCATCTTATAAGCTTCCCTCATGTTTGAGCATTCTTAACTAGCAGGAAGTAGCTTGTCTTCACATCAAAATAATTGCACTAATTTACCAGGCACACATTGTCATTCAATTGTAATTGAGGAGACAACCTTTTCCTTACCTTTTGGAACCTTGTATTAAAATCAACCATAGACTCATTACAACCTTTAGCAATATTATTAAATTGATTCAATAAATAAATTAAATCAATCTTATCACCATACTGCTTTTAGAACATCCTCTTGAACTCCTCCCAAGAACTAATACTCTTAGTAGGAAAACTCTTATACCACTCTAGAGAATATTCAATGAGGGACTATATAAACAACTTCATCATTACATCCTTTGCTTCTACCTCAAATTCTTTGAGGTGATCTTCACCACTCAATGAATTCTTTCTAGAGAATTTGACTAAAGTAGGTCTAAAGTCTTCAAGAAATGGGTTAGGATAACCAAGTATCCTAGTGAAACATAAATATTCATACCTATAAACTTGGAACAGCCTCCTAGTATGTCTATCTCTATGAACATCTATGTGTTTATCATCCTTTTGGTTATTGTTGATGACGATTTTACTTGCAACAAATAGGGTGAATAAATTTATCACAGACAAGACCACAAAGAGCCTATCCTTCTTGAAAGATATGGAACAAAGAAAACCTAAAGGGGGTTTCTATATTATAGAGAAAATATTGGCTTTCGTTGAATCCCAATTCTCCAATAACCAGGTTATGGTTGCACTATGGTTGCTCTCAGGTAGTGATGTGATATTGTTGTTAATCTCAAAGGGACTATGGTTATTTCTAGCTTTACTAAGAATTATAAAAATTTCACACAAAATTTCCACTTCATTCATACAATAACATCATGAAATAAAAGAAATTTACAATAATATTTCAAAAACATCACAAATTATTTCCTATCACTTAAGTAGATTTAACATTAAGCATTCAACAATTTTATGGAAAACAAAAGATTTTCAATAAAATTTCTTCCATTCATTTAAATTTTGGAAAATTTTCAAATATTTAAACATCTATTCTAAAACAAAGTATAAAAAATACTAAAAATTAAAATTTTCTCTTAGTTATTCTCCATGGATGCCCCAAATAATTAATTAAAACATAGCAAACCGCTTTATACTTCATGAGATTACTTCATAGCTACATATAAAATGGGGCAAGCTTTTAAAGAGAGGGGTTTTGTTTCTGGACAACTAGTAGGTTTTGTATGCACCCTTAAATGATGCAACATACAGTCTTGTTTGGATGAACTAACAAAACTAGCTACAAAAGATACTAAGATAGTAAGCTATCTAACAAGCTTTAATATTAAATAATATCTGTGTGCATACAATTTTTTTTAAAAAAATGGTTCAAAAAATAGGAAAAAAGAACAAAACCTAAAATAAGTTTATGCTCCTTTGACATCCACAAATTTTGAAATAAAAATAAAAATGAGGGAGGAGACAACCTTATCTAGGAAGAAGGACCCAAATGTTCAACTTAAAATTCTATCAAGAGAATCAAAAATTAAAAATTAAAATGTGGCATGTGGCAGTTGCCAACTGTTATCAAGAACATTCTAGGATAAGGCAAGGCTTTGACTTCATCTGCACCAATACTTTTCTCTATACTCTAGCACATACACTTTGCATTAGTCAAGGCTATCAGCTCCCTTTCAAAACAATGGAATAAAGAAAATTCACTGAGATCAGGATCAACCTACAAACTCAAAATTGAAACAAAATAAACTTCATCACACTTCTGGTATTTGATATCTATTTCTTTCTATTTTCACTCATGACTTAGGCTCCGAGATTCTTCCTTCACCTTTATTCAACTGATACTCTCGAAAAGCACTTAATACTTGATGAATGCATTCTTTTGAAATCCCTTGTATTTCTTTCCAAGTGAGCTTGAGCCTAACATAGTCTTCAATTATCTAGAGTATTATATCATTCTTCTACACTTTGTCTGCTTCACAGCTGGTTGTAATATTTCTTCACTATATTATCTCATCAATAAACTCCCACATTAGTAATTGAACAGGGTCTATATTTCTTCTTTCTATCTATTCCTTGAAGGCTTTAGCTTCTTTTCCTTCCTATCCTAATAATTGGGGATCAAAACCTTGATGTGCTAGTACTTCAATAAATTCTTAATTTTCACCAATCAATTTTTTGCATTCTATGGTGATCTTTTCAAATCCTTCGATACATTGTATTAACATGACACCTTCACATTTCAACTTTTTCTTCCATTTTTCTAGCAATGGAATTTCATGTTATGATATTACATAACCCTGTACTAACTCTTGGATATCTAATTGCATGAGAATTTCAATGTTTCACCTTTCTTCGATGACTTGCTCTTGGAAAAATATGCATTTGTCTTCAAAAATTTTCAATTTATTTGAACAATGGTATGCTTCCTTCTACTTCCTTATTGCATATGTAATAAATTATTCTCCTTGCTTTACCTAGTATTCAATCCATTTTTCAAATATATTCATTTTATGTTGAACTACGCAATTGCATCTACTTGTTCTTGTGACATCAACACCAGATGTTGGGGCAGTTTAGCCTATTCTCAACCAGATAAAGGTAATGACTTTATAAAAATTTCCAAGGTAGCAACTTGTTCTTTCAATTCTCTTTTCTTCTTGTATTTCTACACTCTAGCAATAGTAGCATTTAAATTCACTTTTATTTCCTCTAACTCTTGCTTCCAAGATGAGTGTCCAAGATTAATACTTGTTATCTTACACTCCTTAGGCATTATTTTATGTCTGTCCTTATTAGCTATTGGAGTAGTTAGCTGAATAGTTTTATTTCCATTTGCATTTCTCTATATGACATGTTTTTCCTTTGCCATGCGCCTAGGATTAGGAGTATTTACTTCTTGTATGAAATTATTCAAATTTAGAGGTAGTACTTCCACTTCCATTGGAGAAGCTAATTCTCTGATTAACCAACAAGGAGTATAATAATCTTCTTGTACCTTTGTAGCATTTCTTTTTTCCTATTTACCACTTGTTTGAGGAACTTCTTCTCTTTGACTTGTCACATTTTTTAAAATGGGAATGTCTTCAATGATATCTGGCATAGATTCAGGATTAGTAGGGTTTGAAATTGTCTCCTCTATTTGAATACTTATATTTTCTTGTCTATGTAAATTTTGTACTCCATCTCTCTAAACATTATCTTCTTTATTTACTACTACATTAGGATTCTGTTCATTTTTAATTCCTTCTCCTGTAAACTATGTAGCTTGCTCTTCTACAATTTCAATTTCAATTTTGGTTTTAGCATGGCCTTTCTCTGGTTATATAAAGACCTATGGCTATTCACTAACATTTGGCATGTTCCCAAGTGAAGGATGAGAATCAAGAGTATCTTCAAAAATTATTTCATCAATATTATCCCACTCTACAGTCTTCCTGATTTCTATTTCAAGTATGCTAGGGTTTCCTACCTCTGAGGTGAGAATTCCTTGAATAAACTCTTCTTCTTCAACATTTATGGGATTAGAACCTTCATCCTAAATTTCTTCTATCACTGGATGTGCCATGGATTTATCTTTAGACTTCTTTTCTTTCACTTTCTCCCACATAGCACCCCATTAGTCCACCTATTCTTTAATTATAGCTTCATCTTCTTCAAAAATTTCCTCTAAAGCTACAGGAGTCCCTCTTAGTGCTTGTTTCATACTAGACATATTAATAAAAGTGGGAGAAGTAAACAATGTTGCATCCTTTTGAGATGCAGACCTTGCTTGAGCACAAACATATTTTTTTCTCCTATTCCTTCATCAATAATTACTTTTGTTCTTGGTTTTTTTGTAGAGGAAGATGCACATTTAGGTCTTACTTTTGATTTATCTTTACCTATTTCTATATCTTTTTATTTATCAAATTGTTTTATGGGAACTTCTTGTCTTGTAATTTTAGGGATTTTTTCTTCAATTCTTATACCTAGAGTCACCTTACTATTTTTTCTTCTCTTTTTGGTGGGCTCTCCACTTTCAAAGGTTGTCTCATCTCTTTGCTTCCTCCTTTTATCTTCTAAAAAGGTAGGCTCAATTCCTCTTTCTCTCAAACCTTTGCAGAAATCATCAATCTAGTGTTGAGTATACCTTAAGACTAGTCTGGTGAACTCATCAATTGATGTCATATCTTCATCATTAACACATGGGTCTAGAATGGGTTCATCATATACCCTGTCTTCATTGTAGAACCTATTCAACACCTGGCCATCATCTTCTTCCAATTGATCTAGAATATCATAAAGCTTGAGCATCTAAGCAAATATTAGAGACATTCTTTCATATTTTCTTCTTACCATGTTCTCATCCACATAGTTAAGCCATTAATCTTCTAAATGTGACACATGGGAATTGAAACCAACTATATTTTTAGCAATATTCCCTTCAATATCATAATACACTCTAGAGTGGGAACTCTTCAAAATGGTCTTTTCTCAGTTCTTCTTAACACAAGTCAATTACTTTAATTGCACTACACTTATAATTTCCTATTGTATGGGAAATTTAAAAAATCCCTTTTTGTGAGCATGGCTATAAAGAGCTTGAGACAGTTTCAATTGTATCACCAATTCTAGTAAAAACATTTTTTATCGATAGGATACCTAGGTAGCATGAATGGATGTCCATAAAATCCCTCCACTCTAATGTAGGAGTAAGTTGGTAACTATATATACTAGCCTCCCATTGGTGGAACGACATTTTTTTGCTTCTATGGATAATATTTTAGCTTTATCACCTTCCATTCTTCTAACCAATTTCATGGAGAACAAATCATTAACTTTCCTATAATCATCTTTATACCCATGGATGGTGATATGGGGTAGATGTGCATATATCAAACTGTTACCAAACTTTGTGCCTAGATTACCAATCTAGCTCAACCCTTGTTTACTGGCTCTCATAGCACAAGAGTAAATAACATATAATGATATGTAAAATCATATGGTTATGGGAAATGTAGTAAAATGTTCATATAGACGGTCACTTATCATCTTTCCCCAATGCAATTCCACAAGACCCTCTGTCATGTGGGATAATATCACAAACATCAAAGGTTTGAATTTTCTTGCATCTCTTAAACTAGCTACTCTGCTTAGCAAAGTTATAATATCTTGCATTTCTTGTTTAAAAATAGAACTTTGAATTGCCTTGGTCTGTTGTGTAATTGGTTCCTAGCATAATTGAGTGATCATAATTTATCTATTACATTCTTCAACATTTTCATATGTCTTGGTCTTAGCCTTTATATTGACGTTGAACATCTGTGTGTAAATGGGGAGACCAAATGTGTATATGATTCCTTTCCATGACAAGTCTACGTAAATTCTCCCTTCTTTCTCAACAATCCTCTTGGTTGGGTTGTAATGATTTATACATTGCATAACTAATTCAGGAGCCTCCATCGTTGGTGGAAACCCTCCTACAGGAAGTAACCCATTTACCACAACATTCTTGGTACATTGAGAAGCATTCTCTTGTAATAGTCATGAATGGATTTCAATGTCAGAAGACCATCCTAGGGTATGTGCAGGATCATGATGGGCCAAAAAGTGGTGATATCATGGGTATGTGTAGGGTATGTGGCTGACGACTTTTTTTTACCCAAAATTGATAAAATGAAAAAGGGTTTTTAAAGGATATTCTCAGCTTTCCACCAATATAAATTATTCTTTACTTTGAATTTAATAAATAATTATTATTTATTTTCTATTTGAATTACGACTAAAGTCCTGATTGATAGGCTAATTGAAAAACATCTATAGCTTTCAAACGGTATCACATTTTTTGAATCCCAAACATGCGTCACATTCTATGCTTCGCATACTATAGGATTAAACAAATAAAAATTGAATTTCATGAAGTTTTGACCAAGTTAAGGTGGTCAGACATACTATTTTTTATATTTTTTTAAAAGTTGTAATAAAAAATTCATAATTTATTATTTACTTGGAAAAAAATTACAAAAAAATATGCATCACATTAGTACATGAGTTCTTTACTTATATCTAAAATATTTTTTAAAAATATTATCATTTTATTGTGGTTAGGGTGGTCAGACAGACACCTACTTCTTAGTTTTCCCTGAAATTTAAGTACTACTACATTGAAATTTTAAATTTTCACCAAATAGATTTTAAAAATAAACATAGTAGTTTAGAAACTACATTCAATTTTCTAAAAATTCTATTCTTACATATTTTTGAAATAATATAGATAACTTATTCAAAATTTTACGTCAAGTTGCCTAACTCTGATTTTCCTGAATTTTTTGCCAGTTAAGGGCCTATTTTTTCCATGATGATCCTGCACATACCCCCCATATGAGTGTCTATGACCACTACATTGATAGGTAGGGCTTATGAATTACAATACTTGAATTAATCTTCTAGTCTTGCATCTGAAGTACTCATTCTGTATATAATGTGTTTTGTAATTTTTAGAATATGTGTCTTGTGTGTCAGTTAGGATTAAATTTAACCAAAACCTACAATTTATAAAATTTTCAATTCATTTTTTATTAAATTTGAGAAATCGAAGAGTAAGCAACATTTCAATTTCTAAATGAAAATACCATCATTAATATTTTTCAACTTGAGAATCACTTAACAAAAATATCATTTATTCTAAGCATACCTAGTTCTGGTTGATAATGGTGGTCTTTAAGAATGCAACTTCAAAACCCTTGGTAGCTATGTCTTGGTTTCTCAAAATTTACCTCTCTTTGTGTGCCAATGTCATTTCGTTAATTCAATGTCCTTTGAAAATTTTCAATATGACACAAAGTGGAGTGTTGCAAAAGCAATTGCATGCTTGGGGTGGTGTGAAGTACATAGGTAGTTAACCACCTTCATTAATTACCTATTATTTCACATTGATTCCTAGAATAAAGGTGATATTATTACAGATTACGGTCAAAATCATGAACACCTAGATTTCTGCATTGGCTTGCTACTATGCGAACCCTTTTCCTAGTACCTACAAAACCACATGAATAAACAAGTTAAACAATGAAATGCAAACCAAAACAAGGATTCCCCATGAAATCCATTTACAACTTCAAAGTAGGAATGAAAATATTGAAGAACACAAAGAAAATGATGAAATAAAGATTGAATCCTAATTAGAAGAGCAAACTCTTGATCCCATGGGGGAATTGGTGCCAATTTGATGTGAAAATTGGCCCTTTCCCGATTCCTATGATTGCAAGCTTCGATATGTTGACTTGATGAAGAGATTTAATCCACTTTTGGTGAAAAATGGTGAGAGCTCCAAGCCACAAATCTACAATAACCTAGCTAAGAACTCAAGATTGATGAATGGAAATGGCTAAGTATTTTAGCATGGTAACTTTGCTTAGATTGTGGATGATAAAATGGAGATATGAGCATTTCATTTATAGATTTTCAAGATGGATGAAAGTCCAAATTTGAGAAATGTGGGACTAACATTCATCCAATGATATGGTGCCACTTGTCAAGCTATGAATGGATGATGGATGTGCAAGATTTGGGGTTTGTGCCAATAAATGCCAATATTTGAAATTCAAATTTGTTGAAATGACATATATATAAGGGAAGGAAAATGCAATAAATGCCACTTGGCTCAAGGCAAAGGACATGTAAGAGATTTTAAATGCCTTGTTGGATGTACATGTTGACTTGGAATTTTTGAATTCAAATTGAGAGAATATTCCAAGAAGATGCCATGTGAGGAAAATACGGATTTAATAAATGAATTAAATATATTTTCAAGTGCAACTTGCATTATCTAGAGGATGTGACGTGGAATGAGGTTAAATTAATTAAGGGTTAATTAATTTAACACGAGATTAGATGATGTGACCTATTTGACTCAAATTTTAGGATTTATTTAAATCAAATAAGAGAGGAATATGATAAGATATTAATCAAATAAAGATTTTGATTTATTTAATTAAAAGGGATGATGTTAGATTAAATCAAGTAAGGTTTTAATTTATTTAATTTAATGGATATACTTTAGAGATTTAATCAAATAAATTGATTATTTAATTAAATAGGGATAATTAGATCAGATGGATTGATTTAATTAACAAAAGAGATTGACTTAATTAGATACAATGATTTATTTCATTAAGAGACGAATATTGATGAATTTAATTAGATAGGAGAATTTGATTAAATGGTTAGACTGGGGGATGATTTAGGAAGAAATGATGTTAGTAAGTTAGGATTGAATGCACGATGTCAATCAGTATATTTTATGTGTCTACAGCTACTAGAGAAGAAAGATGGTGTAATGATTATACATGAAAAATAGATGTCACACTAATTATTTGCAAGGTATATGTCATTAAATATACATGTTTGATTAGTGATCACCAGGATGAAATCTTTCTGGTATTTCCTTTGGAAAATAAAAAACACTAGGATCTAAGAAATACCCTCTAAGAAAAGACAAAATCAGAATGAGAGGAAACACTAGAAACTGTGACCAAAAGATAGATTGAAAAATTTCAACAATAGACTCTTTGATTCTTGACTTTTGAGAAAAGGAAACAATAAAAATACCAAACTACTGTAAAAAGGAAATTACTAGGATTGACAACTTCGATCAATGAAATACTGGGTAGAGATAGAATCACATAAAGATACAAATTCCCCTTTGGCACAAATGTAGGACTCTGGGACTCTAGTTTCTAGTAACATATTAAACTTTGTGAAAAGACCCAAACACCAAATTCGGGAAACAAAAGGATACAACAATAAAGAGACCAAGTGAAAATGAAAGAGAAATCAACAACCAACTGAGTAGTAAAATGATGCCAAAGAAAACAAAAGCAAAAAGGGAATCATAGAAAAGGGAAAAAAGGGGGTCCACATTTTCCAAGGGGAAAAATGGGGCGTGCTATGAGACCACACAATATTTATCATATTTATTTTTATCCTTACCCTTCTCAATTCTATCATCACCACCACCTCCCTTCTTGTTCCCCTCATCATCTTTAGAGTACGAGTTCTCATTTTTATTATTTCCTCCACCTCCACCACCACCTCCACTAGTAGCGTGTTCTTGAAAATTATTCTTTTGGGATTTGCTATATTATCATGTCCAGAACTTGAGGCCTCTGGAGTTGGTGTAGAGATCTTAAGAAAAGAAATCTTCCTAGCTATTTCTACATTGGCAACTTCTATGCCAACTTTACTCAAATCTTCCTACAGTTTGTCATTCTCCAATTATGGTTTCAAGATCTTAGGATTTGGGGGTGCGGTGGATGAAATAGGATAAATTTTAGCATTATTGATGGGGGTTTTAACAAATGAAGTATGTGTATTTTTATTGGTGATGGTATTGAAATTATTAAAAGTATTCCTCTTTGTCCGATCAATGGGTTTCTTTCCATGATATATAAATGATGGTTTCTTAGCAGTAATAGGGGAATCCAAGGCTTTAGAGCAAAAAATGTGGTATAGTTAGTATTAGCACAAGTTCCCATCTAAATTATTTCTTTAAGAATTTTAGGGATAAGTTTAGCAATCAACTTAGAGACATTCTCGTGAAAGGAATTCTTCCTAGCAACGTCTTCTCTCATCTTCTTAATTTTTTGTTTCCAAGCATCTCTCTCAAGTTTCTTAGCTCTAACCCTATCTTCCTTTTCCTTCAACTCCTTTTGTATATTCTCTTCTTCTTCCTTAAGCCTAATTTATTCTTCTTCTAAGGCTTGCATCTCTTTGTCTATGCCTTCTTCATTTTCTAAGATATTTCCAATCTCACTAGGTGTAGGAGTATAATAGGCTTGATCAACTAAGTCTTCCTCAAGGGAAATGTGCGCCTTTATATTAGGATATTCTCCCCTTGGTTTGAAATTTTTCCCATTGAAGAAAAATCCAACACTAGGGGTTAAATGCTTTGAGAACTTATTATTATCCCAAAACTCCCACCTATCCTCCTCTATTGACACATAAAATTCATTATCAAATACTTTCTCAATATGAAAACTTTGTTGGTCTACATTGGGATCTTCAATTTCATGTGCTTCTCCCTAGATATTTCTGCTATCTACTTCATTATTAAAAGTAGGAGATGATTCATCAATCGATTTAATGGACTTACCCAATTCAGTAGTTTTCTTCACCCATAATGGTTGTTTGTCCTTTGGAAGATCAAGCTCTAGCTTCAACTTTGGATTCTTTTTCATATAGCTCCTGATATTCTTCATGGTGAAAAATGTATTAGAATCCTTCTTCTCACATTCTCTTTGAGAATCAGCCTTTACACTCATATATGAGACTTCAGAGTCACCACCCAAAATACTGTGAAATAGGAAGTGATTGTGCTTTGAATTGGCATTTGTAATTTTAGAAAATACTCTGAACATAACTTGACACCAAGTTACAAAATTAACTAGAATGTGACACATAAGACTAGAAGTGGCTTTCGTGCTACAATTTTGAAACAATTATTCTTCAACAACAAAGAATAATATAATACTCAACTCTAATTGTACCAAATCTAAACTAGAGACTTTGAAATTAACAAATCTCTAGTAAAGTCACCAATATGTTGGTTATTTTTTAAGATCCAAGCTTGTCTTTAGAATTACATGTGGACTCTATCATTTCTAGTAATTAGCAATCTAAAGGGATTGTCCAACAAATGTGTAAAATTTGAAAAAAAATTACTCCTACACTTTGGGCTCTATGAAACCCAAGAGGGTAATCCCACAATGCATACTTAAGAATTTTAATAACCAATATTTAAATGCATTGTAAATGACAAATAATTCTTCAATATCCACTCAACAATGTAGCATACCAAAAGAGGTGGTAATTCTTTTAATAATACTCTACACTTGGAGTATGAGAATGATGAAACTAAATGTAAAGATAGTGGTAACTCATTTGAAAGTTTGTAAATAAAGAGTGATTTGTTGATGACTAACCCAAAAACTGAATTATGAATATCTCTCTTAAACTAGTGCCTTATCCTAAACATGGAGTTAATCTTAGCCTATGCAACCAGATAACAACTCAACAAGCAACATATAATCTCAAGAAACACTACATTACAACACTCCCACATTACATTCATGACCATCACTACTTACAAATATCCTAGCACCCAACTCGTATTAGTTAACAATCCCATTGAAGCATTTACATTAATTCATTGAACTAATAAGTAGGAATAAAATTAAACATCCATTTGTAAACAATAGAGATGAATAAAATAATATATGATTATTTTCATTCATAACTCATAAAACACATATAGAGGAGAGACAACCGCCATGGAATTGATATCATTCTATATTGTATCTACTATCCTCTTATCAAAATTACATAATTAACTATAGACTCAAAATTAAGAAAAAAATCAAACATTGCTCAATATTTTGCTAACAATTCACTATCAATTACAATTCAACAAACCCATGCTTTCTATCCTTGAATTCCTTCTTATAGAAATGAAGGAGAAAAGTAAGCCTAAAACCAAAAAGTACACATGTCATTGCCTTAGTAGACCGCTATAAAATATATTCCATTTTTAGTTACTTTGTGTTCCCAGGTGATGGGAAACATGTGTGAAATAAGAGTAGTCTTGGTTTCATCATTGGAGATTCGGTCCCACCTTTCAAGAGTAATCTTCAAACCATTCCCTCAGAAATTGTGCCTATGCACACAAAGTGAAAGTGAAAGAAAGCATGAAAGAAATAGTAAGGAAGGGACAAAGAATATTTCCACATCTGCAGACCTGTCACCAATTCAATTTGAAGAAAATACACTATATTTTCTATACTTAAAAAAAATCCTAATCTATAATAAATTAAGTCTATGTAGTGCATTTTCACCCATCTATTATTCATCATGATTGTAGACTTCAAAATCAAAATTTTCAAATCACCACCTCATCATTTCATATTAATCCACCACCCCCTCCAAGTACTTATCTCTCCATGCCAAGAATTCATCTTTAGTAGGCCAATTGAAATTCATTACTTCATCATCCTTTTCTCTATAAGGCGAGTACTTGGTTACAATTTTATCGCCCTCCCTATAAAATTGTAACAAGAAAATCTCAGCATGAGCCAACATATACATATTTGTTTTCAGTGTACCCATATCACCCTTTTGACAAATTGAAACTGCTTGCTCTACAATGGTTTTACTAGTTTCATCTCTCCACTTTTGTAGGGTTTTTATGCTACCATCATCCCTTAGAATGTATGGGAAGAGATCATGATGCAATTTATGAAAGGAATTTTTCAATTCCCATATTTTGATTTCCAAAGGTTCAATGTTTCCCCTATAATCCTCAATTTTACCCACAAGAGTATGAGTGGGCTCAAACTTTCAAGGGGTTACCATCCTCCTTAGTTCCAATTGACATCAATATTAGTTCCTTCATCCTTGGGATCCATATTTCTATAAGTGGAATAGCTCTTTCCCTATCATTGTTAAAATTATTTATAGTAGCCTTCATGGATGAATAGTTATAATGAATGTTATTCAATTTGTTATTCACTCCTCTATTCAAATGCTTCAAGACTATAGTGGAAATCTCCATATTGTTGTTAAAAACCTCCCTATCATGATTGTCATGGTTTTCTTTATACTCATTTAGCTGCTTGAGCAACTCCTCCTTGCTAATATCTTCCTTAGCTTGTGGCATTTCTAATATAGTAGGTTCTATTATTGAAATAGGCACACTTCCCATGTTGTATGGCACAATTTCCCGTGAGGAACTTATTTCATGGGTAAATTTAGGCGGTGGAGTTTCTTGTGTAGTGGTAGGGTAATCAACATCATTCTTCTTATGTTTCCCTAGTTACAAATTTTGCAACTTATCCTCTAGTAATGCTACTTTTGTTAGTAATTGCATATTTTGTTGTTGGCGCTTTCCATAATCAACTAAAAAATTATTATGGTATGTCCTAAGCATCTCCTTCTTTGTAGTTACCAATTCTGTAGTGGCCCTTGTGAATTGTTCAACATGTACTTGGATTGTGGTCTCACAAAAAGCCCCAAGACTGAACAGACTTGGGGACCCAAATGACAAAATGTGTAACTCTTATGGTAGGAGCTAGAAAACTAGAAGATCACCGAAGTGAAAGAGAAAAATCTTTGAATAAAAGTACTTCGTAGTGTAAGTGTTTCATGCACCAAATATCAGGTATCAAAAACACAAATAAGGCAAAGGGTAGTGTAAAGTTCAAGCAGAAGACTCCAATCCAGTATGAAGTGTTTCAATATGAAGGAGTTTGGTAAGATGGAGTTTCGGTATAACCGAGGTTTGGGAAAGTAAGTGGGTAAAGCTAAATACCAGGTATTGGGTACCAGGTTGCAAAGTGAAGTGAAATGTTAAAATCTTAAATTTGTGTAATGATCTCGGTGATTTGGTATATGTATGAGGATTCATGATATGCTTTAAAAAAAATTGTGTTAATTATGATATTTTTGTACTTGCATTTGACTAATGGTTTTATTTACATCAGATGTTATAAATGTTTTTTTTTAAAAGGGATTTAATGTGTGGAATTTGTGATTGTAGGAGATATCAATTGTGATGCAAAGCTTGGGTATGGATGGTCAGGAAAAATTGAATCATGGATGGAATAATTTTTAGTCTGATTAGATCACTTTGTGAGGCGATAATGTAGATGCCTCTGATCCATCGAAATGTTGGGGATCTTGGTATTTCACATGGGATGGGTAAAAATGCCAATTTCTGGGGGAGCCCATTCTTGGAAGTAATAGAACTAGATCCAACTGATGTGTAGGGGAACAAATTCCATCTTTTCATTCTATATGTAAGGGAACCCCCTACACATTATCATGATTTGAAGTATCATCTTGGCGAAGATTCAGGATCAACATCCAAAAAAATTCAATGTGTAATTGGATTTGAATTCCATTGACTTCAATTGCAATTCTCATATTGGTCACTACATTCCATGTGCCTTGATGAGATTGGTCCCTTGTATTTCCTCTCATGTAGCTGTCTTATCCTATCTAAGACTTTTTTCTATAAAAGATTAGAGGATGCTTTATTTTATTTTAAGTTTGGAATTTGTGGATGTCAGAGGAGCATAAACTTCTTTTAAGTTTTGTTATGTTTTCCTATTTTCTAAACTATTCCAGTGTAAAACTTTGTATGCACATAGACATTAATTAATATCAGAGCTTATTAGATAGCTACCTTTCTTAGTATCTTTTGTAGTTGGTTTTATTATTTTGACCAAACATGATTGTATGTTGTGCCATTTAAGGGTGCATACAGAACCTACTCGGTGTCCAAAAATGAAACCCCTCTCTTTAAAAGCTTGGACCATTTTATATGTAGTTGTGAAGCAATTTGGTGAAGTGTGTTACATCCCGATATTATAGCTACCATTGTATAGGGCAATTGATTGTAATGTTTGAATCTTGATGATGAATAAAACATGGTTGATCTCGTTATTAAATGAATGAGTCCTGTTTAAATGATGGTTTCATTTGATTATTACTTCTAAATGATTTAGTCTTGATTAAATGTTGTATACAATTATGGAATAATGATATTCTAAATTGTGAGATGTTTTTACCTTGTTATGAGCATATGACTACCGATGTCATGTCATGATGTGCAGGTATGAAGATTGTTCCTATGGACAGAGGAGAGACATCATTCGGGAAGGAACTTGGTCAGGTAAATAGTAACAATTACCAAATGAGCATACACACACGTCAGTATAGGTTCTAAGAAACTAAGTCAGTTATGTTGGTCTAGATAAGTCATCCTTAGGCTTGGAGTTATGTTTACTTCTTTATGCTTTGAAAAGTAATGATTACTTATTTGTCTGACTTACTGTGCTTTGACCATGATTTGGAAAATGTGAATGCATATACGTTAAAAGGTCAAGTGAGTATGTGTATACGTGTACGCGTATCCATATGAATATACATGTCAAATACATACATATGCTCGGCAGATGGATATGCTCATATGAACATAACGACATGATATACATACATTTATGTGTACACTGCGTACAGTGAAATACATACTAATAATAATATTATATTATTATTCCCTGTTGACTTTACGTAAATATATATATATATATATAAATATCGGGTTGCTGACTGGCTCATGATATATTTATATATTTGTTAAATATATATTTAAGTAATTAAATATTAACGATTATATATAAAATTATTATAGTTATATTAAATATAAATATTTAAAATACTCGGGTATTTAAATATTTATGTGTTAATATATTTAAAGACTATAATAGTATTTTATAATAAAATAAATAAGGGAACTATATTTTGTCTAAGGGATTTACATATATATTTATGTATAAATATATAAGGTGATTATTTAAATACATAAAGAATGTATAAATAATAATATTTTTGTATATT
Source organism: Sequoia sempervirens (assembly GCA_007258455.2). Taxonomy (NCBI): domain Eukaryota; kingdom Viridiplantae; phylum Streptophyta; class Pinopsida; order Cupressales; family Cupressaceae; genus Sequoia; species Sequoia sempervirens. Next base: position 319,616,993 of record VDFB02353493.1, read on the forward strand.
TTATTAATTAAATGTATTAATATTAAAATTAATATTTATTTATATAGAAATATGTTTATATATAAATAAATAATAATGTTTAAAATAATACATTAATAAATAAAATATGCAATTAGAAATTATTAAAACAATTTCACTTTCAAAGAATGAAATTCACATTTTAATTTTGAAGTGTTAAAAATGGAAGAAGGAAATTCGTAATTTATAAAATTATGGAAATTTAAATGTTAAAAAGGAAGCCATATGAAATATTTAACATTTTAAAATACATTTGAAAATAAAGTAAACTTTATTAAAGGAAATATTGAAAAGTCAAACTTTAGAGAAACAAATGGAAAATGAAAATGAAACTTTCCCGTGAAATGGCAGAAGTTTCTGCACAGCTGGAGATAAAGGAGGACATTTTCAAAACTCAAAACCAGAAAAATAGCATTATACCTCTGTGTTGTATCGTTTTGGAACTTGACCTAAGATGCAGCAATAATATCATGAAGGATTTATACGCCTGGCAGCAAAACGTGGCTGTAGGTGACATTTTTATTGCAAAGTTGAAGTATTCTTCGAATTGCTGGCTCCAAGGAATTTGAATCATCATGGAAGAACATGACTAAGGGTTTGAATGAATGGAAAGTGACATTTTGACTAAGTAAACATAGTAATCTGTCAATATACATGCCCAGAAATGGGGAAACTGTCTCTAACTCAGCTTATAAATAGTTCACAGTCCTTCATTCGAAAACATTCTTTTGCTTTCTGATTTGTGACGTTTATAGAGAGTCTATTCACTGTAAATTGAGAGCTAGTTTTGTGAGTTGTGTTATTATTATTCTGTGTCAAAGTGTTCAGTGAGAGTTGATTATTCTCAGCTGTAGTTTACTGTGAAATAATAATAGCATTCTTTATTTGGAGAATTTCTGAGTGACAATACTGTTGGTTGAGATCAACAATAGAAGATTGCTGGTAGAGAATTACTGGAAAGGAGCTTATACAGGCATGTTTCTGAATTAAAGACTAAAACTTTAAGCTGCTTTTCTTTATTGTTTTGAAATTGCTGATTGTATTGAGCTGAAAATAATGAATTATTCCTAGTAGTCATTTGTTGTTTGATAATCTTTTATTGCATAATGGTTTAAAGGGATTTCATTTTATGCATGGGTATGGGTTAGGGAATGACAATGTAGCAAAAGGAGATAGCTTGATGTAATTCATTATATTCAATTTAGTTAAAGAAGATTAAATTGGAATTGGGATTATGAATAAAAGGGAAATCATGTGAAATAAATAGGAGAGGATTTATAATGCATTTTGAATGGTTATTGCATGTTGTGTATGATCTCTATATATGCAGAATACGTAGACATATTATTTATCTACTAGGATCGAAATGATGGCAGAATCAAGTGAAGTCTTTTAGCTTAAGTTATTAGGATAACTGAGACAAGTTAAGTACTCCTAGGATAAATAATTCCTAGTTAGGAGGATTGATACAAGACACTTGAATACTGTTTTCATTTCTAGTAGGTTCGTATGATTGTAGGATGTCTGGGTTGACGAATTCACCCATTGAAGGACAAACCTATGTGTAGAGTAAGGAAGCCTTAAGTCAAATTGGCCCTGAGTAGTGTTTATGATAGATGACCTTCATTCAAAGTACTGAATGAAAATACTTTGGCCAAAGTAGTGAAAGGTATGACATCCACCTAGATGTGAGATAGTTGAGACTACACTGTCAGTTCATTGTGATCCGAGTACTAGATCGAGATTGTGAAATAGCGAGGTTCTAGTTGAGTAGGACACAACACTATGCTCTGTTGGTAATAGTTAAAGGATACCCTACCAATCTCTTCTTTGAAGGGAGGGCCGTTCATTGCAAAATGATCGTGCGGGGGACCGCATTATAATTCTGTGGTTGGCGAAAAAGTGCCCGAGTGATGTTTCTCCTCCACAGCGAGCGGCTGATGTACCAAGATTTGAAAGGATGGATTCCTGGACCTTCTTACTTCTATTTGTGCAAAAGCTTACGAGCTATGTATGTAACTGTATTACTTTTTAACTCTAATTTATATTTGCAATGAAAATGAAATTCATGAGGAAACATATTGTAACTTGTACATGTTTATCAATAAAGAAAGGAAGAAATTTTATTGTATTGTCTTTGTTATATGTTACTTTTACATGTTTTAAGTGAGAATTGGAAAGTTTTTAATTTACGCAGAATTGGGTCGTAACATGTGGTATCAGAGCTACCAGGTTCTGCACTGAAACCTATGAGCTCATTACGCAACAATGCATAAACCTTATCAGAAGATAATGGTTGAAAAGTTCTTGTGCCACAACGGCAAGAGAAAAGAACTTAGAGAAGTGAAAAGGAAAAAAATGAGATCCTTAGTAACTTATGTAAACTGGAATGAATTAAGAGTTAAACCCAAAAAGGAACTCCTAAACCAACAAATATCACCTAGAATTGCTAAAGTATATGCAATTAGGTTAGGCAGAAAGGTTAGGATGAATAACCAAGTTATTACCTTTATCCAACAAAATAGTTTTATGACTCCAAGGAATGAGGAGGAATGTTATAACCTTTTGTAGATGCAAACTACAGCTATTAAGAGTCAAAAACTTTTGGATTCGGTATAGAACAACTTTGAGTTTATGAGAATTTGGGAATGAAACAAGAGAATTAATGTCAGAGTTAAGACATCGAGATGACAACAGAAATTGTCAGATGAGAAACCACTATAACCTAGGAAAAGATAGAGTAAGAGGTTGCACGGAATGTAGCAAGGTAATGTCCGGGATACCAAGAAATGAAGATTGGATGTCTTCATTGGTAGCACATACATACTCTCTCCAGATTTCAGAGGAAAATGATAGAACACGAAACAGATCAATCTGATTATGTTAGTAGAACTAACATAATGTTCTAAGTAGATAAACTCATGAAAGAAATCAACGTTTTAGAAAACTTGACTTACAGGATTTTGATTTATGAACAAGTAGTTGCTTAGAATCCTAAAAAGGTATTTCAGTTTAGCAAACAATTGCATAAACCATGATCATACTTGAAACATTCAGTTGAGCGAATGTACAAAATATTATAGTCAATAAGCGAAAGTGATAAACCAAAACTTGCATGAAAATATTGTGAATGTATGTTTTTTTTATGTTTTCCTATAAGACAAATAAAAGTTTAATTAGGCTAACTTATATTAAACGTTTAGGTTTAAGTGAACTTTTAAATCATGGTGAAAGTGTATGAGAGGACGAGAAATATTCCCGGAACAAGTCGTGAAGAGGAACAAGAACCAACAGGAATAGAAGCAAAGCTGGAAAAAATTCTGGTGAGATTATCCAATCTTGAAAAGGCAAAAGCAGTTGAGATACCTGTCACCAATAATGAAGAGGAAAGTTCTTCACATGGAGAAGGCATTAATCATAATCATGAGAAGGAGAAATCTCCAACTCCATCTATTGAGAAGAAAAAGAAACAAGTGTCCACTGAGTTAACAAAGGATACGAAGAAAGTATATCCTCCAAAATTTGATGGAAGTGCCAGAGAAGACGAAGCTGAGGTATGGTTAGTACAAATGGAAAAGTACTTTGACATAAGAAATTATGACGAAGTTACTAAAGCAGCTTGGGGTGCTTATCAGTTAGCGGGAGAAGCCTCTAACTGGTGGGAGAACAAGAAACTGGAATTGGATATAAATTCCTAGAAGCTGACTTGGGAAGAGTTTGTTGAAATTTTCCGCAAGCGGTGGTTGCCACAACTCTATTATGACCAAAAACTCTCTGACTTTCAAGATTTGAGGCAAGGAACCATGACAGTCAATGAGTACTGGGAGAAATTTACTTGGCTTCTTTGATATGTTCCTATCTATCATAAAGATGAACAATTCCGGATCAGGAAATTCATCTTGGGACTGAACAAAAATATTGGAGGTGAAGTCGATATGCATGGTCCGACCACAATGGATCTTGTGTATGAAAAATCCATTAAGTGAGAGCAGAAGCTTAAAGCAGACTCCAATCAGTATGAAGGAGAAGAACAAAAGAAGGAAACTGGAGTTTCCGACAAGATTTCCCCCAAGAAGGAAGAATTTGCGCAAGATGCAGCAAGGAAAAAGGGGAAGAGATCTCGCTTCAATGAGAAGGAATTCAGAAGAGATTGGAAAAGAGACAACTCCAGGTATAATGACACTAGTAAAACTAGTGAACGTGATAATAAGACTGGGGAAATCATAGAGAAAAGAGGACCAAGGGCAGGATGCTTTATTTGTAGAGGTAATCATTATGCAAATGAATGCCCCACCAAAACTTTTGGTACCCAGCATGGAAATTCACTGCCTACTCAAAAGGCCATGTTTCAGCAGAAGAAACACGTTACCATAGGTGATGGACAAGTTGATGTCTAGATTACACCAATCAAACATTCTTGAAACTTTCAAGAGTATAGAATAAATGTAGAGTCATGTTTTTATGCTTTTTGAATAATACCTTAGTTCATCGGGGACGATGATTCCTAAGGGGGGGAGTATGTTACATCCCGATATTATAACTACTATTGTATAGGGCAATTGATTGTAATGTTTGAATCTTGATGATGAATAAAACATGGTTGATCTCCTTATTAAATGAATGAGTCCTATTTAAATGATGGTTTCATTTGATTATTACCTCTAAATGATTTAGTCTTGATTAAATGTTGTATACAATTATGGAATAATGATATTCTAACTTGTGAGATGTTTTTACCTTGTTATGAGCATATGACTACCGATGTCATGTCATGATGTGCAGGTATGAAGACTGTTCCTACGGACAGAGGAGAGACATCATTCGGGGAGGAACTTGGTCAGGTAAACAATAACAATTACCAAATGAGCATACACACACATCAGTATAGGTTCTGAGAAACTAAGTCAATTATGTTGGTCTAGATAAGTCATCCTTAGGCTTGGAGTTATTTTTACTTCTTTATGCTTTGAAAAGTAATGATTACTTATTTGTCTGACTTACTGTGCTTTGACCATGATTTGGAAAACGTGAATGGATATACGTTAAAAGGTCAAGTGAGTATGTGTATACGTGTACACGTATCCATATGAATATACATGTCAAATACATACATATGCTCGGCAGATGGATATGCCCATATGAACGTAACGACATGATATACATACATTTATGTGTACACTGCGTACAGTGAAATACATACTAATAATAATATTATATTATTATTCCCTGTTGACTTTATGTAAATATATATATATATATATATATAAATATCGGGTTGCTGACTGGCTCACGATATATTTATATATTTGTTAAATATATATTTAAGTAATTAAATATTAACGATTATATATAAAATTATTATAGTTATATTAAATATAAATATTTAAAATACTCGGGTATTTAAATATTTATGTGTTAATATATTTAAAGACTACAATAGTATTTTATAATAAAATAAATAAGGGAACTATATTTTGTCTAAGGGATTTACATATATATTTATGTATAAATATATAAGGTGATTATTTAAATACATAAAGAATGAATAAATAATAATATTTTTGTATATTTTATTAATTAAATGTATTAATATTAAAATTAATATTTATTTATATATAAATACGTTTATATATAAATAAATAATAATGTTTAAAATAATGCATTAATAAATAAAATATGCAATTAGAAATTATTAAAACAATTTCAATTTCAAAGAATGAAATTCGCATTTTATATTTTAAGTGGTAAAAATGGAAGAAGGAAATTCGTAATTTATAAAATTATGGAAATTTAAATGTTAAAAAGGAAGCTGTATGAAATATTTAACATTTTAAAATACATTTGAAAATAAAGTAAACTTTATTAAAGGAAAAATTGAAAAGTCAAACTTTAGAGAAACAAATGGAAAATGAAAATGAAACTTTCCCGTGAAATGGCGGAAGTTCCTGCGCAGCTGGAGATAAAGGAAGACATTTTCAAAACTCAAAACAAGAAAAATAGCATTATACCTTTGTGTTGTATCGATTTGGAACTTGACCTAAGACGCAACAATAATATCATGAAGGATTTATACGCTTGGCAGCAAAACGTGGCTGTAGGTGGCATTTTTATTGCAAAGTTGAAGTATTCTTCGAGTTGCTGGCTCCAAGGAAGTCGAATCATCATGGAAGAACATGACTAAGGGTTTGAATGAATGGCAAGTGACATTTTGACTAAGTAAACATAGTAATCTGTCAATATACATGCCCATAAATGGGGAAACTGTCTCTAACTCGGCTTATAAATAGTTCACAGTCCTTCATTCGAAAACATTCTTTTGCTTTCTAATTTGTGACATTTATAGAGAGTCTATTCACTGTAAATTGAGAGATAGTTTTGTGAGTTGTGTTATTATTATTCTGTGTCAAAGTGTTCAGTGAGAGTTGAGTATTCTCAGCTGTAGTTTACTGTGAAAAAATAATAGCATTCTTTATTTGGAGAATTTTTGAGTGAGGATACTATTGGTTGAGATCAACAATAGAAGATTGTTGGTAGAGGATTACTGGAAAGGAGCTTATACAGGCATGTTTCTAAATTAAAGACTAAAACTTTAAGTTGCTTTTCTTTACTGTTTTGAAATTGTTGATTGTATTGAGCTGAAAATAGTGAATTATTCCTAGTAGTCATTTGTTGTTTGATAATATTTTATTGCATAATGGTTTAAAGGGATTTCATTTTATGCATGGGTAAGGGTTAGGGAACGACAATGTAGCAAAAGGAGATAGCTTGATGTAATTCATTATATTCAATTTAGTTAAAGAAGATTAAATCAGAATTGGGATTATGAATAAAAGGGAAATCATGTGAAATAAATAGGAGAGGATTTATAATGCATTTTGAATGGTTATTGCATGTTTTGTATGATCTCTATGTATGGAGAATACGTAGACATATTATTTATCTACTAGGATCGAAATGATGGTAGAATCAAGTGAAATCTTTTAGCTTAAGTTATTAGAATAACTGAGACAAGTTAAGTACTCCTAGGATAAAGAATTCCTAGTTAGGAGGATTGATACAAGACAATTGAATACTGTTTTCATTTCTAGTAGGTTCATATGATTGTAGGATGTCTAGGTTGACAGATTCACCCATTGAAGGACAAACCTATGCGTAGAGTAAGGAAGCCTTAAGTCAAATCGGCCCTGAGTAGTGTTTATGATAGATGACTTTCATTTGAAGTACTGAATGAAAATACTTTGGCCAGAGTAGTGAAAGGTACGACATTCACCTAGATGTGAGATAGTTGAGACTACACTGTCAGTTCATTGTGATCCGATTACTAGATCGAGATTGTGAAATAGCAAGGTTCTAGTTGAGTAGGACACATCACTATGCTCAGTTAGTAATCGTTAAAGGATACCCTACCAATCTCTTCTTCGAAGGGAAGGTCGTTCATTGCAAAATGATCGTGCGGGGGACCACATTATAAGTTCGTGGTTGGCGGAAAAGCGCCCGAGTGATGTTTCTCCTCCACAGTGAGCGGCCGATGTACCAAGACTTGAAAGGACGGATTCCTAGACCTTCTTACTTCTATTTGTGCAAAAGCTTACGAGCTATGTATGTAACTGTATTACTTTTTAACTTTGATTTATATTTGCAATGAAAATGAAATTCATGAAGAAACATATTGTAACTTGTACGTGTTTATCAATAAAAAAAGGAAGAAAATTTATTGTATTTTCTTTGTTATATGTTACTTTTACATGTTTTAAGTGAGAATTGGAAATTTTTTAATTTACGCAGAATTGGGTCGTAACAAAGTGGAAAGTGGTTTGCTCTATTTTAATTAATTCTTTGGGGCATCCATGGAGAATAATTGAGAGAAAATAATTTTTAATTTTTAGTATTTTTTTATGCTTTGTTTTAGAGTAGATGTTTTAAATATTTTTAAAAAAATTCCAAAATTTGAATGAATGGAAGGAATTTTATTGAGAATCTTTTGTTTTCTATAAGATTGTTAAATGCTTAATGCTAAATCTACTTAAGTGATAGCAAATAATTTTTGATATTCATGAAATGTTATGCCAAATCTTTTGGTTTCATCATGTTTGAACTCATTGCTTCAATCTGGAATTTACATCTAAAATATTCAAGAACAACCATAGTCCCTTTGAGATTAACAAAAATACCACATTAGTACCTGAGAGCGACCCTAGTGCAACCATGACTTGGTTATCGAAGACTTGGGATTGAACACAAGCCAACCTTTTCCCTATAAATGAAGAATTCCCCTTTAGGTTGTCTTTGTTCCATATCTTTCAAGAAGGATAGGCTCTTTGTGGTCTTGTATGTGAAGAATTTATTTGCCTATTTTATATGAGTGAAATTGTCCTCAATAGGAACTAGCACTAGAAGGAAGGCCTCTATTTAATATTTTAGATATCATTCCCTAGAATTGGAGAATTATGCTTTGAAATGCTAATTGTGAGTTTGACAAGAAGCTTGTAATTTGAAGAGATTAAATGCATCCTTGTCTTCATTATGGAAGTTGAAAAACTTTGTAAAATCTTTTATCAAAAACTACATTCTTTGAGTTTGTTTACTTTTCGAAGAGTCACCGAGTGTAGAATTCATGATACAACTGACCACAGTGAAATTGAGTGTTAAATTTTTTTAACTAGGGTAAGTTTGGCCATAAATAGAGTGATTCCATTAATAGAGGAAGTTTTAACTGCTAAAAGAAAGGGGTCATTAATGAGAAAAAACATTTTTCCCTAGTGGAGAACTTGGAAATATTAAAAAATTAACTGATATACCAAAACAGCTGAGAATTATAATGCTTTGCAAGAAAATAGTTGAGAATGTCGAGATTTAGAGATATTTCATCACAAATGAGGAAATCACATCGATAAATCATCATTTCTTGTATATGTGGAAAACACAGATAATGAGATGGAGCGGGAAAAATGAGCGAGAAACGCATGTATTGTGCTTCAAGTTGGAAATTCACCAGCTATAAAAAGACATTTTCTTTATTTTATACAAGATACAAAATATCAAGTTTTAACTTTTCTCTCTCTGATAGCAATATAAATAGTGATATATCTTGGTCTAACAAAATGCAAAGTGAAGATAAGGCTGAAGATATGAATAATTTCAGAGGAGGAAGCAACAAGACTAATATAGTGATTCATGAAAATGGACTAGGGTTGGAAGAAGGTACAATATGGTGATAATAGACAAAATGTGTGCAATCGATCTCTAATGAGTTCATTTTCATACATTTGATCCAAATTTTGGGTAAGTACACTTTTGAATTTATGATTTTTAAATATAGAAAATTTAAGATAATTCATTGTTATAGTAGAGTACTAAAAAAATTTATAAGAGAATTTAAAGACAAATCTGATGTAATTTATACTAAAACTATAGAAGAAATAGTCATAGAAATTGAAGTAAATTACTTTATTAGAGTTGATCTTTTGTAATGATAGAGTTAGGGTAGTTAGGGCTTCTTTTTTTTTTAGGGTTTTGTGTTTGTTTTGTTTTCTTTCTTCAATTTTGTTGTTCTTTTCTTTTGTCCTCTGCATTAGAAAATTCTACTTCAACTTATCTTATGCATGAGAGTGAATTCAATTTTTTTGTAAAATTGAACTGAGAAAGAGATATAATAAATCCATACATAGTAAAAAATGCTTTTAAAAGGTATTAAAAGAGATATATATGTGTGTATCATGTATATACATGAGATATCATGAAATCCTCAATCAAAAAATCAAAAAATGAGTCAAAAAAGAGGAGTGAGAAACGTTGTAGACAATAGTATCCATTCAGTCGATGTGGGATGCCTCTTCTATTAGGGCTAAATACCCTATGTAGGTGAGTTCTCGGTGAGCTTCAAAGTATTGGATATGGAGATCAGTAAGAAAGGGCCGAAGTGGAACCACTTCCTCATGTTCTAGGAATTGAGGATTACCATCCATGGAGGGAATCCCAATGGTTGGATGTGTAACAACTAAAATGGTATCCATATTCTCCAATAATTTAGGTTTCACTATCAAGTTGGCAGCAGTGTGAACATCTTCAATAGGTATCCCAATGTCCAAAAGTGACACTACAAAGTGAGAAGCTATATCATAGCAAAAACAAAAGTAGTGGTTGGATGCAACATATCTTTCCCCAAGGACTAAGCATAATTTTGGCATAGTGAAATTGAAAATCCAAATGAGGAAGACCTTTTCAAGCCTTTGTGATGTGATGCTCTCTAAGAAAACATTTTTTCTGTGAGAACAACCTAAAAAAATTGGAGTAACCATGACCAAGAAGCAAATTCAAAGACATAGAATAGAATTGCATAAATGAGCATAAAAGAGAGAAAAGGAAAAAATGTAGAGTTCGAGAAGAAATGCACAAATTTGTAGAGTCGTAAGAAAGTTGCACTACATAGTTTCCTTGAGTAATTTCTTTTTGGGAAACTGTAAGCAAGGTGGCAGCTAAATAATTATCTTCAGGATTAAAGGTTAAATTAAATTAATTCTTTACACATATCTGGTGAAATTGCTTCAAATTTGAGTAGTACGGAGATTGCAAATCAAACAATTTGAAGATTTTGAAATTAATAGTGGTCATTTCAAATTATTTAAAAGAGCCAAATTAATTATTGGGGGTGTTATGTGTTTGGAATACATAGGAAAATGATGTCGGAAATGCAGTAAACACCATTACTCGAGTAAGTTGAAGAGATAATACATGTTGAAAAAGGTGTGTGAATTTAATGTAGAATAATGTGATTGTGTTTCAAGGTAATCATGACATCTTTGATCCATTAATGAAGTGCAACACTATCAAGTTGAGATAGCTAGTAGAAATTTTACTAGTTGTAATAAATTTGATCAGAAGGGTGGTAACAAATGTTTCTAAATTTAGATTTAAATTTGGTGATTAAGTTGTCTATTGCTAAATTTTAATTTATGCATATTTTTTAACATATAGCAGGCTATAGTTAGCTAGCATTTGGCATAAATAAATGAAATTTAGTTGGAAACACACACCTATAGGGAATAATTAAATGATTTTTTGGTAAGTAGTGAATTGATAGGTATGTGCAGGATCATCATGGAAAAAATAGGCCCTTAAGTGGCAAAATATTCAAAAAAGTTAGAGTTAGGTAACTTGACGTAAAAAATTGAATAAGTTATCTATATTATTTCAAAAATATGTAAGAATAGAATCTATAGCAAATTGAATGTAGTTTCTAAACTACTAGGTTTGTTTTTAAAAAAATCCATTTGGTGAAAATTTAAAATTTCAATGCAGTAGTACTTAAATTTTAGGGATAAAATAAGAAGTAGGTGTCTGTCAGACCACCCTAACCACAATAAAATGATAATATTTTTTTACAAGATTTTAGATATAATTAGAGGACTCATGTCCTAATGTGATGCATATTTTTTTGTATTTTTTTTCCAAGTAAATAATTAATTATGATTTTTTGTTACAACTTTTAAAAAATATAAAAACTCATATGTCTGACCACCTTAACTTTGTCAAAACTTCATGAAATTCTTTATTTTTTTTAATCATATATTATGTGAATCATAGAATGTGACACATGTTTTCGATTCAAAAAATGTGATACCATTTGAAAGATATAGATGTTTTTCAATCAGCCTATCAATCAAGACTTTAGTCGTAATTCAAATAGAAAATAAATAATAATTACTTATTAAATTCAAAGTAAAGTATAATTTATATTGGTGGAAAGCTGAGAATCTCTTTTAAAAACCCTTTTCATTTCATCAATTTTGGGTAAAAAGAAAGTTGTTAGCCACATACCCATCATATTGCCACTTTTTGGCCCATCATGATCCTACACATACCCTGATGAAGGGATTTACATTGAATGAAAAATAAAAAAGTAACCTTCAATACCACTGTAATTCCCAACCTAATAGTGGTGCTTCATTGCTTGCAAGTTGATAAAAGAGCTATCATTGAAATATTAGAAGTGAAAAAATGAGCTATCATTGCTATATCTAAAAAATTAAATTAAATAAATTAAAAAAAAGAGATATCAACTCTTTAGGCTATCCAAATAACTCTATTGGAGCTATGGACACCTGACCGATAGTAGAGCTATGTTTGGGTAAATTATAGAGATAACCTTGTCGGGGCTATGGACACTTGACTAGAAGCAAGGCTCTATCCCTAGTTGGCTTTGGAGGAGTACTATATTATATAGTTCAATGTTAATGAACTGATTCTTTTTACTAAGTTCTAAAAACTATAATTAATTAGAGCACACAGATATTTCCGGCGGATTTTTACTTTTTTATACCAAAATCTAAGTAAAGGTGGAATGTAATACCCCCATGTTGTTGATACTCTTTGCTACTCTTTGATACTCTTATGTGTTGGTTTGATACTGGTTTGTGATGGTGATTAGTTCACTGACTTGGTTGTGTGTGGATTCATAGTTTAGTTGGTTGTTGCACTTGACATTATTATGATGATTTATGATACTTTATGTGGTGGTTAGATTATTTGATTATGCTATGGTTTTTCTTTAATATTATATATGTCGATGTTGTGATTCTATTATGATATGTTTTTTGATGTGGTTGTTAGTGAGTCTTGGTGAAAGGACAGAGTAGCATCACTTGCTTGCGAGTGCCCTGCTACCCCGCAATTTCCTTTCACGATGTGTCTACAATGGAGATTTACATGCTACTTGACATTTATTTGTATGCAAGAATTATAGGAATAAAGTATTGATTCCACCTGTTTTGATATGATAGGGTGAGCATTAAATTAACCCAATGGGTACAATGTTGAAAAAGGGAGTTGATAAGGAAGTGTCCCTGTCCCAAGTCTGTCATCCCGTTGTGAGTTTTGTTGTGTCATGATTTAGGTTTTGTCCTTGTCTTTGTATTGTTTGATTGTTGATTATTTATTTTATTTATGGTTAGTAGCTATTTAATTAATCTTTATTTTATAAGATTAATTAATGTTGTTTTGTTGCCTTGATTAACTGTAAGTTAGCAAAGTGTTGAATTTTAAATATATTGTAAATTAAAATGTTATTTAATTAATTAAAAGTGTAAGTAATTAATTTAAATAAATAATGATGATGATAATTATACATTATCTTTTTTCTAATATTAAATTAGAAAATCAGAAGAGAATATCTTGTGAGGATAATATCATGAGAAAATAATTAATTTTTAATTAAAATTGTGAGACAAGTGTGAGCTTTTAAAAGAAAGAAAAGAACTAATGAATGTTGAGGATTTCTTTTGAGGAAAAAGATGAAGAGCTTTATTTATTATTATTTATTTTTATTGTGAGGAAGTTTTTTCACAAACAAGGGTTTTCTAGTATTTGTCTAAAAAGAAAAAAAGATGGATTTTGTTTTGTGCTTCTTGGTGAAAGTTGTTATGTAAGAAAAGATTAAAAAAAAAGAAGGATTGATTTAGAAGTGAGCTGAAGGAAGGAAATTGAGAAGAAGTTGCAGAGGAGATTCTACTTTCAAAACAGGAAGAAGGCTATCGTGTTGGATTCTGCATCGAACGAAGGAATCCAGGTTCTTTTAAAGTTATTATTTCCTTTCATTTATCTGCCATGTTTGAAAATCAATTTCTCTATATTTTTGAAAGAGGTTTCTGTGATTGAAAATTTTTATTGTTAAACCTTAAAACCTTATGTAGAAAATTAGTGAGGAACCTTCTAATTTCCTTCAATAAATCTAGATATGAGATTTTTGGTTTGAAATGGAAATCAATCTATCATGGGAATTAAAATTGTATGCCTATTTATTTATTTTGTGTTAGAGAAAAACTAGTCTGTGGATTCGTTGAAGTTAAATTATTGATCTTGTTTTTAGTGGGCAGATGTATATACATATATATACCTATATATATATACATATATCATATATATATATATAAATTATGTATTCTGATATATATACATAAATATGCCTATATATATATAAATTTATATATACTAATTTTTGAAAAGAGCTATGTATTTATTTCCCCAAAGTTGTGTACAGCGAATTTTTAAAGATTAAAATTTTTATATAAACAAGTTCATTTATCTTTTTGGGTTCCACATGATTTTTTTTAAAGTATTCAATGGATATAATATAAAAATTAAAGTTGTGCATATGGGAGGGGACTGGTTGACAATAGCCGTACCACCCCCAACCCAAATGGTACCGCACACAGTCATGTGTGTTGTGGCCTCCCCTAGGGAGGTGTGCAGTACGTTGTCTATGTAGTGGTTTCTTGTCCTTTTTAATGTATTAAATTCTTTTTTTAAAACCCATTTTCTTTTGTATGATTTCGATTATATATATATAATTTTACAAGTATCATATTTCATTAATTTCATAATATGTTTTATAAAATGATTTTTATATATGTGTTTTATTTTATATATATAAATATATATACACATAAAAGCGTATATATGTATATATATTTACATATACACATATAACAGATTTGATATGCTACAAATATGAATTTAATATGCTAATTTTAAGAAAATTGCAATGTTATAATGTAATTGTGCAAATTAGAAATAAATTATGTGCTTTGAATTGAATCAGATTTTCTCGAGTAATTGATTTATTTAATTGGCGAAATTTGTTGTGTATTAAAAAGAGTTTTATGGCATTGTTTTATGTAATTGTTGTCTCTCGAGATCATTCGTTTAATCAATTGTGGCTTTCTCTTATTTGGGGTTTATGTCATGTGGGAAACCCTAGAGTTAGTTTATCCTGTTATAGGAGCTTAAGTTGTTGTTTAGGGACTTCCAAAGGTGGGGATACTGATTTTTTTTATTTGATCTCATATTTTGATATTTGGCCTATGGTTTGATTATGGTTGTGATTTGAGATACACATGGATTGTACCATTTTGTGGATCTATTTCATGTGTTTTGGTGAGATTGTTATGCCTCGCAGATGTTCTATTTGTTGGTTCAGTGTTCACATTGGTACAATCCCTTGGTGTTAGATTTTGTGATTTGGGTGTCTAGGGAGAGTGGCTCTAAGTGGGGGGCGATGCACAAAGGCGCTGTTAGGGTAACCAATGAACAGTTAGAGTAATAAGTGATAAGCTAAGTAATTAATTAGGTGTTGGGTAGTTAAACAATAATCAAGATTATTATGGATGCCCCGTTCACTTGTTAGTGCTATCACAAACTAAAGGGGACTGAGAAGGCCATGGTTGGCATGATCGTTGTCTCATTCTAATGAGAGGTTACCAATTCCACATGAGTAACCCTATGGGGTGACACCTTAAGATAGGCTATTAGGAGAACCATAGATGGAGGCGCGACCTTGTGATAGGTTGTCTGGATAATCCATGTGAAGCCATGCAATGACACTCTGCTCTAGCATTCCATTTGAGTTGATTTTATTGAACTCCTCTAGAAGTGGTCTATTGTTATGAATTTTGGTGATTTATCGTTGTTTAGTTTTTTGTGTGGTCTTTTGATATTATGTTATCTTGTTTGGAGTTAGTCTTGTGTTACTATTAGATGTGCTTGGTCGAGGATCCTTACTTGTTTACTCCCAACACAGGGGTGGTTGGGTGGAACGTGCTACACACCCTATTGGGTCCCCTTGGATATAGTTGTACCATTCAGTGCAGGGTTTTGCAGATGTTGTTGATCTAGGATTCATATGTTCTAGATGTATATTTGTACTAGAGATGTATTTCATTTATTGATGTATCACTCCCACGTGTGTTGGGAAGACTTTCATGTAAACTTGTATATGTGTTCATTATGATGTACTATCATACTGATGTAATGTATATTGATACCATGTAATAATTCTTGAACTACCATTTGTAATTACTGATCATGTTATGTTGTATTTGTGGAAATATACATACTTAATATCTTCATGATTAATTTCTTCTCATATACATGTATGGTTTTAATTGGCATATTTATATCTTTATGGATATCATGAATGAATGTCTTAATGATGTTGTGGACGATTGGATTTATTTTATTGGTTAGTTTAGTAAGGTCACCTGGTGTACCCCAAGGGATTTAGTTTTGCAACTTAGAACATTGTTATGTTGGAATAATTAAGCATAATTCTTATGTTCTTAAAAAAGAAATTATTGCATTTTTACTTGTTCCTTTGGGGTTTGTGCGACCGGGCATTACAACTTGGTATCAGAGCCAGGTTACTAACAATGGGTTCTATGGGTAGTTTGTGTCCATTAGGAAATATTTGTGTTAACTCTTGATCTTACATAACTCTAATTGTTGTGTAGGATCATGCCTCGAGGTAGAGGTTGTGGTGAGGGAAGAGGCCGAGGTGGTGATTGTGGATCCAACTACCAAAGTCCATCACCACCAAGTTCACACAATTTAGAGCACGAGGAACAATAGAGTCCTCAACACAATCCATTAGGTGGTGGTTAGAACTCAGGACAGTCTAGTTTAGATGGATAGTTGCAGGACCTTTTTGGGGAGATTCTTGATCAGTTGGGACCTAGACCGGAGGAGGATCTGCAGGTCAAGAGAGAAAGGGAAAGGTCTCCAAGGTGAAGGGAAGTAACGACAGATTAGGATGTAGTGATAGCTAGTCATATGAGAGATTTGATGAGAGCACACCCGCCTACATTTGATGGTTCTAGAGGAGGTCTAGAAGCGGAAACATGGTTAATTGATTTGGATCAATGCTTTGTGATGCACCCCTATGGTAGCAATACCAAAGCTTGGTGCACAGTAATGCATCTGAGAGGCTTCACATCCACTTGGTGGCGGCTGGAAGAGCAAAAGTTACATCTAGATATCAGCATGGTCACATGTGAGCTATTTCTATATAGGTTAAGGGCTCACTTCCTTTTAGATCATTGGAGGCAACGTAGGGAAAATGAGTTTCATAACCATAGGTAGATGTCGATGTGTGTTGAACAGTATGAGCGATGATTATATGAATTGAAGCAATATGTAGGAATTAGCCATGATGAGGGAATGTTGGTTCGACATTCTTTTAGGGCTTAAATTCCTAAATCAGTGGTGGAGTTAGAGTCTTCGAGCCGAAGAAAATGGAGGTAGCGGTTGAGAAGGCTCATCTAGTAGAAGAAAATTTGGCAATGGCATTGGGAGGACACACAGGAGTTCAGATTGGCAGTGTTCTAGCATCAAGTTTTGGTTCTAGAGGTGGACAGCCTCAAGCTGTAGGGTCTTCCAGGAATTTTTAGGCACCCTCTAAGGGTGGTCAATAGCAGTAGCAGTCATAGCCCAAAAAAAAAAAACCACAGTCTCAACAGGTTGATAGATCTTAGAACAGGAAGAACCGAAGTTGGTAGCGTAATAGACCTGATCATTTTGTGTAGCTTGCACAAAGCACATAGTCGACACTATCATGAGGTAGTTTTTAGTAGTCAAGTTCCCTGTCTGGTGTTAGAGGATTTGGGTGAGGCACAGGGTGTTTCTCATGTGGGCAGCAGGGCAATATTTCTAGGCAATGTCCATAAAGGAGTACTTCAATTTTTAGCCACATAGACTAGCTGCTTCTGAGCCGATAGTGGGTAATGTGGGTAGAGCACATCATGTGTTTGTGGCAATGGAAAATCGTCAAGCATCTAGGAAAGGCATAAAATGATAGGTTGAATTGGCCTCAGGGTCAAAGCTTGTTGTAGAGTGTTTGGGGTTGTAGTATGGAAATAGGGGCATTGACCACTAAAGTGGATCTTCGGATCCTACCACTTGGCTCATATGATGTCATCTTGGGAATGGATTGGTTGAGTGCACACCATGCCATGATAGACTATCTCCATGTTGATGATTGCTGAAAGGAGGTGGAGATCATGTGTATTCAAAGGCCCATTTCATTGAGAATGATCTCTGATATGCAACTTAAGAGGTTTTTCCAGTAGGGTTGTCATATTTTTGCAATTGCAGTGAGTGATCTTGATTTAGAGGATAGTCGATGGGTGTCATTGGATGATTACCCTCTCCTTAAGTGGTTTTCTGATGTTTTTATGAGCGAGATTCCAGGTATGCTGCCAAAGCAGGATGTAGATTTCAGGATTCATCTGGTACCGAGAACTGAGCCTATATCTCAGGCTTCATACTGGATGACAACGCAGGAGCTTCAAGAACTTCTTTTGCAATTGGAGGAGTTGTTGGCTAAGGCATTTATTCACCCAAATGTTTCCCCTTGGGGAGCATCCATAATATTCATAAAGAAGAAAGATGGTTCTCTCTGTCTATGTATAGATTATAGGAAATTGAACAAAGTAATGGTGAAGAACCGATATCCCCTGCCCAGAATTGATGATCTTTTTGATTAGATAAAAGGAGCAAAGATATTTTCTAAGATTGATCTCAAATTAGGGTATCATTATTTATGGATTGTGGAACCAAATATTCATAAAATAGCATTTTGTACTTGATATGGACATTACGAGTTCATTGTGATGTCGTTCAGGTTGACAAATGCACCTTCAGTCTTCATGAGTTTAATGAATGGGGTGTTCCAAACATATTTGGATAGATTCATCCTTGTGTTTCTCAATGAAATTCTAATTTACTCCAAATCTATGGAGGAACATGAGGAACATCTAAGATAGGTGCTACAGTGCATAAGGGACAACCAATTGTATGCCAACCTGGCAAAGTGTGAATTCTATAAGATTGAAGTTCAATATTTGGGTCATGTCATTTCAGGTGAGGGAATTTTCACGGATCCTATGAAGATTCAGGCTATTGTGGATTGGCCTACACCCATGAAAGTCTCAGAAATTTGTAGTTTCATGGGACTAGCAGGCTATTATTGGCAGCTTTTCCAAGGCTTTTCTTAGATTGCACATCCTATCACCTCTCTCCAGAGGAAGGGAAATAAATTTATTTGGTCAAATCAATATCAGTTAGCATTCCAAACTCTTAAGGAAAAGTTGACTAGTGCCCCAATTTTGGTAGTACTAGATCCTACAAGGGATTTTTTTTTGTAGAGATGCTTCCTTGGAAGGCTTAGGGGCTGCTTTGATGCAAGAAGGGTGAGTGATTACGTATTAATCCCAAAAACTTAAGGATCATGAACTAAACTACCCCACACATGATCTTGAATTTTCTGTTGTGGTTCATGCTCTAGTAAGATGGAGACATTTCCTTTTAAGGCATCGGTTCGAGTTGCATACAAATCATCGTAGTCTACAATATATCTTTACACAGCCAAACCTGAATGCAAGGCAGAGAGGGTGGATGAAATTCTTGTGTGAATATGATTTTGAAGTGAAGTATTTCTAGGGAAAAAAGAATGTGGTGGCAGATTCTTTGAGCCGACGTAGGCATGAGATTTCTACAGTGGCTCTCGAGGTTGATTTGAGGAGTCAAATCCTCACCGTGCTCTCCTTAGGCAATTGGTATCAACAGGTGAAATTTGAAATCGAGTTGGGTAGAACTCTAGAAGGAAAATTTGCAAGATACTCATTGGATTCTGATGGTGTCTTGCACTATGCAGGCCAAATGTATGTACCTCCTATAGAGGGTCTGCATACCCTAATCTTAAATGAAGCCCATCGAGCTCCTTATTTGACACATCATGGAGTTAAGAAAATGTATGTTGATCTGTGCTCACTGTATTTTTGTGCAAGATTGAAGTGTTATATCGCTGATTTTGTGGCTAGATGTCTAGAATTTTAGAGGGTTAGGGCAGAGCATAATCATCCGGCATGTTTGTTGCAGCCTCATCTTGTTCTAGAATGGAAGTGGGACATTATCCTATGGATTTTATTGTCGGCTTTCCTATGTCTTCCAGGCGACACAACGCTATCATGGTCACTATGGACAGACTGACCAAGGTAGCCCATTTCCCTCCTATCCAATCTTCCTATACTACTTTTGTGGTGTCTATGGTGTTCATGGAAGACATTGTTCGATTGCATGGGATACTATGAAGAATCATTTCTAACAGAGATCTAGTATTCACATCCGCGTTATGGACATCTTTACAATGGTCCTTAGGGACTCAATTGAACTTTAGTTCTACCTACCATCTTGAGACAGATGGTTAGACTGAGAGAGTCAATTAGGTGCTTGAGGATATGCTTCTCATGTATGTCATGGACCAACAATCACATTGGGAATATTATCTGCACTTAGTCGATTTTTCCTATAATAATGGTTACCATAGTTTGATTGGCATGGATCCTTTTCAAGATTTATATGGACGTCCTTGTCATACCCCTTTGAGCTGGGATCAATTAGAGGATAGGGTTCTCCTTGGAACTGAAATGCTTCCAGATATGGAACAATAGGTATCTCACATCCGAGAGCATCTTGTTGCACCACAGGATAGACAGAAGAAGTATGCTGATGCACATAGAGTTGATCAGCAGTTTGCAATTGGTGATCGGGTTTTCCTTCGAGTATGTCCGTAGAAGAGCCTTATTCATTATGGAAAGGGTTCTAAGCTTACGCCATGCTTTCTAGGTCTATTTGAGGTGTTAGAAGGGATTGGACCTCTTGCCTACCACCTAGCCTTGCCACCTAGTCTGTCACGGATTCACGATGTTTTTCATGTTTCAGTCCTTAGACCCTATTTTCCTGATGTTACTCACGTGCTTGATTGGAATGCTTTATAGGTTGAGGACAGGAAGCTAGCTCTCAAACCTGTGGCTGTACTACAACGTCGGAGACTCACCCTCAGAGGTAGAGATATTGATCAGGTGTGGGTTCAATGGGGCCCAAATGACGAGACTTCGGCAACATGGGAGGATGCGTCCCTTATTAGAGAGGCTTACCCATATTTATTTACTGGCTTCCAAGAGTAAGCCATGTCCTAGGGGGGAGGATGTAATATCCCCATGTTGTTGATACTATTTTCTACTCTTTGATACTCTTCTGTGTTGGTTTGATACTAGTTTGTGATTGTGATTAGTTCACCGACTTGGTTGTGTGTGGATTCATAGTTTAGTTGGTTGTTGATCTTGACATTATTATGATGATTTATGATACTTTATGTGGTGGTTAGATTATTTGATTATGCTATGGTTTTTCTTTAATATTATATATGTCGATGTTGTGATTCTATGATGATATGTTTTCTGATGTGGTTGTTAATGAGTCTTGGTAAAAGGACGGAGTAGCATCACTCACTTGCAAGTGCCCTGCTACCCCGCAATTTCCTTTCATGGTGTGTATGTACTAGAGATTTATATGTTACTTGAACTTTATTTGTATGCAAGAATTGTAGGAATAAAGTCTCGATTCCACCTATTTCGACAGGACAGGGTGAGCATTAAATTAACCCAACAGGTACAATGTTGAAAAAAGGAGTTGATAAGGAAGTGTCCCCGTCCCAAGTCTGTCATCCCGTTGTGAGTTTTGTTGTGTCATGATTTAGGTTTTGTCCTTGTCTTTGTATTGTTTGATTGTTGATTATTTATTTCATTTATGGTTAGTGGTTATTTAATTACTATTAATTTTATAAGATTAATTAATGTTGTTTTGTTGCCTTGATTAATTGTAAGTTAGAAAAAATTTGAATTTTAAATATATTGTAAATTAAAAAGTTATTTAATGAATTAAAAGTGTAAGTAATTAATTTAAATAAATAATGATGATGATAATTATATATTGTCTTTTTTTTTATATTAAATTAGAAAATCAGAAGAGAATATCTTGTGAGGATAATATCATGAGAAAATAATTAATTTTTAATTAAAATTGTGAGATAAGTGTGAGCTCTTAAAAGAAAGAAAAGAACCAATGAATGTTGAGGATTTTTTTTGAGGAAAAAGATGAAGAGCTTTATTTATTATTATTATTTTTTATTGTGAGGAAGTTTTTTCACACACAAGGGTTTTCTGGTGTTTGTCTAGAAAGAAAAAAAAGGGGTTTTGTTTTGTGCTTCTTGGTGAAAGTTCTTCTGTAAGAAAAGATTAAAAGAAAGAAAGGATTGATTTAGAAGTGAGCTGAAGGAAGGGAATTGAGAAGAAGTTGCAAAGGAGATTCTAATTTCAAAAAAGGAAAAAGGCTATCGTGTTGGATTCTACATCGAACGAAGGACTCCAGGTTCTTTTAGAGTTATTATTTCCTTTGATTTATTTGCCATGTTCGAAAATCAATTTCTCTATATTTTTGAAAGACGTTTTTGTGATTGAAAATTTGTGTGTTAAACCTTAAAACGTTCTATAGAAAATTAGTGAGGAACCTTCTGATTTCCTTCAATAAATCTAGATATGAGAGGTTTGGTTTGAAATGGAAATCAATCTATTGTGCGAACTAAAATTATATTCCTATTTATTTATTTTGTGTTGGAGAAAAACTGGTCTGTGGATTCATTGTATTTAAATTATTGATCTTGTTTTTAGTGGGCAGATGTATATACATATATATACCTATATATATATAAATTTTGTATTCTGATATGTATATATATATATAGAAATTTATACATACTAATTTTTGTAAAGAGTTATGTATTTATTTCACCGAACCTATGTACAACAATTTTTTAAAGATTAAAATTTATATATAAACAAGTTCATTTATCTTTTTGGGTCCCGCATGAAATTTTTTAAAATATTCAATGGATATAATATAAAAATTGAAGTTGTGCATATGGGAGGGGAGTGGTTGGTGGTAGCCGTACCACCCCTGACCCCAATGGTACCGTGCGCAATCATGTGTGTTGCGGCCTCCCTTAGGGAGGTGTGCAGTACATTGGCTGCACAATGGTTGCTTGTCCTTTTTAATGTTTTCAATTCATTTTTTTTTAAACGCGTTTACTTTTGTATGATTTCGATTATATATATATATATATAATTTTACAAGTATGATATTTTATTAATTTCATAATATGTTTTATAAAAAGATTTTTATATATGTGTTTTAATTTATATATATAAATATATATATGCATAAAAGCATATATATGTATATATATTTACATATACACATATAACATATTTGATATGTTACAAATATCAATTTAATATGATAATTTTAAGAAAATTGTAATGTTATAATGTAATTGTGCAAATTAGAAATAAATTATGTGCTTTGAATTGAATAAGATTTTCTCGAGTAATTGATTTATTTAACTGGCAAAATTTTTTATGTATTAAAAAGAGTTTTATGGCATTGTTTTATGTAATTGTTTTCTCTCAAGATCATTCGTTTAATCAATTGTGGCTTTCTCTTATTTGGGGTTTATGTCATGTGGGAAACCCTAGAGTTAGTTTATCCTATTATAGGAGCTTAAGTTGTTGTTTAGGGACTTCCAGAGGTGGGGATACTGATGTTTTTTATTTGATCTCATATTTTGATATTTGGCCTATCATTTGATTATGGTTTTGATTTGAGATACACATGGATTGTACCATTTTCTGGATGTGTTTCATGTGTTTTGGCGAGATGGTTATTCCTTGTGGATGTTCCATTTGTTGGTTCAGTGTTCTCATTGGTACAATCCCTTGGTGTTAGATTTTGGGTTTTGGGTGTCTAGGGAAAGTGGCTCTAAGTGGGGGCCAATGCACAAAGGGGTTGTAAGTGTAACCCATGTAGAGTTAGAGTAATCAGTGATAACCTAAGTAATTAATTAGGGGTTGGGTAGTTAAACAATAATCAAGATTATTATGGATGCCTCGTCCGCCTGTTAGTGCTATCACAGACTAAAGGGGACTGAGAAGGTCATGGTTGGCATGATCGTTGTCTCATCCTCACGAGAGGTTAATGATTCTACATGGGTAACCCTATGGAGCGGTGCCTTGAGATAGGCTATTAGGAGAACCATAGATGGAGGCGACACCTTGTGATAGGTTGTCTGGATAATCCATGTGAAGCCATGTGATGACACTCTCCTCTAGCATTCCATTTGAGTTGTTTTTATTGAAGTCCTCTAGAAGTGGTCTATTGTTATGAATTTTGGTGATTTATCATTGTTTAGGTTTTTGTGTGGTCTTTTGATATTACGCTATCTTGTTTGGAGTTAGTCTTGTGTTACTGTTAGATGTGCTTGGTCAGGGATCCTTCCTTGTTTACTCTGACCATAGGGGTGGTTGGGTGGAATTTGCTATGCACCCCATTGGGTCCCCTTGGATAAAGTTGTACCATTCAGTGCAAGGTTTTGCAAATTTTGTTGATCCAAGATTCATATGTTCTAGATGCATATTTGTACTATAGATGTATTTCAATTATTGATGTATCACTCCCATGTGTGTTGGGAAGACTTTGATGTAAATTTGTATATGTGTTCATTATGATGTACTATTGGACTGATGTAAAGTATATTCATACCATGTAATCATTCTTGAACTACCATTTGTAATTACTGATCTTGTTATGTTGTATCTATGGAAATATATATACTTAATATCTTCATGATTAATTTATTGTCATATACATGTATGGTTTTAATTGGCATATTTATATCTTTATGGATATCATGAATGAATGTCTTAATGATGTTGTGGATGATTGGATTTATGTTATGGGTTAGTATAGTAATGTCACCTCATGTACCCGAAGGGATTTAGTTTTGCAACTTAGAACATTGTTATGGTGGAATAATTAAGTATAATTCTTATATTCTTAAAAAAAAATTGTTGCATTTTTACTTGCTCCTTCGGGGTTTGCATGATGGGGTGTTACATAGAAAATTATTGTTTTAAAATATGTAGAAGTTTTAATTTACAACTGGTGATTTAGTTTCAAGTTTGGTTTAAAATTGGTTTGATTGGTTGCAAGTTGTTGTGTGGTCTCACAATATGCCTCAAGACTAAAAAGACTTGGGGACCCAAGTGAAAATATGTGTAGATCTTATTGAAAAAGCTAGCTAATTGGAAGATCACCAGAAGTGAAAGAGAAAAATATTTGAATAAAAGTACTTCATATTGTAAGTGTTTTGTGCACCAGATACTAGGTACGAGAAATACGTATAAGGAAAAAGGTAATGTCAAGTTCAAGCGGAAGACTCTGGTCTTGTACGAAGCATTTTGGTATGAAGGAGTTTAGTAAGGTGGAGTTCTGGTATAATCATGGTCTGAGAAAGTAAGTGGGTAAAGCTGAATACTGGGTACCAAGTACCGGGTTGCAATGTGAAGTGAAGTGTTAAAATATTAAATTTTTCTACTAATCCCAGTGATCTAGTATATGTATTAGGATTCATGATATGCTTTTAAAAAAAGGCATGTTAATTATGAGATTTTTGTACTTACATTTGAATAATGGTTTTATTTATATGAGATATTATAAAAAAATATTTTAAAATGGATTTAATGTGTGGAATTTATGGTTGCAGGAGATATCGATTTTGACACAAAGCTCGAGTATGGACGGTCAGGAAAAATTGAATCATGGATGGAATAATTTTTAGTCTGGTTTGATCACTTTGGGAGGTGATAATGCAGATGGCTTTGATTCCATCAGAATGCTAGCGATTTTAGTATTTTACATGCGATGGGAACAAATGACAATGGGAGAGCACATTCTAGACAGTGATACAACCGTAGCCAAGCGATGTGTAGGGGAAAAAATTCTACCTTTTAATTTTGAATGTATGGGAACCCCCTACACATTATCATGATTTGAAGTATCATCCTGGTGAAGATTCAGGATCAACACTCGAAGAGCTTCAACATGTAATTGGATCTAACTTCCATTGAATTCAATTGCAATTCTCATATTGGTCACTACATTCCACATGCCTTGATGAGATTGGTCCCTTGTATTTCCTCTCATGTAGTTGTCTTATCTTGTCTAAGCCTTGTGTTCTATAAAAAGCCAAAGGATACTTTATTTTATTTTAAGTTTAGAATTTGTGGATGTCAAAGGAGCATAAACTTCTTTTAAGTTTTGTTGTTTTTTCCTATTTTATAAACCATTCTGGTGAAAAACTTTGTATGCATGTAGACATTAATTAATATCAAAGCTTATTAGATAGCTACCTTTCCCAGTATCTTTTGTAGCTGGTTTTGTTAGTTTGGTCAAAAAAGACTGTATGCTACACCATTTAAGGGTGCATACAGAACCTAATCGATGTCCAGAAATGAGACCCCTCTCTTTAGAAGCTTGCACCATTTTATATGTAGTTGTGAAGCAATCTGGTGAAGTATAAAGTAGTTTTACATATTTCAATTAATTCTTTGGGGCATCCATGGAGAATAACTAGGAGAAACTTTTAATTTTTAGTATTTTTTTTATGCTTTGTTTCAGAGTAGATGTTTTAAATATTTTAGAAAATGTTCCAAAATTTGAATGAATAGAAGTAATTTTATTCAGAATTTTTTGTTTTCCATCAGATTTTTGAATGCTTAATGATAAATATACTTAAGTGATAGCAAAAAAATTGTGATATTCATGAAATGTTATGCCAAATATTTTCATTTCATGATGTTTGAATTCATTGTTTCAATCTAGAATTTACATCTAAAATATTCAAAGAACAACCATAGTCCCTTTGAGATTAAAATCAATATCACTTTAGTACCCGAGAGTGACCCTAGTGCAACCATGACCTAGTTATCAGAGACTTGCGATTTTATGAAAGCCAATATTTTCCCTATAAAAGAAAAATTCCCCTTTAGGTTGTTTTTTTTTCCATATCTTTCAAGAAGGATAAGGTCTTTGCAATCTTGTCTGTGAAGAATTTATTCAACCTGTTTTCTGCAAGTTAAATCATCATCAACAATACTAACATATTTTCTACCTCTAGAGTCATTTTTTTTACACCCTCTTTATTATTAGGACTCCATTGTACATAGGCATGTAGATTCAACAATCTCAAGATTCCTTTTACTTGGGCTAGAGACCAAATAGCTAATGCATCTCATTGTTCACTAAAGGAAAACCCTTGCAATGCAATTATAGCCTCTTCTGCTTAAATGTAGAGATGTCTATCACATTTATTTATTGTATCAAATGCTATGGGAGAAGCTATATCCCATTCTAGAAGTAATAAAATACCACTATTTCCAACCAACTCTCTACCCTCCTTTGCAATCATCTTTTTGAACTTAGCTCTCATTTCATTAAAAACCTTTGCTTGCATGGTGGCATTATGGAATTTTGGATGGATACTTCTTTCTCTGGCCAACCTATTGACATATTCATCTCTCTTTTCCCTATATGAAAAATTCATAAAATATTGATAATTTACAAATGAATCATCATCCAAAAAATTTGTGCATGCTTCGACTTGAATATCATCTTTACTCAACCTCATGCTTAATTATTGTGTCACCATCATTTTGGTGCATTGGGAATTCCTTCTTGGATTTCCTACTCTGATACCCAAATGTCATCATCAAATTATTCATCAGCATAGTCCACCAAACTTGTTAGTTCAACCTTCTTCTTCTTCAATGGTGGCTCTTTTGGTGGTGATGCACTCAGTGGTGGAGCACTAATATCCACAATTTTAGGCTTCATTGGCCTTGGAGGAGATGGTGGTGGTAGTTGTGGCACAAGATGTTGAAAGGTGCAAGACAACTACAATGGGGGTGAATTAGTTGTCACCAATCACAATCACAAATCTCAAACAATTATCAACTTCACATCCACTTTATTTTTTTATTAAGTATGAGCATGAAATTCAAATAATAGAAAGCAACATCAATACAAAAAACACTAGATTTACGTGGAAAATCTAATAAGGAAAAAACCATGGTGAGGATTAACTAAAAATATTAAGTAATAACAAAACTAATTACAAGAGGCTAACTTCCAAATGGCTCACTACCCAAAAGGACTGACTACCCAATACAGAGTGTCACTACCTATAGATATAGAAAGATATAAATAGTAATGCTACACAAGGAACACTTTCTAAATGCAAGAGAAGATCCACCACAACAACTTCCACACATCTACAACCTTGATCAAAGAATTGTACACACCATCAACTCACTACTTTTAGGAATCTAACACATTAAAGTATTGCTACCTCAATTCACTTTCACAAGCTTCTTGCTTTTAAAACTCATGGAATTCTTGATACCTCAAATTTGTAACATCTCAGGTTGTATTTATATATTCTTCAACCTTAGAAACTTTCTCCAAGGTTGGCTACACAGACTTTATTTTACAAATTCAAATTAGGTTGATAACTCAACATTCCCTTGGTGGAGGAGTATGAGAGAGGACAAAACCAACAATTAATCAAGGCCCAAAACAACATCTTGGATCAATCACATGCTTCCTTAATTAATACTTATCCTTTGCATGAAATGTAGATACCAGGTTGACCAAACCTAATGAAAACATAAATGAACTTTTAAGTACATGTTTCTGCAACAAGAAGATAACATGCAGCCAAATAACATGCTTCACCATACACTGAAACACATCTCTTATGCTTACAAATTCAACTGCAACAAATTCAACAACCTTCATACATATAACACTTTCCATCAGTACATTCAAACTACATAGACACACACAATAATTCTAAAACTAGTCTTTTGGAGCACCAAACCATCAAAACCTTTTATAGAACATAGATAACACCATTACAAGTCTTATTCTAGATCTATAAGACCTAAAAAAACCAATAGAGGACTACAGAGCATATACATTTCTCCTAGTTCATAGACAAATAATTCTTCTAGAACAGTTCACACACTAGTGAACACAACTTTCACTCTTCATCAAACCATAAGCTATAATCTAGGATATATCACCCATTGGTTCCCATAAGCAACACTTCAGATCTGCACAAGCATTGGATCAACATAGAATAAATGCGTAGCAGATACTAGAGCAAATTATGAACATACACACAACTTTGTCTTCTCTATTTATTAATGTTCTCAAAAGCACTTGGTAACCCATCATATCATCACTCCTGTAACACCATAAAGATAGCTCCATGTACTAACAACATCTCAATAGTATCTCAACTACACATGCGCAACTTGCAATCATGTTATTCCTTTCTCTGCAACAACCTATACTATGTTAACATCAATGACAACATTAATGACAACACCACAAAACTCACTCATACTCACAAAAATCTCCACTTTTTTCATCCACGACAACACACAACACTCTCTCCCACTTTGACATCAATGGAAAATAACTTAATTATGATCAATCCCCCTTAGGAGTGCACCCACACATCATCCATCTCATACTACAACAATGAAACTTCCTACTCCCCATGAGGAGTAGACCCAATCATTAGTCCAAACAAATGAAGAATCTGTAGATCCACTAGAATTATGCACCTTCATGTGCACCTATTTAGAATGAGGGGTAGTAACCCTAAACTTCACCTTGAGATACTCAAAATTATCCTTCAGAAGAGCCTTAGTAAATATATTTGTAATATAATCCTTTGTAGGCACATACTCTAATCTAACTTCAATCTCCAATACCTTCTCTCTCAAGAAATGATATCTAATAGATATATGGTTTTTCCTTGAATGCATTACTGGATTCTATTAAATGTTCATAGCACTTGTATAATAAAAAAATATAGGGATAGGCTTGTCGCACATCACTACTATGTCCTTCAATGTTTGCTTCATCCATAATACCTATGTGTAGCAAGATGTTGCTACAATGTACTCAACTTCTCTAGTGGATAAATAAACTGAATCATATTTTTTTCTTAGCCATAAAAAAAATCTTCCTCCAAGAAAGAATGCACCACCACTTGTACTCTTCTAGTCATCTACACAACCAATCCAATGGGTATGTGCAGGATCATCATGGAAAAACTAGGCCCTTAAGTGGCAAAAAATTTAGAAAAATCATAGTTAGGCAACTTGACGTAAAAATTTGAATAAGTTATCTATATTATTTCAAAAATATGTAAGAATAGAATCTATAGCAAATTAAATGCAGTTTCTAAACAACTAGGTTTCTTTAAAAAAAAAGAAATCTATTTGGTGAAAATTTAAAATTTCAATGCAGTGGTACTTAAATTTCAGGGAAAAAATAAGAAGTAGGTGTCTATCTAGCCACCCTAACAACAATAAAATGATAATATTTTTTTATAAGATTTTACATATAAGTAGAGGACTCATGCACTGATGTGATGCATATTTTTTTGTAATTTTTTTCCAAGTAAATAATTAATTATGATTTTTTTATTACAAGTTTTAAAAAAATATAAAAACTTGTATGTCGACCACCTTAACTTGGTCAAAACTTCATGAAATTTAGTTTTTTCTTTTTTTAACCCTATAGTATACGAAGCATAGAATGTGACACATGTTTTGGATTCAAAAAATGTGATATCATTTGAAAGCTATAGATTTTTTTCAATCAACCTATCAATCAGAACTTTAGTCATAATTTGAATAGAAACTGAATAATAATTACTTATCAAATCCAAAGTAAAGCATAATTTATATTGGCGGAATGCTGATAATCTCCTTTAAAAATCCTTTTTGATTCATCAATTTTGGGTAAACAAATAGTCATAAGCCATATACCTATCATATTGCCACTTTTTGGCCCATCATGATCCTGCACATACCCCAATCTACATTAGTGTAAGCACTCAAAGTGAAATTAGTATCCTTAGGATACCATAAACCAGAATCTAGAGTACCTTTTAGATATCTTAATATCATTTTCATAGTTGTAACATGTTCTTCTTTAGGTTCTACTTCAAAATATGATAACCAAACATATTGCATGCATGATATCTAGTCTAGTAGTAGTAAGATATATTAGTCCACAAATCATAGATTTTACATGCTTTGATCAACTTTAGGAGATTCATCATCTTTACTCAGTTTGCATCAAGTCACCAAAGGGGTACAAATTAGTTTGGAGTCATCCATTCCAAACTTTTTCAATAACTCTTTGACATACTTTGATTGTGAAATGAATATGCCCTTATTAGTTTGATTCACTTGAAGTCTGAGAAATAAATTCAACTCACCAATCTTAGAAATTTCAAACTCTTTTTGCATTTCCTCTACAAATTTCTTGCACATACCCTCATTTCCTCCAAAGATAATATCATCAACATACTTAACTAATATCAACATTTTGTTTCCTTCAACCTTGAAATAGAGATTATTATATGGAAGGCCTTTGTTGAACCTTTGTTGTGTCAAATACCTATCTAGCCTTTCATACCATACTCTGGGAGCCTATTTAAGTCCATACAATGCCTTTTTCAATGTATGGACCATGTCCAGTTGATCTGATAACTAAAATCCCTCTGGTTGTTCCATGCAAACTTCTTCCAATTCTCCATTCCAGAATGAAAACTTATCATCCATCTGATATACCTTGAAATCTTTATGCCTCTATTCTTTCCACTTGGGAAAATGTCTCCTCAAAGTCTACTCCTACAACCTATGAATCACCTTTTCATACAAGTCTTACTTTGTTCCTTACAACTTCACCATTCTCATTCAACTTATTCCTAAACACCCACTTTGTACCAATTATGTTCTTTTTTATAGGTCTAGGAACCAATTCCCATGTCATATTCTTATCTATCTGTTGCAACTCCTCTTTCA
The DNA here is from genome assembly GCA_007258455.2 of Sequoia sempervirens. NCBI lineage: Eukaryota > Viridiplantae > Streptophyta > Pinopsida > Cupressales > Cupressaceae > Sequoia > Sequoia sempervirens. Next base: position 319,648,465 of record VDFB02353493.1, read on the forward strand.
TTGTTCTAACCCAATTTTCATCTTTGCATGCTTCACACAATGTTTTAGGTTCTATCTTGGAAAGTAAACATAGATTTACCTTAGCTGCTACCACTTTGCTTCTTTTCTTTACACCTTCACTTTTATCTCCAATTATTTTTTCTTTATGATGATTTTTCTATATGTATTTTGGGGTCTTAGGAGTAGGTTCTAAACCTTCTTCTTCAATCTATTCTTCTTCTTCCTTATTCTCTTCTTGTACTTTTCCACAAATAGGTTCATCTAGTTGTACTTCACTTATTTCAACTGGCCTATGCATATCTTCATCCACTTTTACATTTTCACTCACAACAATCTTCCTCAATCTTTTATTGAAGCATCTATAAGCTTTACTATTAGTTGAATATCCAAGGAAAATACCTTCATCACATCTTGCATCAAACTTCGCTAGATTTTCATCATCTCTTTTAATGTAACATTTGCTTCCAAAAACCCTAAAGTACTTATCAGTAGGAATTTTACCAATCCAAAAATCATAAAGGATCTTTGTACTTTATGTAGATCAGGGATGGATAACTTCTACACAACCTCCAACAATAAAATTTTCAAGGTTTCAAACATTTTATGGTGGGTTTTTGCTCACAAGGCCTCAATCTCCTAGTAGTACTTCCTAACTGGTTTTTCCATCATAGATTTTTTGTGTACACCTTAAACCTAGACTGTAAAGGAATTTTTGAGTACCCTTTTCACCACTTACAAAAATATCTAGATTCCATGTATAGTTTCTTTGGATGGAAAGGGATTAAAATTGACGGTCCTAATCTCTAGGCCTAATTACTTGAACAAACTTGGTAGTAGGAAATTGTGGATTTTTGGCCATAATTTTCAGTGCATGTATGATATCAAGAATATAAACATAGATTAAGATACCTATTTCCGATTTATATGGCATACCTCAAAATCAAGGGTGGTCACTTTGTACGAAACCCTTCAAAAATTGGTTTGTTTGCTCACTATTACCCCAACTAGGGTTTCAGACCTATTTATAGTAAAATCAACACAACTCCCTCAAAGCACAATGAAATTGAGTGCAACAAAAATAAGTAGAAAGTAGATTCAATTATTTTTTATTTAAAATTAATTTTATGCCATGAAATGACTATATAGGTCCATAACATTCATCAGAATAGGGAAAAATGTTGCAAAAATGGAGAAAATAGTAAAATGTTTTATTAATCCAACTTCATGATTTTCAATAACCATCATCCCCAACCTTGGCTTCAACCATTCAAGGCTTATCTAAACATGTAACAACCATTTTACAACTAATTTTCCAACTAAAACCATTCTAATTCCTTCATTTACACTTGTGTCATTTCATATTCCATGTTCTGCAACATTTACCACATTAACAACATTTTGCAAAATTGACAACTTTAAGCAACTTGACCCACCAACACTTCTAACGATCTAATATGGACTCTAATAGACCCAACATGGTCTTAGATGACCTTATTACATAAAACCAATAGAAGAAAACCAAAATTACAACTTGCACTTAACCTACTGAACCTAAGGTGTTCCTACACTAGTGTTGTTACCTTTGATTTGAACTGTATTAAGAATATAAATAGCAGTGTAGATTGTCTCTCTCTAGTATACATCAAGTGAATTTTCCTCTTTCATCATAATCCTTGCTAGCTCTTGAATAGTCTGGTTCTTCCTCTCAACAACTCCATTCTGTTGAGGAGTTCTTAGAGAAGAAAAATGCCTCTTTATACCAAACTCTTCACAAAATGTATTAAACTCACTAGAATTGAATTCTCCACCTCTATCATACCTTAAACATTTTATTTTTAGGTTCACTTCATTCTCTACCATAGCCTTGAACACTTTCAATCTATCTAGAGCTTGAGCTTTCTCCCTAAGAAAAGTAACCCATTTCATTATAGAATAATCATCAATCAAAAGCATGAAATACCTACCACATTAAGATTTCCTATTCTTGTGGGACCACAAAGGTCTATATGAAATAATTATAGCATTCTAGTAGTTTATTTCTCCTTTCCTTTAAAGTTGCATCTTTTTTTTTCCCTACTAACAACTTCTGCGAATAATATTGGTAGGCTTTGTGATTTTAGGCAGTTCTCAGGCATCTTCTCTTGAAATAATCTTGATAAGAGTTTCAAAGTTTACATGTCTCGAGCTTTGGTGCCATAGCCAACTTTCATTAACTTGAGATACAAGGCACTAACCATCACCACCCTTAAACTAATAAATGTTTCCATGTGTTCTTTGATTCCTATAAAAAACATAGTTCTAGACCCTTTTCTGATCTCACAAGTATTATCCTAAAAAACAAGTTTAAATCCTTTGCTACACATTTGTCCAAACTCAAAATATTATACCTTAAGCACTTAACATAATAGACATCATGAGTACTATGTTTTCAAAACTAATTACTTACTTTCCAACAATCTTTCCATCAAAATCATCTATAAACATGACTAATCCACAATCATACTTTTCAAGTTTAGTAAACTTACTTTTGTCTCTGATCATGTGATTTGACCAACCACTATCAATCACCCAATAGTGGTCATCTTGTCTAGCATAAAAGGCAGTAACTGGAGTACTTTCCATCTCTTCCTTATTTTTCTCTGAACCACTTTATTATGTTATTGAGTATGAAAATGAAATGCAAATAACAGAAAGAAACATCAACACAAGAAACACCAGATTTATGTGGAAAATCCAATAAGGGAAAAACCGTGGTGAGGATTAACTCACAATATTAAGTAATAAAAAAATCAATTGCAAGAGGCTCACTTCTCAAAATGACTCATTGTTTGGATAGGACTCACTATCTAATATGGAGGCTCACTACCTACAGGTACAAAAAGATAGAGATATGAATGTTACACAGAGAACACTTTCTCAATGCAATAAAAGATCCACCACAACAACTTCCACACATCCACAACTTTGATCAGAGAATCACAGACACCATCAATTCACTACTCTCACGAATCTAATGCATTAAAGTACTGCTACCTCAATTCACTTTTGCACACTTCTTGCTTCTTAAACTTGTGGCATTCTTGATACCTCAAATCCATACCATCTCAACTTGTATTTATACCATGTTCAACCTTAGAAACTTTCTCTAGGGTCTGCAACACATGCTTTATTTTACAAATTCAAATTATCTTGGCAACTCAACATTCCTGCAATGGAGGAGAATGAGAGTGAACCAAACCAACACGTAACCAAGACCTAAAACATCTTAGATCAATCACACACTTCCTTAATTGATACTTATCTTTCATATGGCATGTAGACACTAGGTGGGCCAAACCTAATGAAAACACAAATGAACTTTAAAGTACACATTTCCACAACAAGAAGATAACATACATACAACACTAAATTCTTCACCATACACTAGAATACATCTTGGATTCCTTTAAATTCAACCTTAGAAAATGCAACAACCTTCATACATAGAACACTTTCCATTAGTCGGTTTGGACTACACAAAGACATACAGTAATTCTAAAACTAGTCTTCCAGATCACCAAACCACAAACAACTTTGACACAACATAGATAGCACCATTATAGGCCTCCTTCTAGATCTGCAAGACTTGAAACAAACCAATGGAGGACTACAAAGCAGATACATTTCTCTTAGTCTAGAGACAAAAACCTCTTCTAGACTAGTTCACACATCGGTGAACACAACTTTCACTCTTCATCAAACCAGAAGTTATAATCTAGGATATATCATGCATTAGTGCCCATAAACAACACTTCATATTTTCACAAGCATAGGATCAACACAAAAGAAATGTAGAGCACATACTTGAGCACATTCTAAACATACATACAACTTTGACTTCTATATTTATTAATTCTCTCAAAAGCACTTGGTAACCCATCATATTAGAACACCTACAACACCATAAAGATAGCTCCATGTACTCACAACATCTCAGTAGTATCTCAACTATACATACACAACCTACAATCACTTGATTTATTTCTCTACAAAAACCTATACTATGTTGACATTAATGACAACACCACCAAACTCACTCATACTTGCAACACAGGAGAAGGAGGCCTTTTCTCCTCTTATTGGGAGGGAGCATGAACTACATCATTTTTCTTTGCCTTACTCTTTCTCCTTACAAAGAAATTTATTTTTGGTTCTTTAGGTGCTTGAGACATATGCTTATCATCCATAGCAGGGACTTATCCCCCACCCTATTCATGTTGAATGGGGGCTTTCCCCTTATCTTTACTTATCACCCCTTTTAGTTTCAAGGTGGCCCACTGTTGTCTCAAAATTATAGGATACATGTTCCACATTTTATGTAACATTTTCAATCTCTAGGAGAATATTGAAGTCGGGATTCTCCTTCTTTATCTTTCTCTACATCTTATTGAAAGCAATCCACCTTACTTTTCTTATTTATTGTTCCAAAAGGTCAAACAAATTTCTTATCACATTGTAAGGCCTTGCCCCACGTGTGATTAATAGAGCCCTACATTGATATATACTTTACCTAAATATATATTTGGATGTATTACAAGTGATAAATAAAGTGATTTGTGTGACAACAATATTGCATATCATTTCCTTACTTTAAGTTTTATTGCCTTCACCATAAAGGTGATTATGCAGTCGTAAATTGGGGAGTACGAATTGAATTATAAATGGGGAGTGAAAGAGGGCATATATATATACATATATAAAGGATAAAGCGTGGAATAATGTTTAGTGAGAAGAATGGATCTTCATAATATAGCAAATATCATTAATTAAGAAAATAGTAGCCTCCTTTTCTTCCCACTCAAACATTTTTATTTAAACTCTCACATAAATGATATTATAGTGACGTGTAAACGAAGTAGAAGTTATCCATTTTTAGTTCTGTAAATATTTTGTGAATAATTACTGAGAGGATCTTCTGCAAATAATTACTGAGAGGATCTTCTAGTTGTCAAGCCATCCAAATTCTACCACACATAAAAGATGACTAAATTATGTTATACAAATGTTTTTGTTCCCGTGGTAGTTTGTAAAAAGCCTTAAAGCGTTTAATAAATGTAACTAGCTTAAATGAAAGCGTTTAATAAATGTAACTAGCTTAAATGCATGGGAGGGGGTGCATCGAATTTTGCAGAGTTGAGTGTTCAGGAAGGCTGGCTTTTAAAACAACCATGATACATGACATTTGGAATAAATGCTAAAGGTCGAAAGCATTGAATCGTTTTGGTAACTGAAATGTCTGACCATCTTTAATTTAGTTCCATGCCAACCCCACCTGATCGCTGAAGATAATAGAAAAAGATATAGTAATGAAGTAGTTGATAGAAAACAATATTATGAAGCGCTAGTGTCAAAATTAAGTATAGATAATATTTTCTGAGTTGTGCATGGGCAGTAGAGGAGTCGGCCACCTTTTATATGGGTCAAAATTTATGGCAAGGTTGGTAGTTTGGCAGACAATTAATTGGGGCAATTGTAAACAAAAATACTGCCTGCCATGCCATTAAGGAAGCGGGGTGTAGATTATTCGGGGTAGGTAGATGCTAGTAAAACATTATTGAGCTACTCTTATTAAGAACGGTAGGAGCTACATGAAATAGGGGGAATTGGCATATGTTTTATAACGAGTAGTGGGGAGAGAGCAGAAAATGGATGATGTCATTCCATAGCTTGATTGGAAAGAAAAATAAATAAATAAAATGAAGCAACAGTACCAGTAGTTGTGTAAAATATTGGTGGATCTCGCAAGAACACATGGAAAGATGTAGAAAAAAATAGAAACTCCAAGGCTGGAAAGTGGGAAACATTCTAAAGTTACTCTTGTTCAAAAAGTAGATAAGATCTCAATGCAGAAGATCTATAGTCATTGATTTTGTAGGATCTCAGTGGTACTAAACAAATTGAAAGAGAAGTCCAAAATGGGCACAAAAAGCTTAAAAGATGTAATAGAAAAAGAATACTCCTTGTACATTGACAACGTCTTGTTTCAGAGCCCTGTCTTTTCTTCCACATTGTCACAGCATGTGGGCCAAGCCTTAACTACTGACGAGAGGTAGGCAAATGGAGATAGCACACAAAAGGATTAGAAAAAACAGGGGGGGCAACCTTTGAAGATACTGCGCGAAAAGAAAATGGAATGATTGAGAGCAGAGAACAGTGGAAAGAATGTTTGGCAAACAGATAAATTAAAAGAATTTACAGGTTAGTAAATTGTCACGAGTCCTCATTAAATTTTGTTATTGCACAATTTTTAGAATATCTAAATCAGTCCCTTTGATTCAAATCTTTGTTCTTAATAATACTCTCGTAATCCTCCGTCGTGCACACATTTCTTGGGCATGTTACTGACTTCATTTTCTTAAGTACCCATGTTTGGCTATTCTTCTACTATTTGATCTTCCCTTGTAATGAACCAGCCTTTATGCTGAAGAACATGCCACATTGGTCTCTTTTTTTATCTGTTTCGACTCACTCTTAATATATCAATTTGAATGTAAATTGGTTTAAAAAAATTTAGATTTACAAATGTACAAACAACTCCAAGGCTTGCTGTGATTATTGTTCACTATAAGGTAATCAATGTCTTCAAAAAAAAATTCTGGGATTTGTAGCTGGCATTTGGGAAAATTCAATTTACTTTATTGCATTTTATTTTAGCAGTGGATTTCAGAGAATGCTTGCATAAAGCCTCTGAATGTTAAATGTTCCCTTGTAAAGAAAGATGTGCCAAGCAATAGGGACAGCTAAAACTTGATAGTGTTCCCTATCCAGTTCTATAGCATTCACTTCTTTTCCTTCTAAGAAATTTAGTCTGTGTATTGCCTGTTAGAATCCACCAATTAGTATGACGATAAAAACAAATTTGTGAAGTTTGCTATCCAATGATAACTATGTGCCTAAGATTGAATTTTTCCAGCTGATGTTAATGAAAAGACTTGGTCATGTAGACTAGATATTGTGTTAAGGTATTTTGTATAAAAGACCAAGCACCATTTTGTTTCATTTTTTATTTCACATCATTTAGGTATGTAAATGATTTCTCGTGTTGTATTTGTGCTTCTGCAATTTGCTTGTATCACAACAATAACCAACATAATACCTATGTCCTTATGCTTGATGGATTTTTTTTCTTGTCATAAAAAAAGAAATTAGTTTATATCAAATAACATATCTTCTCTTTGCTTATACATTTTACACGCATGTCTACCGGGGAAGTCACACTATTCCTAGCTGCAAATTATTATTATTATTTTTTTTTGTTCACCCTGATGGATGCCCATAGCCCTTCCTATGTTACATGTGCTGGGAGAAAGTTGAGTTTTGCAATGCATTTGCATGATTTTTTTTCTAGTGTTCCTTTGGCGGTTCTATTTTGTGAAGGCATATATTACCTCTGTGACAAGTTATTGAATAGTAGAAATGGTAAGGTATGTTGTAAAATTATATCATGTTATAATCTGCATCGAATTGGTTAACGCTCAGTTTTCTTAACAAGACGAGATAGTTATAGACGGTGGTGGTTGTTGGCTGGAGTCTCTAAGTTTATCTGTTGCAGGTTATTAGTATGTGATAATTTCTGTTGTTCTGTACTTCTTATGAGTCTATTGAAGCGATGCCATAATAACATTATAAGTAATAGTAATAAGTCCAACATTGATATGGGTATTAAAAAGAATAATGATTGCGTTAACGTCATGATATTTTGTCAAATACAACATATATTTAATATATTTTATATCGCGAGACAATTAATGTCTTTATCAGCGATCAATCACAGAAAATAATAACATTGATTATAATTTGTATCATGATGAGAATGTGGGTGCAGTTAGTGTGGATAATAGGAAACATATTAGCATTTATGTTAAGAGGTTAATATGGATAATAAATTAAATTATAGGCTTGACTTAATCCATAAAATGTATAGTATAATTGTGTATCTATTCTATTAATAAAGGATATCATGTATAGAGTTATCTAGCATTGAATTTTAAAATATATCATTTGGCTGTCTTGTAATTTTGAAGAAACCAGTGAGCTATGTTGCAGAAAAAACTGCTCACATGTCTTGACCAATATTCTTAATTCCTTTCTGGGTTTTATTCTTCTTGTTTTTAGCTTTCTAAAACATTTTAAATTTTTGAATTTGGAAGAGAAATGAAAAAGTTATGATAGTTTTTTTTTGACTGCCTAGTAGTTATGTTTAAAACTGGTAAATTGTTTTAGCAATTAGATAAAGTATTAAAAGTTATTAAGCTCCAATGATAGTGAAGTTGGGTTAAGTGAAGTTTTAGTAAGGAAATGGTGTGAAAACTTCATATTGATAAATTTATATAACGTTTTCCTTTTTTTATTTCTTGTCTTTTTTTAATTTAAATTAGTATCATTCTTTTTTGTCAAAACCATATTAGTCTAATTAGTATATAAATGGAATTCTGCCATTTAAAAGTAATCACTTTATTTATTTTTGGACATCAAATTATTTTGGATATGAGATTACCATTTTAACATAAGTTGTTAATTTTGATTAAGTTAATTGGTAGTATTTTTATTATTATTATTGTACAACCTTGTATGTTATGAGTTATAGTAATCTTGATTAATTATTTGTCGATTGGCTTCAAGTTACAGAATATTTAATAGACATTAGAATTCAAAACAAAAAAAAAAAAAATTATAGTCTTACTATTAGTAGTTTGTGTAAATTCAAATTTATTTCCTCCAAAGAAATCTATGGCATACTTGTTTGTTATTGGGCATTTGAGTTGAGTACTTGAACTTGTTAGCAGTTTGATGTGGGTTTTAGTTTGACCCTGCCATTGGATTACTACTACATGAAACACAGTAGTTCTTAAGATGGATATGTTTAGAGTTACAACGTATCAATTCCTAGTTGCATGATAGGAGTCTTGCATTCAACTAAATAAAAAAGATATAATATCAATTGTATTATATTGACCTCATGGAATATGAAACTTCAATTATAGGAACTACAACATTAATTTCCTTAATAAATTTAATTTCAATGATCAAATCAATTTAATGTTATTGATCTTAGCCATTGTTCATAAGGCTAGTTGTTGATTTTAGTTAGGGTTTTGTTGGACTTTTAACATGCCTTATCTATGCTCAGCACATTATTTTATCTAATTATTTTCAAATATTACATTACTAGTCAATTTTATTCGTCTATTAGACCAAGGTTCACTCATTGTTGTTCATGTGTATAGGGGATGTATGTTAAACTCTAGTTAGAATCTCTCATATTATAATTAGAATGACTTTAGTTTTTAATCCTAAGAACTCCCAATATCCAAAATAGTGTTAGTCACCTTGTGATTGTAAATTGTTATTTTAGAGAGGCCATGTTTTTAAAAGTAAACATTATAGACTTGTTAGAATAATTAGTTCCTCTCTTCTAGTCTTAATATATTACTCTGATAGATTATTAATTGAGTAAAAAGATTATTTTATGTAATCTCGTAGCTTTATGAAAGTACATATATATATGGTTATGTACATTTTCTTATGTGTGATATTGATGTCAATTCACCTTTTTAACCCTTTTTGGTTATACCCTATTGTTGGCCAACCAAGTGTGAGGGTTGGAGTCCATAATGTCGAACTATGGTGCCTCTGCGAATTACATACATAGGCAAGGCTGTCTGACAACGAGCCCCCGAGGACTAGGTCTCGCCCCTAGGATTTGTACTCTTATTATTCTTATGATTACTAGTTATATATATGTGTTATTGTTGGCTTGTGACCATATAATGTTTCAGGTTAATTTTTGGGTTAGTTGAATTGTTTAAGTCTACCTCAGAGATGTGGATTCCACGTATCCTCTCAAACTGACCATTATGGTCTAAGCAATTTAGTTATCTAACTAAAAGAATTATAGTTTATGACTGGTCAAAAGTTGTATGCTTTCTTGTAGTGCCTACTTTGGTACCAAAATTTGAGAGTTTTGCAAGATTAAGTGAACAAAATTTGGAATTTGTGTTTTGTCCTTAACTATATTTTGGTGTAAAGTTTTGGGCATTACACACATCTTCTGAGAATTGGAAAATGTGCATAGATTTGTAACTCTTGTTAATTTCCTTCAACTAGGCCATGAAACCTTCAGGATCATACCTGATCCTCTCTACCACTCTTTGAATATGGTAGGCATTGAGTATATCAAGTATCCTATTCCAACCTCTCTTTTTCATTACAAAATTAGAGAAACATGTTTATGAAGGACAAAATGTTCCTTTTCCTTGATTCAACAAATGTTCATTTTCCACACTTCCTGATTCTCATATTACCTCAAGGAAACCAATTCTCTTTAGAAAATGTTTTGGTAGAAGGTGAGGTGTAATAGTAGAACCATACACTCTGAATACAGGGTATGTGTAGGATCATCATGGAAAAAAAAGGCCCTTAAGTGGTGAAAAATTCAAAAAAATCAGAGTTAGGTAACTTGACATAAAAATTTGAATAGGTTATCTATATTATTTCAAAAATATGTAAGAATAGAATTTGTAGCAAATTAAATGTAGTTTTAAACAACTAGGTTTTTTTTTAAATTGTTTTGGTGAAAATTTGAAATTTCAATGTAGCAGATTTTAAATTTCAAGGAAAAAAAAAGTAGGTGTATGTCTGACCACCCTAACCACAATAAAATGATAATATTTTTTTATAATATTTTATATATAAGTATAGGATTCATGTCCCAATGTGATGCATTTTTTTGTAATTTTTTTCCAAATAAATAATTAATTATGAATTTTTAATTACAACTTTTAAAAAATATAAAAATTCATCTGTCTAACCACCTTAACTTGGTCAAAACTTCATGAAATTCAATTTCTTTTTGTAATCCTATATTGTGCAAAGCATAGAATGTGGCGCATGTTTTAGATTCAAACAATGTGTTACATTGGAAAGCTATAGATGTTTTTCAATCAACCTATCAATCAGGACTTTAGTCATAATTCAAATAGAAAATGAATAATTATTATTTATTAAATTCAAAGTAAAGCATAATTTATATTGGTGGAAAGCTTAGAATCTCCTTTAAAAACCCTTTTCATTTGATCATTTATTTGTTAAAAAAAGTCATTGGCCACATACCCTACACATACCCATCATATCACCACCTTTTGTCCCATCATGATCCTGCACATACCCTACAATGTAATCATGATATGGGATAACATCTCCTCAATTTTGATCAACTCCCCTCTTAGGCCTTCTTTCCTCAGGTCTCAAGAAGTCATGTAGGGCTATATGAATTCTAGTTATATTCACAACTAGGGCCCTCTTCAATTTTGAAGCAAACAAGTTCTAAAATGCCACACAGTCATATGTCCTTTCATCCTTGTCTAAATAAATCTAGTCCAACACTGCATAGGAAAATTCAAGTTACCGTCCTTCCTATCCAAAGTTATATTATACCCAATGTAAGATGCACCTTTGAACAAAAACATATGAATCAATAATGAGTACTAGCTAAACATTACTCCATCTACACCTTTCTTCAACCTTATCAAACCCTCATGAATTATTTCTACAAGAAACCTTGTACATTTATATACTATGCAATATTGGGTGTGCTTAATATGGGCTTCCATATACATCCATGACATAGGCATTCTTGTGATAGGATCTTAACAAATTGTCTATAAAATGCAGTAAAAGGTTTTTTGGAAGTAGGAAACAAAATAACTAACAAGGAAAGGCTCCTTATCATATTTGCGTATTGTAATCCTTTGGTCCCCAATTTTCTATAGATATCTTGGTAGGATGTGGAATCTAAATGCAAACTTAGTCTTATCATATTCCTCCTTTATAGTATTTTCATTTATTTTAAGCATTTCATCACTCCACCTAGTAAGTTTGAAGACATGAGTAAATTCATCCTTAGTAATTTTGACCATCCCCTTCCCTTCATATGTTCTTATAGTCCTTGTGATTGAATCATAATTGGTGGCCACTACTTTAAGAAACTTAAAATCCACATAAAAATTAGCTACAATCAATTTCCTTAGGTCACAATTCCAAGGGTTACCCACTAGAATTCCCAAGTTTCTATTTCTAAACCAACCAAAGAATAATTCCCACCTAGAATAAGGTAATTTCACATCCTTAATAAAACTATTATTGTTAATCAAACCTTCAACTACTTACATGTCCCTTAGAGAAGCAGTTGACCCTTAGGTTTTTCACTAGTTGAGGGTGGCAACTGGTCAGTAAGGTCTCTAATCAAAAATATTTTGGGAGTAGAAGCCTCCCCTTTTAGATGAAGATGCTTTTGATTATGCTTTGGAAGCCATGACACAAAAGGCATTACAAAGCATGGTTTTTTGGTTTCTTGGAACAAGACTTACAACTTAGATAATGGTTTGACATAGATTACAACAATGTAGGACCAACCAATTCTCTTTTATGAATGTAAAACCTTAAAATGTAGAACCAAGAAAACCCTAATCGACTCAAAGGTTTGGGAAACCACAATTTATCAATAATTATAATGGGAAGGTAGTAATTTACTTACTGGTTCTTTCACAGGCATATAACCCTAGCCTCAATGTCATACAGGCCTAAAAATTGCAACATGAGCTCTCTAAGTGTGTAGAATATCCTTCACAATGCTCAATTATTCTTTTAAAATAGGTTTTAATAGCTATGCAACCTCTTAATTTGGTAGCTATACATCCTTTTCGTTATTAAGGCTCACTCATGTGAACCAAAATAGCTCACTTTCCCTCAAATTGAGTTTTAAATGTCATCCATTGATCATGCAGGCATGTTAAGCTAATGAATAATTCAAATTTAGTCACCTTGATTTGAAAAACCTAACTATATGCAGTCGCAATACTTATCAAATGACAAAAAGCCACATGGAACCACTTGTTGGTGATCTGCATACTCCATCATTCCTTTGTTGTAGTAGCTAGAATCTAGGTGCCTTCTTCCCTTTTCCCCCGTGAGTCTTAATCCACATGCAACTCTCATCACCGAGGAGATAGGGAAGGGCTAATATTAAATATCATAACCTCTACATACTCACATCTTAATCCAAGACCAATTTCCCACACGGGTATGTGCAGGATCATGGTGGGCCAAAAAGTGGCAAATATGATGGGTATGTGGCTGACGACTTTATTTTTACCCAAAATTGATGAAATGAAAAGGGTTTTTAAAGGAGATTCTCAACTTTCCACCAATATAAATTATTCTTTACTTTGAATTTAATAAGTAATTATTATTCATTTTCTATTCAAATTACGACTAAAGTCCTGATTGATAGACTAATTGAAAAAAATCTATAGCTTTCAAACGATATCATATTTTTTGAATCCAAAACATGTGTCACATTATATGATTTGCATACTATAGGATTAAAAAAAGAAAAAATAAATTTCATGAAGTTTTGACCAAGTTAAGGTGGTCAGACATACAATTTTTTTATATTTTTTAAAAGTTGTAATAAAAAAATCATAATTAAATATTATCATTTTATTGTGGTTAGGGTGGTCAAACAGACACCTACTTCTTATTTTTTCCCTGAAATTTAAGAACTACTGTATTGAAATTTCAAATTTTCACCAAATAGATTTCTTTTTTTTTTAAACAAACCTAGTAGTTTAGAAACTACATTCAATTTTATACAAATTCTATTCTTATAGATTTTTGAAATAATATAGATAACTTATTCAAATTTTTACGTCAAGTTGCCTAACTCTGATTTTTTTGATTTTTTTGCCATTTAATGTCCTTTTTTTTCCATGATGATCCTGCACATACCCACACCCTTATTTATCTAACATAATCAATGGCCTAGATTAAAAGATCTCAAACATATGCATTATATCTTCTTTTAGTAGAGCACACTTTATTCTCCATGCCTCATGTTGAAATATTTGATTAATATTTTCCTTTGTTGCAATGATTCCATGCCTTCTAGGTTATTCCACATGGTAATCACCTAGTGCTCACCCCATTGAGAACCAAACAATAAGGGTGGGAACTACACAGGATAGTGGGGAGTGGTTAGGATTGACCCACATCGCTTGCTATTGACCATTGATTCTCTTCAAAGTTCCTCTTGCTGACCACTTGGAAACACTGGGCCCATAGTTATACTTGACATGCTGCAGCCACCCACTAGTTTGCTCAAATATTTAAATGAATAATGAAACAAAGAAGAGGCATGGGGAAAGGTCGATATGCAGCCAAATCATTTAATGACCACCATTGATTTCCTTTTAATACCACCTGCAATATTTAACAAAGACATTGGGCACACCAATATTGAACATGACACATGCCTTACGCCCACTAGCCTGTGAGAATAAAACAATAGGAAATGAAATAGAGTGGGTATGTGGGGAATGGTGGTGATTTTCTCTCGATGATCAAATGGTCATTAGGTATTTTCATATCTGCATAAGATGAAATTGTTAGTCTTCAAAGAGGGGCCTGACTAGGTTGATGAGAATACAACCCATGGGATTAAATGACTTAAGGCTCAAATGATTTCAACACAGAATATTTAGCCCAATTTTAGAAAATTAAAATAATGGCCCAACATATGACAACCGCTAAGACTAGGCCAAAGGGCTAGTTATTTCATGGGTGTCAATGGCATAAGATGTGACTTAAAAGATTAGGAACCAGTAATAAGGAGTCTATGGAGAATTAAAACCATGTCAAGGATATATAAACTCAAGGGTTTTTTAAGAAGGGTCCAAGATAACATAAAACTCTTGAATAGTGACAGTAGAAAAAAACCCTAAGCACTCAAATATAGACCAAACCCAAAATTTAGTAGGATTTTGAGATGGAACATGAATTTTTTTTAAGGGGTTCCATCAGGACACTTTATGCCAAAGTAGGACACTTTACACCAGCAATGGACACTTTGTGCTAGCAATGGATGCTTTGAGACAATATTTTCTTGGTTCCTAAAAATTATACAAAAGTACATAAAAAGGTATTCTAAATGCATGAAAATGTAGAAAAAGAATAATAGAATCCACTCATCATGTGCTAAGGTGTGTGTCATGCCACCTCATTGTGAACAACATCCAGTCTTAGAGACTATAAGCTTTCCTACTCAACACCCTAAATCACTCTACACCAAGGTAATTTTCCATAAGGTAAATGTAAAATGATAGTAAAAATTTTCATTTCATTTGTATATACTAAACCCTAATAAATAAAGCTTATTTCATTTTGAGGAAATTTTATTTAAATTAGCATATTGGGGGCTAGAGGACTCTATTTTTCATGTTGCTTGTTGTGTTGAATTTGTAATTCCACTCCCAATATCATCAAATGTATATCACTATGTAGTATGGTACTTATAAATACCCTATGATATGACTTACATAATTGGATGTGATTACATGGCTACCTTGATTCCCCCTCCATAAAGAAAGAAGAATCATGGGGCATACTACTGAACACCCAAGTTAGTGAGAGGGGGGTGAATCAGTATCTTCTTAAACTTATTGAACATACACCATCCAAATACTCCAATGCATTTAATAGTAAGAAAGATCAAGAGCATTAACATAACATAAAAGCACAAAACAAATGAACACCAATATTTTTATGAGGAAAACCCAAAATGGGAAAAACCATAGTGAGGATTATCTCACAATAAAATATAACTGGTTATAGAATATTACAAAGGGTGGATCGCTACTAGGACTCACTTTCCAAAAATGGGAGGGTCGCTACCTACAAAGATAAAATATAGAAATGGATTACAACTAGAATATGATTTGATAAGGTTACATCAAACAAGTGTTGATTCAATTCCTTTGATGCTCAGTAAACTGAATTTACAAACTTCTTCAAATAAACTCACATACTAGAAGATATGTATTCACCTTGATTCATCTCTTCATACTTATCTCTCTTTTAATTTTAAAAAATATCCATTATATATCTGAATCATCCACAAGCATTAATTATGTCGGCCTAATTAGATGAAACCCTCATTCACCAAATAGATTAACTATTGGATTCAAGTTTGTATAAAAATTTTCCAAAAAAAATTCAAGTGTGTAGTATGCTACAATATGTCATATAGGTCACAAATAAATTTCCAACACAAAATTAATTCATTATAACATCAACCATTGATTAGGTTGGCCAAGGATAGACCTAATAACAAAATACAACAACAAAATGATTCCAAATCACCATATGAGCACCTATAGACATGAAAATTTGAATTTACAAACTTCTAGCAACTAAGAACCATCTCCCAAAGCCACAATGAATGATATTCACTAGTGGAGGATTGTGGAAAAAAAGGCCTATGCCAGTCTGTGCTACAACTTGTCAAATTTTTGTCATTCATAACTTTTGATATAAAGATTAAAACCATCTACAATCGGGAACATAGATGTAGATATAGACAATGTACATCATATATGAATTGTAGGGATAAATCTTATCTAAATTGCATATGCAGACCAAAATACTGGAGGATAATGATTGTTTCTACATAACAGTTTTGAATACTGGATCAAGCTTGAAATTATGGTGATACAACTACAACTCATATAGCATGGTGAAATCAATGACAATATCAAAGGTGCATAATGAGATGTTATTATTCATTCTTCCAACAATCTCCCCCTTTTTCATTGATGGAAACATATGCCAAAAGAATGTATAAACCCCCTATGTGCAACACACTCTCCCCTTTTCTATTCATGTCATTCTCTCCTCGTTTGACATCAAGGATGAAGGGCAGTCCAAAAATATGAATATATATATATATATATATATGTATATATATACAAGGGTGGTTCAAAACAACGTATGTATATAAAAAATCTAACTCCCCCTTAGGATTTTGTCTCAACAATGTGTAAACTTGAAAAATTATTACCCAAAGGAAGGTGAGCCTTAAAGTTCCTTGAGAATACCTTGCCATCCTGACTTTCCATTCTCCCTACTCTTCCTAGTACATACCAACAAGCTAGTCAAAGATTCTAACTCTATCAGGCTTTCTTCAGTATCATCCAGACTGCATGGAGTTAGATTGATCTTTTCTATTTTTTCTACATTTTCCAAAGCATTGGCCACCAGAGTGTATTATATTCTCACAAGGTCACCTACCTAACTGAATCTTCTAATGATGTCGTCCTTCTGCTTTTGTAGAATAAAAAATTTTGAGCTCCGTGAGTAGTGATAGCATTCCATGTTGACATGTTGTTGTCTTTAGATGGACTATATGTACTAGAAACAATTGTCAACTAGGACTCAATGGAGTCCATGAGATCTTTGATACTATGTGTGGCATCCAACCACATTATGCAATAAGAAAATATAGTATTTGCTTCAGAATCACAAGCTTCCACAACTTTCAGGATCTTTTCCACATTGGTGTGTTCCAAAGAACACTTATCATAAAGTTTCAAAAGCCTTTTCTTTCCCATTTTCTCCTTGATTTCTTACCTAGTCTGCTCACCATGTTCAGAGGCATATTCCTTAAAGGAGTCTGATAGAAGTTTCAAGTTTTCTACCGGAGTGAGAGATGTATCTATTGATGTACCAAGGGTGGTCTCCTACAAAGATTTGAGGGTATATTAATGATTTTTGTCCCCTTTTTTTGTGTTTCTATGATTAATTTTCTTCTAGATGCATGCAATGCATTCCCTAACACCAATTTGTGAATGGAAGCTATCTTATCCAAATCCAAACTACCTTGAACCATGGGGAGTTGTAGAAGTTCTAGAGGAATTACTGGTTGGAACCTTATTTTCTTGGATAACAATCCTTTTAATACATCATCAGTGGAGGAGGATTCTCCAGAGGACCTTTGTGATTCAACAACCTACCTTTGTTCTTCTTCATTCTTGTTGGCAGTTTCCCCATCTCTTTCTTCTTCCTCTTTTTCATTTGATCCTTTTCTTCTTCATTCCTTAAATCAACTTCATCTTTATCTTTTTCTCCTTCATATTTTCCTGAAGGGACAACATCAAGCTTCTCTACTTTAGCTTCTTCCTCATTCTATTTCTCTATCTTTGGAGGATCATTTGTAACACCAATTTCTGAGAGGATATATGTATCACCTATTTCTAGCAAAATTTCTTCCTTTAACTCTGTAGAATCCTCTTCTCCTAATTTTGGTGCAAAATCAGATGGGAGTGTGCCAAACATACCATATTTCTTAGCCATACCCTTGATGGCTTCTACAGTTTCTTTCTTTATTTTCTTTATTTTCCTTTTATCATTTGTCATCAGAGTATTTACCCTTTTCTTCATCTGAAACATCTTTGAGCATGCCTTCTTTGAGGTTTCCATATCATTTATGGTCAAAGAAGATCCAATTTTCTCAAATGCCTCATTTCTTATCTTTTCTTTCAACTCAATAGCCTCTTATCTTCTTTTCATTAGGTCATCCCACAATTTCTCAAGTACATTGGACTTAACATAGTCCCAACTAACTTCCAAAGTAATAACATATTGAATAATAGTTAAAATCAATATTTTCCTATCTTCTCTACCTACTTGAGTATAAATTTTTGTTATAGGCTATAAAATATCTTCAAAATGTACTAAGCTATTAGCTAATGCCTCTAATCTGAGAGGGGAACCAAGACTTACCAGTGAGGCTTTTTGTTTTTCCTAGTCCAAAGATGCCTCTTTTGACATCTTTTCCTTCTTCAAGTCTAGTTTGGTGTGCATATGAACACCAAAATCCTATTCTACTTCCTCTTCAGAGGATGACACATAATGATATCTTTTGGTGCCAACACTTGCTTCTTGTGAAGCACCTTCATTGGAGGGAATATTCTGATTCTTCTTCCTTATCTATTTGGTTGTAGGGTCTTCCTCCTCTTCTTCTTGCTCTTTGATGATACTGAGGTTATTTTCACTCGTTGCCTTTTCCTTCTTACCTCTCTTGAATGGTGCCACTAGAGGAGTCTCTTTCATTTTTGTAGACCTTTTAGAGGGCCAAGAAGTAGTTGGGCCTTTGCCTTTACTAGGAGCACTGACCTATACCTTCACTAATGTAGGAGTTGCAGTTGGTTTTGAAGGATTTTGTTTTGATAGATCTCCTCAGACTTGATTATTCTCTAGTCATTTTCTCTCCCTTGAATCTTCCCTATGCAATATGTTCATTAGTGAAGCCATCTTTTCTAAGCATTTGATCTACATTCTTTCTTATCATAGGCATCTTATGCTTCAAGTGAACTTCCATAGATTTTTCTTCATATGTGCCCACTCTTGGTTCATTGATATATTTTTGGATTTTTAATAATAATTGTAAATATCCTTCTATTTCATCCTCTATAACTTCATAACCCAATGGTTGGATCTAGATAGTCTGGGGTTCAACTACTTCAATCATTCACTCATTTGAGGAGAAACAAAATATGATGTCATCATTGTACTTTTCCACAATTTTCCTTGGAATCCTTTCTCATTCATTCATATTGCTTTGGAATACAACAAATAATACTATTAGAGCATTGTCTCGACTCTTTAGATCATCCAATCTATGCATGTAATCAAAAATTTTATGTGCAATAAGTCTTGATGTATCCAAAATTACCACATCATCTCTTTCAAGAAGCTATCTAAGAAAGTAGAACAATAGAAAAAAAATTCAGGGAACCAAACTCAAATGCATATTTCTTCTCCTTTTTCACCTTCATATTTTTAAACATTTGCTACCAGAGAAATTCACATAGATCATATTTTGCTCCATTTTTGGCCATGTCATATCTAGTGTATATAGTTGTAGCAGATAAAATTTTCCCTATTTTTTAAGTAGATCTTGTGACCGATCATTATGGTTGCATACTTCACAACAAGATTGGTAATAGGTTCTATTGCAAGAGATCTTCTATCAAATGTTGCTCAGGTGAGTTCCATCACAACTTCATTTTTCACTGACTTCAACACTGATACAGGTGTGGTATCATAGATTTCAGTAACAACCTTGATCACTTCTTTCGTTATTAGGTGAGGTCTATCTTTCCACAAAAAACTTATCATGAATTATGCAAAGAGAAAGCTTAACATACTTTTCATCAAGAATGGAACTAAAGTTTGGAAATTGATTCCATGGATCCAACTTCTTCACAAACAATATTTTCATATTCTATTTCTATCAAGAAATAATCCCCATTGAGCTCATTGTGCCACATACCTATCAATTTTCTATGATTATATTCCTCAGTATTGACACAAATGTACATTGTAGTGTCTTCAATGGGCATGACATCATGAGGAATCAATGAAAGGTGCCCAGAGGGTCATCTTCGAATACTTTCATGGAATACTTCTTGTAGGAAGGTCTAGGTCTTTTTGACACATTTACAGCTATAGAAGTTTCCATCTTTTCACAAACTGAGCTCTAATTATTTCAAAAAGAAGAATCACACAAATCCACAATAGCATAAAAGAGTAAAATACCTTTTTCTTTCATGAGAACCAAAACTAGGGTTTTTCTCTACTCACTCTTCAGATTGCCTCTAGATTGCATCAAATCACTCTCCACTTTCTTCAATTACATAAGTGGTAAAAAAATATTACAAATTCTCTTTATAGATCAATGAGCTTCCCTAATTCACATTAAATGTGGTAGAATTCAAAAAGCTAATAAAAACCTTCTTCATTCCATTGAAAAACCATAATTTTCTTTGCAAATGATCATACCTACAACTTTTATTTTGGTTCCTTTTGCATAAGCTCTATTTTTTCATTATTTGCAACATATCTTCGTGCCAATGTATGACACACTAGATATATAGGGAGTTTCAAAAATATCACTTAACAATTATAACCCTAAATTTCCAAATTAATTTAATAGAATAATCATATGGGACAACATACATCAAATAATTAGAGATAATTATTAAAACAAGGTTGTGCCATTATTAGATTTAGCCATATTGGCTTACACATGAATGATCATCTCATCAATATGTGTAAATTCAAACATTGAAAATAAAATTTTAAGGTAAAAGAAAGATCATAAATGCATCCACAAAGAAACCATAACAAAATGATTTCATGAGTGGAAAACCCTCATGGGGATGAAAAACCACTCGTAAAAGTGCCTTATTGGCTTAATAAAATGTGTTTCTAGCAGTGCCTTACTGGCTTCAAATTCTCAATGGTCTTAAGATGCCTCTTTGGAAATGATCATATGGTCTCGCAGACCATTTATAACTTCAATACATGTCTGACAAGTAAAATAATTAGCTACAAAGGTTTACTCTGTTCCTTTACATAACATTTATCTAGAACTGGCATCCTTGGGATATAAGCATGCCAAATAATAACCCAATTGTTTTACATACAGTTTACAAAATCTCATATATTTCCCAATTTCTCTATAAGCAATCAACTCTTAAAGAGTTAAAGGATCTTGAGCTAAATGATACTCATAATTTATAATTCCTCTCCATATAACTAACTCATGAAAGCACACATCTTCCAGATACTCTATAGATGATGATACATTATGGACTTACCAAGACTCTAATGAAAGTAACTTCAATACACATAATAGATAATACCATTAAATGAGCATTTACAATAAATAAATATGATTCCTTAATTATCCTTCAAGGGATGTACTGTAAAATGCTTATGTCTTAATACAAGTTTGTAACTTTCCAAAGTTTACCATTTCACCAATAGATCATATTATTCACAGTTTTACCACAATGTTATTCATAGCCTTACATACATTCTAAGGTAAAATACTTTTCATAGAAAAATAGTCACATTAAATAAAGCGAATAAAATTGTCATTTAGTAAAAACTAACTTGTAGGAGTAATTAGAAAATTATTTATTACAAAAAAATGAGAGTAACTCCAATTACTAAATTAACAATTAAATATTTACAATCACAATAAAACAAATAAATTTTCAATTACAAAATATACATTACAAGAAAATAAGCAATTGTCAAATGGAATTAATGTTGGTAATTGTACACTCATGTATCTCTTTTTATAATTAATTATTTTTATTCATAAGTTCTTAGTAATGTAATTCATAAACAAATAATTCTAGCTAGCATGGTTGAATAAATTTGAAATAAAGATTCCTATGTATCAGCATTATATGCATTTTCAGCAATTATATTTTGTGCTTATATTATTTTAGTATACAAACATTTAATAAAGAATCCTCTCTATCAGCATTATATGCATTTTCAACAATTATATTTTGCACTTATATTATTTTAGTATACAAACATTTAATAAAAAATCCTCTCTATCGGCATTATATGCATTTTCAGCAATTATATTTTGCACTTATATTATTTTAGTATACAAACATTTAATAAATAATCCTCTCTATCAACATTATATGCATTTTCAACAATTATATCTTGCACTTATATTTTTTTAGTATACAAGTATTTAATAAAGAATCCTCTCTATCAACATTATATGCATTTTCAGCAATTATATTTTGCACTTATATTATTTTAGTATACAAATATTTAATAAAGAATCCTCTTTATCAGCATTATATGCATTTTCAGATATTATATTTTGCACTTATATTATTTTAGTAAACAAACTTTTATATATATCCATATATATACAAATATTTATCTATAATTAAAAATAGCTTACTCCCAATTTTGGACTTTTGGTATTTCCCAGCCAAATTCAAATCTACTCATTTTTGGTTTGATAATTTATTTATTCTCCAATAACAATAAATATATATTTATATCTAGTTTTATATAAATTTATTTATGTACATAGCTAGAAATTATCAATTCAAAACAAAATATAGTTTCAGCATGGTTATCATTTTAAATGAAAAAACCAAAATAACATGATGTGGGTGTAATACTATGCACAAAGAGATACATCTATATATATAGGTGTACACAATTTCTACATAAACCGAGTCAAGATTTCCCACACAGAAAAAGAAACCTCAATCTGGGCATAAAAGATTTAATACAAAGGAGTTGCAAAATCTAAATGCAAATATATAAAGAATCTAGAAAAAATTGTATAGGTTGCACTAATGAATTTTACACATCACACACTTCATGTACAAAGGTTTTTGCACAATGGTTTTCAAAAGAATTAAATTCTTGAACAACATAGAAATTTTTTTCTCAGATTATAGAATTTAAAAAGCATTAGTAGAGATTTTAAATACTTGGATATTTTTGCTTCTTCTCCTGTTGCTTTCCTTGCAATTTGTTTTCTCAATAATCTTCCCTTCTTTATTTCCCTATACTTCTCTTATTTATTTATTTCTATTCTACTGAAAGTTAAAACATCTAATGGCAGCCATTCCATTGCAATTGTAGAGCAAAAAAATCAAGAAAATTACTGAACAATTCTCTTTCTATTATCATTTTTCACCTTTTAAAGATTTCTCCTCCCAATCCAAAATACCTAATGCAGAGCAAAAAAATCAAGAAAATTTCTAAACAATTCTCTTTCTGTTATCATTTTTCACCTTTTAAAGATTTTTCCTCCCAATCCAAAATACCCAATCTTGAAAATCTTAATAATAGAATTTATTTCCATTCACAATATTTATTCTCAGTAAATAAAGAAATCTTATTTTTAATTGCAAACAAAGTTCTTAACCTTGGTTATTAATATTATACAATTTTAATTGAAAAAAAAAAATTAAAAAAAATTGAATATCTATTTTGTATAAATATCGAATATCTTTTATTTATGATTTAACTATTTATTCAAAATAGTTAACAAAGAGGTAACTTTTAATTACAATTATAAAATAATTATTTTAAATTACATCACATCATCATTTATTTGAAAGATAAAATCTTAAATTATAATGAATTATTTTTTATTTCTTTGTACTTTTATTTCATCATCAATTAATTTAACATTATAAAAATATGATAGAAATAGGGGTCATGACAGGTTGAATAATTTATGTTAATGCTCCCCCTTAAGACCATGTTGGGTCTAATTGTCAGAGGGATTGTCTGCATCAAATGAGGGCACATACATGTTTTATGTTATTGGCTCTTCTTTCTTCTTCCATATCTTGTTCATTTCTTGCTTAACTTCATTCTTGTCAATTGTGTTTACTTGTTCATTCTTCTTTATCAGATCAAATTGTTTTCTCCCTTTACTTATGCATACTCTTGAAATGTGTCTGGGCTTGTTGCAATTGTAGCAAACAACATTTTTCCAAATTTTTTTTATCTCCATTAACCCCTGATGTACACTGATTAGCTTTATGTCCAAACTTATTACATGCATAGTAGTAGCTAACAAAAGATTGATTCATTCTACCTCCTTTAAATCAATTCATCGTCTAAGTTTTGCATTCACTAGCTCTATGCCCAACTTTCTTGCATGGAAAACATTGTTCGAAGAGGGATCTAGCATACTAGTTTATTCTACTTCTACACTTTATTTCCTTGTGACCAAATTTATTGCATGAAAAACAAACATCATTGAAAGATGGGTACCTTTGAGCATTTGGCTATCTAATAGGTAGTGATCTAGCTAAAAATTTTGGACTTTTTATTTGTTTTCCTTTATCTTGAGTCTTTTGATTGTCCACTATGTTTGGGATCTGCATAGCCTATGAGCTTTCACCTACTTTCAGTCCCAAACCACCTTTATCTTTAGCTAGTTTTTGTCCTGCAATCAACTCATCAAGCTTGGTGGAGCTTGTTTTGAACTTATCTTCACAAAATCTTAATTTTTTCTAGATCTTCTCTTGGGTTTACCACTTCTTGTTCAATCCTTCAGCATTCATCAATCTTTCTTTGCACCACTATATTCAAACAATCTTCAATTCTCTTCTTTTCCTCCGCTTGCATATTCAATCTGGTGATTGCTTCATTTTTTGTGTTTTAATTGCTCACTTACTTCTATCTTTCTTTGAATTTGTTAAATTTATCTTTCAATTTCTTGATGCATTCATTTGCCTCATCAATGTTTTCTTTCAGATCTTTGTTTTCATTTTCAGCTTTGTCAAGATCTTCAAGAGTTGTCTGAAGTTCTTCTTTATCATTGATTTGTTTAATCATCAAGATCTTCCTCAAGCTATTAGGCTTCTTTAGAGGAACCAAGCTTTGGTACCAATTTTTAAACACCCAAGATACTAAGAGTTGGGGTGAATTAGTGTCTTCTTAAATTTATTAAGCATACACCATCCAAATACTCCAATGAATATAATAGTAAGAATGAGAAAGATCATTAGCAAAACGTAAAAACACACAAGACATGAACACTAGGATTTTTATGTGGAAAACCCAAAATGGGAAAAACCACAGTGATGATTAGCTCACAATATAATATAACTAGTTTTAAAATATTACAAAGGGTGGCTCACTGCTAGGACTCACTATCTAAAAATGTGAGGCTCACTTCCTATAAAGATACAATGTAGAAATGGCTTTCAACAAGAATATGAATTGATAAAGTTACACCTAGAAAGTGTCAATTTAGTTCCTTTGATTCTCAATAAACTGAATTTACACACTTCTTCTAATAAATTCATATACCAATAGATATGTAGTCACCTTGATTCATCTTCACATACTTATCTATTTCTTTCGATCTCAAAAACTATCTAATATATATCTAATTCATCCACAAGCATCAATTAGGTCAACCTAATTAGATGCAACCCTCATTCACTAAATATATTAACTGTTGGCTTCAATTTTGTACAAAACTTTTCCAAAAACTATTCAATCATGTATTAGGCTAAAATATATTGGCATGGACCTAAAAGAGGTCACAAATACATCCATACTATAAAATTAATTCATTATAATGTATCAAGTATAGATTAGGCCGGCCAAGGATAGACCTAATAACAAAAATACAACAATAAAATGATGTCAACTCGCCATACGAGCACCCGTACACATGAAATTCTGAATTTACAATATTCTAGCAACCAATAACCATCTCCCAAAACTGCAATGAAATATATTCATCAGCGGAGGACTGTGGACCAAAATGCCTATGCTATTCTATGCTACAACCTATCAACCTTCTATCATTCATAACTTCTAATATAAAGATCAGAACCAACTAAAATCAAAAGAATAGATGTAGATATAGACATTGTACATCATATATGAACTGAAGGGATAAATCTTATCTAAACTACATATTTGGACCAAAATACTGAAGGATAATGACTATTTCTGCATTACGATTCTAAATATCAGATCAAGCTTCAACTTATGGTGATACAATTACAACTCATAACATGATGACATTAACGACAACATAAAAGTTGCATAATGAGATGTTCTTCATTCTTCCAACACATACATCTACCCTCAAATTCAATTCTCCATAGAATTTTGATAAGAATATTTTGAACAACTAATGAACCTATGTTGCATGATGTGGTTTTGTAGATGACTACAATGGAAGATTCATTCTCCCTACTTGTGAATATATCCATATGAGTATCCTTTTTATAAACTTTATTGATTCAAATTCCTTTAGCTTGCATATGCATGTGGTGTCATATGGATTCTAAAGTGCAGGCTACATGTAGTGTAGAAAATTTTACCCATTTATAGGAGAAAGTATAATTACACACTTGTTTGGACCTATTTTAGTGATGTAATATTTTATGCATTTTAAAATCCCATAATATGCCACTAATGCACTTTATTATGCATCCCAAGGCCTATTATATTTAATTCCTGACACCACATCCCACATTGAACAAATGCTAGGGATTAAATTAATGCCTTGACATTCTAGGAGTCTAGATGATTTTGGTCAGGAACCATTTTCCCATGGGAAACAGGTTCTCATTAAGTTTCCTAAACTTAGGCTTTGACATATTTTGGGTAGCACTTCAAGGTTTCAAATTAAAAAATCAAGTGTTGTCTTTTGAGATCTAATAATTGGAAAATTAGGAAGGAAGCCTATAAATCTAAGTTTCACATCCATTTTTCACTAGCAAGAAAATAGTTTCACATGATATCATAGTCATTTTCATTCAAGAGCAAGGGGAAAGAAAAAGTGAGGTCTTCGAGCAACATTCTATTATTTTTGTAGGTGAAACAAATAAAAACATGTTAGTGAGGTGGATGGAAATGAATTGAGTATGATGCATCTATTCTTCTAATTTCATTAAATATGTAAGCTATAATATGCAAATGAATAACATAAATTAAATCTAACCGACCTACTAGTCAGAAGGAAAATTTAGAAAGGATCAAATGTTGTGTACATGTCACCAAAGTTTCTCTTTCCAACCTCATTGAGGACTCACTCAGCTATAGTGAATGGGCCATGGCTAGGGTTCTAGAAAATATATTTCTAGGTTCTATTCCTCTATGTCTAGACTCCTAGATTCTAGTCAATCACTGATGGAAACCTGGAAATAAAACGTGTATCTTAGTTTCCATGATTGGAAAAAAATTCTGGCATCTTTGACAACTTTCCAACTTTCGTCAATTTTTCTCTTCAATTGATCTTCAACCTAAAACATGCAATCTTACATGAAATAGAGAAAACTGATTATTGTTAAGGAATAGGGGTTGGCTCAAACCCTATTTTAGTAATTAAACCTTGAAATGAAATAGTGAAACATGAAGGAAGGAATGATGAATGAACAACAATATGTAACAACTCACCAAAACTCAATTGAACCTTGGATAAATCTACAAACTAACATGAAGTAGCCTCAATGAATGTAGAACTTGATCATGAAACTTGATTAGAAACAATGCCTTTGATTTGCTTGATAGATCTTGAACACTACATCAATGCATTAGCTCAAACAACATGCATGACACATTAAGTCTTTGACATGATGAGATGAATCCTGATTGCTGCAATAATCTTCCCTTGAATGCCTTAGATATTCTCTTGAATTCTCTTGAAGTGCTCTTGTAAAAGTAATCTTGGTTGCTTATGAAGATCTTAGGATGAAACTTAGTGAAATAACCTTATATTTATACATATCCTAACAATAATTCCTGATATTCAAATATCACATGCCGACATTGAATTATGGATTTAAAATAGTTAAAATACCACCAAAAACATATCCAAAATAGGGGTCGTAGGTCCAACTGAGGACTCATTTTCCATGTGGAGAATGGGTCCTAGGCTACTCACCTAGGACACACATTTGACAAGGTGAAATGCTATGTAAAATTTATGTCCTAAGCCTAGGTGAAAACCCATTCACCCTATGGAAAATGGGTCCTAGGTCACCTACCTAGGACACATCTTCCAAAGTTAAGTGTTGTGAAATGGCATTTATGAATGTCATGATTTACCCCTCAGAATTTATATTTAATTAGGCTTGGATTTGAATTAAAGGGGCTAATTAAGGAAAACTAAGTTCAATTAATTAATAATTCCCTAGATTAGTGTGAAAGTGTAAAGATACACCTTACAACACCCTTTATAAACCACAATTAAGTCCATTTAAATTAAAAGGACCCTAAACTTAATGTTAATGTGTAAAACACATTACAACACTAAATCAAGGCACCATTGGGATCATTTTATTAATAATTATTCCCAAATTAAGTGTGGAAAATGGGGGAAAAAATTGACACTACAGTAGGTCTTGAAACTCATTTTGGCATCAAGGATCAAACATTATTGAAGAATTGATGATATATGCCTATAAAGAATCATAATGGATTCTAGGTTTTGGGAGAAGCACTATGAGAATCAACCTAACCTAATGAATTCTTTCCTAAGTGATTCAATCTTCTATGATCACTCTACTTTCAGCCTAAACAAAGGTATAGTCAGTTTCATGACTTATTAAGGGGATTTGAGGTCTCCTAAAGTAGCCCTTTATCATTGTTTATGTTCATTTAAGATCCTATTCTAAGATACTTGAGTAGGGTTTCTTGGAATTATTAGAAATATTAATCTTAGACACACTTAAGGTTAGGATCACACTCATATTTCATGTTTCATATTTCTATTTATCATCAAGTTTTATTTACCAAACTTTGGATTTGACCAAGGCAAACCCCTATCCACCAACAAACAAACAATTTTGTTTTGTAAAATTTTGGTAGATTCATATTTGGGAGTGAAAGCCTGATGTTACAAGGAAGGATTGGAGTTCACATGATTCAATCTTAGATTCAGAGTTTTCTAGAAACACATACTATGACACATTCACTCTACGGTGAATGAGTCCCTATTAGGGTTACAAGAACAACTTTTGATAGGTGCACAACATTTATTACATTTATATTATCCAAAAAGTTTTTTGGTTCCTTTTATTTTATGTTAAATCTGCTAAATGCACTTTTTAGATCACAATTTGGAGTTGTTTTGCTATTTTTAATTTTTCTCCCCAAAGTGCAATTTGACCTAGACACTCATCCTAGTAGAGAGGGAAACTTGTAGATTCACACTTTGACTTTATTCAACTTGAGGTTCATTGTCATTTCATTGTGTGGAATCATTTCCTTACTAAATTAGGGAATTAGGGCCCCTTTTCCCTCTTTGGATCCACTTTCATATTTTTGGAAACCCTTAGGCACCCCTATTTTCCTTCATTTCAAGATCAACCTTTACTTTTTTGCTTCTGAATTTTTTTACAATGTGTCCTAACTTATTGCATTTGTAGCAATTGACATTTTGAACAAGATTACTTACACCTATTCTATATCTACATCGATTAGTTTTATGTGCAAATCCATTGTATGTATAATAGTATCCATTGAAAGATTGAAATATCATACTATTGTTTTATCCATTCATCATTTGATTTTTTGCATTCTCTAGCTCTATAACCAAGTCTTTTGTCTGTAAAACATTCACTGAGAAATTATTGATCATTATAATTCATTCTACTTCTACATTCTACAACCTTATGTCCAAACTTATTGTAGGAATTAAAATAACCATTAAAATATGGGTACCTTTTTCACTTGGTTGTTTGATAGGTGGTATTATGAAGTCTTTTATTCAAGATTCAAGATTTACTTTCCATTACTCTTATTGTCCTCAATATTATTTTTTTCAATTTTATTTTTAGTGCTTGGTGTTTGATCTACCTTTAAGCTTTCACCTTTCTCAAATCCTAATCCCTTTTTTCTTTAGATTCCTTTTCATTTGCAATCATCTTGTCAAGCATTGTAGTACTCTTCTTAAATTTTTCTTCCTGAATCTTTTCTTTCTCTAGGTCTAATCTCAAGCTTACAACTTCTTGCTCATGCTTTGAGCATTCTTTGAAGACTTGTCTTTTAGTTTAGCATTTAGGTAGCCTTCAACTCTTTTACTTTCTTCAATTTACAATTTCAAGATGGGAATGATCTCATTTGATTTCTTGAGCTCTTTGATCCTATTTGTATATTTCTTTAATTTATATCCCAATATCTTAATGCATTCATTTACATCACTAAGATCCCTTTTTAGATTTTTATTCTCATATTTTTCTTTATCCAAATCTTCCAGGGAAGATTTTAGTTCTCCTTCTATATGAACAATTCAATCCTCTTTAGTATATCCTACATTAGGAATTTCTTCTTGATGGATTCAAAATCTCCTAGTATCCATGTGTTCAACTCCAAGATCTACCTTAGTGATCAATCCAATTGAACAAACCAAGCTCTAACACAAATTGTTGAATGTACTTAGAATACTAAGAGGGAGATGAATCAGTATTCTCTAAAACCACTTAAATATTTAAACATTCACTTGAAACATCAAACTCAATTATCGCTATGGAAAGAGACCATGAAAGAAATCATCAAAACACATAACACATGAACACCAAATTTTTATGTGGAAAACCTAAAAAGGGAAAGCCACAATGAGGACTTGCTCACAATATATTATAGCCAATTGTAGTGTAGGAAAATGCATACCCTTGCATTTTCACAGTTGTTTGGTCCTACCTCTCTTTCTTTATCCTTATTTATGTCTTAATTGGTCCTATTTTGCATCCACAAGCTAAATAAATTACATCCCTTTATGGCTAACCTTGAGAATCATGAAAGGATAAATAATAATTTAATGATTCTAGTTGTGTGTCCCTGATTTTTGGGTCAAGATTAAGATGACACCTATGGAATCTTTGTCCCCCAAAGGTCTTAGGACCTTTATTTCAAAGGACCTTAAATGGGCCCCTTTTTTGAGTTTGTGCCCCGAGTTTCATACCTCAGGACTAAGATGCCACCTAGTGCATCTTAGTCCCCCTTAGGTTGTTTTTGGGATTTAATTTCAAATATTGGCAAGATTTAGCCTCCTTTAATTAATGAATTCATATGGCAGCTTGGTGTAGTGTACTTTCATGATATTATGCATATATAAGTATAAATACAAGGCTCTTTCACTCATTCTATAATCCAAGAATATAAGACTTTTGTGAGAGAATTCCTATTAGGATAATTGAGTTCAAAAGAGAATCAAAGAGAAATTCATCAAGCATTTAGATCCATCATCAAGATTCAAGCATCATATCAAATTCTTGCATCATGTGAATTTTTTAGCTAACATTTTTGATGTAGGGTTTTGATTCAAGCAAGCAATTCAAGTCAATATCTGTCAAGCAAATTTGAATTTCAAGTTCTACATTCAATCTAGCCATCTCAAACAAGTTTCAAGATTTCATAACAAGGGTATAGTGAGTTGTAACATTGCATGTTGTTCATTCATCATTTCCTTCCATTATCTCTTTCATTCCAAGGTTTAATTACCAACAAGGGGTTTGACCAAGGAAAACAACAATTTACTAACAATCAACAAGTTTTTCCTCTCTTGCATGATTGTGTTTACAGATTTAAGTTGAAGACCATTTGATGTGAAAATTTGCATTGCAAAGTTGTCATCTTCATGGAAACTCACCTACAAGCTAGATCTCAAATTTTTAGAACCTGAGATTAGAGAAGAAGTGCAAATATTGAGCTTGAGGTCACATTCAGATATTTGAAAAAAATCAAGATAGGACTAAGTCGACAGCAAGGGCATCTTAGTCGTCCAAGTGGTATTTTGTAAAGATTCTTTCAGATTTTGTTTTGACATCCGAAGATTTCACATCTACCCTGAAAAACAACAGCTGGACTAAGACAATAGTAAGGGCATCTTTGTCCTCCCTTGCATATTTTGACAACATTTTTGCATTTCTAGAATCCTCGTCACATTTCTAGACTTCCCAAGTACACACATCCTAACTTGTTACTTAATTTCCTCATTTGCACTCATTATTTGGCTTGCATTGCTAGGTTTTGTGAATTGAATGTTAGATTTTCTTTCCCAAGATTTTTCTTAGTGGTGAACCCGTCGAAGCTTAAAGAACTCCCTCCTAGTTTTTCCTTGTTGAGAATTGACTCACCTTTGGGTTGATAGTCAATCCAATTTAGGATCCTAGGACATATTTAAATGACAAGCGAATAATAGTGGTGTTCTATGACCTAGGTTATAAAGAACCCATTTCCCCTATTGTCCATTTTGGTGAATCTGCCATTTTTTAACATTCATTTTCTGATTTGGAGTTCATGAAGGTCCTAGATCTAGGTTGCATTCATTCTTGCATTATACCTCACATTAGTGAATGTGCATCTAGGGTTTCATACTTGCATTAATGAAAGTGCATATAGGTTGCATTTTTTCTTTCTTACATCATCTTATGTCATTGAAAAACTCAAACGTGCATTTTCAATCATCTTAATTATATTTAGGAACATTTTTATTGCATTCAAAATTGAAAAAATTGCATTCGAATTTGCATCCAATTTCTTGTCATTAGTTATTTTTTCTTGCATTCATTTGCACACTTTTCTATTTCTAGACATCAGGTCCCTGAGTAGGAAACTTGGGAACATTGTGAAAAATCCAAATTTTACTTGTTTTTGAAAAAAAACCCTCTACTAGTACTAAAGTGCTCTTACTAGTGTCTTAGTCCCTCTATGGGTTTTTGGCTCAGAACTCTCTATGTGTTATTTTCTATCTGATCCAGTTTTTGGAACCTAAAAATTCCTTTAGTAGGACCAAGATTACCTTGTTCACATCTTAGTCCCTATTGATTTTGAAGTTGCATTTTTTCAAGGTATAAATCTACTTTTATATGCTTCTATTTTCTACTTTCAAATTTCTGTTATAGTTTGCAGAATTATTGTTACTCCAATTTCTTTCATTTCAAGTATATTTTAAAATAATTTAATTTCAAGCATCATTAGATCTGAAAATGCTCACATTTTTGAAAATTTGCATAAGATGGATAAAAGTACTTTTCACTTTTGCATATACAATGCTTACATTCATAAAAAATTGCATAAGTTTGATTAAAGTGCTTTTCATTTTTGGATATACATTTTTTGCTTTCTTAAAGTTTTGCATAAATTGGATAAAAATGTTCTGCATCTTCGTATATACACTGTTTACATTATTAAAGAATTGCATGAGATGGTTAAAATTTATTTTCATTTTTTTTCAAACAATGTTAGTACCTTACCTTTCTAGGAATACTAAGAAAAATTTCATATCCCCTCCCTATGAGAGTGTTTTAGTAAAAGAGAATAAAACCTTAGACATTTCTAATGATCATATTCGCTCTTCTCCTAATATCTCTCCTATTGGCGAAGAAGATATTTTCGTGTTAGAAGAACCAATCAATGAAAGTTTTGAGAATCCTAGTTGTTTCTCTACTTTTACCTCTCTTATTAGGATAGACATTGATGAACAAGAAGAAACAACCATAGGTAATAATGATGACCACATAACACTACAAATCACCATTGAAACTTCAACTAGCCTTCATTCATCTCCCAATAGCTTCACCTCTTGTGATAATGTTCTAGAGGATGAAAGTGTAAGTGAAGATATGCTAGTCTATGACAACCCTCTTAATGATCCTTCCCCTACCTATCCTATTTTGGAAGACATTATAGGAAAAAGGAATGAAATTATGGATAACCATGATAATTACATTTGTTCTTCTCCTAGTATCTCTCCTAGTCGTGAGGAAGATTCCATGGTGTTAGAAAATACAACCAATGAAAGTCATGAGGGAAACATTCTTGAACAAGATAATGACATCATTGATAAGCACAAAGATTCAACCATTGATTATTCCTCAGCTTGCAATAAAGTCATTTTGGAATAACCAATCCTTGAATGTCAAGAAAATTTGGTTTATAGTGCTCCTAAAAACTCTCCTACTAGGGAAGATATAACTATAGTGTCAAAAAAAGGGTCCTTTTACATTTTTCACACCTTTTTGGGTCCTTATAGATTTTGGCTTAATGTTTCCTTGATTTAGTGTTGTAATGTGGATAACACATTCATAGTAGATCTTGCGCCCTTGTGAACTAAAAGGATTCAAATGGTACCTTACCTAAGTGTTGTAAAGTGTTGTAACACACTTTCATACTTTTCTAGGGTCTTATTAATGTATTTCTCCTAAATAATCTCTTTTTGTAATTTACCAAGCCTTATTTCAAAGTGTTGTAAAGTGTTGTAAAAGACTCTCACACTTTCCTAGGTTTTTCATTAATAATTGGGCTTTCTTATGCTTTAATTGGCCCTATTTTGCATCCAAAGACCTTATTTATGTGTATTTTTTAGAATAATCCTAACAAATATCATTTAAAATATCAAAATCCCAAAACCCACCTTAAATCCCTAAGGTGGGACTCATTCACCATTATGGGAAAATGAGCCCCCTTTAACTCAAAATTCAAATTTGATTCAAAATTATGGCCGGTTTTTATTCTCTAAGATCTAAGGTCAGCCTGTAGTGTTGTAATTTGAGGAATTATTGCATAATTGAGTATAAATACAAGCTTATTTCTCTCATTTTCATATCTATCAAATTTTAGAAGCATTGATCCATATAGTTTACAAGAGTATTTGAGCATTCAAGGAATTTCAAGGGTAGCTTATCAAACATTCAAGAGCTTCTTCAAGAGTCATTCATCATGTCAAAGATTTCTTGCATCATGTTCCTTTGAAGCTAGCATATGTGATGTAGGATTATGTGATTTAAGCAAGCATTGCATGAACATTAAAAAGGATTTCAAGTCCACATTTATTAGAGAAATCACTTACATGTTAGCATCACCTTATTGCTAGGGTTTGGTGAGCTGCAACATTATTATTTATTCATTCATCATTATCCATTCTATTTCATTTCATTTCAAGGGTTTAATTACCAACAAGGGGTTTGACCAAGGAAAATATTTATTCACTAATTTCCTACAACATTTTTCCCTCTCATTACATGTGATTTATAGGTCTAGGTTGCAAATTTATCAAAGAGAAAGATTGGAAAATTTATCATCAAGTTTTCAAAGTAATTAAAATTTGGAAAAGTTGTAAACAAGCCTTGGAGAAGGTCTATAGATCAAATTTTGTAGTTTTGGATCCAAAAACCAATCGGGAAGAGAAAAGTACATTGAGAGCAGCAAATAATAGTTTTTAATTTCTAGAAACCCATAGGTAGAGTGATTCACTACTATTAGGAATGAGTCACACTATACAAGCTTGAACAATATTTTTGCAGATTTGAGTACCATTTTGGTTGAAACCTTCTCATGCATAGCTTTCTAGAAAACTATATTGATTCGCCCAGCATGCCATATAAGTCCTAGTCAGCTACAACATCATAATTTTCAGTGATCTAGAGCTCCATTTCATTTCCAACAAGTTTCTTGGTGCACATCTACAATTTCACAATTTTTTGTTAGATTTTTTTTGCATTCTTAGGTCATTTAGTATTAGTTTGCATATCACACTATGTTTTCAAACATCTTGCATTTTGCAAGTTTACACTTGGTGGTGAGTCCTCATTTGATGTTACTTTTTCCCTAGAAAACTCCCTTTGTTATATTTCAATCTCCTTTGCATTGAAATCCCAAGGGTTTGTTCTTGAGTGAATAGTGGAGTTTTTCCCCCTTTCCTTTTAGGTTGCAAAACCCTACAAGTGAAAGTGTGAGCACAAAATTCTCTTATTCATTTTTGGTGAGCCTACATATAGAGCATTATATTTCTAATTTGGAGTGCATTTACATCATATATTTAAAGTGCACTAACATTGCATTAGGTTTTGCATTGATTAACTTCCATTCTTGGGTTTCAAACTTTGTATTAGTGAAAAGTTCATTTAGCTTGCATTATTGCACTTAATTTCATTGAAAAATAGTAAAATTCTACATTTTCATTTCAATCTTGCATTACAAAACTTAAAAATCATAAAAATCAATTCAAAAATTATATTTAAAAAAAAAAAAAAATTATTGCCTAGACTCATTCGCCACCTTGGGTGAATTAGTCCCTTTGCATATTTTTCATTGATTTTGTTGTCATTTAAAGTTCAATTTTTTATTTTTTCTTTTTGTTTTTACATTTCAGTTTTACTTTCTAGAATTTTAGTTTTAAGCAATTCATTTTTGATAGCTTACATTGTATTTGCATTCACCTTGCATTTATTAGCCTTTGCATGAGTGTTTGGTGTCCTATTTCTAATACCTTAGTGAGAAGAAGTTCAAGACTCATGTAATCCTATGATAACACACTCATTGTGGATATTGGGTTATCTAGAGTTTTCACTCCTAGTATTGACACTAGTACACTACACATGGATAACACCCTTAGCAACTCGTTTCCTTCAAGTAGCATGCAAGTTGAACCATGGAATGATATATCCTGTAAAAGAAAATAATTCAAATCCATGAGGACTTAGCAAACCTCCAACATCAAGTAAGCCTTCAAAACATTTCAACTACTACAACTCCTATCATATAAAACATCCATCACATGCTTGAAAGTGAATATGTCCTTTACATTGTGAAAAACATAGTTTAGATATGTGCAAAACATCTTCCTTCAACCTCTAGTGCTCTTATACCAAAAAAAAAATGTTGAAAACCAAGGAGAAAATAAAATTCCTTGTCCCTCAATGATATCCTCAATACCTACCTATACAACTCCTCAAGTCACAACAACATGCAACAAGTTAGTAATGTGATTCCTTCCTTGGCTATTCCTGCTAGCATCCCTAGTTCCTATGTGGCATTCCATGTTCTATCTTCTACCACATTACCACCTATAATCATTACATTCACTTGTCCTACCAATACATACAATCCATCACTACTTTCACTTAGATCTCATACCAAAAGTAATGATCCTCTCATAATACAAGTTTCCCAAACCGTTTCATCCATGCAAAAAAAAATCTAATATAAACAAAAATCAGAATGGCCCACCCACACACTATGTCAAAAGTGGTCCATTATCTTTGAAAATATTGTGAACACTGATGCCACAAGGAATAGAGGTGCCTATATTTAAGAAATATGGATGGAATGGAGATAATTTTGACCATGTTAATTCCTACACCACCTTATACAGTGACTTTATCCTTGATGATAAACTATTGGAAAAACTCTTCCCTGGGTACTTAAAAGATACTACCTTAGAATGGTTTTCTTCTTTACCGAAGAATTCAATTCGTTCATTCAATGAACTTGTTGATGCATTTTTAAACCATTTCCAAGTGCATATGACTTCCAAGATGACCTTGGCTGATTTGATGAGATGCAAGAAAATTGAGGGTGAAAAATTCACTGACTTTAGATCACACTATCAATCGTTTTATTCCCAAATCGATGTCTAGGTTCCTAACCCACACCTTCAAAAGATGTTCATAGAAAAATTATAGAGAAAAATTCAATAAAATTTGACCATGAATAAATTCCCATCCTTCATGCATTTATGCACTACCCTCTGTGATTATCAAAATTCAATTAGTAGTAAAGATACGAGGTCCACTTCTACCCAAATTGAGAAATTTGAACCCACAAACCAAAAAAATTCCCAACCTTCTAGAAAGAAAAACAAAGGGTTCCTTCAATTTAACTCTACTCAACAACCAACTCAGAATCTCAATAAACAAGTAGTTTTTTTCAAAACTTTGGTACCCTTTAGTTATGGTGATCCAAAAATACAATTCACTCCCTTACTTGATACCCTTCATAACACAATGTCCTAACTGCTAGAACAACAAATGATTACCTTTCCACCCATTAAAACACTTGACCCTAATAAGCCTTTACCCCCGAGCTATAAACCCAATGCTTATTTCCATTATCACTGACAAAATGGACATGACACAGAACATCGCAAGTGTCTTAAACATCTTGTGCAAGACCTCATTGATTCTAGTTGTTTATCAATTGGAGGTGTTAACAATCAAGGCAATAATTTCATAGCTCCTGTGAACCAAAACTTGCAAATTTTTACCAACTTAATGCCCAAAAATAATTTTACATTTGTCAAAGCTAGTCAAACTACAAAGAATTATGTGATGAATGTTGATATAGATGATGAAAACAATGCTCCTATTCTAAAAAAAGCTAACAATATCAATCCTATGGATGAAATGATAGAGTTGATAGACGTCATCCCTTGAAAGGGCTGATCTAAATATCCTCTTGAAATTGCTTTCTACTCTAAGGATATACTTGAACATTTTCTGGATGGTCCTCTCTACATAGTCAGTTGTATCTATGATAATCCCACTAATCGGATATTAATAGATCCCACCTGTGGAGAGAATATAATCATTAAGGAATTCTTACTTTTGCATGAACTCTATCAAGATGAATATGATATACGAAAAGCATGGATCAAGACACACAATGGCTTTGCATGCCTTACAATAGGATCGATCACCCTACCATTACAAATAAGACCAAAAACATCATATGTCACATTCTCCATCATCCCGTAGTTGGACCAATTTCATGTGAAGCTAGTTCACTTATGGCTTCACTCCATGTAAGTTCTCCCTTCAATTGTGCACAAATGCTTAAATTTTCCCTTTGAAAATGAAATATTCACTATCCACCATAGTAGCTTTAACCCCCTATCTTCCAAAGGAAACTTTTCCCTAGATTCCTTTTGGCCTAAACCCATAGAACCTATAAAACCTTGATAAGACTTATTTTTCTTGTCCTATCGAAAGTTCAATGAAAATAAGATAATAGAACTATCTCTCAAAAACATGTCCCCATCCACCTCCAAACATCCCATCCTAGATGAAACTATGCCTCAACCTAAAGAAGAACCACACAACCAAGACCAACCAAAAACAAAAACTTCACCTACATCATCCAAAAGACAAAGAGACAATGAAAATAACCCCATCACACCTCCTAGAATAAAAAAAGTTTACAAAGCCAAAGGGAAAGTGGATGAAAAACCTCCTATGGTTCCTTCTATTCCTCCCCTTAGGAAAGAAAAGCAACTTATGGTTGATCAACCCACTCCTATACAAATGCAACTTGAAAAAATAACCAAAAGAAACTGATGTGGTAGAGAGAGTAGGTGTAGACGTCATGCCCTTGCTTGCAAGTTGCATGAAGATTCAAATAAAGAAAATAAAAATCCAAACTTGATCGAAGTCATGCATGATGACCCTCCTCCCCAACAAAAACCAGACAACCCAATACAACAATCACAACAAGAGATGAAATCTTCAATGGAAATTGTGATTTTTCCTCTTGTTGTGATTAACTTGGATGATGATGAGGAATCAAAAAAAAATTAATGAAGAGGTGCATAATGAATTGAACACATTATTTTCCTCTTCCATGAGTTTAAATGGGAAATTTCCTATACAGAGTGATGAACCTGGTACTTCTCCTAGTTTGGTACTTTCCCTTGTCCCTTTGGCTAGTTTCCCACCCTTGACATACATAGAACATGATTGGGAGACAAATGACTTGGTCATAGGATATTTGGAATTTTCCTTACTAGTCTATTGCATTTTCTCTTTCTTTTTCATTTTCTTTTGTGTGATTGCATGTGTGTAATGTGATCCCCCATGATGTTTTGTTTGATGTTCTCTCTCTTTGTGACATTCCACTATTTTTACCTTCATTCTTCTCTATGTCATGCATTGCTTTCACCTTTTTATCTTTCTCTTTTCCTTATGTTTTCCTTTTGGGGATGATGCAAGGCATCAATACATTCACGTCTCCTTCATGTTGACCCAAAAGGATTTCTTTTTCTTTTCCTTTTCATTTTATCTTTGTATTTTTCTTGTTTCCTTTTGGGGATGATGCAAGGCATCGAGACATTCATGTCTCCTTCATGTTTACCCAAAACCTTTTCCTTTTTATTTTTCATTTTATTTTTATCTTGTGTTTTCCTTTTGGCGATGATGCAAGGTGTTGAGACACCCTATGTCTCTTCTATGTTGACCCAAAAGGTTTTTCTTTATTTTTTCTTTCTTTGTGTCATTCTTATAGTTCTATGTGTATTTGGGAAAGATGATAGTTTTGAGCTCTCTAAAAATAGTGTAGCAAAGAACATATTGACTCTAGTTCAATAGATCCCTTATGTGTTTGGTGTTTTCATTTTTTGGGCAACCCCTCTCTTTTATTTTTCTCTTACACAATGCAACTTTACTCGGAAACATTTGACTTGGCATAGGTATTTCCAAGTTCGCTCTCGTGTCTTCTTTCTTGTTTTCATTTTTCATTTACTACTTTAAAGTAATTTCTCATAGTATGGTGTTTAGCAATTCCTTTAAAGTGGGGGTATATTGGCATTATTCTTTTGCATTTTTCCATTTCTTGCTTCTTAGTGCAGCCTTCTTACTTCATACAATGCATTTTGTCATTGAAATTGGGTGTGATGTCCTTCACAAGCATGATATATCTTAGCATATTACATTCCTCTTAGTGGCCTAATGAAACACATTGAATCCCATAAGTTGTGAATTTTCTATTCTTTGACTGATCCTCTCATGGAGACATTAGGTACAATGCTCCCTAAGTTAAAGACCTCACATGACCTAAGAAAGACTCCTTGGAAAATCCTATGCATGTTGATTTTTTTTGTTTTTTATATGGCCACATTACATAACATAGCTTGCATTCCTATGGAGCCATAACATTTGTTCATGAGCTCCAAGCATATGAAGTTTTTCTTGTCTCATGAAGCTCGAAAGACCAATTCTCTTTGTGTTTCACCTTATTAAAGTTATTAGAAGGTATAAATTTGGTATGGTTGAGCTAGAAGCACAATCCAAGGCATGAATTTCCCCATAGCCACTTGCATGTGTGTGAGTTCATATCATCCATGAGTGTATGTTCTCACCCTTTTAGGACTTCTCGCCCGATAGATAGCCAAAATTTTCATTGACTCAGAGAGAGTATGCATTTTTTTTTAGATAAACAACCTAGAGCTGATCCACATTGTGATGGAAAAACACTCGAAGATTGATCTAATCCTTTTCTTTCTTTTCTTTTTCTCTTTTTCATCTTTGGTAGTGTATGATTGGTCTATTCTCTACTCTTTGCATGATTTTAATGTGTGTTCCTTTTTGCTTATGTTTGGTTTGCTATGGGATCTTGATCCTAGGGGCTTGATGACCCCTCTTGATTGTTCTTGTTTCATCTTGCTAGTGTTCCTTCATTGGAACCCCTCTTGGTGTCTGTTTGTCTACTTTAGTGTGAGTTTGAAGCAAGTTCCTCATCTCACTAAAGTGGGGGCTAAATATAGTGTTGAAAGAAGGGTCTTTTGACATTTTTCACACTCATTTGGGTCCTTCTTATGGATTTTGGCTTAATCTTGCCTTGATTTAGTGTTGTAATATGGATAACACATTCGCATTAGGTCTTTTTCCTTTGTGAACTAAAAGGATTCAAATGGTACCTTACCTGAGTGTTGTAACATACTTTTCTAGGGTCTTGTTAATGTACTTCACCTAAATAACCTCTTTTCATCATTTATCAAGCCTTATTTCAAAGTGTTGTAAAGTCTTGTAACACACTTTCACACTTTCCTAGGTTTGTCATTAATAATTGGGCTTTTGTATGCTTTAATTGGACCCATTTTGCATCCATAGGCCTTATTTATGTGTATTTTTTAGAATAATCTTGACAAATATCATTTAAAATATCAATATGTTGAAAGCCACCTTAAATTCCTAAGGTGGGACTCATTTTCCATTATGGTAAAATGAGTCCTCTTAGGTGGGACCCATTCACCCATGGTGGCGAATGAGCCCCTTTTAACTAAAAATTCAAATTTGATTCAAAATTTTAGTGGCTTTTTATTCTCTAAGATCTAAGGTCAACCTGTAGTGTTGTAATTTCAGGAATTATTAGATAATTGAGTATAAATACAAACTTCTTTCTCTCATTTTCATATCTAGAAATTTTTACAAGCAATCATGCATATAGTTCACAAGAGTATTTGAGCAGTCATGAGATCATTCAAGTCACTTCAAGGGAAGATTATTGTCATGCCCAAAAAATGCCAAGAAAACCTAACAATTTTTTTTTTTTGCAACACATTAATTAACATGGAAGCTATAGCTCTAGCAGCCAACACACTCTCAAATGGTTTGTTCAATAACCCTATCACCGACTGACAGTTCATACACTACTCTTAATATTACTAGTAAGGTGATTATTAAATTTAATGTTATCCTTGAGTCCTATGGATTCATTTCATTGATGTACACAACGTGTTTTTTGATTATAATGTGGCTAAGATCGAACGAATGTTTAATAAATAACTTTGGTTATGCCAAACATTTCCATCCTAAATTGAAATTAAATGGCATTCAATTGTCCCACCATGCATTTTGTTAATAATGTCATCTTCAACAAGGGATGTATGAACTTACATGGATATTAATCTTATAGGCATTTAATACCACCCCTCTATATTTGCACTAATAATAACTCTGATCTTTGGGTGATGTTAATATTTAATTAGTGATTCGAACATCATCTATTTCCTTACTCATTCACCGTATTAGTAACGTTGTTACAAGTTAAAATATCACCATTACTTCGCATTATTAATTAATTATTTAATTAATTAATTTAATTACTTTTATTATTATCTTTACATAGGTAATACCTTTAGCTCCAACTCAAATTTATTTGTAGCTTATTAACAAAGTGGCATTAATGCTTTACTTTCATTATTAAAAAAGCTAGGTTGTAATCAGTATTAATTTTAACTTTGCGGATAAACGTTCTATCATTTTACATTAATATCATTTTTTTCTTACCCGCTAATAATGTTAGATTATAAGCAACACTATTATTATTATTTCACTTCTCTAGTTAATAGCAATATTATTTCCACTATACCAAGGCGTTAATTTAATATCAACTTTGTTATTTAATCATATATTAGCAATATTACAATTACCCTCATTATTTAGTATGATAATATCAATAACTGGTATTTATCTTTTCGACCTTGATATTACCTTGCCTACTAAAAGATTTAACAAACAAAAATAATGTCATGCATTTGGTATGCAATCATCATCAATATCAATAAATCACATAAATATTAATGTTGCCCTGGCACTAATTCTTAAGATATTGTTATACTTATTCCTAGATACACCTTAATCACAAGTATTAATATTTAATGACTTACCAAGAACATATTAATATTTCAGATTGAAATTATATTCATGAATAAAATTTATCATAATTTGTGATATCAAATTGATACTAAAAAATCATTAATAAAGTAACATAAATTAACATCCTATTAAATTAATTAATGAAATTATTAACAAATTATCTAATATTAACACTTTGCTAACTTTATTAATATTTTAGTAACTTTTCTAAGAAAATTACTAGAATATTTGGACAAATTCCCTTAAATGGACACAAAAATCTACTTAAAAGAATTTTCCAAACTTTAATTTCTTTATAAAATAAAATGACAATTTTATATCACTAATTTATCTTATATGAAACCCCTTTTTCTTAAAAAACAAAAAAAGTAGGGAGATTACCTCAAATAATGTTAGAAAGCATAAAGTGAAGATAATTTAATCCTTAAGAATTCCCCCGAATGTTTTAAGTTGAAAAGGCATAGACTTTATTCTCATGTTCCGAGAGTCTTCATTTACTTATTGATTTTTATTTTATATTTGACTTTGATGTTACCTTTCTAAAACATGATTCTATTGGGGAGTGGATGGCGATGAATAAT
Source organism: Sequoia sempervirens (assembly GCA_007258455.2). Lineage (NCBI taxonomy): Eukaryota > Viridiplantae > Streptophyta > Pinopsida > Cupressales > Cupressaceae > Sequoia > Sequoia sempervirens. The sequence continues at coordinate 319,692,455 of VDFB02353493.1, forward strand.
GAAATCGAGAAGGGATTTATTTCGTGCATTATTATGGAAATCGGAGGTGATCAAACTTAATTTAATGAAACTTATATGACCATTTTTGAATGTATCTCTCCACCTAAAATAATAGCACCATCAATGACTAAAGATAGGAAGGCAACTGAGTGCCTAAATTGATAATGGAAATAAGGTAATTTATTAGATATCGAATGCTAAGTCTTTATTCAATGCTAATATTCTTGATAGGAACAACAGATTGAAGGCATAAGGCGATGTTGGTTGCTTGAAAATGCTCGATAGGAGGAAGCAACAATGAAGTCTACGTAAGGTGATTTTCAAATTTAATGTTATGATTACATTGGTTTTGGACACCGAGGCGTAAGGGAGGTAGTAGTCAGCAAAGAAATGAATGTCGGTGACAGAAGCTTCAAGGGGTCATATGGAGTAAAGAAAATGGTCAAAAAGAAATGAACAGGCGCCCATGGAGGAGCTCAGGAATGACAGAAATGAATTCTTGACAGTCCGTCAAAAAGAATTACAATGCTGTCAAATCAAAACTTCTTCTGTATGCCCATGAAGCATCCATAATTTTTGATTTATTCAACTGATAAGAGATTGGATAGGCGTGCACGAATTACGAATAGTAAATATGGTGGACATTTAATAGACATGAATGTACGGTATCCTTTGGGAAGGTGAAGCGGACAATGGCCGACACACATGAAATTGTAACAGTCCATTGCTGACACTAGACGAACCATTGCTGACACCAAATGAATGTTTCAATTTATACAACAATATATCTATAGCTGCTAAAATGTTACCATGCTGGAAATTATTATTAGGACATGAGACAACTATACACTCCATATGAATTTTAATTTCCTATTATCTACAATGCATGTTAAGATGTTACCGTATCTACAGGGTGACATAACTGGAACGACTCATGAGTGGCACAATGGACTAGGAGGAGAATAAGTAATAGATCATAGTTTCCTCTTCTGGAGTAGTACTATCTGCATTCCTATCAATAGCCTTCCTTAATCCAGCCATAATATGACTTGACCTTATTTTATATATATATATATTTTCTTGTTGGATTTAACTTGCCATATGAGAAGGCCATAACTGCTAAGGTATTGATTAGCTGGAAAAACTGGGCTCAAAGCACAGTGATCTGAAACCACGGGCTTGTACTATAAAGAAAATTTAATGAATGTAAGAATCCCTAGCATACGTCAATTCTAACCTATACGCCATCCTTCATAGCTGCGTGGGAGGAAAAAGGAAAGGTGCAGTGAATCTAAATTCTTTTAGATTAGAAATTAATTTATTTTATTGTTTTCTTTAGTCATCTTCTTTTTATTTATTTATTCTTTTGGGTCTCATTTCCATTTTATATTGCTCCTCACAGCCTCAAAACCCTAACGTCTGTTATTCTAGTTTCTTTCTTTTTGTTTTGTTGTTGGAGGTGCGAGGGACTTGGGTGGAGGATTAGCATTCTCATTACCAACAAGGTATCTTTGAGCAAGAAGACTGCTACTCTCTTTTTTTATATTTATTTTTATTGCTTTATTACTGGCTAGAGTGCAGTTTCAACTCTGCAACCTTATTTCCAGTGTTTTCCTCTCATTGTTTCATATATATATACAAACTGTAAACCAATAGTAGTTATTGTAGTTCTTTTATTGCAACTGATAAAGTTCTCTTACCATAAGTTCACATTCTGTGACCATATACATCTTGAATGTAAATATATTTCCTTGAACAAGAGTATTTGGAATGCATATAATTTTTACAGTATATAACTACAATGAAACAGGTTAAATAGATTTACTTTCATCTTTATTACAAAGAACATATTCTTCCTACTGTGTTTTAAGCTAACTTGATATATAAAAATAGATTTATTTATTTATTTTTTCTTTCTTTCCTAATGATAGAATAGACTAACCATCTTCATCCAAATATATGTTGTATATATAATAGAATATACAGCCATGCATCTAAAACTTGATAATACACTTCATGTATCTTAAGGAAGGTATTTTACTACCAATTCACAAGGTTCCCATATTTTCTTCATTGTAACAACACATAAATCTTTCAATACCACACTCATTCATTTGCATATAATGGGAAACACACAAAGGAATAAGGCTCTCCCTTTCCCCATTTTCTTCCATGTTACAACAATCACTAACAATCACTAGCTTCACATATTACAACTAGTTTTAAGAAATGAAATGAAAGTCACACAACTAATTAAGGCTTGCTCTCCACCCTACTGTAATGGCGTCATGGAGCCTCGTGGGCTCTAGCCATACCCTCGAGCAAGGAATTTCATCTTAAGCTCCATGATGATAAATGGAATCCTTTCTCATTTTTACAAAGGGATGAAACTAACATAGCACCAATTTCATGCATCTAGGCTCTCTACTTTTCTATTTTCAAACATAATCCATGCATTGTCACCTTCTTACAACCAATAACCAAGTGTAAATGGAAATAGGAAGAACTTATCTTTTTTTTTCCTTCTTCTAGATGAAGGGACTGATCTCGCGACTGTCTTCCTCTCCAAGCCAATCCATCTTTCTCACTATCCTTTCAAAAGAGGTGGAACCCTCCTCTTCTCATCCTTTCTTTTTATCTCAACTTGAGTTTTCCAAAAGGATAAGTGGGCAATGCCCAAGTCTTCCATCTTCTTGAGATATATAGGGATCCTCCAAACCTACACTCTTTCCCACAAGTGCTCACACATGTGTGAGTCTTGTGCCAGTTCCAATAACTTTTGGGGAGTAGGACGTTGAGAGTGACAAGTCACTCTTCCCAAGCCCCAACACTTTTTGAATTCATCACATTCATGAATGTGGAGTTTTGAGGGGTCTTTTCACACTCCAAGGACAAGTTCACATGTGTCAAAAAGGTTCCAAACCCATAGGTATAGGTCCTAGGGGTCTATTCTTGTTTAAAAACCAAGGAAATTGATTCAATGATCCCTTTTCAAAACCCACACAAAAATCCATACGAATTTTGATCCTAACCAAGGGCTCCAACCCCAACCAAACTCATGTCACATGTCCTACAATTGGATTCTACTCAAACATAATCACCTAATCAATAATAAAACCTCAAACCCTTCTAAGTCAAATAGGGCTACACTTAGAACTTCCCAAAGATGTATTTGATTTGATTCCAATTTTTCTCCATCCTCCTATTTGCATATTTGATTCTCCAATACAAGAATATAATCAATGAAATAGTCACTCCATCATTTTGTTTATCACCTTAGTAATTCATTTTAAACTCCTATAACATTAACGATGAACCATTTACCAAAATTTAATATGCCAAATAACCCAACTCTTTCAAGTTATATCCAACAATTCACATGTGCATCTATCATAATTAAATCAAGGTTAATGCCCATGAATCCTAAAAATATTTTTATCATTCATTCCATCATAATTATCATCTAACTACTTGTTTGATTGAAATAAAATGGGGGATACGAAATGGGGTCTTACATACATAGTAGCATAAGCAAGAATATTATCCAATAATCACACTATTCAAGTCATCCATAATACATCTTACGATCTATTTAGGATCACATAAAACATATTAGGGCTTTACTAATCACATGCAAGGTGGGGCCTTACATCTCCCTCCCCTTAGCTTAGGCTTCCTCCTGGAAGTCATTAGGGTCTAAAACATAATCTTTATATAGCAATTATGCATATAATCTATTAAACATGTTAATTACCTCTCTTTCTTGATGAGACAAAACAACATGCGACTATAAACACACATTAAAGGTATTCCTTTTATTAATCAAGCACCTATACACTTAGAATAAGATTTCTCACCCTAGAGCAATTATTCAATATAGTCATAATATAACAAATGTTAGTAGTCATCAATGTAGTAACATTCTAAATTAAAGATTACACCAACATATATCCAAATACATTAACATCCTTGTACACCCTTCAAGGTTCCCATTGCATCAAAAACATCATTCTTGATATTAGAAAATACTTTCATCCCCATATAAATTCATGTCTCAAGAATAGTAGTCCCAATTTTTTACCGTCACTTTCTTTCTCACATAACAGACAAGTATTTCCACCTACCATTTATTTACAAATTTACACATAATTCACTTCAGAAGGCTCACATAATGGGGTTTACAAGGATGGATATTCTTGGATACCATAGCAATTAAAAAAAATGATCGTGAGGTCCTTCTCTAAGGACTCATCCATATAGATAAGAGAAATCATATAACAAGGGGGAGAATGGATCAATGACCATCCCATTTCAGTCCCATTTACAACCCCTTTCAAGATGATTCCCCAACGCATCCACTCCCCTATACGACCTGCCAAGGAACCCCCCGGGATATGGTAGTTTACAAATTTCACATTACACCACACATGCCAGCAATTTGTAAACAAGGAGAAAGCCTCAAATTGAGTAACATAAGATCACAAACCAAAGTTTCGATAAAACTCCCAAAGAGGAAACTATAAATTCAAGAAAAATAAATAAATAAAGATTAATTGTAGCTACATTGCAACATTTCAAAATTAATTCAAAAATAAAATTTAAACAAGTCCTTGAGGCAAATCGGACTATAACAACCTTCAAATGGCTAAGTAGCCTAATAAAATAATTGTAAAATTTTGCATTGCTGGCGCATAATAAAATAAAACATCAATCAAGAATTACAAACAATTCATATTTCAACAATAAAATTTGCACATCACAAGCATCATGTGACTTGACAAGCCACCTAAGGGGGAGGAGGGGAATGGTGGTTCTCTAACCACATAAGTATAATAGCATGCAATAATTGGTGGTCCCTGACCACGTAAATATGAATAACTGGTGGCCCCTGACCACATAAGTATGTATCATTGGTGGTCCTTGACCACATGAATATGAATATCTAGTGGTCCCTGACCACATAATTATGAATCACTGGTGGTCCCTGACCACATAAGTATGTATCACTAGTGGTCCATGTAATTCCATCCTTTACCCACGGGTTATAAACATCAAGGAATAGGTTTGCACTGTGAACCAACAAGTGTGGCTCTCATATGTGGGGGAGCAGGCAATGGTCAACGTCCATGGAAAGATTACAATGACTTGTCATAGGTCCTTTATTAGGACTAGGGACAATGCCCTGATCTTGTAATTTCCCGATGGGTGAACATGTGTCTCTCAACCCCTATTTACACTAGCTGGCATCTCACTCCCGTAAGGGGGGAACCATACACTAGGGGTACACATTTAACATAAATAAGACTAACACAAAGGAATACATCACATTTCATTTAATACAAACACTTACACACTTACACGTTTACATAGACTCACAACTAGCTAGTTTACATAAAGAGCATCACAAAGGGTACACATAGGGGATTGTACTAGACACCCACCACCCTTATCCCAAGTCGAATACCTTATATCTCATACTTGGGGCACAACACATATACTAGGTTTCCACTTGACATGCCACAACACCATACACTTTATATAGTTCACCACACTCTAGCACAAATGTTGTTACATCCACACACACTTGGTTACTTTACAACATGATCACTTTGTTTAACCGTTTTGTTAACATCTACTCATTTGTATAAATAAGAGAATTTTTCAAATGATATATATCTGTAGCATAGATATTACTCTAACTTCGTAGATTTGGATATACATAATGTTTCACACTCTTTATCTTATTAATTGGTACTTGTGTTACACATCTAGTCAAGTCAAATCTTTATGTTCAATCAAGGCTTTGTTTTTATTTTCATTCAACTAGATTTGTTATGTTTAATAATGAGTCTAGATAAAAGGGTAATTGCATTCTAGTTTACACTACATGTTGCAAGGATGTTCCTAGTTACAAATTAATTTGACAACCATCATCTTTTGGAACATTGCATCAGAAGGAAATATTACCATTAGTGCATAAGATACAAGATAAAATATTAAACAACTTATTGTAACACATTAGCCTTCATATATTTTTACAACTTTGCACTATATATCCTAGGATTGAATCACCTGACTTCCTATGTTCTTCATTTTTATGATGACAATTTCCCCTAAACTTTATAAGAAACAAAGGCAACCCGAGAAGTAAAAAGTACTAGAAATTTAACTAGCTTCAATTTTCCTTGATTATACTCATGTATATACATTCTTTTAAGTGAATATAAGCTAGGGGTAGTAACACACAAGAATAATAGAAATTTTACTTGTCAATTTTAATGACTCCTATCCATATACTTGAATTCTTCATTCACATAATTCACCATAAGTCGCTCATGATCTATTAGTGGATTAAAATTAAACTAACAATTGATTAATCAACACTAGAGGGTTTCTACAAATCTTAATTACAACAACTACTTGCATATGTTATTAATTTCTTTCTAACATCTATACTTTCTTATTTCTACACTATCAAGTCTTTAGTCCTTGGAAATGTTCTAGAAATGTAAAATGAATAACTTGCCATATATAGTATTTTATTTACCAATCCACGTTTAACAAGGTCCTTTCAAAAAGATCTAAAATTTAACTAACTACCAAAGGACTTATATAAGCACCACATTAGCTAAATTTCAACACCCATATCCTAGTTATGACGTTCCATGCATTTTCACCCTTGACTTGAATCTAGACAATCATGTCCTTTTGCTTGCTAATTTAGTCTATAAACATTTGAGGATAAAAGTTGGGTAGTTTTTATATGGTTCCTTTAAATATTCTAGATAATTGTTTACTTAGGAAGGTATTTAAACAAGTTTATTGTTCCACCATTTACCTTAAGATGTAACTTTTTTCCATTTTTCTAAATTAGATTTTCTACATAATGCAAGGTTTCAAGTCTAGTGGATTTTATTGCTTATTTAATTTTACTTACAAACAAAAAGTAATTTTTCTTGGTTTTTTCAAGCACTAAATAAAAAGACTATTTTGGAAACTAAATTAAGATCTTAAGTTGCACGCAATTCCCTCGGAATGAAGCAAGGCTCAATCACTCCATAGGTGACATCCTTGATTTCCCTTCCATCAAAACTCCAGTTATGATTAGGGATTGCTAAATTAGTTATGTTATTTCTGATCTACACATTAAACCTATTACTCCCTTAATAGAGTAAACTTTAGCCATTTATTTCAAATCAATCTTGCATAAGGCTTAGTAGGTTAAACATTTATTTAAACTTCTTATGACAAATTTTATTAAGCCTACTATGACCATTGGAAATGCTTATAACTTCCCAAGGTTTAACTATATAACCAAGAATAATTTTATTTAACTTACCTGATTTGTACTATACCATTCATAATAATTGAATAAATCAATTTCTATAGAGGTTATCAATGTCCCTTCAAGTCTAGGGGTGTGGGCAAGGTGATAGAATTTAGGTTTCCATAGTTTTGAACATTATGATGCTTTCTATTATTCCCACTCGCTTATTGAACTCCTAATTAGTTGTGTTTAATATTACCTACATTTTAAAGTTTGAAATAAAGAATGAAAATAAATAAATAAATGTAAATTTGTCTGTGACATAATCCTTATTAATTAAACTGCCCTCTTTCACGATATTCATATTATCTACAAAAATCATGATGAACTCATTGGTTCATTTTTCGCGAAATTGTGTTTCTTCTAGTTAATTATCATTAGCTAAATGTATCATATGGTTAAGTTTGATTATCAAAAACTCTTGTAATTCCTATAAAAGAGGGTTTATTCAAAATTTATTGATTTGAATTAATTTAAACTCCAATTGATTCACATGTCAACAACGTTCAAACATACAAAGCTATGAGACCCATGTTATTCCCAGAGTGCCTAGTGTTGCAACCTAGCTTTGATACCAAGTTGTCATGCCAAAAAAAATGCCAAGAAAACCTAACAATTTTTTTTTTTGCAACACATTAATTAACATGGAAGCTATAGCTCTAGCAGCCAACACAATCTCAAATGGTTTGCTCAGTAACCCTATCACCGACCGACAGTTCATACACTACTCTTAATATTACTAGTAAGGTGATTATTAAATTTAATGTTATCCTTGAGTCCTAAGGATTCATTTCATTGATGTACACAACGTGTTTTTTGACTATAATGTGGCTAAGATCGAACGAATGTTTAATAAATAACTTTGGTTATGCCAAACGTTTCCATCCTAAATTGAAATTAAATGGCATTCAATTGTCCCACCAGGCATTTTGTTAATAATGTCATCTTCAACAAGGGATGTATGAACTTACATGGATATTAGTCTTATAGGCATTTAATACCACCCCTCTATATTTGCACTAATAATAACTCTGATCTTTGGGTGATGTTAATATTTAATTAGTGATTCGAACATCATCTATTTCATTACTCATTCACCGTATTAGTAACATTGTTACAAGTTAAAATATCACCATTACTTTGCATTATTAATTAATTATTTAATTAATTAATTTAATTACTTTTATTATTATCTTTACATAGGTAATACCTTTAGCTCCAACTCAAATTTATTTGTAGCTTACTAACAAAGTGGCATTAATGCTTTACTTTCATTATTAACAAAGCTAGATTGTAATCGGTATTAATTTTAACTTTGCGGATAAACGTTCTATCATTTTACATTAATATCATTTTTTTCTTACCCGCTAATAATGTTAGATTATAAGCAACACTATTATTATTATTTCACTTCTCTGGTTAATAGCAATATTATTTCCACTATACCAAGGCGTTAATTTAATATCAACTTTGTTATTTAATCATATATTAGCAATATTACAATTACCCTCATTATTTAGTATGATAATATCAATAACTGGTATTTATCTTTTCAACCTTGATATTACCTTCCCTACTAAAAGATTTAACATACAAAAATAATGTCATGCATTTGGTATGCAATCATCATCAATATCAATAAATCACATAAATATTAATGTTGCCTTGGCACTAATTCCTAAGATATTGTCATACTTATTCCTAGATACACCTTAATCACAAGTATTAATATTTAACAACGACTTACCAAGAACATATTAATATTTAAGATTGAAATTATTTTCAAGAATAAAATTTATCATAATTTGTGATATCAAATTGATACTAAAAAAAATCATTAATAAAGTAACATAAATTAACATCCTATTAAATTAATTAATGAAATTATTAACAAATTATCTAATATTAACACTTTGCTAACTTTATTAATATTTTATTAACTTTTCTAAGAAAATTACTAGAATATTTGGACAAATTCCCTTAAATGGACACAAAAATCTACTTAAAAGAATTTTCCAAACTTTAATTTCTTTATAAAATAAAATGACAATTTTATATCACTAATTTATCTTATATGAAACCCATTTTTCTTAAAAAACAAAAAAAGTAGGGAGATAACCTCAAATAATGTTAGAAAGCATAAAGTGAAGATAATTTAATCCTTAAGAATTCCCTCGAATGTTTTAAGTTGAAAAGGCATAGACTTTATTCTCATGTTCCGAGAGTCTTCATTTACTTATTGATTTTTATTTTATTTTTGACTTTGATGTTACCTTTCTAAAACATGACTCTATTGGGGAGTGGATGGCGATGAATAATGAAATCGAGAAGGGATTTATTTCGTGCATTATTACGGAAATCGAAGGTGATCAAACTTAATTTAATGAAACTTATATGACATTTTTGAATGTATCTCTCCACCTAAAATAATAGCACCGTCAATGACTAAAGATAGGAAGGCAACTGAGTGCCTAAATTGATAATGGAAATAAGGTAATTTATTAGATATCGAATGCTAAGTCTTTATTCAATGCTAATATTCTGCATAGGAACAACAAATTGAAAGCGTAAGGCGATGTTGGTTGCTTGAAAATGCTCGAAAGGAGGAAGCAACAATGAAGTCTGCGTAAGGTGATTTTCAAATTTAATGTTATGATTACATTGGTTTTGGAAACCGAGGCGTAAGGGAGGTAGCAGTCAGCAAAGAAATGAATGTCGGCAACAGAAGCTTGAAGGGGCCGTATGGAGTAAAGACAATGGTCAAAAAGAAATGAACAGGCGCCCATGGAGGAGCTCGGGAATGACAAAAATGAATTCTTGACAGTCCGTCAAAAAGAATTACAACACTGTCAAATCAAAGCTTCTTCTGTATGCCCATGAAGCATCCATAATTTTTGATTTTTTCAACTGATAAGAGATTGGATAGGCATGCACGAATTACGAATAGTAAATATGGTGGATATTTAATAGACATGAATGTACGGTGTCCTTTGGGAAGGTGAAGCAGAAAATGGCTGACACACATGAATTTGTAACAGTCCATTGCTGACACTAGATGAACCATTGCTGACACCAAACGAATGTTTCAATTTATACAACAATATATCTATAGCTGCTAAAATGTTACCATGCTGGAAATTATTATTAGGACATGAGACAACTATACACTCCATATTAATTTTAATTTCCTATTATCTACAATGCATGTTAAGATGTTACCGTATCTACAGGGTGACATAACTGGAACGACTCATGAGTGGCACAATGGACTAGGAGGAGAATAAGTAATAGATCACAGTTTCCTCTTCTGGAGTAGTACTATCTACATTCCTATCAATAACCTTCCTTAATCTAGCCATAATATGACTTGACCTTATTTTATATATATATATTTTCTTGTTGTATTTAACTTACCATATGACAAGGCCGTAACTGCTAAGGTATTGATTAGCTGGAAAAACTGGGCTCAAAGCACAGTGATCAGAAACCATAGGCTTGTACTATAAAGAAAATTTAATGAACATCAGAATCCCCAACATATGTCAATTCTAACCTATAAGCCATACTTCATAGCTGTGTGGGAGGAAAAAGGAAAGGTGCAGTGAATCTAAATTCTTTTAGATTAGAAATCAATTTATTTTATTGTTTTCTTTAGTCATCTTCTTCTTTTTATTTATTTATTCTTTTGGGTCTCGTTTCCATTTTATATTGCTCCTCACAGCCTCAAAACCCTAACGTCTTTTATTCCAGTTTCTTTCTTTTTGTTTTGTTGTTGGAGGTACGAGGGACTTGGGTGGAGGATTAGCATTCTCATTACCAACAAGGGATCTTTGAGCAAGAGGACTACTACTCTCTTTTTTTATATTTAGTTTTATTGCTTTATTACTGGCTAGAGTGTAGTTTCAACTCTGCAACCTTATTTCCAGTATTTTGCTCTCATTGTTTCATATATATATACAAACTGTAAACCAATAGTAGTTATTGTAGCCCTTTTATTGCAACTGATAAAGTTCTCTTACCATAAGTTCACATTCTGTGACCATATACATCTTGAATGTAAATATATTTCCTTGAACAAGAGTATTTGGAATGCATATAATTTTTACAGTATATAACTATAATGAAACAGGTTAAATAGATTTACTTTCATCTTTATTACAAAGAACATATTCTTCCTACTGTGTTTTAAGCTAACTTGATATATAAAAATAGATTTATTTATTTATTTTTTTCTTTCTTTCCTAATGATAGAATAGACTAACCATTTTCATCCAAATATATGTTGTATATACAACAGAATATACAGCCATGCATCTAAAACTTGATAATACACTTCATGTATCTTAAGGAAGGTATTTTACTACCAATTCACAAGGTTCCCATATTTTTTTCATTGTAACAACACATAAAGCTTTCAATACCACACTCATTCATTTGCATATAATGGGAAACACACAAAGGAATAAGGCTCTCCCTTTCCCCATTTTCTTCCATGTTACAACAATCACTAACAATCACTAGATTCACATATTACAACTAGTTTTAAGAAATGCAATGAAAGTCACACAACCAATTAAGGCTTGCTCTCCACCCTACTGTAATGGCATCATGGAGCCTCGTGGGCTCTAGCCATACCCCCGAGCAAGGAATTTCATCTTAAGCTCCATGATGATAAATGGAATCCTTTCTCATTTTTACAAAGGGATGAAACTAACATAGCACCAATTTCATGCGTCTAGGTTCTCTACTTTTCTATTTTCAAACATAATCCATGCATTGTCACCTTCTTACAATCAATAACCAAGTGTAAATGGAAATAGGAAGAACTTATCTTTTTTTTCCTTCTTCTAGATGAAGGGACTGATCTCTCGACTGTCTTCCTCTCCAAGCCAATCCATCTTTCTCACTATCCTTTCAAAAGAGGTGGAACCCTCCTCTTCTCATCCTTTCTTTTTATCTCAACTTGAGTTCTCCAAAAGAAGAAGTGGGCAATGCCCAAGTCTTCCATCTTCTTGAGATATATAGGGATCCTCCAAACCTACACTCTTTCCCACAAGTGCTCACACATGTGTGAGTCTTGTGCCAGTTCCAAGAACTTTCGGGGAGTAGGAGGTTGAGAGTGACAAGTCACTCTTCCCAAGCCCCAACACTTTTTGAATTCATCACATTCATGAACGTGGAGTTTTGAGGGGTCTTGTCACACTCCAAGGACAAGTTCACATGTGTTAAAAAGGTTCCAAACCCATAGGTATAGGTCCTAGGGGTCTATTCTTGTTCAAAAACCAAGGAAATTGATTCAATAATCCCTTTTCAAAACCCACACAAAAATCCATACGAATTTTGATCCTAACCAAGGGCTCCAACCCCAACCAAACTCATGTCACATGTCCTACAATTGGATTCTACTCAAGCATAATCACCTAATCAATAATAAAACCTCAAACCCTTCTAAGTCAAATAGGGCTACACTTAGAACTTCCCAAAGATGTATTTGATTTGATTCCAATTTTTCTCCATCCTCCTATTTGCATATTCGATTCTCCAATACAAGAATATAATCAATGAAATAGTCACTCCATCATTTTGTTTATCACCTAAGTAATTCATTTTAAACTCCTATAACATTAACGATGAACCATTTACCAAAATTTAATATGCCAAATAACCCAACTCTTTCAAGTTATATCCAACAATTCACATGTGCATCTATCATAATTAAATCACTGAGGTTAATTCCCATGAATCCTAAAAATATTTTTATCATTCATTCCATCATAATTATCATCTAACTACTTGTTTGATTGAAATAAAATGGGGGATACGAAATGGGGTATTACATACATAGTAGCATAAGCAAGAATATTATCAAATAATCACACTATTTGTCATCCATAATACATCTTACCATCTATTTAGGATCACATAAAACATATTAGGGCTTTACTAATCACATGCAAGGTGGGGCCTTACAATTATCAAGCATTCAAGAGCTTCTTCAAATGTCATTCATCATGTCAAAGATTTCTTGCATCATGTTGTTTTATAGCTAACATTTTTTATGTAGAATTGTGAGATTCAAGCAAGCATTACATCAACATTAAGCAAGATTTCAAGTCCACATCCATTGGAGCCATCACTTACATGTTTGTAGTACCTTATTGCTAGGGTTTGGTGATTTTCAACATTATTATTTGTTCATTCATCATTCTCCATTCTATTTCATTTCATTTCAAGGGTTTAATTACCAACAAGGGGTTTGACCAAGGCAAACCCATATTCACGAACCCCTATGACATTTTTTCATCTCTTTACATTTGATTTGTAGGTATAGGTTGTATATTTATCAAAGAGAAATATTCAAAAAGTTTTCATCAAGTTATCAAAGTAATTCAAAGTTTTCAAAGTTGCAAACAAGACTTGGAGAAGGTCTACATACTAAATTTATTAGTTTCAGATCTAGAAACCATTCGAGAAGAGTAAAGTAGATCGAGAGCCACATAATCCAATTTTGAATTTCTATAAAATCTAGAGGTGGAATGATTCACCAGTATTGGTGAATGACTCCCAGTTTACAATCTTGAACATGATTTTTGTAGATCTAAGCACTCTTTTGGCTAAATCCTACTCCTGCACATTTTCTAGAAAACTGGATTGATTCACCAAGCCTGGCATATGAGTCCCAGTTAGCTTCAACATCAAAAATTTCAATTATCCAGAGCTCCATTCCATATCTCCAGTTTTACAACTTTTTGTCACATTTTACTTGCATTCTTAGGTCATTTAGTACTAGTTTGCATATAACACTATGTTTTCAAACATATCGCATTTTCCAAGTTTACACTTGGAGGTGAACCCTCATTTATTGTTACTTTTTCCCTAGAACAATCCCTTTGTCATATTTCAATCTCCTTTGCATTGAAATCTCAAGGGTATGTTCTTGAGTGAATAGTGGAGTTTTGTCCCCTTTCCTTTTAAGTTGCAAAACCCTAGAAGTAAAAGTATGAGCATAAAATTCTACTATTCAACAACGATGGAAGAAAATGAGAACATTGACAATATTAATTCCTTAGATGAATATGATGAAGTGACAATAGGGTATGTGCAGGATCATCATGGAAAAAATAGGCCCTTAAGTGGCGAAAAAATTAGAAAAATCAAAGTTAGGTAACTTGACATAAAATTTTGAATAAGTTATCTATATTATTTTTTAAAAATGAAAGAATATAAGCTATAGAAAATTGAATGTAGTTTCTAAACTACTAGGTTTATTTAAAAAAACATCTATTTGGTGAAATTTTGAAATTTCAATGTAGTAGTATTTAAGTTTTAGGGAAAAATAAGAAGTAGGTGTCTGTCTGACCACCCTAACCACAATAAAATGATAAAAAAAAATTATAAGGTTTTAGATATAAGTAGAGGAATGATGTCGCGATGTGATGCATACTTTTTTTGTAATTTTTTTCCAAGAAAATAATTAATTATGATTTTTTTATTTCAACTTTTAAAAACTATACAAACTCATATGTCTGACCACCTTGACTTGGTCAAAACTTCATTAAATTCAATTTTTTTTAATCCTATAGTATGCAAAGCATAGAATGTGACACATTTTTCATATTAAAAAAGTGTGATACTATTTGAAAGCTATAGATGTTTTTCAATTAGCCTGTCAATTAGGACTTTAGTCGCAATTCAAATAGAAAATGAATAATAATTATTTATTAAATTCAAAGTAGAGCATAATTTATATTGGTGAAAAGCTGAGAATCTCCTTTAAAAACCCTTTTTGTTTGATCAATTTTGTGTAAAAAAAATTTGTTAGCCACATACCCTACACATACCCATCATATCACCACTTTTTGGCCCATCATGATCATGCACATACCCATTAAACTCCCCTTCACTAAGAGATCATGAAAAGAAGAATAAATATTTTTAGGTTATGCACATTAAATACCACTTGAAGTACTCTCCTGAGCCTAAACTTATCATTTATCCAACACCTCAAAATAAACTTGTCCTAATTCTTCAACTACCTAAGAAAAATGTTTCATAGGAACTGAGCTATAATACTATTGCCCATACATATAGCACTAGAAACAATCTGCAACCAAGAAAAAAAATTCAACATCCCACACTTTTCCTAATCCCATTTTTCCTAGTGCTCCTCATTTAGCTTCACAAAGTGGGAAGGAGTATGATGTTTTTTAACAAATTAAGAATACTCCTACAAAGATATCCTTATGAGACCTAATTCAGAATTCACCTAATTATCAGACAATGCTTCAAACATCCTTGCAACAAGTTGTGGTCCCCTCTAGTGCAAACCTAAATGACATAGTAGCATGATTTAATGAATAAATGTTGGCATTGTTTTTTACCAAAGTGAGCTCCCTCCTTTGTAAGTGCAAATTAAAAATGATGCTTTCATGATCATAGCTAAATACAATAACACAGGGGTCAAATGAACCCTTGTTGATAATGGCTTATCCTTAAATACATGTAGTGCAAACCTTTTGAATAAGCTTGGTGTTGATAAATCAAACAACCAACCTACCTCTTTATCTAGTAGTGGCTTTAATAACATGGGAAAATGACCGCTTGGAGTGATCACATTACCTATTAAAGTTGACAAAGTTGCATTACAAACCCTGATCCATGTTATTCCTGATAATCTTTCATACAATCTTCTTTTAGGCATACCATGGATTCATGATATGCATGTTGTTCCCTCTGCCCTTGATCGTATCATGAAATATGTCCGCAACAACAAAGTTTATACAATTGAAGCTGATCATGAACCATACAATTTTTTGAACATGGAGAAAAGTAACGAGAATCCTTTGAAAGCATTGACACCAACTACATAAGTATAATCCATGCAAGAACAACAAAAGGATAGATTTCCTAAACCATTCACAATGATATCACTAGATGATTTAGGATTGTTGAATTTTAAACCAACATTCATGGGAGAATAAAAGATTATTAAAAAAGAATCATATAAGGGAAAAGAAAAAGTCGTAATTTCAACACAAAATTCAAATGACCCTTAAAAAGAATCCACCTTAACCACCTTGGAAGAAAAATAAAAATATACAACAAGCTTCGACAAAACTGACTATCAACAACCACTAAATCCTAAAGAAATGAAAAAACTTTATGAAAAATGTTATGAACTTATGAAACAACTTGGATATAGTGGAAAAAGATGTGGTGCTAGAGAACAAGGCATCCATGTCCTTATATAGCCTAACACACAAGAAAAAACTCATCATCTTGGCTATTGTTCTCTAATATAAATCAACCCATCAAACAAGCCTTCACTTAATATCAACACTCTTACAAAAGATTCCTCTAAGCCAACTTTAGCAATAGTGCATCCTGAATTGCTAGACACTAGTGGTATTGATTGTTATCATTTGAACAAAACAAAAAGGTCCTCACTTAACATTAATTTCATCACACAAAACACTAATGATTTGAATTTGTTAGATTTTACAACTTCCTTTAAAGAAGAGTAAAAAATATCACAATCTAAAGAGTCTTGTGTAAGTATGACATATTTTTCTAAGCAAGAGATATCTTCTAGCATTGATCAAGAGAGTATCTTGTTGAGAATCCTCAAAGATCATTTGATATCCCTCCCTCTAATAATCTGAAAAAAAAAATTACTACAAGAATTCATTCTATGCATATCATAGAGTTCATGGTAATGCTACAAATGAATGTAAGAATTTAAGTTATAAAATTCAACATCTCAAAGAGTGTGGTGCTCTTCCTTGTGTTGAAGCACCTAATTCCTCTAACTGATACATATGTTCATCCTATTCATCTCATCCTTTCCCTGCACTAAGTGGGGGCAAGGGGTTAGTTAGCCTTGTCCTCATATGTCACTTGTCTCTATCCCTTTTTGCTAGTTGACCGCCTTTCATGTAAATATAAGAGCAACTTGGGATGTCGACAACATGCCTTAAGTTTCCTCAAATCTTACATAATAAGTTATACATTTTGGGGAAAACCCCTTCCCATCTCATTGCATAGCTTATTGGAAACATATGACTTGGCATAGGGCTTTCTGAGTAAGCTCTCATGTTTTCTTCTACTTTAAATAAATTTCTGACAAAAATGGTGTTAGCAACTGCTTTAAAGTGGAGGAAAACATTGGCTCTCATGCTTCCTTGTTCAATTTTCTTTCTACTTGCAATGCATTCCTTTCTTGGTGGTGTCATTGGGTTTGATTTCATTTGAGATCATGATATTTCCTTCTAGTTATCCTCTCTTGGAGATGTTAAGTACAATTTTCCCTAAGATAAGACGTTGCATTTTTCTTCTCTTGGAGACGTTAAGCACAATGTTCCCTAAGATGATACCTTGCATGAAATAAGAAAAATCCCTTCGAACATCCCTCTTTTTTGTTGTGTTTCTTTTTTGTACCTTATGAAATTCATGGAGGTATGGCTTTGATATGGTCCCCTAGGGCTCACCTAGTGAACAACTAGCTTCACTAGCCCTTGCGAGCATGCATTTTCTTTCTTTTTTCCTTATCATAGTCATGGGGGTATGACTTTGATATGGACCTCTTGGGGCTCACCTAGTGGACAACTAGCTTCACTAGCCCTTGTGAGCATGCATTTTTCTCGCATAGTGGACAACACATTCCAATTGTAAACCTTTTTGGGACAAACAATCTAGACCTAGTCCACAACACATTGGATGGCCAGTCAAAGCTTGATCTGTTGCTTCTTTTTTATTTTCCTTTTCTTTCCTATTTCTATCTTTGATGGTGTATGTTTGTGATTTGGTTATGGATTAATATATCTTCCACATGTGTGTTCCTACATTTTTTTTTCATAGTATCTTGATCTTGGGGGCTTGGCCACCCTCTTGGTTATTGTCATCCTATCTTACTATCATTGGTACATTTGAATCTCTCTTGATTGCATGGTTGGCTACTTTACTATGAGTTGAAAGTAAGTTCATCCTCTCACTAAAGCGGGGGCTAAATGTAGTGTAGGAAAATGTATACCCTTGCAATTTCACACTTTTTTGGGTCCACCTTGCTTTCTTTATCCTTATTTATCCCTTAATTGGTCCTATTTTGTATCTACAAGCCTAATAAATTATATCTTTTTATGGCTAATCCTGACAATCGTCAAATGATAAATGATAATTTAATAATTTTGGCTATGTGTCCCTAACTTTTGGGTTAGGACTAAGATGCCACCTAGGGTGACTTTGTCCCCCAATGGTCTTGGGACCCTGATTTCAAAGGACCTTAAATGGGCCCCCTGTTGGAGTTTGTGCCCCAAGTTTCATGCCTATGGACTAAGATGCCACCTAGGGCATCTTAGTTCCCCTTAGGTTATTTTTAGGATTTAATTTCAATTCATATGTTAGCTTGGTGTGGTGTAATTATAGAATACTAAGCATAGATAAGTATAAATACAAAGTTCTTTCACTCATTCTATCATCCAATAATATAAGACTTTTGTGATAGCATTCCTAATAGCATAATTGAGTTCACAAGAGCATTCAAGAGCATTTCATCAAGAATTTGGAGCCATGATCATGATTCAAGCATCATATCAAAGATATTTTTGCATCATGTGTGTTTTTGAGCTAACATTTGTGATGTAGGGTTTTGATTCAAGCAAGAAATTCAAGTCAATATCTATCAAGCATTCAAAAATTTCAAGATCTGCATTCAAGCTAGCCATCTCACACAAGTTTACAGATTTCATGAGTTGTAACATTTCATGTTGTTCATTCATCATTTCCTTCCATTATTTCATTTCATTCCAAGGTTTAATTACCAACAAAGGTTTTGCCCAAGGAAAACCACCATTTACTAAAAATCAACATGTTTTACCTCTCTTACATGATTTTGTTTGTACGGTTAGGTTGAAGATCATTTAAAGTGCAAAGTTGAAAAGTTGCAAAGTTGTCATCTTCACAAAAAATCACCTACAGGCCAAATTTGGAGGTTTCAAAACCTAAGATTAGAGAAGAAGGAAGTGCAGACATTGAGCCTCAGGATCACATTTAGAGATTTTATAAATTTAGGATGGGACTAAGTCGGTAGCAAGAGCATATTAGTCCTCCATGTGGAATTTTGTAGAGATTCTTTCATATTATGTTTGGACATATGAAGATTTCACATCTGCTCTAAAAAATAACAATAGGACTAAGACAAAAGTAAGGGAATATTAGTCCTCCCTAGGATATTTTGATAGCATTTTTTCATTTCTAGAATCCTTCTCATTTCTAGACTTCCCAGGTACACAAATCCAAACTTACTGTTACTTAATTTCATCATTTTCTCTCATTATTTGGCTTGCATTGCTAGGTTTTGTGAGTTGAATTTTAAATTGTCTTTTCCTAGATTTTGCTTGATGGTGAACCCCTCAAAGCTTAAAGAACCCCCTTGCAGGTCTTCCTTGTTGAGAATTGACTCACCTTTGGGTTGGTATTCAATCCAATTTAGGATTCTCGGGCGTATTTGAATGACAAGTAGAGAATAGTGGTGTTCTATGACCTAGGTTATAAAGCACCCATTTTCCTCTATTTTTCATGAAACATAACATATTACAAAATGAAACACTACATTTTTAACTCACCTTTTAGACGACTCACTATCTAGAGAATAAGAGAAATAGAGAATAGGGCAGGCTCATTTCCAAGACTTGAATTACTAATAATGCATCTAAAATATGTAGGAGATATAGTTCCACTAGAGCTCAATATACTGAATCAACACACTTCATACAACACTCCTTTCAAACTTTATTTTTCTTTGCATTCATATCAAATTCACACTATAATCACATAATTTTCATTTTACTACTCTATATTTTCACTAAAACATAAAAAATGATCTTACATTTATACACATTATGTCCATAAACACTTGTAATATCAATTAGGTCAGCCTAATTAGATGTATTGTGCATAACATAACTTGCTAGCTCAAGATTTAAATAAACACACTTCACACCTTAATTCAAACTTTTAACACATCAAATATGTTGGAGGGGACCCACCATAGCTCCATGATACTGATCAATTCTTCCTTTAACTTTGGATAACCCCAAACTTATTAGGTTGGCACCGCTCGTGAAGTAACAATAAAATACAACTGATTATCCACAAATTGATGCTTAGACCTCAAATACAATTTCCACTTCGATCATAGATGCTACAACCACTTTTAAAAAATTCCTCAAGACAACATATTAAAATTATATTTTTTGGTGGAATTCTAACCATTCCAAATAGATACTTTGTACTGGAAAACACTGTCACTGGCAGAACCGATACATTATCATTATTATCTTCGATACTAGAGGACAGAAAGACAAGAAATTTTGGATTTAGATTACTTTTTAATACACAAAAATTAACTTAGAACTACAAACCAAAATTCTTCAAGGTTGAGTAATGCAAATCTAAAAACTGATATACTATGTACTAAAAAATGGTGTTATGGACCTAGTAAAATATTGAACACATTTATTTTTCATCGAAGCAAAACCCTTACATCTATTTACTATATTTCCATCACTTTAATCACTTATGCTTCACCAGGTAGCTATACATAAATTTTAACATTAAACCAAAAAATTTCAATTAATGACATAGTTTTATATGTTCATGCTTGTGTTCATGTTACCAAAAAAACATGCCAATGATAATCTCCTCAAAATTCCAACACTACACTAATAAAATTTCTACCTATTGTGTGTGATGTAGGGGAATCTAGGTTCACAAGTAATCCTACATAAAAAAAATTATATTTTCTTTTCATGTTTATGTTCATGTGTTTTTTATGCACCTCTCAACACAGGCAGTGCGTAGGTGCACTACCTCTCTTGAAAGACAATATTCCACAATCAAATTGCAGAACACTATCCCAAGGTCTCTAATGTCAGGTCTTGACAGTGCTTGGAATATCTCAGTTGTTTGATGTGATTTGCTAGAATCACAAGGCAGACTTACGGATGAGTTACAAAGCATGGGAAGTTGGGTTTGCAAATGCAGCTTCAAAGTGCTGGAAGTGAATGAACAGTGGCTATCCACTCAAAAAAGAAAGCTAAAACTCATCAAGTTCATCTGATTTGGCTTCATGGTGATGCTTTGGATCCTACTCTAACCAATGATTAAAAGAAATAACAAAAGGAGAAGGGTTAAGAAAGTTATTCTAATCCTAAGCTACGAATGAACAATAACAATGGTGGCTGCTAAAGTAGATAGACTTCCTAAACTAGGTTTTGCTTGGCCAAGAGAAACCTAAAGTTGCACAAAACAAGTGCAATCTTCTAAGGACTGCAGATTTTCACATCACATACACATCATGTACATGCAATTGAATTAAGTTGCAGCAGTAAAGGAAAGAGGCTCAGACTAGCTTTGCAAAATGATTCATCATCAATGAACCACAAAAAGCATGAGCTGGAAGTTCATCAAATACTGAAATAGCAAACACCATCACCACTCCCATTCAAGAAACTAACACTAAAACTAACATGGAAGGTGAACCATGCAATGTTGCTTTCTATTGTTGCAGAATGTCTTTACATCAATTCTCCAACCCTTACAAATGAGGGGCAAGCCCCTATTTATAGTTTTCCAAAGCCCAAATCAATGGCTAAGATTAATTCATAATGAGTGGATCAGATTCAATTACATTAGGGTTTCACCTACCCCACAATATTCAACAATTAAAAATATATTCCTTGTTTTTTCTCTGTTTTGTCCTGTAGTGCCCAGGTGTTGTAGCAGATTTGTCTTGTAGCTTATTTCCCTTTTTACTGTAGTAGAGACTGTTTGAAAGATGCCCTCCATCTAGTGGACTTGCAACATTTTTGATTGGATCAAACAAGTCAGTCGATGACTTGCATCAATAGATTGGTGGCCCCTGATTTGGGCGGAAAGCTCCTTAGAAATCATCATCATCTGGGAAAAGGTAGGACAACTCCCTCAATTGGCCTCTTCGATAGACCTACGGAAGGCCTCTTGACTCCTGCAAACACGAAGTGTCGTAAGTGCATTTATACATGATTTAAGGAAAATCTCAGTCAAACCTACAAATTCCCTATTAGATCTATCCATGCATCATCAAAAGATATTGATATTCATATTTGGAGCTCATTTGGACCATAAACATTAATGCGTGCTTCAAGGGTGCGAGTGCCGGAGGGCAGAAAGATGGTGGAAGAAAGCCAGAAGGCAGATAGCAGACAAAAGCCAAAATAGTCGGGAAGGAGGTAGAGCCCCGAAAACGCCCACGGAGGGGGCGGGCTCCGAAGGCCGGAAGGGAGGTGGCTTCTGGATGTTCAAAACGGCCACGGAGAGGAGGAGCCCCGGAAACGACCATGGAGGGACCGGGCTCTGGAGGCCGGAAGGGAGGTGCCCACCGGATGTTCAAAAATGGCCACGAAAAGGTGGAACCCTGGAAACGGCCACAGAGGGGCTGGGCTCCGGAGGACGAGAAGGAGGTGGCCGCTGGATGTTCGAAAATGGCCACGGAGAGGTGGAACCCCAGAAAAGACCACAGAGGGGCCGGGCTCCAGAGGCTGGGAAGGAGGTGGCCGCCAGATGTTCCAAAACAGCCACGGAGAGGTGGAACCCCGAAAACGGCCACAGAGGGGCCGGGCTCCGAAGGCTGGGAAGGAGGTGACTGTCGGATGTTCAAAATAGCAAAAGGGGGACGAAGCTCTAAAACCACCAAAACTTAACCAAACTTTGATGAAACCTTGGCAGTTCATTTATGCACTGCAAACACATCCGAGATCCAAAAAAGGTTGCTCCCAAGGTCAAAAATGTGGAAACGGGAGCGACGGGGGTTCACAGATGTTTCCAAACAGCCAAGGAGGAAGGGAATTCTGGAGGGAAAGTTCTGAAACCATCAAAACTTAACGGAACGTCGACGAAAAATTGGCAGTTCATTTACACACTTCAAACACATCCTCGATCCAAAAGAAGGTTGTCCCCAAAGTCAAAATTGAGGAAACGAGAGTGATGGGGGTCCATGGATTTTTCCAAATAGCCAAGGAGGAAGGGAATTCCGGAGGGAAAGTTTTGAAACCATCGAAACTTAACGGAACGTTGACAAATCCTTTGCAGTTTATTTACGCACTTCAAACACATCCTCGATCCAAAAAAAGGTTGTCCCTAAAGTCAAAATTGAGGAAACAGGAGTGATGGGGGTCCAGGGATGTTTCGAAACAACCGAGGAAGGGAATTCCGGAGGGAAAGTTCTGAAACCATCAAAACTTAACGGAACATCGACGAAACCTTGGCAGTTCATTTATGCACTTCAAACACATCCTCGATTCAAAAAAAGGTTGTCGCCAAAGTCAAAATTGAGGAAACGGGAGCGACGAGGGTCAACGGATGTTTCCAAACAGCCAAGGAGGAATGGAATTCTGGAGGGAAATTTCTGAAACCATCGAAACTTAACAAAACATTGATGAATCCTTGGCAGTTCATTTACGCACTTCAAACACATCCTCGATCCAAAAAAAGGTTGTCCCCAAAGTCAAAATTGAGGAAACGGGAGTGACGGGGGTCCACGGATGTTTCCAAACAGCCAAGGAGGAAGGGAATTCCGGAGGTAAAGTTCTGAAACCATCGAAACTTAACAGAACATTGACAAAACCTTGACAGTTCATTTACGCACTTCAAACACATCCTCGATCCAAAAAAAGGTTGTCCCCAAAGTCAAAATTGAGGAAACGGGACTGACAGGGGTCCAAGGATGTTTCTGAAATAGCCAAAGCAAGACAAAAGGCAGAAAGGGGATGGGGGACCTTATTTCTCCACAGATTTGAATACCCCAAGCAGGTGAATTTGGGTAAGGGAATTTGATCTTTTGATGGCACATGACCAATTTGGGCTTGGATTATGGGGCATGCAAAACAAGACAGGAGCAAAGCGGCCTGTCGAAAGCAAAAAAAAGGGGGTCCTTGCCTATGGCAAGACATGTGTGCAAAACATGCACAACAAATGGTGACTCACTGGGGAAATACTCTAGAGCATTTTGATGACAAACTGGAATCACGAACCCAAAATCTTTGGTTCTGACCTTCACGCTAGGGCAAACAAACTAGACACCCAATCAAAGGATCAAAACCATTAGCCAACCCAACCTTCAGTATGCTGAAAATCCAAGTGTGTGCAATTGCATTAATTCTCATCCTTCAGTTGCTACAGGAACCCAATCTCCATTCAATTAAGCTACGTAGTTTATTCTAACTCCAAAAGCATCTAGGACATTGTCTCGCTGCTAGTCAGGCGTCCATAGCCCCAACAAGGTTATCACTATGATTCTCCCAAACATTGTTTTACTGCGGGTCGGGCGTCCATAGCCCCGGTAGAGTTGTTCGAATACCCCCAAAAAGTTGAATTTTCTCTTTCTTTTAATTTTCAATGTTTTCTTTCTTTCTTATTTTTCTCTTTTCAGCTCTTTTATTTCAACTCACAAGCATTGAAGCTTGCGCTCAAGGCTGAGAATCATAGTGGCGCTGGAGCAAAATTTTAGATTTTTCACTTAACTAGACTTCACAAAAGTTCTTACAGTGACTGTCGAATTCTTAAGATGTATAAGAGCTATAAGATTTCAGAATACATCAGAGTCAGACTAAACCAACAACTTATCCTCTTTGAATCAAACACCTAGATCACTTGACACTAACGGAAGACCTTCACCATTCACTCTGAAGACTTGATTAGAGTTTGACAAATAAATACGTAGAACAACCCCAGGCAATAAGTATGGTTGTTGTGCACACAAATGTGCCCAGCTAAAAGCAAAGGGACCCCGAGCAAAACAGCAACAAAGCGAAAGCAAACGAAAGGAAAACAACCTACAAAGTGAGCAACCTACACACACCAACTAACCTAAGGAAAGCAGGAAAGCGGAGTATTTACAGGAAGCCTATACTAATCAAAAACAACTATGTACAAAGATATTTACAAAGCATTATGTTCATGCAAAGCGAGTTGACATTAACACTCATTGGATTTCGCAGTGTATGCACAAGCAAATAGGTGATTATTGTCGTTCTTAACCATGCAAATTTATCTTTATATTCTGAAAAAATAAATTCAATGTTGCAGCACTCAAGTTCAATCACGTCATCATGAAAAATCAGCAATTGAGGAGGCTCATTGAACCCATGGTTAATCCATAAACATGTTTGTTTTCCCTCATTCTCATAATCAAAATAATAAGTGCAATTATGAGAAATAATAGGGGCAAGGAAGGATAAAACCCGGATGTCGTCACATAGAGGTGGCAGCATTAGACAATCAAGAGCAAGCACAACAACGTTGATCATTGCATTGGTAGCCTCAGGCGGGCACGGTGGAGGGTGCATCACTTTGGACATTAAGCATGCATAAGGTTGGGAGGATGGGGCAGCAAACAACTCTTTCAATCTACCATTGGGACCCACAACCTCCACTAGTTGTTCCTCGAGGAAGTACACCTCATCTGCATGGGTTTCTGTTGCCAAAACCTCTTCTTGATTGCTGTCTTCAAGGGGCAGCATGTTGTCCCATCTCCTTTCCCAGGTGTTAGCCTTATTTTCGTGATGTTCAGTGTCATGGGATGATGACATACGCGAATCTATCCTATTGCAACCATTTGAATATGAGGGAGGATCAACAGTGATCATGGTGGAAGGGATCCAAGTTGCATTTCGTAGTTGGTCAAGTGCTTCATCTCTGTTAGCAGCTATCTCAGCACCTCCACCTTTATCTTCTTCCTTTTGTTGTTCATGTATCTACTCATGGCGCCCACTTGTTTCCTCTTGATCATTATCACTGTAAATGGAGAAGGAGCTCCCCTCCCAATCTGGAAACTCTAGTGCATTACTATTCAGGGGCTCAAGGAGTATGTATTCGTCATTACCATCTTCTGGGATGTGCTCTTCCTCGACATGAGCATACCTCCGTAGTGCAGCTCCTAATGGAAAGAAGTCATCAATTGATGGAACCTCATCAAGGGGACCAAATTCTACTGCATAATTTCCCTCCAAAGACTCACCAAAAAGCCCACCATCCATGGCACATAACTGCTCTTCAAGAGGAAGAACTTCTTGATGACTGGTGGATAGCATTCCCACTTGATCTACTTCATCGCTCGGAAGTCTGAAACTATATTGTTGTCCTTCTTCTATTGCTGCCCCAACATCCTCTTGAGGACTACCTTCAACTGAGTCATTAGTTGATTTGGGATTTTGGTCTTCTTCTTCAATCCTTGAAGTGGCTGCGGGAGGTGATGTGCTTGGTTGTGCCCCTTGTCCTTTGACTTGCTCAATGGCCTCTTGGCATAGCTTACATGTGAGCTCGGAGTGCAATGAATCATGGAGTTGACACCAATTTGGGAGCAGCAATATCTCCAAATCCACTTGGTATTTTAGCTCAGTCCAATCCCTCGCTAGTCTCGAGACGAGCTGGTCATATCTTTCCACTAGTGGGTCCTCATCATCATTTGGGAAGGAAGGTGAATAGTAGACAGCTATGACAAGTGGTTGTTCCCACTCCTCCAAATCTACATTTTCAGATGTTTGATCATTTTCATTCATGAAGGAGAGGTCCTCTAATATATTCTCGCTTATTTCTTTTCCATCATTCTCTATTGTCCCAAGGTTGTCAACCTTTTCCTCTTTCTAATTTTCAACATCTTCATTTGTTGCCCTAGCATACACTACTGCAAACTCTTTTGATTCATCTTCGGCTACCAATCCGTCTTCTAGAGCAGCGGACTGCTTTTCTTCAATGGAGGAACAAATTTTTGATCTGTTTCTAGCTAATTGTTCATCAAGGTAGCTTGTTGTCCTAAGGAAATTATCCTCTTCGTTTTGGATCTGGTCCTCTATGTCTGCTATCCCAGCACTAGCCTGTGTCAGATTTCTTGATTCATCTGTGGTTTTGTCCTCGAGCTTCCAACAACTTTCCCACCTCATGGCATGAGTCCCCTTTGCTAGGAGATGCCTGCTCCAGCTTATTCACATGATCCTTGACTTGGGCGATGACATTTGTGCATAATGAGCAAGTGAATTTAGAGTGGGGTGCATTGTGAAATCTGCACCAACTTGACATCAATATTTCCTTCAATCTTGGTCTATCCTTGTTGCTCAAATGTTCCTGGATCAGCTCCTTGAATGCCTTGGATGCCATGGTTGTCAATTCTTCCTCTAAGTCTGCAAGGGCTAAAGGTTGATATATTTCCCAAAAAGGAATTTCTCCCTACAATACCTTCTCAATTCTGTCCAAGAATGTTAGAAACCTCAATTCACTATGTCTACAAGTGCAATGGATCTGACATCTATCTGCTAACACAAATTGCTGCAATGGCTTCTTCAGTCTCTTGTTCAAATTTGTATGTAGCTGAGTGATGTCAATTTGTGCATGCTGCTTAATTTTCACTCAACTTCTTTTGCCTTCAATTTTTTTTGATTTTTAGCATTGAAAGAGATCTCCCTATCTCAGATTTCTTCTTCGCAAGTGCTTCTTTCGATTTCCAACTTTTAGCTTTGTAGCCTCAACATGCCATGCCCTCCTAGTGCCAGATCTGTTGATGTGTTTTTCATGCACCTCTCAACACAAGCAGTGCATAGGTGCACTACCTCTCTTGAAAGACAATATTCCACAATCAAATTGTAGAACACTACCCCAAGGTCTCTAATGTTATGTCTTGATAGTGCTTGGAATATCTCAGTTGTTTGATGTGATTTGCTATAATCACAAGGTAGACTTACGGATGAGTTACAAAGCATGGAAAGTTGGATTTGCAAATGAAGTTTCAAAGTGCTAGAAGTGAATGAACAGTGGTTGTCAACTCAAAACAGCAAGCTGAAACTCATCAAGTTCATCTGATTTGGCTTCATGGTGATGCTTTGGATCCTACTCTAACCAAGGATTAAAAGAAATAGAAAAAGGAGAAGGGTTAAGAAAGTTATTCTAATCCTAAGCTATGAATGAACAATAACAATGGTGGCTACTAAAGTAGACAGACTTCCTAAACTGGGTTTTGCTTGGCCAAGAGAAACCTACAATTGCACAAAACCAGTGCAATCTTCTAAGGACTACAGATTTTCACATCACATACACACATCATGTACATGTAATTGAATTAAGTTGCAGCAGTAAAGGAAAGAGGCTCAGACTAGCTTTACAAAATGATTCATCATAAATGAACCACAAAAAGCATGAGCTAGAAGTTCATCAAATACTGAAACAGCAAATACCATCACCACTCCCATTCAAGAAACTAACACTAAAACTAACATGGAAGGTGAACCATGCATACATAAAGAGAAAACTCAAAAGGAACACCCATAAATCATGTAATACTGCTTTTTATTGCTGTTGAATGTCTTTACATCAATTCTCCAACCCTTACAAATGAGGGGCAAGCCCCTATTTGTAGTTTTCCAAAGCCCAAATCAATGGCTAGGATTAATTCACAATGAGTGGATCAAATTCAATTACATTAGGGTTTCACCTAACCCACAATATTTAGCAATTAAAAATACATTTCTTGTCTTTTTTTTGTTTTGTCCTGTAGTGCCCAGGTGCTGTAGCAGATTTGTCTTGTAGCTGATTTCCCTTTTTACTGTAGCAGAGACTGTTTGAAGGATGCCCTCCATCTGGTGGACTTGCAACATTTTTGATTGGATCAAACAAGTCGGTCGATGACTTGCATCAATGGATTGGTGGCCCCTGATTTGGGCGGAAAGCTCCCTCAATGGGCCTCTTCGATAGACCTACGGAAGGCTTTTTGACTTCTGCAAACACGAAGTGTCGTAATTGCATTTATACATGATTTAAGGAAAATGTCAGTCAAACCTACAAATTCCCTGTTAGATCTATCCATGCATCATCAAAAGATCTTGATATTCATATTTGGAGCTCATTTCGACCATAAACATTAATGCGTGCTTGAAGGGTGCGAGTGGCAGAGGGCGGAAAGACGGCGGAAGAAAGCTAGAAGGCAGACAGTGGATGGAAGCCAAAATAGCTAGGAAGGAGGCGGGCTCCCGGATGTTCAAAACAACCAGGAAGGAGGCAGAGCCCCGGAAATGGCCACGGAGGGGGCAGGCTCCAGAGGCCGGAAGAGAGGTGGCCACCGGATGTTCTAAATGGCCACGGAGAGGCGGAGCCCCGGAAACGGCCACGGAGGGACCGGGCTTCGGAGGCTGGAAGGGAGGTGGCCGCCAGATGTTCAAAAATAGCCACGGAGAGGAGGAACCCCATAAACGGCCACAAAGCGGTCGGGCTCCAGAGGCCGGGAAGGAGGTGGCCGCCGAATGTTCCAAAACGGCCACGAAGAGGTGGAACCCCGGAAATGGCCACAGAGGGGCCAGGCTCCTGAGGTAGGGAAGGAGGTGGCCGCTAGATGTTCAAAACAACAAAAGGGGGATGAAGCTCTGAAACCACTGAAACTTAACCAAACTTTGACGAAACCTTGGTAATTCATTTACGCACTTCAAACACATCCCAAATCCAAAAAAGGTTGCTCCCAAGGTCAAAAATGTGGAAACTGGAGCAACGGGGGTTCATAGATGTTTCCAAACAGCCAAGGAGGAAGGAAATTCCAGAGGGAAAGTTCTGAAACCATCGAAACTTAATGGAATGTCGATGAAACCTTGGCAGTTCATTTACACACTTCAAACACATCGTCAATCCAAAAGAAGGTTGTCCCCAAAGTCAAAATTTATGAAACGGGAGCGACGGGGGTCCATGGATGTTTCCAAACAGCCAAGGAGGAAGGGAATTTCAGAGGGAAAGTTCTGAAACCATCGAAACTTAACGAAACGTTGACGAATCCTTGGCAGTTCATTTATGCACTTCAAACACAACCTTGATCCAAAAAAAGGTTGTCCCCAAAGTCAAAATTGAGGAAATGAGAGTGACGGGGGTCCACAGATGTTTCCAAACAGCTAAGGAGGAAGGGAATTCCAGAGGGAAAGTTCTGAAACCATCGAAACTTAACGGAACATCGACGAAACCTTGACAGTTCATTTACGCACTTCAAACACATCCTTGATCCAAAAAAGGGTTGTCCCTAAAGTCAAAATTGAGGAAACGGGAGCGACGGGGGTCCACAGATGTTTCCAAACAGCCAAGGAGGAAGGGAATTCTGGAGGGAAAGTTTTGAAACCATCGAAACTTAATGGAAAGTTGACGAATCCTTGGTAGTTCATTTACGCACTTCAAACACATCCTCGATCCAAAGAAAGGTTGTCCCCAAAGTCAAAATTGAGGAAACGGGAGCGACGGGGGTCCACGGATGTTTCCAAACAGCCAAAGAGGAAGGGAATTCCGGAGGGAAAGTTCTAAAACCATCGAAACTTAACGAAATGTCGATGAAACCTTGGCAGTTCATTTACGCACTTCAAACACATCCTCGATGCAAAAAAAGATTGTCCCCAAAGTCAAAATTGAGGAAACAGGACCAACAGGGGTCCAAGGATGTTTCTGAAACAGCCAAAGCAAGACAAAAGGCAGAAAGGGGATGGGGGACCTTATTTCTACGCAGATTTGAATACCCCAAGCAGGTGAATTTGGGTAGGGGAATTTGATCTTTTGATGGCACATGACCAATTTGGGCTTGGATAATGGGGCACGCAAAACAAGACAAGAGCAAAGTGGCCTGTCAGAAGCAAGAAAAAAAAAAGGGGGTCGCTGCCTACGGCGGAGTGTGTGTGCAAAACATGCACAACAGTTTATTTTTTTATTTTGGTGCAGGTTGGAGTTTCAAGGGAATCTTGTGGAGTTTTTGAAGGATAAACTCCTCATTTACCAATACTTGTATTTTCATTTCAAAAATTAGAGGAAAAGTGTATTTATAGTGACATTAAAATTATCATATAATTTCAAGGATTGGCATGTTAGAGGCAACTTGAAAATAATAATTAATATTCATTTTATCAATTTTTCTATCTATAGAAGTTTTTAAAAGGAAATTGACATTTGACATTCCATTCTTGTCTTTTTGGGTACTTAAAATAGAGGGAAAAGATAGTGATTTTTGGAAAAATAATAAATGACTTCAATTACTAAAGGAGAACAACTTGGCTTTTTATTTTATTCATTTTCAAAAGGAATCTAAAATAGTAATGGATTTGAAATGGTGAAGCAACATTAACAACACATTTTGGGAGAAAAAATATGTCATTACTTCATTCTTTGTGAAGGAATTTAAAAGTTCATGTTGAGGAAAATGAAAGGGCATCTATTTGGGTGCCATTTTCTTCTTGCAAGGGTGTAAGAATATATAAAATACAACCCATAGTGGTGTAAAAGTTTAGCAATCAACATCATCAAGGTTGGAGAAAGAACTTGCAGGTTGCTCTTGAAATCTACATAAGGAAGAGTGCATGAAATTAACTTGTGAAGAGAAGAGGAATAGAAGAAGAGAAAAGGGATTTGGAAATTATGATATAGGTTTTCAAGGCAGTGATGAGAGATTCATAATGAAGAGAAATATCAAGTTTCAAAATATTAGTGAAGCCAAGAAGGTTTGAAGACATTTGGATTTGAAGACTCATAGACAAGATGTATCTAGAAAGTCTAGTAAGAATTTCCTATTTTTATTTAATGTTGAGTAATTGATATATGTAATTATTCTTGAGGATTTTTTATGCTAATGTGGATTGGATGTCATGTTAAGGTTGCAAGATTGGGTATCTTTTTGACCCACCGATATTGACTACATCATCTAAGATGATGTTTAAGGATTATATTCTTTATGTGTGTAATGCCTCTCGTGTTATTGTACTCCTATGATACCTTTATGTGCATGTGGTTGTTGTTGTTCGAATATTGCTTATGTTTGATGTATACTCATGATTATCTTGGTGATTGTTTCATCTATTTGACTTATATGTTTTGCTTGGATGCACATGATACTGTTTTATGATGTTAATGATATAATGATTCATGGTGTTTGTCTTTAACTGATTATGCTATACTGTGTGGTTATGCAAATTGTTTAATACTCGCTTCATGATATTTATAAGGATGTGCTATTGTTTGAGGTTTGGGTGAGGGGGACGGTGTTGCATCGCTCATCTGTGAGTGCCCTGCCACACTGCAATTATCTCTCACGGTGTGTAGTACATTGAATATATATATGTTGTTTCGACACTTAGTTTTATGCAGGTTTATAGGTACTAGGCACCGACTCCACCCGCACTATCAGGTTAGAGCGTGCCCAACATACCCAATGGATATGATGTGGTTTAAGGATTTGGCAAGAAAGTATCCCCGTCCATGTTTGTTGTCCCATCGTTGTTTGATGATGTCATCGGTCAGTTCCCACTCTGTTTGGTATCATCTTGTTTTACGTCGTTTCTTTTTTTTGGTGGAAATTTTAATGTGTTAATTGTTTGATTTAGATGGTATCGTTACTGTTAATTAGTTAAATTAATACAATTATGGTTAGTATTATGATTAAAATCAAACATTAAATGTAATTATTAATGTGTGTTGTGAAGATTTAATTAAATGCTAAATTAGTTTGAAAATTTAAAATTATGTTTTTAAAATTAAAAGAATAATATCTTAATTGAAGCTTTATGAATTTTCAATTGGCAATTAAATAATAATGTTTATTTATTTAAATAATAATGTTTATTTAGTTAAATAATATTGTTTATTTAATTAAATAATATTGTTTATTTTATTAAATAATATTGTCCATTTAACTAAATAATACTATTTATTTATTTGTTATTACTTGGATTTATTAAAAAATAATTAATTTTTTATTAATTGTATTTGGTAAATTTTTATACTAAAAGAGTTCTTCGTTAAATTTATAATAGGATAATATGTTTACCACGTAAAATATTAAATGGTGGAAGGGTTGTGCTTAATATAATATAATTTAATATAATATAATAAGATGGTATCCAAATAATGGTTTTCCTCCTCGTGCCTTGTAAACCCTTTTCACTTTCTGCATGATTCTTTCAACTGGAAGGAGCGAGAGTAGCTTGGAAATTTTCTTTACCCTGTCATTTACATGTGTTTGAATAGGTACATTTGTTTGAAGAAGGTAAAAGCCCTTTTTGTTTTCCTACGGCTGGGATTTTTTAGAGGCAGGGGGGAAAGAACTCAGTAAACAAAAAAAAAAGCACAAAAATCACTACAGGAAGGGGGAAGTGGTGGTTTTTGAGAAAGGAGGAATTATGGAGGAGCTGAAGAAAACACGGGAAGGGCGAAGGTAAGTTCATTTATTTTTATGTTTCATATGCTATTTTATGAGAGATATGGGTAAAGAACCAGCATTAAAGACTAAATACATATTTACTATTGTTTTAATAATAATAATAATAACACACAGAAATAGGCATCTCAAGTTATAGCACATGCATAGCTGATGCACAGAGGTATAAATACAGTAATTGCTTTTGGAAGACTGTAACGCTGTATCACATGTATATAGATATTTTTGGAAAAATTTAAACATTTCAAAGTATTGAATTTGTAAATATATTTAGTGTATGATGTTTTCCTTCTTGAATCACGGTAATCTTAGCACCCAATTTGATTAGTTAATTTAATGAAGTAAAAATGAATGCCCTACCTTTCTGTAGCACTTATTATTTGGAGCATGAACTAAATCCCACCCAAGAAATAAAAATAAAACTTATGCACAAATTCTCCTTTGAAATCATTTATACCTTCTTTCTACTTTCAACATTAATTATCTGTCACCAAATTTGTATTTTATGCAACTGTTACTCTTGTTTTCATTCAACCCTAAAGAGGTTTTTAGCATAAAGATTTTGCATAAGAATCGTTATATTCCAGTTCTTTTACCTCTCCTTAAAATTACGCAATGATTGGTATGATACTTAGTTCATACGTACATTCCATTTAGATACGTGAGAAATGAAGCTTTAAGTTAAAATAGTACATGTTAATTTTAGTAAACGAAATGAGGTTAGATGATACTATACCTTTAAGATTGATTTTCTCTTTTAAAATACTCCTTTTAATTGAATAGTTGTAGGTTTAAATATTTTTGTGAAGATAGCTCTTTTATTTATAATATTTAGAACCTATGTGAGTATTTAAATAAATAAATATATTTTCAAATGATATTTACTAATTATATAGCTTCTTTTCAATAAAAATAGTTAACCAAATAAAGAAATTAAATTTAAATTGAAAAGTAAATTATTAATTATATTTTACAAAAGATAAGTAATCTAATTATGGGGTAAATTTTATGTTGACAAGTAATTAAAATTTGAGTTAGACTAACAACAATTATATACTCAAGGAGATTAGTATATTTGTAGGGTAATTCATAGTTATATATGTTAAGGGTGTTGGGGATTTTGGACAATTAACATCAAATAATAAAATCTAACTTAATTTAGTAGTTTTGAAAAGTTAGTTCTTTTTCTGTGAGAGTTACTGCATCATCATGCAATCAGTAATTTATCTTTGTGGGCAATTTCATTATCTTGTAAGTTACTGTAAATAGTCATTTATCTTTTTACTATATTTAAAATTTGATATATTTAAAATTAGAATTTGATTTATTTAAAATTAGAATTATTTAAAACTTGTTTTATTAAATATGGGTAATTTCATTATCTAGTAAAAATGTCAACAAAGGTAAATGTCATACTTTTAATTAAATTTAATTTGCAGTAAAAATCAAGTTACATTCGAATTAAATTTATTATTAAAAAAAAATAGATATATATATAGGTTAAGTTTTAATCAATTTCAAGTAAACAAAAGTACAGGCTATGAATTTTAAATCAAAAGAAAATTGATGTTTTGAATACTATAGGTTTTCCCAAGTGCTTATCTATTTAAATATATTATAAAGGAAATGCATTTTAATCATAGTGGATTATTTAATTATTTATTACATTATCTTTAATAAGTTTGGATTACGTTCACATTCAAATGAATGGGTATGTATAGTCCTTTTGAACATGTTTGGATATTTATTTTTGGCTATACTTTGAGTGCTCGTTCGAATTGATTTCTTATGCATACTAGTGGTTCCATGTTGATCATACTTTCCTCTTGCTTTATTTCGCTTTTGAGGTAATCTTTATGTATAGACATGTTTTGGATAAGTTGGGAACCTGTAAATGCTTAAGCCACTCCCATTTGATAAGTTATGGGTGGTAGGTTGTTAGGCTTCCAAAGGCGATGGGAAACCTATTTTGTGTGGAATCTTCCCATGATTAGACCTTTGTGTTCCATTGATCATGTTTCTATTTTGAGTTTGTGGGTGTACCATGTTCCATGATTTTCCTTGCCTTTGGTTATGATTATGAGCAAGATGGTTCATGCCTCGCACATGTAGACATTTTGTGGCTTATATGCTTAGTACACCCTTGTTGTTGTGAGTCTTGTTTCATAACTATTTGGAAGGTTTCCTAAACAACCGTTGTACTTGTTTGATGTTGATTTATGTCAGTGTTGAGTTAGCCCTTTTTCCATGACCTTGTTTGGATGTGGATCCTTTCTTTTCATCTCCTAGCACGGGGGGTGGACCTTCGGGTCCACATGGTCGGGTGGAACATGCTATGCACCCATTGGGTTCCCAGGTTGTGTTCGCGATGCAGAAGCGGATGTAGAATTCCCAGAGCTCCACTTGGTTGAAGATTGGACCTCATTTTGTACCCTATTCTTCATTGATGTATCATACTTGTATTTGATATACTCTTGTCATTGATATAAGGGAAGCATTATTTAATGTACTATTGTATTCATGATGTGTTGTATTTGTAGAAATATGCTCCACCTTTGTAATATTGATCTATGACCTGAAATGTCATACATAATGAATATATTTTCCTCTCTTTTGTTCATAAGGGTTGTATGTCATCACTATGTAATCTTGGTTTTTATTCGCTATTGTTTTTGGTGAAAGTTTAGGTTTCGTAATGCCAACCCATGTACCCTAGAGGACGGAGAATGATGGATGTATCTTTTCATAGCTATTGATCATGGATGGATGTATGATTATGTTATCTTGTGAATGCATGCTTCTATTGTTAACTTCTGGGCATTATCTTTAACAATGTCTTGGTTGGGGACGTTACGTGTAATGCAATCATGTAACCCAATGGGACTAGTTAGGTCTTGTTAGGCAACATATATTTTGATCATATTTTAATGTTTGTACATATTCACCTTATGTAATGTTTCACCCTTTAAAACAAAAAATAAATTAAAAAAATTAGTGTGGTATTTTGTTGTCTTTTGGGGTTCACACATCGAGGCGTTACAACATTGGTATCAGAGCACTAGGTTCATATACTGGGCACTCTGGTTTCATATGAGCCCATTATGTTGTCCTAGTGAATTTGTTAAGTGAAGTTCTTAAGTGATCACAATGATCATGTTGGATTATGGAAAGGATGTAAAGATTTGAGCCACGTAGTTGTTGGAAAATAAGTGTACTTGTGGAATTATGTATGTAATTGTACTTCCCTTGTAAATGTGAGAAACCAGTAACTGTGCATCAGTTGAGTGTTGTGAATACCTTGTACTTGCTTTGTGGGCCCATAACCCACATGTCTTAGGATGGAGATATGTTGTACCCATCCATTCAGAACATGTTGTATTTGGTGTGGGATTAACCATACCATTATGTGTGTTTGTATGTTTGTTACCTAATTGAGGGCCAACCCACATGTGGTTGAAAATCTATACATATAAGAGTAGCCAAAAGCTAGTTTCATGGATTATTTTCTTTTGGTTCTCTAGTCCCTCAATCTATGAAGGGGTAGTAGCAGCCACAAAGTTCCTTGGGCAGAGTGTGTAGCATACACATATTGCGACGCAGAGTAGTCTTAGCTCAACCAATCCCAAGGAAACATACTCACTACTTCCCCTTATGATGGATCAAGATACTTGATCCATATGTGCTAGCCTAAACCCCACAATTTTGTGTATAGCAGCATTAGATTGTTAGTTTATGCCTGGCCATCCATAGGGACGTTGAGCTGGCATTAGCAAGTCAACCTCGTCTATATGAGAGGTGAAGCTCGAGTAGCCCCATATTGATATGCTCATATATGTATTGCATACATCGTATCTACACATGTTCCAACATGATGCAATGGATACAATGCCACACCCCACTGATGTTCTGACACAGTGCTGGTGATGATGACGTGTTGCTAATGGTAGCGAGTTGGGCTCGAGGACACGATGCCACATGCATAGACACATGAAGGTGCATTATGAGATTGTGTTATGATAGCCTACTTGTGTGATGAGCGTAATGGGGCCTCACACACTTGTAGAGGGATACTCATGTTTGCTTTCGACAGTGTTTGGGTTGGTTAGCATATGGGTATGTACTAGCCATGTATACCTCTGGTGACGGCAAGTACCTGTGTGTGCCTTCTCCATGAGGTATCGCTATGCGGGGTGTGTCTGTGTGTGCCTACTTCTGCGGAGCCACAGACACACTGCCATGCAGCATATGTCAGTGCGTGCCTTCTCCGGCTAGCATATGACCATGTCACATGATGACACGAGGCAGGGTGTAGCCAAGGAGCACACTCTAGGTCATGTGGATGGTGTGCTCACTCCGCACCACAAGAGGGCTATTGTTATAGCTTGACGATGTTCCCTCCTTCCTTGTTTGGTGGCTAGTATCTAGTCACGCAGTGTTGTATTGTGCAATTTTGAAGATTGAGGACTTCCTATATGATTGTTGATGATTTTCAATTGACCTTGAAGGCTGATATTTTGTTTATGTTTGATTGTAATGGTTTAGCCACACTTTGTGACTTATTCTCTCGTAGCCCTCGTGGTTACATTTGATTTAGTGTTGACATTGTGTGCATTTCTTGCTTTACTGTTGAAATTGAATCTTATTTGATGTTTGTTTTATGACTTTGATGGCTAAACTAGTTTATCCTTGTTTTTTTTTAGGTCGGCCATGTGTCATATTGTGATTCCTCTCCAAAGACATATGAGGCGGACTTGGTGAGTGTATACGAGGAAGTAGACGCAGGGAACCTTGAGGATGGGGGTATGTGAGGCTATTTTATAGCTAGGACCCACTACCCACCTATATGTGATGACTATCTCTTGGAGGCTAACCACCTTATACAACAAGAGATAGATCATTGTGGCCTTGATTGGATGGTCTCACTATGTGTGTGTGGCCTAACTCCATTAAGCCACTAAGTGTGAGGTATGGTTTATGTGAGATGGATTTTGGCTCTTGGCTCATGGATTATGTATTGTGGATTAGTATGCTGCTTTCCGGCATCCAGATGGACCCTTGTGTAGCCTCGTTATGTGATTCCTAGTGATGTGAGTTCGTGTGTATGTGAATAATGCATGGATATAGTACTTAGATTCTTGATATTTTTTTTACTTCCCTTCTATTGTTCTCATCTAATATTTGGGACTTGTTCTTCGGTGGTGTTGTAGGACGATGCCTAGAGGTCACGATCTTGATAGGGGTGGTCATCAGAGCACTCAATTACACCCCTCGCTTGAGGAAATTCTTAACCGGCTTGGCCAAGACAGGAGAGAAATCGACAAATGGTAAGGGAAAGAGAAAGGTTCCCTAGGAGAAGAGGTGTTTCAGCTGTAGTAAGACTTATAATGGATCTCTTAAGGGAATGTTCTCCTACCTTCCATAGTCATAGTGGTGGTTTTGAGGATGAGACTTGGATGATTGGTGTCTGAATTGGTGGGCATCTTTTGTCTAGGAGAATCCAGAGTTGGTTGTGATCCCAACTTTATCGGCTTGACCAGTCAACTCGGAGCACTCAGACTATAGCTAGTAGGGGCCAACTTCGACAGGATGGTGCACCTCCTCGAGGTAGAAGAAATGGAAGAAATGCAGGATGTTTCTCTTGTGGCCAACAAGGTCATGTAGCTAGGCAATGTCCTCAGAGGAGCACACCTGAATTCAGTCAGAGACCAATAGTCATAGAGCCACCAGGGGATGATGCGGGTAGGATCCACAGAGCAATTAAAGTAGTTGATGACTACTAGGTAGAGCATCAGAGCATAGATGTGGAGACTATAGGTAGCATACATGCAGTTGACTCGGGAACCTGTGAGAATTCTACCATATAGGAGACTGATGTAGTGCTTCTTGTGTTGCTTCTACTACACTAATACTCGTTATAATATATTATGTACCTTGAGACCTTATTGGTTCTCATTTTACCATTTTGGATTGGTTTGGATGACAACTTATATGACTCTGACGATTATGACATTTTCGGTTGATGGTTATTTTATGATGGATCAACACTCAC
This sequence comes from Sequoia sempervirens, assembly GCA_007258455.2. NCBI lineage: Eukaryota > Viridiplantae > Streptophyta > Pinopsida > Cupressales > Cupressaceae > Sequoia > Sequoia sempervirens. Next base: position 319,732,076 of record VDFB02353493.1, read on the forward strand.
GTTGGGAGGATGTGTCCTGCATTTGAGAAACCTTTCCCTTTTTGTATTTTGGCTTCTAGGAGTAAGCCTAGTTCTAGGGGGGAGGATGCAATGCCTCTTGTGTTATTGTACTCCTATGATACCTTTATGTGCATGTGGTTGTTGTTGTTCGAATATTGCTTATGTTTGATGTATACTCATGATTACGTTGGTGATTGTTTCATCTATTTGACTTATATGTTTTGCTTGGATGCACATGATACTATTTTATGATGTTAATGATATAATGATTCATGGTGTTTGTCTTTAAATGATTATGCTATACTGTGTGGTTATGCAAATTGTTTAATACTCGCTTCATGATATTTATGATGATGTACTATTGTTTGAGGTTTGGGTGAGGGGGACGGTGTTGCATCGCTCATCTGTGAGCGCCCTGCCACACTGCAGTTCTCTCTCCTGGTGTGTAGTACATTGAATATATATATATGTTGTTTCGACACTTAGTTTTATGCAGGTTTACAGGTATTAGGCATAGACTCCACCCACACTATTGGGTTAGAGCATGCCCAACATACCCAATGGATATGATGTGGTTTAAGGATTTGGCAAGAAAGTATCCCCATCCATGTCTGTTGTCCCATCGTTGTTTGATGATGTCATCAGTTAGTTCCCACTCTGTTTGGTATCATCTTGTTTTACGTTGTTTCTTTTTTTTTGTGGAAATTTTAATGTGTTAATCGTTTGATTTAGATGGTATCGTTACTGTTAATTAGTTAAATTAATACAATTATGGTTAGTATTATGATTGAAATTAAACATTAAACGTAATTATTAATGTGTGTTGTAAAGATTTAATTAAATGCTAAATTAGTTTGAAAATTTAAAATTATGTTTTTAAAATTAAAAGAATAATATCTTAATTGGAGCTTTATGAATTTTCAATTGGCAATTAAATAATAATGTTTATTTAGTTAAATAATAATGTTTATTTAGTTAAATAATATTGTTTATTTAGTTAAATAATATTGTTTATTTAGTTAAATAATATTGTTTATTTAGTTAAATAATATTGTTTATTTAGTTAAATAATATTGTTTATTTTATTAAATAATATTGTCCATTTAATTAAATAATACTATTTATTTATTTGTTATTACTTTGATTTATTCAAAAATAAATAATTTTGTTAATAATTGTATTTGGTAAATTTTTATACTAAAAGAGTTCTCCGTTAAATTTATAATGGGATAATATGTTTACCGCATAAAATATTAAATGGTGGAAGGGTTGTGCTTAATATAATATAATATAATTTAATATAATAAGATGGTATCCAAATAATGGTTTTCCTCCTCGTGCCTTGTAAACCCTTTTCACTTTCTACATGATTCTTTCAACGTCGAAGGAGCGAGAGTAGCTTGGAAATTTTCTTTACACCTATCATTTACATGTGTTTGAAGAGGTACATTTGTTTGAAGAAGGTAAAATCCTTTTTTGTTTTCCTACGGCTGGCATTTTTTAGAGGCAGGGGGGAAAGAACTCATTAAGAAAAAAAGAAAAAAAGCACAAAAATCAGTATGAGAAGGGGGAAGCGGTGGTTTTTGAGAAAGGGGGAATTACGGAGGAGCTGGAGAAAACACGAGAAGGGCGAAGGTAAGTTCATTTATTTTTATGTTTCGTATGCTATTTTCTGAGAGATATGGGTAAAGAACCAACATTAAAGACTAAATACATATTTACTATTGTTTTAATAATAATAATAACACACAGCAATAGGCATCTCAAGTTAAAGCCCATGCATAGCTAATGCACAGAGGTATAAATACAGTAATTTCTTTTGGAAGACTATAACGTTGTATCACATGTATATAGAGATTTTTGGAAAAATTTAAATATTTCAAAGTATTGAATTTGTAAATATATTTAGTGTATGATGTTTTCCTTCTTCAATCATGGTAATCTTAGCACCCAATTTGATTAGTTAATTTAATGAAGTAAAAATGCATGCCCTACCTTTCTATAGCACTTATTATTTGGTGCATGAACTAAATCCCACCCAGGAAATAAAAATAAAACTTATGCACAAATTCTCCTTTGAAATCAGTTATACCTTCTTTCTACTTTCAGCATTAATTATCTGTCACCAAATTTGTATTTTATGCAACTGTTACTCTTATTTTCATTCAACCCTAAATAGGTTTTTAGCATAAAGATTTTGCATAAGAATCATTAGATGATATTTACCCTCCACTTCTTTCACCTCTCCTTAAAATTAGGCATGATATTTACCCTCCACTTCTTTTACCTCTGCTTAAAATTATGCATGATTGGTATGGCATACTTAGTTCATGCGTACATTCCATTTAGATACGTGAGAATTGAAGCTTTAAGTTAAAATAGTACATGTTAATTTTAGTAAACGAAATGAGGTTAGATGATACTATACCTTTAAGATTGATTTTCTCATTTTAAAATACTCCTTTTAATTGAATAGTTGTAGGTTTAAATATTTTTGTGAAGATAGCTCTTTTATTTATAATATTTAGAACCTACGTGAGTATTTAAATAAATAAATATATTTTCAAATGATATTTACTAATTATATAGCTACTTTTCAATAAAAATAGTTAACCAAATAAAGAAATTAAATTTAATTGAAAAGTAAATTATTAATTATATTTTACAAAATATAAGTAATCTAATTCTGGGGTAAATTTTATGTTGACAAGTAATTAAAATTTGAGTTAGACTAACAACAATTATATACTCAAGGAGATTAGTATATTTGTAGGGTAATTCATAGTTATATATGTTAAGGGCGTTGGGGATTTTGGTCAATTAACATCAAATAATAAAATCTAACTTAACTTAGTAGTTTTAAAGAGTTAGTTCTTTTTCTGTGAGAGTTATTGCATCATCATGCAATCAGTAATTTATCTTTGTGGGCAATTTCATTATCTTGTAAGTTACTTTAAATAGTCATTTATCTTTTTAGTATATTTAAAATTTGATTTATTTAAAATTAGATCTATATAAAACTTGTTTTATTAGATATGGATAATTTCATTACCCTGTAAGTTAGAGTAATGGTAATTTATCTTTGTAGTATATTTAAAATTTGATTTATTTAAAATTAGAATTATTTAAAACTTTTTTTATTAAATATGGGTAATTTCATTATCTAGTAAAAATGTCAACAAAGGTAAATGTCATACTTTTAATTAAATTTAATTTGCATAAAAATCAGGTTACATTCGAATTAAATTTATTATTTAAAAAAAAATAGATATATATATATAGGTTAAGTTTTAATCAACTTGAAGTAAACAAAAGTACAGGCTATGAATTTTAAATCAAAAGAAAACTGATGTTTTGAATACTATAGGTTTTCCCAAGTGCTTATCTATTTAAATATATTATAACGGAAATGCTTTTAATCATAGTGGATTATTTAATTATTTATTACATTATCTTTAATAAGTTTGGATTATGTTCACGTTCAAATGAATTGGTATGTATAGTACTTTTGAACATGTTTGGATATTTATTTTTGGTTGTACTTTGAGTGCTCGTTCGAATTGATTTCTTATGCATACTAGTGGTTCCATGTTGATCATACTTTCCTCTTGCTTTATTTCGCTTTTGAGCTAATCTTTATGTATAGACTTGTTTTGGATAAGTTGGGAACCTGTAAATGCTTAAGCCACTCCCATTTGATAAGTTATGGGTGGTAGGTTGTTTGGCTTCCAAAGGTGATGGGAAACCTATTTTGTGTGGAATCTTCCCATGATTAGACCTTTGTGTTCCATTGATCATGTTTCTATTTTGAGTTTGTGGGTGTACCATGTTCCATGATTTTCCTTGACTTTTGGTTATGATTATGAGCAAGATGGTTCATGCCTCGCACGTGTAGACATTTTGTGGCTTCTATGCTTAGTACACCCTTTTTGTTGTGAGTCTTGTTTCATAACTATTTGGAAGGTTTCCTAAACAACCGTTGTACTTGTTTGATGTTGATTTATGTCAATGTTGAGTTAGCCCTTTTTTCTTGACCTTGTTTGGATGTGGATCCTTTCTTGTCATCTCCTAGCACAGGGGGTGGACCTTCAGGTCCACATGGTTAGGTGGAATGTGTTATGCACCCATTGGGTTCCCAGGTTGTGTTCGCGATACAGAAGCGGATGCAGACTTCCCAGAGCTCCACTTGGTTGAAGATTGGACCTCATTTTGTACCCTATTCTTCATTGATGTATCATACTTGTATTTGATATACTCTTGTCATTGATATAAGGGAAGCATTAAGTAATGCACTATTGTATTCATGATGTGTTGTATTTGTAGAAATATACTCCACCTTTGTAATATTGATCTATGACCTGAAATGTCATAATGAATATATTTTCCTCTCTTTTGTTGATAAGGGTTGTATGTCATCACTATGTAATCTTGGTTTTTATTCGCTTTCATTTTTGGTGAAATTTTAGGTTTCGTAATGCCAACCCGTGTACCCTAGAGGATGTAGAATGATGGATGTATCTTTTCATCGCTATTGATCATGGATGGATGTATGATTATGTTATCTTGTGAATGCATGCTTCTATTGTTAACTTCTGGGCATTATCTTTAACAATGTCTTGGTTGGGGACATTACGTGTAATGCAATCATGTAACCCAATGGGACTAGTTAGGTCTTGTCAGGCAACATATATTTTGATCATATTTTAATGTTTGTACATATTCACCTTATGTAATGTTTCACCCTTTAAAAAAAAAAAAAAAAATTAGTGTGGTATTTTGTTGTCCTTTGGGGTTCACATGTCGGGGTGTTACAATGTGGCTTTTTGTTACAATATTTCCATAGAATTTCACTATCTGATGATACTTATGCATTGACTAAATTATAAAAAATAAGTTTTATTGTGGTGATGAAAATTAGATATAGTTGTGTGATGACACATGTTGTGTTGGATTATGTACCTCAAATTCACTAGTTAGACCCTAATTTTGGCCATCACAAGTTTAGATAATTCCAAGTTATGCATTTTGCCTCTTATCATTGTCTTGTGCCAAGCCTGTGGCATGCTTGTGGTAGTGTGGTGTTACTATTGCCCTATGCATAGAACATAATAGAGTTGGTCGTATGGCAGTGCAACTAACCTATAGGGGTACACTAAAGGTGTTGGAGATACTTGTAGTTTTGTAGTGGGTGTTTGGTGTGTTGAATGTTGTAACCCGCTAGCTCGTGATGTGTTGATGAAACCCCTAGCTAGAGAGTGATGGTTATTTGTTTACTATTGATGGTTAAATGACAATTACTTGGCAGATGAATTAGACATCAGAGATACATGATGTTATCAAAGAGATCATGAAGGGAGTCTCTTTGATGGCCTGACATGATTAATGACAGTTGTGAACTAAACAATTGGTTTCCTAGAACTTAAGCAACCATGGTTGGATGTTGATTATACATTGTGATACTCTGCAACAGGAAAATTTTTGTTTTTTGATTGATTAGGTGATGTTCTACATTGTATGTTATACAATAATTATAACTGTTTGAGAGAACAACTCTAATTAGAATTTGTATATAAGGTTGATTAGTGAAATGTATGCTACTATGGATTGACACTTGAAATTGGAGTTTGTAACTCTATATGTAATCCTATTTACTATAATACAACTGGCTTTACTTGGTGTGTGTGGGTTTTTCTCTCATAAGGGTTTCCCACATAAATCTGGTGTGCAATTTTGTGTGTTTTCTAATTGATTTACTTGGTTGATTCTATTAATGTGCATCTTAATAATTTCTAACTCAAATAAAGTGAAGTTTTCTTCACTTCTTTGTGGATTTTGCATTTGGAAGGTGTTTTAGCACCGAGATTTCCCTACAAGTGGTATTAGAGCTATCTTGTTGTGTTATCCTTGTGGGTAGGGCTAGGCTTTTGTGCTAATTCTACTCAGTGGGAGTCTTGTAGAGAAAGTTGATTGTCTTGATTATAGATTGAGATGGAAAGCACATCAGGAAATATAGAAATTGAAAAGTTCAATGGCAACAATTTTGAGTTGTGGAAACTCAAAATGGAAGACCTACTAGTGGATAGATATATCTAGATTGCTATTTCTGGAACTAAACCCTCTAGTATGAAACAAGAAGATTGGGACCTCATAGATAGAAAAGATAGAGGATTGATAAGACTTTGTTTGGTTGAGTCTTTTCTCTTAAACATCCATGAGGAGAAGACTGCATCTTCATTATGGAAGAAGCTTCATGATATTTATTAGGGAAAGTCTTTGGTGAATAAGCTATTCCTGAGGAAGAAGTTATACTCCTTGAAGATGGAGAAAGGTGCATTTGTAGTAGATCATTTGAATTATTTTAACATGATTGTTTCGTAGTTGGTGTCTCTAGGTGTAAAGATTGATGATGAGGATTGATGTATGCTTTTGTTGTGTTCCTTGCCTGACACATGGGACCATCTGGTGATGGCTATAGGAAGTAAAACAACCACCTTTAAAATGAAATATGTGGTTGTTTTGTTATTGCTAGAATAATTGTGAAGGAAATATTTGGAGATGGCCAAGGAGGCCCTTGTTGTTAGAGGTAGATCAAATGACAGAAGTATGAAGAAAGATAAGAAGTCTAAATCAAAAAATTTCAAGAGAGATCAAAGACTCTAGGAAAGAATTCCAAGGTGAAATGTTGGAATAGTGGGAAAACTAGACATGTTCGGAAGGATTACACAGAGGAGAAAATGAAGAAGAAGAAGAACAACTCTTTAGATAATGATTATTCTCAAAGAAATGCAAATACCTTCATTGTAGCCTTGGAGACTCAAGCATTAGATGATGTCTGCCTAATTAACTTAGGAGAATCTTTTCACATGACATCTCATAGATATTGGTTCATGAAGTATGAAAATTATGATGGTGGAAAGGTGTACCTTGCAAGTGATTCATCTCTTGAAATTTGTTATCATGGAAGAGTCAAAATCCAATTTCTTGATGGAAGAATCAAAGGAGTTGATGGCGTAATGCACATACTAGGTTTGGATTTTAATCTTCTTTCTATTAGTAAGCTAGATGATGTTGGTGTGCAAGTTACATTCTCAAGTGGTAGCTGGAAGATGACTAGAGGATCATTGGTGTTGGAGAGGGGTGCATGAATTGGAACTTTGTACAAGTTAGACACACAAGTTTTTCAATGCAAAAATGCCTTTGAAAATTCAAGCAAGGTTGTTCATGTAGAGAAGGAGAACAAAGTTACTCTAAGTGAAAATTCATTGGAGGTGAAACTCATAGTAGAGAAAACCATGCTATGGCATCATAGACTAGGTCACATAGGAGAAAAGGGTTTGAAAGCCTTGAAAAATAAAACCGGGGTAGAAGGGCTTTTTGATTGTAACCTTGAGTTTGAATTTTGCAAAAATTGCATTTATGGAAAGCAACACCATGTTTCATTTTACTTTAGTCCTCATAGATCTTTTGGCATATTGGATTATGTTCACTCTAATGTATTTGGTCCATTAAATGTTCCTTTGTTGTTGAAGTCTAAATATTATGTCTCTTTTATTGATGATTATTCAAGAAGGGAATTTGTGTATTTTCTTAAAAGTAAATTAGAGGTGTTTAGTTAGTTTAAAGAGTTTAAAAACTTGGTATAAAATCAAACTACAAGGAAAGTTAAATGCTTAAGGATGGATAATGGTGGTGAATTTTTTTTACATATTTTGAGAGGTATTGCAAAGACCATGAGATTAAAAGGCATAAAACTAAACCTTAAACTCCATAGAAAAATGATGTTGCTGAAAGGTTAAACATGATGTTGATGGAAAGAGTGAGAAGTTTGTTAAGCAATGTTGGTCTAGAGCAGAAGTTCTCAGCTATGGTTGTGGCTACAACATGTTACTTGGTTAATCATTCACCTAGTTTTACTCTTGTTGAAAAAACACCTATGGAAGCATGGTCTGGTAAGAAGCCCTCTTTGAGACATATTTGTGTGTTTGGCTATGAGGCATATGCATATGTGTTGAATGAAAAAAGATATAGGTTGGAGAAAAAATATATTAAATGTGTCTTTATTGGATATGACATTGGTGTAAAAGGGTACAAGCATTGGAATCTTGTTACTGAGAAGGTTTTGTACAACAGAAGTGTAATCTTTCATGAGCCAAAACCTTCTATAGTTGATCTATAGTCATAGATAGACGAAAAAGAAAAGAAGGATGAAGTAACTAAAATTCCTCTAAAACTATATAAAGAAAAACTATGAATTCAAAGTGTACCTAAAATTGAGGAGAGATCTAGCAGCTCTAAGTGATCTGAATAGGAAGAAGAACCACAATCTCAACCTCAACCTATGAGGAGGTCTACATGTGAAAAGTGACAACTTGATAGGTATGGATTTTCCATGTTAGATTCAAACTCTGCCTATGGTTTGATTACTACCACTGATGAGCCTAGGACTGTAAAAGAGGCTATTAATATGTCTAATTCAAATTCTTTGTTAGAATCCATGAATGAGGAAATGGCACCATTCAAAAGAATGAAACCTAGGATTTGGTACCTCTACCTAAAGGTTGAAAGCTTGTTGGCTACAAATAGGTATTTAAGAAGAAGATTGGTCTAGATGGCAATGTGGAGAAGTATAAAGCTAGGTTGGTTGTAAAAGGTTATTCCTAGGTGGAGGGAATTAATTATGGAGAAATATTTTCTCTTGTAGCCAAGCTGACATCTATAATATTTCTTTTGTCACTTGTAGCTACATATGACTTAGTGGTTGAGTAGATGGATATGAAGATAGTGTTTCTCCATGGAGATGTAGAAGAAGAAATTTATATTTCCCAGCTTGAGCACTACATTGAAAAAGGTATAGAAAGTTTGGTTTGCAAGTTAAAGAAATCTTCGTATGGTTTAAAGTAATTATAGACACATAAAAATGACCTAGCCCTACAAGTTCTATTTTCCTCAAACTTCTTCCTAGCATAATTAAAATGTTTAATTATGTCCTATGGTCCACTTTCAACTATTAATTAAATAATTTATAATTATTTAATTAATTCATGTATTTTATTCTTCTTGATTATTTAATTAAATAAATTCCTAAATTTATTTAATTATCTTGGTCCATTAGTTTCCTCCTAATTAGTTAAATAAACAAACTTTATTCATTTATTTAAATACATCATTAATTCCTAATGTCTTTTCATAATTAAATAAATTCTTTAATTTATTTTATTATTGTCCATCTTGGCATTTTCCCCATTTTTAAATAAAATTATTTATTCAAAATGGTCCCACTTTCTAATTTTCACTCTTTTAGTAAATAATTTAAACTAATTATTTAATGTCACATGACCTCACCTTTTTTTGAATTAAATTTATTTTTAATTCAAAATAGCATTTTTCCTCCATAAATCAAGTAATTTCTAAAATTATTTAATTTTCGAGCTTTCTCTTTTTTTGTGCCATCCTTATCTCCTTGTCACATGCATTTTCAACTCTTGATTTTATTTTCTCAAGTCAAATCTTGTGCATTCATTTCAAATTTACCCTAATGTTTTTGAAAGAGGAAACAAATAGGTTTTACAGGGACCCAAAACCACAAAGTTTACAAACTAAAGATAAGGTAGTTAAAGACACCAAAAGCAGAAAGGTTGTAAAAACAACAACAAGAAAAGTTCACAGCCACCAAAAAATCCAGCGAAGGCCACAGAACCAAAAAACCAAACAAAATGCCAGCAACAACTAAATTTGGGTCTTTAATAAATCTGTAGTCTCAGCTTCCAACTCGTTCATATCCTAAACCCCCCTCTTTAAAATCTAAACCATCTGGGTAGTAGGAGGTGCTTTCCTTTTAAGGTTGTCACATGTCCTTTTTGAAATACCTTGGTCTCCATTCTTGCTTTTGTCCTTATTCTCTTCCAGATCGACGACCAACGAACCTTGTGTTTTTTCTAGCTTTTCAGACATAGCATTGATGATGATGGCATTGTGCCTTACCATTATATGGTTTTGTTCCACAACAATTTTCATGTTATTTTAAATTTTGATCATTTTAGCTTCCAAAGACTCGTACTTATCCTCAATGTCACCTTCTCTCGTTCTAGTGTTGTTCTTTTTCCATTTTCCTTCTTCGTTGTTGAGAGTGGCCAGCTTCAATTCCAGCTCCTGTGACTTGCTATACAAAGCCCTATTTCTTTGATTAAGATCATTAATTTCTTGATAGGCCCATTTCAAAACCCTCAAAATGTCACCAATGCCATTTCCTATAGAGGCAAGAATATCACCAGACTTAACCCGGTCTAATATGAGGTTAACATCATCTGGGTTGGGGGAGATAGGATATCTAGTACCATCAGCTCTGAAAGCGGCAGGAGGGGAGGGCCTAAAATTTATGCTAGCTTCAAGGTTCTCAACTTTGTCTTCCAAGGAGTCTGTAGAGTAGGAGACCAACTTATTTGTAGGGGAGCCCTTGAGAACAAGATTCTTTTAGGGGATAGCACAGTCAGGGTAGGTCTCAGGGTTAGCTTTATCAAGCTGGGGTTTTCTAGGCTATATTTTCTTACCAGACATCTCAGAGGACGGGTGGGCTTCAACAATTCTTGTAAGGCTGATTCTCTAAACCCCCACTATATGTGTCATAGTCCTCAAATGCCATGGAGGCAACAGGTTTGGATAAAGCTGACATACTTTGATAGTGTTCATATATTAACCTGATAAGACTAGGATGAAGAATAGGGTATCTCTTGGGGTTTTTCTTATGGTCCTCAAGGCTATTACTCAATGAACATGACAGGTAGTGAGGCAAATAAATTTGTACCTTATGGTGGAAGTGGTTAAGAATAAAAAAATGATGACCATACACTATGGTGAATCTCTTGTCCAAGGTGATATACTCCATTATAATACGAAGCACCTTTCTCCACAGTGCCTTGATGGTGTCAATTTCAAAATAGCTGTTGGAAATTTTAACCAGTTTCAATTTCTCCGTATCCTTCTTAGGAAATTTGATAACCGCCTCATAGAAAACCTTCTATCCTGATAAAACTTCACACCCTCAGTGGACATTCCAGTAACCTCCCCTATAATTTTCTCGTCCAACTTCACCTTTCTCCCAAAGAGAATTATTTCACCATTGTTCCAGTTCTTCTTAATGTAATTTGTGGCCATAGTATCAGGCCCGTGATGTTTTTCTAGAAGTGGAAACAACCCACCTCTTACAATCTGCTTCTAGACCTTATCATTCCTCGTGTGCAAATCATAGATTTTTGGCTCAACTCTTTTCCTGACCCTCCCATTTTCATTTTCACCTTACTACAGACTCTACCAGCATTGAGCACCTATTGCAGAATTACGCAGCCATTCCAATGCACCCACAAATCATGTCACTTTTTCTTCCCAGCTAAATAATATGACATGGCCCCATCAAATCTCTTGATTTCTATGTACTTGGCCTCTTTCCCTTTAATCATTAAATGTATTTGCATCTTTCCCATGTGTAACATCATAATCTAGTAAGGCCCTGACTTCAGTTCTCAATTCCCTACAATTCTACCACGTGTTCAGTCCTTATTTCCTTCCCCCTTCATTTGTAAAGTAATCCACCATGTTGTTAGCTTCCCTGTAGACATGTGAAACTTTTACTTTTTTGAACTTGGCTAGAAAAAAATTTGTTTCATCAATCCAATTCTTTATTGACCAAGAGGGGGGTCCTTCCTAGGTGACAATCAATGATATTTTTAGAATCCCCTTCTAGCCATAAATTTTTTATATTCAAATTATGAGCTAACTTTAAAACTTGAAAAGCTCCTATAGCCTCTACCACATGGTTGGTTTGATGACCTAGGGATATGGCCACAACCGCCATAAAATTACCATTTGAATCCCTTAACACACCTCCACTTCCAGTCATGCTCGAGTTTCCCTTCACGGCGCCATCAAAGTTTCCCTTATACCAACCATTTGGAGGAAAGTTCCAGCACACACCCTCCCTACTTTTCTTGGCTGGCTTGGAAGCTAAAGAAACATCTGTTTTAATATTCCAATCCTTAGCTATCATAAGATCATAGGGAGTATGCACCACTGCTTCAAGGTTAAAATATTTTTAGGGAATCACATTGAAGTTTTCCTTTATAAGCCTAAAATTTTTCTCTAAGGCATTATTCTCTGACATCTCCTTATCCCTGAAAGTCTATTATTACATTCTTTCAACACTCCCAAAAAAAAAAAGGGAATATGAATTCCCATAACCTTTGAATGAAGGGATTTTGAGTAGGGGATTTCCATTGTAAAAAGAAATCTTCAATGGTATGGGGGAACACCCGAGAGATATTCCAGAGGGCTAATAATTTTCCCCAAATTAAGGAAACAAATAGACAGTGGAGAAACAGGTGGTTGGCTAACTCTGCCTCACTTTTGCAGAGGTAAAATCTGTTGGGGATTTGAAATCCCTGTTTACAAAGATTGTCCACTGTAAGCACCTTATTCTAAAGCATAATCTAGAAGAAGATATTGACTTTAGGATTCAAGTGTTTAATCCAAAATTTTGACCAAAAGGGAGGGGGAGCTTGAGAAAGGGACAACAAAGAGATAGTCGAAGAGATAGAGTAGTTACCTAAAGGGTTGTCCATCCAAACAAGAATATCATCCTACTGGGATTGTCCCAAAATGAAAACCTTTAAGGAGGATAGAAGTTGAGCCAGCTCCTGACTTATCACTCTTAAGTTCACCCAATCCCCTTCATACCAATAATCTTTGACAAGCTCCCTGAAAGAAGCTTTGCATAGCTCTACCCATCTATTGAATTTTTCTATTTTGATAAGGGGTTCCTTAAAAATCCATTTATCCTCCCAAAATCTAGCTTGATTATCACTTCTAATGTGCCATCCTATCCCTGATTCCAGAATTTTTCTACCAACAATCATATCATTCCACGAAGTTGAGCCACGAGGGAAGATAAGAGAGTCCAACAAAGCTTTGAGGGACATATGTTTTACCATATATTTACTTCTTAAAATGTCTTTCCATTCTCCACCAGACGAGAAAGATCTCCATATTTGTTTGGCTAGAAGAGTATTATTTATAATTATAATTTTTCTAAGACCTAAACCCCCCTAAGGTTTTTGGTCTACAAACCAAATCCCACCTTATAAGAGGCATTCTCTTTCTTTCCTCCACTCCAGACCAAATTTTTTTTTTTTGATCTTTTCAATGGCCTCAGTGTATTTAGCAAGAATTTGGAAAAGGCTTAAAGCATAAACTAGGATGTTCTAAAGAGAGGCTTTAAGAAGTTGAATTTTTCTAGCTTGGTTCAGAAGAGCTCCTTCCCAACCTACCAACTTCTTTTTGAACCTGTCAACCAATGAACACCAAAAGGAATCTGGAGGTTTAAGGCATAACGAAATTCCAAGATAAGAAGAAGGTAAGGATTCCACTCTACAACCAAGGATTCTTGCAATCTTGACCTATCTATGCTCAAGGGTATTGAAGAAAAAAAGGGAACTCTTCTATCTATTGACCATCTACCCAGTCACCTTCTCATACATGTCTAAAGTTTTTTTCAAATTCTTAGCCTCATTCACCATAGATCTTCCCATCATCATAGTGTCATCAAAAAAATATTGGTGAGAAAAAATTAGATTAGTGGAAGAAGGACTAAGATCAACAAGAGACTTCTATTCAATCAATCTTTTAAGATTCCTTCCCAAGCTTTCAACCATTATTGTGAAAAAAATAAGTGAGATAGGATCACCCTATCTTAAACCTCTTGAATTTTGAAAGAATCTAGAAGGAGATCCATTCACAATAATAGATGTGGAAATAGTAGTAACCAATTGATTCACCAACTGAATGACTCTACTACTAGATCCAAGCCCCCTTAGAATTTTGAATAAAAACTCCTAATCAACATGGTCATAAGCTTTGGAAATATCCAGCCTAAGAAGAAACCCTTTAGTTTTAGATTCCACAAGTGAATGAATATTCTCATGGACTATGACTATAGAATCTAAGATTTTCCTTCCAAGTACAAAACCATTCTACTAAGGGGAAATCAATGAAGGAAGGATAGAAAGGATCCTTGAAGATAAAAACTTTGATATGATTTTATAGAGAGAGTTGCGAAGACTAATGGGTCTGAACGACTCAAACTCCATTGCCCCTAGTTTCTTAGGAATAAGGACCACAAAAGTAGCATTTAGTTCCTTAAGGAGCCTTTTGGATCCAAAGAATTCCCTAACAACATTCAGGACATCATTTTCAACAATATCCCAAAACCATTGAAAAAAGAACATAAGAAATCCATTAGGCCCAGGGGCCTTATTTCCTTCAAAAGAAAAGATAGCTTTCATGATTTCCTCCTTAGAGGGGATGGCCGCAAGCTTTTCATTATCTTCCCTATCAACAACCTTAGGGATATCCTCTAATAAAAATTATTAGTCATTTTGATTGATTTCCCCATTCACTGAAAGAAGGTTGTTATAGAAGAGGACAATTTGTTTTTTGATGTCTTCCTCTTCCTCAAATCTTGTACCATTAACTTCTATGAAAGAGATTCTATTGGTATCCCTCTGTTTATAAGAAGATAAATGGAAGTACCTTGTATTTCTATCTCTAGCTGAAAGCCACAACACCCTCAATCTATACCTCTAGAACTCCTCCTCTTTAGCTATTATGTCATGTAATTTCACCAACAACTCATTTTCTTTAACCTTGTTATTTTCAATGTATCCTTCCTTCTGAATTTTGTCCTGGATCTCTACAAGCTCCATTTGAAGTTTAGATTTAATACCAATTTTTTTTCCAAAGGATTCTCTTTTCTGTCTTCTTAAATTATGTTTGACTTCTCTTAGTTTTTAAGCAATTATAAACATAGTATTACCCAGAACATCAATATTCCACCGTTTCCTGATTTCATCAAAAATAAGGGGGTGGGACAACCACATTCTCTCAAATCCAAAGGGAGATTTTTTCTTCACCTTTATAGGATCTGCCACAAAAATTATGGGAAAGTGATCCGACCGTACTCTAGAGAGAGCTTTAATAGAGCATAAATATCTTAAAAGCCACTGATGAGAAATTAGAGTTCTATCTAACCTTACTTGAATAAGTTCCTTAACAATTCTTCTATTTGACCATGTATATTGAGCCCCTTGTAAGTCCATGTCAATCAACTCCTTATTGCTCATGAAGTCAAAAAGATAAGATTTACTCTCCTGATTCACCTAAGAGCCTCCAAATTTCTCCTCATTCAAAAGGGGAGTGTTAAAATCGCCCATTACTACCTAGTGGTCATTATCAAAAATCCTACGAAAAGCAAAGAGCTCATTCCACAAATATTTTCTAGCTCCTTTCGCATTGGGAGCATAGATATTTGATTAAATCTAGCTAAAGTTGTCTCTGATATGTGTGAATTTAGTAGCCACATGATTATTTCTCTCCAGCAAAGGTTCCCCTTTAATGAGTTTTTCGTTCCAAAAGGTAGCAATTCCTCATGACGCACCATCTGAACTATTTCCTTGAATCCCATAGTTCTAAAACATTTTGATCTTCTCCACCATTTCTTTGGACATTTTAGTTTATTGGATGAGGAGAATATCAGGTTTATGATCCCTAACAAAATTATGCAAAACATCCCTATTGTGAAGGCTATTAAGCCCTCTTATATTCCAAGACATAATCTTCATATCTTACCAAGGGATTGGAGAATCGTCAAAATGGTCTTTTGAACACCATCTGCTATGTCCTAAAAGATTTCATGCTCTCTCTTCCATTTACCCGATCTTCTACCTTGGCTAAGCTTAGTAGCCCCACAATCTTCCTTTGCTCTTGTTTTAGTAACAACTCCACTCGGAGTATTCTGATGTTTACTTTTCTCCTTATTTTTCTTAGAATGAGAGAGGACTTCTTCCCAATCAATATCTTCTTGGCTCTCCATCTCTCTGCCAAATTCCCATTCCTTATCTATATTCTTCTTTGCTCCCAACGGAGGGTATCCATCTAGCCATTCCTAAGCTGATTCAGATTATCACTCGAAAGTTCGGTGTTCTAGCTCTGATCCTCAAAGGTGTCCTTGAAAAAATATGGAGTTGTTTTTTCCCTGAGTTTAAGAGGGTCACTCAAAGGGGGCATTCAACAGAGGTAGTAGTTAGGATAGGAATGCCAATATCCAGAGACAAACCCTGGATAGGAATGGCTCCAATCTAGGATACCCATTTTCTTTTCCTTCTAATAAGATCTTAAGAGTCGTGGAAACAAATTCATCATCCCTTTTACCTTCCTACACACTCTCCAAATTTTTTTCATCATCTTCCTTAGGTCCAACATTATCTTCTGCCCCTATTTGGTGATTCTTCTATGCATTAGGATCCTTAGGTTCTATTTCATGATTAAAGTCAAAGGTATTCCTCTGAGTCTCATGTTTCCTTCTAGCCTCCTCATTAAGCATATTGGTATTGCTTGCTTGTCATTCCCCATTAGATTTCTTTCTCTAGACAGTCTTAGGGTTGGGCTGGTGGTTTTCTTTTTCTTTACTAGCATTTAATGGAAATTTCTTAGCCCAATGCCCCAATTTTCTACATTTAAAGCAGGCAAAGGGAATGGAGTCAAACTCAATAGTTTGCGTCAAGGTTCCCAACTTAGATTGAATATCTACTAAAGAAGGAAGGTCAACATTCTATGAAACTCACGTATAGATTCGAGCAAACACCAATCACTTTCTAGTTGTTGTCATAGGGTCAATAGACAGGAGCTCTCCAAAAGAACTAGCAATGCCAGTGGAAATGTCCTCATTCCAGTATTCCAGAGGGAGATCTGGGAGTCTAGGCCAAACTGGAACGTTCTACAAAATAGAGTCAAAGAGATCCAAATGAGAGGTCCACTTCTTGAGGGCCAGGGAAGATTTTCCAATGACCCAAAATCCACCACTCCTCATAGCCAAAATATCCTCCTTACAGGTGAACTCAAAGGAAAAGAAACCTCTAGGAAGAGCAGCCACCGTAACCTTCCCATTGGTTCTCCACTTATTTTTAACAAACTCCCTAACCACCTCAACATTTGGTCTAGGGCCCATGAACTTTCCAACCAGGACATTTTCCATCAAAGCAATATTATGATCAATAATAGGATTAGGCATAGAGATTGAAAACTTATATTTCACTAGGTCAAAAAATTTACTCACTAGAGGAAAAATTGATTTACCATTTGGATTAACAGTAAACAACGAAAACCAAGGTTTTCACTTTGCTCCTTCCCTATCAACAGTCCCTACCACTTCATTGGAAATTTCACCTTTTTCTCCCTTTTTTCCTTCAGGGTACCCCCCCTGTTTTGTCTTTCCTCAAGGGTGCACCTGAATTTTCTTTTCGGTGTCCTCATCAGATTCATCCTTACCTTTCTCCACACTCAAAACATGTGTCAATTCTTCTAGGGATTCATCAGATCCTACTCCATGGCTTGCTCCATTGTTTAAAGATTCGAAATCCTGCTTTTCCTACCCATGCTCCACAGTCTCGCCCATTGCAAGGTTATTCGTATAGTATTACAAAAGTTTTAAATATTTATTATTGTTATGGAATGGAACTTTGTACAAAACCTCCTGCTAATTCTGATATTTTAGAGGAAATCAACCACTACAAATTTACCCTAATGTTGCCCTAATTGTAGTTTGTCATATTGAATCTTATCCATTGAGTCTAGGGTATTTTTCAATCATCAATCTTGGTCATTCACCCAAAATTACATTTTGTATAAAATGGCAATTTCAGTCCCATTTTGCATATCTCATAATCTCTTAATTTCTCATTCTCTTGACTTCATACATTTTGGAATTTTCACATTTTGGCATATTTTAGGCTTATTTTATAGTTGCTTACTTGTTGCATAGCGTAGCATTTGTCATCAAATCCTTCAACATTTTGCTTAGGTCTTGGCATAGTCATTAGCTTGCTCACACA
This sequence comes from Sequoia sempervirens, assembly GCA_007258455.2. NCBI lineage: Eukaryota > Viridiplantae > Streptophyta > Pinopsida > Cupressales > Cupressaceae > Sequoia > Sequoia sempervirens. Next base: position 319,750,009 of record VDFB02353493.1, read on the forward strand.
AAATTTGAAGCAAAACTACATATTGCAACAAATAGAGAAGGTGTAATGGAGGTTAATCATGGAGTTTGAAGATATTTGGTGAGATTATTCCTTTTGTTTTCATATTTTACCCCTATGTGATTCATTATTTACTTTGGGTTTTGTTTATTTATGCACTAATCAGCTAACTTGAATATTTCCCATAGTTACATTGGTGAACCTAGTGTGAACCCAATAACTGATTTTTAGATCAATATTTTGATAATTTTGAGAAATTTTGGAGTTGGATCATTTTTGTTGAAAGTTTTGCATCATTTTGGGACAAAATGCTAGTTTTCAAAGATTTGGCCATATCTCTCAAACTGCTATACATTTTTCCACAAAAGAAATTTTGCAAGTTGGGGACAATATCAAATGCTTCCATTCCAAAAATCATATTTTTTGGAGTTGTTTTTAATTTTTTATATTTTTTTTGTTATTTTTCATGAAAAATCAATTTTGAGAGAAAATTATAGAATTTTTCATATTTCTCTACATTTATGGAAATTTCTTTGAATTTTAATTGGTGTCTATTCATTTTGTTTTTAAGTTGAATTTAAAATAATTAGACAAAAAATAGATTTTTAAAAATTAGAGTTTTACAAATATATGCTTATATCATACAAACGGTTGCATATCTTTTCACAATTTTTCTTTTGCAGATTTAGGATGATGTCGGATGCCTTCAATCCAAAAATTAGAATTTTTGGACCTGTTTTGAATTTTTTAATAATTTTTTTAGTGATTTTTCATTAAAAATTAATATTGGGTGCAAAATAACAATTTTTTTGGATTTCTTTACATTTTTGGAAAGCTCTTGAAATTTCAGTAATGGTCTATTCTCTTTTTCTTTTAAATTTTTATGCAATTTTTTTTTCCAAAAATCATATTTTTCTTGACTAGCTAACCCACTAATATTAGTGATCAATTATCTTGTTAAGGTTTTGGCTTTGTTGTTGGTTTTGTGAATTTGCAAAAAAAAAGAAAAAGAAAAAGACAAATAGGATCAAGTGGACAAAAAAATTGGAGGTAAAGAAATTCTAGGTGCACACATTCCATCTTTCATCTCTATTCATTGCTTGTCAACACACTTCAATTTAGGTCTTTAGAATAACATCTTGTTTGTCACACATTTGGATTTGGGGGTTAAAAGAAACATCTTGTTTGCAATAAAACTTTGAAATTGGACTTAAAAAAAACCGTTGTCTTCCATCACACATTTTGACATTGGGTTAAAAAGAACAAGTGCTTCCATTGTTTTCTTACACACATTTCATTTCTAAAGGGAAATTAGCAACTATGAGTGTCAAGTGTGTGTCCTCCAAAACACCTCACTTTGTTCACTTTTGTCATACTCTTCTTAGGAGGCATAGTTGGAGCATACACCCCTCCAAGGGACAACCTCAATCAAGGTGTGAATCCAAAGACACACCTATCTGGGAGTTGAAATCTTGTCACTCTTGTCTAAGATCCAAAGAACTTTATACCTTTGGGAAGTGAAGGTGAAGGGTGGGTTACCCCTTTCACCCAGCTGTTTGGTAGGATTTTTCTTTCAAATCATCCCTAGTCAACCTTGTACATCCTATCTTGAGACCTAATTGGCCATACCCACTTGACTAGCATTAGGCTTGTTGTTGTGTATTCAAGTGTTTTCTTAATCATAACTTTCAATCTTGAAAGAAAAATTTATCATTGTGTTTGGTGTGTGTGTTCATACATTTACATGTGAAATCTTGTCTTTGATATTTCCCAAGTCAAAATTCCAATAAAAACTTGCTACATCATCCAAATCATCCAATCTTTTCATCCCACATCATATCCTAATCATCATCGTCTCTTTAATATAATCAACATCATTTTACATCATGCCAACATTAGAATACCTAGCATCCCAACTTTAAAACCTCCTTCAAAAACTTCACCAAATATCCCAACCCCTAGACCACCAAACCATACAAAGACTTCAAGCCCTCTTCCAAAATTTTCAACAAATTAAATCACCTCAAATCCAACACCTCCTAGCTCAATCCAATCAATTAATTGCCACTTGTCAAATCCAACAACCAAAACATCATCCCTTATCCATTCATTATCAACCAATGGCACCACAACCTTATGCACCATCTCTTTCCACCTCATACCAATCTAGTCCTACTACTTCTTTGCATGTCAATGTGACATCAACCTATCAAGCCACATCACAACAAATAGATGTGAACTTAAGTTCTACCTTGAAACAAGGCCAAACTTCCTCATGTTCTAATGCAACCATTGACAAGGGGAACACTAATCTATGTCATGCACCCTATAAATTTATCATACCACCATCCAATCAAATTTCTATCCCTAATCCACCGTGTCTTAGTCCTAATCCATTGGCCTCTCCACCTTCTAACCTATTGAGGTTTTCATTATCCCCACCATCATCTAATTCTCCATCAAATTTATTCCCTAAATTCAAACATTTCAAACTAAACCTATGGCATTACCCAAATCCACCCATCCACCTCCAAAGGATGTCACCCAAGGGCTACAAGCAAGGAACCAATTTTCACTAGTATACTTTAACATACAAAAGAGTCCTCAAACATCATACCAAGTCCTTCAATCCAACCATGTCATCCAAAACCTCTTGATTCAATTCAAGAGTCTCCCCTCATAAGACCAAGTCACCCTCTATCATGCTCCTATGTTGTTGACCATCAAGATAATGTCAATTCTCTCCATGAGTCACCCCCTTCCACTTCCATTCAAGCAATCGAAGATTTATGTCAAGATCATTATCCAAAGCATGGGGAAACATTAACCTCTCATTCTAATCAATATATAGGCCCATCTAATGATACAACTCATAACATATATGGTCCTATTTATGCTCAATCTCTCCTCTATGATCTTACCTATGATCAAGGAGGCCATCATGATCCTCTTAGCCAAATTTATACATTTTATGGTCAAGATCCTATCACTTCACCTATCCATGAGCAATAAACCTTCAATACTCCTATCCACCCACTACCTAACCCTATCCATGATCAATCAACATCCACTTCCCTTGATAAGACATATGCCTCCCAAGCACCCATAGAATATCAAACAAATACCTTGGATCTAAGAGGACACAATTCTAATCAAGATCCTAATGATCTTCCATCACCCACTATCAACCCCATTGCAAGTCCTCCATCATATCATATTGGTCTTTACACCCTCATTCATGAATTTTCCTCCTTAGAACAACAACAACCATTATCTTCCCTTGCTTCAGTTTTGCCATCCAATAATAAACTCATGTCTAGTGTTCCACCTACACCTAGTCCCATTGTCCATTGCATACTCCAAAACATGAACCACCAAGGTAAATGTTTAGACCTTCACGAACAAGGTATTTTGGATCCCATGCATGTCAAAGTCTCTCTGTGCTCTTATGGCCTTGGATATACACCCCAAGGACACAAATCTCAAGATGTTGGTATTTCCTCCATGCATCCTAAGTCCACTTTCCATCATGAATCCTATCATACACCTAAAACATATGTTGCCATCCCTCCTCCATTATCCTACAAATGTCAAAAGCATGTGACCATACACCTTCCACCATCCAATTTCCCACCATTGCTTCCAACTCCTAATATCCCTCCATCTAATCTACCTCCATTACTCCCAACACCTAATATCTCCATTACACAATCCCCTTATCCATCCATCCATAACTCTTTTAAAAATTCTAATCATGGTAAAGAAATGCATACATTATTTACACATGAAGCTTCCACTCATTCCACCATACCCATGGGATTAAAAAGAAAAAATTTCAATGCCTCTACCTATAAAGCCAAAAATCCTAAAAGTCCTCATGCCTTAGGGCATCAATGCAAAGAGTCGAAGAAAAATAAATTCAAAAAGTTATATAAGTCCATACTTCCAAAATTAAAGGCCAAAAACTAAAATGGTTTGGGTCCCTAAGAAAAAGGAAAGAGATTCAAATGAGGCATCTACATCACAAAAATCCCAACCATCCACTTCCACCTCATATTCCCACTCTGTTCAATAATCTCATATTCCCTCCCACAATAAAAATAAAAATCATAAAAATACTAGGTATATGTGGCTACCTAAAGCATTCCATCATCCATCTCCTAAGAAACATCTCCATTGCTTCCTACACCTCATCCACATCAAAAGATTCAATGTTTATCATAGTGTGTGCAACCATTGGTCATGGTTCCCTTCCATTTCACAACAATTCCACATACCTCCATCTCTTCACCCCTCACTCATTATCCTACATATCTCCACCACCACCTTCCTATGGTCCATTCTTTTGGCTAAGCCTCCTCATTCATCTTTGCATAAGTCCCATATAATCCCTATCATCTTCTCTATATAATACACATCATAATCCACTATTTTCCTCCATAATCCACATCATAATCCATCATCTACCTACTCCATCTCCCTTTCATGTCATCCCTTACCAACATCTATGAGCATAATGAAATTTGACATGGTCCATGTGATGGCTTCCATTTATAGTGGGAATACCACCTTTCATGGAACTAGACACTTGAGTCCCTCATATCCATATTCCCCTCTATTAAAAAAGGTGAAAAAAATGAAAAAAAAAGGTCAAAAAAAGTAAAGAGAAATCCCTTCGTCCAACAGTGAAAACTTGGTAAATAGGTGCCCTGGATAAGTACCATGATGAAAACCTTGTAAACAAGCATCATGTGTATGTTGATCTTATATGTCACTTACACTTGGGGGCACAATATATCATCTATACAACCTGTCATTTTCATGTCATGTCATTCTATCTTACCATCATACCATCTTTAGCCATCATACATACCTATCATATTGAGTGCACTTATCCACTCTTCTCCTTTTGATCTTGATGAATATATATGCAAAGTGTTGAAACATGTTCTTTGGATATCTTTTGACATACCTTATCCTTTCAAACAAGCCTATCATTATCATATTGTCATAAGATTTATCATGAAAAAATCCTAAGTATTGTACCAAGAATGAGGCATGTTATTCCTATGCAACATAGTCTTTGGAGATCACATCCTTGCTCTCTTATGATGCATACATCCATTCCATCCATCCATCCATCTATCATGAGCCTTTTTTCCCTTATCCTATCACCCACCCTTCCATCCATCAATCCCATATATCTCCTTGCACCTATACTTGGTTTTCCCTTGTCATTGGTTTCTAGGACAAGGGCTACCAAAATTTTAATCCATTGGCATCTCAAAACATTTCAAAAATCCAAAAAAATAAAAATAAAAATAAAAATATTTTTAAAATCCAAAAAAATAAAAAATCTCAAAAATCCAAAAAATTAAAACATTTCAAAATTGAAAAAAGTCAAAATATCCCCAAAAATACAAAAAAATAGAAAAAGATCCTAAAAAAAAGACAAAAAAATCCAAGCAATAAAATCACACCAAATCATTTCTTCCAATCAATTCTTCAAAAAAATTCAATGCATCAATTCAAATCCATCAAATCAATCTTCGAATTATCAATTAATCAATCCAATCACATCAATTCAAGATTCTATTTAATTCATCACACCCTTTCATCCAATCAAATCATCAAATCAATCAACATATCATTCCAAACCACTTCTTCAACTCAAATCAATCATCAATTGAATCATTTCAAGCAATAATCAAAACGCAAGTCTATCCTTACCCATACCAATCAAGTCGATCAATCTTGCCAAATTATCCAATCACATCCTTTGGCCTTGATCCTAATCTTGTTGTAAACCCAATCAATCAAATCCAATCAGTCAATTATCAATCATCCTTGTGTTGATCTAGGGATATGTCTTTCCCCACAATGACAACACTATCATCATCTATCATTATCAATCAAATTCAATCAATCAATCAATCATCCTTGTGTTGATCTAGGGATATGTCATTCCCCACAATCACAACACTATCATCATCAATCAAAACCAATCAATTAATCATTGGTTTACAACTTGACAAGAGCAATACCTTGTTTGTTTTTGTATCATTTGTGCATGCTTGTTTTCTTTCTTATGTGCGTTATCATTTTTATCTTGCATTTGCATCCAATACAAATTATTCCAACTAATATTCATATCTTGTATCTAGACAAGGTTGTATTACATTGGGGCATGAGACACATCATCACCTTGGTCCTTATACCTTGGTGCATCATCTCTAGTGTTACATCAAACATCATGGTTGTTCACTTTCTTGTAGCATAACATATCATTCATCTCCATCATCCACTTCTTATATTGCATCATTCATCTCATCCCTCATTATCATTTTATTTTGAGAGCATACCCATGTTTGTCCAACCCACCTATTCGTTGGAGGGGGCATCATCATCCCATCATCATCCTATTCTTATATCATCACCATCCTGCTCTTATTTCATCATCATCACATCTTTCTATCATCATCCATTTTCCTCTATCCACACCTTAGCTTATTTGAAATGATGGTACTCAACACAAAGCTCATCATCTCGAACATCATCTAAAAGAGGGGCAAATTGTAGACACTAAAATTTTTCCTAGGCTTGCAATTTCTAAATTCTCCATCATTTCCTCTTTTTTCGTTGATAATTAAACAATTTTAATTATTTAATTATTTTCTAAAGTCAGAATTCTTCTATTAATTAAATAATTTTAATTATTTAATTACATCACTAATTAAATCCTCTTCTTTCTAGAATTAAATAAATTCTTATTTATTTAATTTTTGTCCACTTCCCACTATAATTAAATAATAATTTTAATTATTTAATTATTCATTAGCCTCTTCTCTCAAAAATTAAATAAATTTTATTTATTTAATTTGGTCCACTCTCTTGAATTTTGAATTAAATCATTATTTAACTCAAAATTATTCCTTTTGTCACATTCCTCTATAATTAAATAATTATTGTAATTATTTAATTATTCATTGGCCACCTAAATTAAATATTTTATTATTATTTAATTTCTCCTATCACCTCTTTATCCATGCCAATCTTATCTTCCACATCAAATCTTATCTCTTAACATCTCATTTAATCGTAGCCCTTGATTGAATTATCTCATAATTCAACCTCAACCCTTCATCTTTATCATTTGCCCTAATTTTTCCCTAACCCTATTTCATACTACAACTTTCAATATTAGCCATCGATTAAGACATCTTATTGACATCCAATCTCAGCCATCAATCCAAATCATACCTTGTCTATAAATCAACCCTCTCATAAGCCATTCTAGGGGGTTGATTCTTCAAGTATCCTTATGCTGCCAAAATCATTCTTGAATCATTCTTCCATTTCTATCTATCATAATTCATCTTTCATCTCCATCTCAATGTTATGCTACTGAATTGAGCAACCAACATATCAAATCAATTGAATAATTTATCCATCATTGTGTCTATTTGAGGTATTAAATATTTTGATTAGGTAATGGATGTTATTGTTTTATCATTTTTATTTTATCCAAATTTTTCATATACTTTAATCACCTAGAATGTGGTACCAGAATTTTGGCACTTTTATGTTATCATTGGGATTTGTATGATCAAAATTAGATCATTGTGTGTACTACAAAACTGAAAATGATCATTTACTTATTATTGCCCTATATGTGGATGATATGTTATTCTTTGGGAATAGTAATAATATGATTTATGATCTTAAATCTCAGTTAGCATAGTTTGAAATGAAAAAATTAGGTGTAGCAAGGTATATTCTAGGTATGGAAATTAGAAGGGATAGGGGAAGTAAAAAAATTTGGCTCAGCTAGAGCAATTATATTATTTTTTTCCTTGAGAGATTTACTATGACATATTACAAGCAATTAGTTGTTCTAGTATTACAAGGAATGAAGCTATCTATAGAAGATTGTCCAAAGTCTCCTATTGAGATGGAGGTGTTGGATATTGTTGGATGTTGTGGATGTGTTGCTGATATGTGGTTGCCATTGATGTCAACACTATTAGAATTTTGTGTATCTATTGTTGTATATGTTGAGGATATTGAGAAAATTATAAGAAAAAGTGTTCTAGGTTCCTAGTGGAACTGTGCAAGTCATGAAGGTATTTTGTTCTATACGTAAAAGATTAGTTGATGTGGATCGAAGGGTTTATTGTTGAGTATGTCTAGATCATCTACCGGAAGTTTCAGAGGTCCGCGTGAAGTTTTGTGTGAGTTATGGTCTGACAGTGTTTTGTTGGTCTCTGTTAGTGTTCCTGAATGAAGGTTGTGTGATTTTGGTTAACTCAATTATTGCAGATGCTTCTCTATTGTTTCTTGGTGTTCTTAGATGTCTCTATTTCATTCTCTATCTTTGTTGTATGTCCACTTGATCTGGTGAGCTCGTGATTGAAGGTTTTTTCTTGCGCATGTTTGGTTTCTCATGTTCTTGGCTGACATGTTGATGATAGTGTGTTGCAGATGTTCGAGGTGAAATTAATTAAAGTATTTTTGTGTTGGAGATATTAATTTGGTTCTAAACTATGTTGTGGCTGACCTTAGTGGGTTCACATTAAAATTTAGCTATTAATCTAGGTCGACATTGCAAATATAATTTATTTTTCTTGGCTGACCATGTTGTGATGAAATATCCTATAGTAGATATATAAGAGCGATTGTGTGATGGATGGATAGTATGCTTCATGTGCTCCTATGTGCACATGTGTGAATATCACTATTGAGAAGAGTGTGAAGAAGATTGTGTGAAGTGTGAAGAAGTGTTGAGCTTAATTGGAACTATAATCAGGCTTGAGTGGAAGCTATTTTCTCAGTTCATACCCTCTGGATTTTTAATCCAACTTTGTTGGGAAATGAGCCCCTTTTGTAATTGAGCAGTGAGCTCTAGGCAGTGTACCTGAATGCAGGTGCATTCCTCTTATTGTTTTTCATTATACTTTTAGCAGGGTCTAATCTTGTGGACTAACATCCACCATGGTTTTTCCTCTAACAAGGTTTCCACGTAACAAAATATTGTTGTTCTTTGTCTCTTTGATGAGTTAAATTCTTATGGTTAATTGTTCATTCATTAGATCTGAGATTAAGGATAAGTTAAGTTACAAAAAAATTAAGTTTATGTGACAACTGATTCACCCCTCTCCCTCTCAATTGGTTGTCCTTGTTTTTCCAACAATTGGTATCAAAGCTAGTTCCTCTGAAGAATTCTAATAGCTTGAGGTGATTTGGGATGGCAACATTTAAGAAGGATAGTCCTAGATTTGATGGCACCAACTACTCACTATGGAAAGTTAGGATGAAATTTCATCTACAGTGCATTGGTGATGCTTATTGGAAGATTACAAAAGATCAATATACTATTCCTTAGAATGGTCCCTCCTCTACTGATGAGATCAAAGATGCTGAAAGTACTACTAGATCTATGGAAGAATTGGTGAGAGCTCTAATAGATTCATAGTTGGCTAATGTGATAGGTCTACAGATAGCTCATGAGATGTGGATGAAGTTGGAAACTTTTAATGAAGGAGATACACAGGTGAAGATGGCTAAGCTACAAAGCTTAAAAGGAAAGTATGAGAATCTGAAGATGGGTGAAGATGAAAATATTACTTCTTTTATGCAGAGAGTAAATGAAATAGTGTTATGTATTAAATGTGCCAATGGTTCAGTGAGTGAGGATGAAACTTTGGCTAAGATACTCAGATCCTTGCCTCCTTCTTACAAAATGAAGGTTCATGCTATTGAGGAATTTATGTCTGTAAACAAGATGTCAAGAGATATATTGATAGGGAAGCTTGTTGCTTTTGAAATAAGTTAATTTGGTGAATCTACACCAAAAACTAAATTTGCATTCAAAGCTATTGTATCTAGAAGTTACAGGCAAAGATATAGTATGGGAGAGAGCTCTAAAAAGATATCTAAATATGATGAAGACCTAGAACAACTTGAAGAAAAAGAAAGATAAGTACAAGAACTAGAAGCACTGATTGCAAAGCAAGAAGGAAGAGGAAAAGGTAAGTATGAAGATGTATTTCCAATTAAATGTTATTCATGTAGTAAGATAGGTCATTTTGCATCAAGATGTCCTGAAAGAGTTCCTTGGTCTAAGCCTAGAGAACCTAGATTCCAAAAGAGATGCTACTTTGCTAAAGAAGTAGTAACTGATGACGAGTTTGATAAAGATGATGGAAATGAAGATGAATGGGCTTTCATTGCTACCATTAAAAATAAAACTGTTCCTACTAAATCTAATGAAGATAAGAAATCTCTTATAGCCCAAGTTGAGGAGAAAGATGAGTGAGTCATTGATAGTGGATTCTCACATCATATGATAGGTGATAAAAGAAATTTTGTGAGTCTAGAGAAGTATGATGGTGGGGTTGTAAGATTTGGAGATAACAATTCTTGTGTGATTCGTGGAAGAGGTTATATTAGCCTTGGTGGTAAGGAAAACACTAATGATGTTCTCTATGTTGAAGGCCTAAAGCATAACTTGTTAAGTGTTGGATAGATGGTACACAAAGGATATGATCTACAATTCAAAAATGGAAAATGCAAGATTTGTGAGAGTTCTAGAAATATGATTGCTACTGGTGTGCAAACTAAAGGTAATATTTTTCACTTGAATACTGCTAGTGGAAGTTGTTTAATTACTCACTTAGATGAAAGTTGGTTGTGGCATAGGATGTTGTGTCATGTAAACTTTGAGAACATCATCAAGATAAGTACTACTCAAGTAGTAAGAGATCTGCCTAGGTTAGTGAAGCTTGCTAATGGAATCTACAAAGAATGTCAGATGGGTAAACAAAGTAGAGTCTCTTTCTGGAGCAAACAATTTCATTCAAATAATGTGTTGGAACTGCTACATACTGATCTTTGTGGTCCCTCTAGAGTTAGAATTATTCATGGAGAAAGTATTTTTATGTTGGTCATTGATGGTTACTCTAGACTGATTAGGGTTTCCTTTTTAAGAGAAAATTGTGAAGCATTGGACAAGTTCAAAAGTTTCAAGGCCATGGAAGAAAATGAAAAAGGTTTGAAAATCAAATGCCTGAGATCCAACAAAGGTGGTGAATTCATTTCAAAATATTTTAATTCTTATTGTGAAGAACATGGAATTAAAAGATAGTTATTTTCTCCTCGAACCCCTCAACAAAATGGAGTTGTAGAAAGAAAGAATAGAACAATTTTGGATGCTGCGAGAATAATGATGATGGAAGGGATTGTGTCTCAGGTGTATTGGAGTGAAGTAGTAAGCACTGTTGTATATACTTTGAATCAGGTAAATGTGAATGGTAATTATAGTAAGACCCCTTATGAATTATGGTTCGGTTACAAGCCTATTGTTAAGTATTTCAAGATCTTTGGAAGAAAATGTTATAGCAGGAGAGATGATGATATAGGAAATTTTGATGCTAGAAGCAATGATGGGATCTTCCTAGGTTACTCCATAAAGAGCAAGGCATACCAATGCAATAACAAAAGATTGAGAAAGATTGTTGAGAGTGAAAATGTTAGAGTTGATGAGGACTCTCTCAAATTATCTAGACAATGCAATTACGATTTAGATGAAGACAACTCAAATCAAGGGAAGAACACTATAACACTGAATCTACATCAGATTATTCCATATGTTTCGATGAAGCAACCACAAGTTGTTCTGGAAAATCAAGTCAGTTAGGAAGCATAGACAAGTGCAAGTGTAGAAGAAAGTTCATAAGACATAAAAGTCCAAGAAAGTACCAAGGCTCCAAGGTATGTAAAGCTGAATCACTCTGAAAGTCAAATCACAGGAGATAATAGCAAAGGAGTGCAAACTAGAAGAAAAATTGTAGAAGAATATTTTCTAATTTCCAAGATTGAACCTATGAGTGTCATTGAAGCCTCTCAAGGTGAACACTAACTAGAAGCCATGAAAGAAGAATTGACACAGATTGAAAAGAATGACACATGGACACTGGTTCCTTGGCCCAAAGACAAGAATGTGATTGGTACTAAGTGGGTATTAAAACCCAAGCTAAATGAGGAAGGTGAAGTGGTTTGGAATAAGGCAAGACTAGTATGTAAAGGGTACTCTCAAATGGAAGGTATTGATTTTGAAGAAACCTTTTCCCCTGTTGCTAGAATTGTAGTAAGATTATTTCTTGCTTATGCTACTTATAAGAACTATAAAGTCTATCAAATGAATGTAAAGTCTACATTTCTGAATGGGGAACTAGAAGAAGTGTACATTGAATAGCTAGATGGATTTCAGCTAAAAGATATGGAAGATATGGTTTCCAGATTGAAAAAAGCTTTGTATGGACTCAAGCAAGCCCCCAGAGCTTGGTATGCCAGATTGGACAAATATCTACTAAATCTTGGATTCACTAAAGGTATTGTTGATAGTAACTTATACTTAAAACTAGACCATGATAAGGAGTTAATCATAGAAGTATTTGTTTATGACATCATTTTTGGTGGAGATGATAATCTATGGATGAAGTTTGCTGATGAGATGAAGAGTGAATTTGAGATGAGCATGATTGGTGAAATGAAGTTCTTTTCGGGATTGCAAATTACACTGTTGGACTAGGGGATTTTCTTATCTTAGTCCAAATATGTGAGAGAACTATTGAATATGTTTGGAATGGAATACTCTAATGGCACTCTCAAATTTTGCAAATTTGAGATGCCCATTTCAAAAAAATTCCTCTACACTTTCAGAAGTGCACCTGATTAATTTTCCTGAGTGACCTACTTTGGAGGGTCATAATTTGAAGCTCATTGATTTTGGTGCAAAATCCATTTGTAAACTCACTCATGTGTCCTATGTGAGTATGTATGTCAATTTTTAGCTTCCCATGATGGGTTTTGTCAGGGTTTCAAAAAGTGAAGCTGGAGGGTTGTCACTATTCAACTGTTTCCAAACGTTCAATTCTGCAAAGTTGCCTCCTATTTGAGCTTGCATTTTGCAACTGGTTGATCGTCATTCCAAAAAAATTGTTGCTCTATATTCTCCATACCATGATGAGCTCACATGTCCAATTTCAGAGCCTCACGAGTGGATTTTCTATTTTTAGTAGATCAAAACCAAATGGAATTTCTCCAATTTTGTACCTACCTTTCCAGAAACCTATATGAGAGGCCAAATTTGAACTTCAGTATTTCATGGAGATTGATGATTGAATCTAATCCCTCTTACACATATATTCACTACGCCGAAATGAGCTAGTGTGTCTGGTGGCAGCTCACCAGTAGTTGATTTGGTATTTTTCCAATGAGATGATTTCATCAGTTTCAATTGGTTCAAAACACCTACATGTTGCAAAAAGTTCAATTGAGCAAATTTGACAGTTAATAAATTTTTCCTTGTGATGGATTTCTCCAATTGGTCCTTTGCATTGAATTCTCTGGATGAATGGCTACATTCCTGTAAGTTTTGGTGGCTCTAGGAGGTTGTTTGACTAGTTTTCAAAGCCAATTCCAAAGACAATTTGTCTAGTTTAGCACATTTTACAAATGGGTGAAAAAGCAAGTTTTAAGGAAAAAAAAATCATTTTTTCATTCCAGATGCATCCCAAAGTTGCCTCGGATCAATTGAGCATGAAATTTGTATGAAAACAAATTTTTTTTGTTGGGCCCAAATGGGGACCCAACTTATGTTACATAAGTATTGTTGGTGAGGCCTATAAACAGAATCTAGTAACAGTTTCCTCATTTCAAATCTCCTATTGTGATGAACAAAATGGATCAAGTATTTCAAGTCCCATTGGCATCATACACTAGAAGGATCAAGAGGCATTCAACAGGAGATAATTGACAGATAATTATGGTAATCACTATAGGCCATTTTATTGGAATTCAACTAGATACTCTTGAAGCTTACATAGCATGCTTTAGGGATTGTCAAATCTACTCTTGATTTGCAATGAGTAGATGTTACATTGATGATTTTAAACTCTGAGTATTATACTAGTGCATGCATTCACCTGGATAAGAGGAATTTTATTGGTTGAAATTGGTCAAGTACCTGAGGAATTTGGGTTAGATCAGATGTATCATTCACCTTTCTCTAGTTGTAGTGATATTTTATCCTATGATAATAAGTTGCTGTCAGAGGATATAGTAAACTCAGAATTGATATATTTGACTTATGTTTTATGTGCCGATTGATTGAAGAAGTTTTCAACCACTCAAATATTGTAAAGAATATATTGATGCAAACAAATGGTGGTAGCCATCATCAAAATATGCACATGATTGAAGGATTTGATGCCATACTCTAAGTACTAGTGCGGGGTTCTAAAACTCAATGTTGCGCATAAAGGAGAAGGCTTACAAAATGTATTTTCTAAAGAAACTTTAGAAACTTTGAAGCAAATGCATTTGGTCGATGTAGGAAAAACTCTATACATCTAGCTCAAACCATATTATGGGCTGTATGGTGGTGACTTGAATATGGGGAAACATGGACAGCTATAATCATTTAGAAATTGCAAACAATAAGCCAACTGGAACACCATGTTTATAGGTTACCATAGCAGATAAATGTCACCTCATGGAATGCTATCGAGCCATTAATATGGGTCTTCTGATATTTTGTAAACCATTCAAATGTAACACAACAGTCATATTGGGTGCAGCCAAATGGAGGAAGCTCTAGCAGATGTGAGGGCGCCACTCAGCATCAAATGCATATGTTGAAAACAGTTTAAAAATTATGGATTGCAAATGCAAACAAAGACACACAGCTAGTATAGGAGTGTATACCAAGCCCGCGCACACATTGCAGGATCTGTTCAAAATGAATTTGTTGAATAGTCTTTTGAAACTTTCAAGGCACATAGCAGAGTTTATGAAGCAGCCATAGGAAGCAGTCATGCACCAATGAAGAGAACACCAGCATGGAGAAAAATCAAGGTGTACATCATAGTGGATGGAGCTCGATGGAGCTTGATGGGGGCAGATCTATTTGTAAAGGGAATTAAGAAGCCCGCATGCATGGAGAAGGAACAAACATCCATCAAAGCATAAAGGAATGCCACAGGGGACACACTCCATAATGGACAGGTCTTTAGAAACTTTGAAGCAAATGCATGAGAAAGTGTTGTGTTTATAGTTTAAGTATTTTGAAAATGCTTTAAGGAGGGTCAACACATGAAACAAAGGATGTCATGGCCATATGAAAGGAGGCTCAAAGGCCTTAGTAAGAGCAAACAACGTACTAAGTTTATAAAGTGACTATCAAGTGATGGCATAAGTGAAAATAGTGAGTTGAAGGGTGAGGGATATGCCTATAGTGAAGGTGGTTTTCTCAAAAAAGTCCTCTGAAACTCTCAATCTTTATTTTCTGCAGCCACCATGAATAGAAGAGTTTGCAAAAGGCTGTCGAGCAGATGAAGGGAAGGTGAAATTAGGGAAAAGCTAAATAGGTGAAAGACCAAAGGAGAATTAAATGAATCCGACAAAGGAGATCAAGGATGAAAGTGTAGCCAGATCACAACCACACCCCACTAGCTCGCGCCTTTGAGGTGCATGAAATTTAAATCCAACAAGATTAGCAAGAGAGCTCCACATGGCACGTAGGCCCAGGCTTAGTCTTTAGCGAGCGGGTGGGTCTTCAATGCACGAGAGTAAAATATAAAATAAGCCCAATGAAAATAATCAAAAAACATTCCACAGACAAATGTTGCTAGGTGATTAAAATGCATTTTATGCGGTGGGTCCCAGGAACAAGATTAAATGTTTGTCTATAGTGTGTGCAATAAATATTAAAATATTTTCAATCCTCCCCACTGGCTCGCAAGTTTAAAATCGCGGCCCTCTAATTCTCATGGGGTGAGCGAGAGGAAAGAAAATGAGATGGGTCCCACAAAAATAAAACTTTGTTCAATAAAGTATTAAGTGAGCTTTCTTTGGAAAAAGGAAAAGAGATAAAATATTTCAAGTGTGAAATATTTAATAAAGCAAGGGGGGAATTTTAAATGTGTTGACATTTAAAAGGTGAATTGTATGCAATATGGGTAAGGTTTTATTTACCCTGTGAGATTTTATAAAAGGATTTTCACTTTGATAAAGTGAAATTGATTATCAAAGGAAAAATATTTTAACGACATGTGAACAAGGGGAATTCGTTGAGGTGAATAAAATATTCATGGGGAGTGCACATGAATATCTTAGTGTGAAGTAAATTTCATATTCACTTTATAATCTGAGGTTAATATTAAAGTTAGATAAATTTAATATTTGGTGCAAAAGCTATAGAAAGAGGGCAAACTGGAGTTTCATGGGCAAAGGAAAATTTCACATAGCTAGGTGAATATGGAGAGTTTTTACATGGAGATATTTTCTATTTCCAAACAATAGATGACAAAGACAAATAGAGAGGAAAATTATGGTTGAAGAAGAGAGAGGAGAGATGCTTTGAGTTTGTTGTTGATCAATGGTGGATGGAATCTCCAGATAGCATCTATGGATCAAATTGATTTTAGGGCTGCTTTTGTAAACTATAAAGCTAGGAGGATTGTAATTTAATCATTAAATCTAAAGTGTGTGTTCTTTATTGTGCTTTCATGCATATTTTAGTTGATAATTGTCTCCATTTTTGATATGTGTTACTCTTTGGGATTCAATAATAAAATTATCGAAGTCTTTTCATGCATTGAGTTACATCTATCGTTTCCTTCTATTTTATGAGTGATGTAATTGCTTTAATGAGTGTTAGCTAAACTTATCATTGCCTATTATTCAAGGAATAGTGTAATTGCTTCAATAAATGTTATAGGAGTGTTGTGTTTTAGGTGGATTTGTGAAGAATGGTTATTAGATAAAACTTCAGTTGTCTTGTTGTCAAAATTTGATAACAGTTGCAAAGATCTTTAGAACATGTGTAGCATTGTAGGATGAAATGTTGATTATGTGACTCCATGTCCCATTTTATGGAACTATTCAATTTTTCATGCTTTTGATGTTTTCACCTTGGTCCCAAATCTGAAAAATTAAAAACCATTTCAATTCTATATGTTGAGTTATATGTTTACCTTGTTCTCCATGTTGGTTAGTGAAATTCACTTAATGTTTTAACCAATATTGAGTGATAATTTATGTTTCTCAACATAATTCTATGAGAGCATCATCTGTTAAGCAATATCCTGATAATTGTGTGTCTAGATATTTAGGTATTACTAAAGGGCTAGCCCCCTAGGTCTTACAAATCCTGAAGTGTAGGGGAAATGTGTGTTAATCCCATTTACTATTAGTTGGCCAAGTCAACCTTTGAATTTGAACATAAGAAAGTGGCTAGGTCTTTAGGATTCATTGATTTTGTTGATATTTGGATCACCAACAAAATCCAAACCTATTGGTACCCCTATGGTGACTGGATGTAAGTTGACTCAGAATGATGATTCTCCTAAAGCAAATCAAACTAGATATAGGTCAATGATCAGTGGATTCCTCTACTTGACTTAGACTAGACTGGATATTATGAATGATGTATGTATAGTTGCTAAATTTCAAGCTGATCCAAAAGAATTACATGTGACTGTTGTTAAAAGAATCTTTAGATATTTGAAAGCAACAATTGAATTTGGACTTTGATATCCAAAGGATGATTACCTCACTTTTTGTGCATACACTGATGTTGATTGGGTTGGTGATGTGGATGACATAAAAATTACTAGTGGTGGTGCTTTCTTCTTAGGGAAGAAATTGGTGTCCTTGCTTTTCCAACAATTGGTATCAAAGTTCATTCTCTATCTTTGTGGTATGTCCACTTGATCCTGGTTAAGAAAAAATAGAATTTCATTTCTCTATCCACTACTGAAGCAGAATATATTGTTGCTGCCAATAATTATACTCAAGTGATATGGACGAAATAGATGTTGGGTAATATATGAAGAGCCTATTGCCATATACTGTGACAACTCAAGTGCAATAAATATATCAAGTAATCCAGTGCTACACTCTAAAAAAATATATATCAATCAAGTTTCATTTCTTGAGGGAGAAAGTGAATGAGAAAGAAGTCAGACTAGAGTATGTGCCTACCAAAGAATAGATTGTAGATATATTTACTAAGCTCCATTGTTGAAGGATACTTTTGAGTATCTAAGAGGAATGCTAGGGAAAAATACCCCTCCTAATAAGAACTAAATGATACATTTACATGCATCAATCCGTGAGCCTTATTGCTATATTCTAATTCTGATTAATGTCTCTAAGGCTGCTACTCAGGGGGAGTAATCAGATGTGTAGATATCTGGTTCAAAGCATATGGAAAGGTCATGGTTACCTTTTCCATTGATGTCAAAGGGGAGAAGAATAATGTGAAAAATATCTTAGGGGGAAAAGAGCAACATGACAAATCTTTTCAAAAATGAAGTGCAAAAGAAATCAGTGTGTTGGTTGATGGTATTTTTCACATCATGTGTTGCCATCAATGCCAAAGGGGGAGATTGTTGGACACTGTGGATGTGTTGTTGATATGTGGTTGTCATTGATGTCAACACTATTAGCATTTGGTGTATCTATTGTTATATATGTAGAGGATATTGAGAAAATTATAAGAAAAAGTGTTCCAGGTTCCTAATGGAACTGGGCAAGTCATGAAGGAATTTTGTTCTGTACATAAAATATTAGCAGATGTGGATTAAAGGGTTTATTGTTGAGTATGTATAGATCATTTACTAGAATTTTCAGAGGTTTGTGTGATGTTTTGTGTGAGTTATGGTCTGATAGTGTTTTGCTAGTCTCTGTTAGTGTTCCTAAATGAAGATTGTGTGATTCTGGTTATCTCAGTTGTTGTGGATGCTTCTTTTTTATTTCTTGGTGTTCTCATATATCTCTAGTTCATTCTCTATTTTTTGGTATGACCAATTGATCTGGTGAGTTCGTGATTGAAGATCTTTTCTTGTGCATGTTCGATTTTTCATATTCCTGACTAACATGTTGATGATAGTGTGTTATGGATGTTCGAGGTGAAATTAATTAAAGTATTTTTGTGTCAAAGATATTAATTTGGGTCTCTGTTATGTTGTGGCCAACCTTGGTGGGTTCGCATTAAAATTTAGCTGTTAATTTGGGCTGACATTACAAATATAATTTATTTTCCTTGGCCAACCATGTTGTGATGAAATCTCTTGTAGCAGATATATAAGAGAAATTGTGTGATCACTAGAAGGTATGCTTCATCTTCTCCTATGTGTGTATTTGTGAATATCATTATTGAGTAGAGTTTGAAGAAGTGTTGAGTGTAATTGGAACTATAATTAGGATTGAGTAGAAGCTATTTTCTCAATTCATACCCTCCAGATTTTTAATCCAACTTTGTTGGGTAGTGAGCTCTAGGCAGTGTGCTTGAATGCATGTGCATTCCCCTTATTTTTTTTCATTATACTTTTAGTAGGGTATAATCTTATGGACTAACATCCACTATGGTTTTTCCCCTAATAGGGTTTCCACGTAAAAAAATATTGGTGTTCTTTGTCTTTGTGATGTGTTAATTGCTTATGGTTAATTGTTCATTCATTAGATCTAAGATGAAGGATAAGTTAAGTTATAAAAATTTTAAGTTTTTGTAACAACTGATTCACCCCCCCTCTTAGTTGTATGTCCTTATTTTTCCAACAAGAGGACATGATTAGGGTTCCTTATGCAAGTGTAGACTTTGGTAGTTTGATGTATGCAATGGTCTGTAATAGGCCAAAAATTGCAAAAGAAGTGGGAGTACTTAGTCAATTTATGGCTAATCCAAGAAGGCTGCATTGGGATGTCCTGGAAAGATTTTTCAAGTATTTGAAGGGTACTTCAAAGTATGCTTTGTGTTATCATGGAAACTTGGTTGGATCACAAAGATATTTATCATTCATGGGTATGTGGATTCTGATTAGGTAGGGGACATTTACAATAGAAAATCCACCAGTGGATGCATCTTCATGTTTTCTAGTGGTGTAGTTAGTTGGATGTGCAAGTGATAGGCTATAGTATCTTTATCTACTACTGAGGTGGAGTAAACATCAACAACACACACCTATAAGGAATCCATTTATCTTAGATGTTTGTGATTTAAGGTTGGGTTTAATTCATGGTAGATTACTATTTCTTGTGACAATCAGAGTGCTATCTATTTGGCAAAAAATCCCTCTTTCCATGCCAAGACAAAGCATATTGATGTTCAATATCATTTCATTCATGATATGGTGGAGGATGGAAAGGTTAATCTTGAAAAAGTGGATACTCTAGAGAATATTACTAATGCATTAACAAAGCTTGTGAGCAGAAACAAGTATAGGTGGTGTGCCAGTTTGATGGGCCTTCGGGAAATTTTTTTACATTAACTTCACATGTTGCAAAGGGTCTAGTGAATTATTCATCAAGTGGAGCATGTTGGAATATGTGCCTTAAATTCATTGGTTAGTCCCTAATTTTGGCCATCACAAGTTCAGGTCATTCCAAGTTATGCATTCTACCTCTTATTGTTATCCCTCATCAAGCCTTTGGCATGTTTGTGGTAGTGTTGTGTTATTGCCACCCTACACATAGAACACAATAGAGCTAGCCGTACAGTGGTACCCTTAACCCATAGGGGTGAACTAAAGGTGTTGGTGATAGTTTGGTATTCATACCACCTTACTATGACATGGTTTTGGAGATATTTTCATTTTGTGATGGCATTTGGTGTGTTGAATGCTATAACTCACTAGCCCATGATGTGTTGGTGAACCCCTAGCTAGAGAGTGATGATTGGTTGCTGAGTGTTGATAGTTAAATGAAAATTACTTGGAAGATGAATCACACATTGGAGATACTTTATGTTATTGAAGAGATCATGAAGGGAGCCTCTTCGATGTCCCAAAATGGTTAATGAAATTTGGGAACTGAATGGTTGGTAACTTCTTGGACCTAAAGCAACCATGGTTGGATGTTGATTATACATTGTGATACTCTACAATGAGAAAAAGTTTGTTTTTTGATTGATTAGGTGATGTTCTACATTGTATGCTATATGAACATTGTAACAGTGTTAGAGAACAACTATAATCAAAAAATTTGTACGAGGTTGATTAGGGAGATGTATGTTGTTGTGGATTCACAATTGAAAGTGGAGTCTATAGCTCTATATGTAATCCTATTTACTGTAATACAAAGTGGATTTACTTGGTGTGTGTTGGTTTTTCTCCTATAAGGGCTTTCCCATGTAAATCTAGTGTTGAATTATGTATTTTGTCTAATTGATTTACTCTATTTATTCTATTAATTTGCATAATAACAATTGTAACTTGAATAAAGTAAAGTTTTCTACACTTCTCTTTTATGGATTTTACATTTGGAAGGCTTTTCCGCACTAATATTTCCTTACATGTTGAGCATATGGTGTTTCATGGGATAGCTTTAGTAGTAAAATAGGTTTTATTGTGAGAACCTTGATTAAATTCATAAGTGAAGTATTATCTAGTGTAAAAATAGAAATAGGGTGCCTAACCTTTTACGAAATGGAGCACAAGGGTATAGTCCTATTTCACTCTTATTTCATTCAATGAAACCCTAGATATCTCAACCCAATGAAAGAAATAGATCTTGCAATAGGGTTTCCTAGGTTATGTTTAGAGACTTAAAAGGGGTTCACCACCAAGCTATGGCTTTAATGAATGTAACATTCAAAGTACCATGCAAAACCTAACTAAATGATCTAGGTAATGAAATTGAAATGTAGAATAAAAGATTAAGAAAGTATAGAGGTGCACCTAGGAGAGTGATGAGGTCAAAAAGGATCAAAAACTTTGAAAAACTATTTTTTATGCCCACTGGGACTCATATGCTAGTTTGGGTGATTTAGTCATAGACTAGGGTTTTTAAGCCAAAATTTGGTGCAAGCACATTAGGAACCTCATAAGCACACTTATTTTTTATTTTTGAGTTTTAGGGTTTTGGTGTATTTTGGAGTCTAATAAGGTCATTTATGACCATGTGGGATCATGTTTATCCATTTTGGAGTGTTAATAGGGTCTTTAGTTAAAAAAGTGTAAAAGTTATCATGTTGCTTTAAAAGTTGGCATGCATAGTTACATGCAATTCAAGAAAACAATGAAAAAAAGTTTGAATTGGTTGGAAATGTATTAATACACCTGCCAAAGTTGGATTGTTGGAGAAAGAATTGATTTTGCAATGTTTGGTGAATAGAAACAAGCATTTTTTTTAGTTTTCTAATGTTGCAGTCATATTATTTCATTGTGTACAACCTGGTATGGCCTCATATCAGTAAATATAATATATGTATGCAAATATGTGTTGTACAATTTTCATACACATGCCATGTTGAAAGTAGGGACCCTCGTTTGCTTTTGTTTTTGGTGTTTTAGTCCTTTGATTTTGAGAATTTGGTTGCCTTGGCATGTGCCTGAATGATTGTCCTATTCGTGCAAATCCCCCTTTTGAGGAAACACTTTGAAAATCTTATGTTTTGGGATATGTTTCGGGTTTTTCTCTATTTTCGGGAAAACATTCCCTCTAGGAAGAATTCCTTGAGCACCTTGAAAACCCAATGGAGGATACTTACATTATTTTTGGAAATCCCAGGACTTCGCAAAATTCTATCTTCCTCGGATTTTTTCCTGAAATTCCATTGTGCCTTCAGATTTCTAAGCATGTTGTCTTTTCATCGCATTTATGCATCTTGTACGATTTGGCAGTTCACTTTTATTGGATCTAACTATGATTTATTATGAGAATTTGTGTCATTTACCTTGTTGTGAGATCCGAGGAGCTTTATTTTGACATGCTATTGTTGGATTGTGCATTTGGGATTGTGATCGATTGTTGCAGTTGATTTTTCTAGTGATCACTTGCACTTTACTCAGACTTTAGGGTTTCTTGCCAGCTGTTGTTGTTTTGGTTTCTTTTCTCTCATGGTATGTACATGTTGCCTTCTCTTTTAATGAATGAATTTAACTACTTCATGGTTTGTGTGTATATGTTGTGAGTCAGGATTTTGATGTGGTAGGGTTTGGTAACTGAGCTAGGGTTTTTGGTTTTCATTTAACGTCCTCCCCCTATTGCTTGCATTAATTTTTCTTCTCCTTGATCATGATTCAATTTGGTTAATTGTTGCTCTGTTCAAATCTTTTTTTGATTTCATGCTTTCCCATGACGAGCTCTGGTTTAACCTAGCGAATCCTGAACCTTTGATAAAATCACTTCCTAGGTGAATTGAAACTTGTTGTCCATCATCCAATCTGATAGTCACCCTGTCTTAGTTAGGTTGTGAGAAAATTTGTGAAGGATAGTAGGATTGAAAGGCCAGGTTGGATCTAGCTTGTGCGGTCATGGAAATTTCTTAGGGTTTCCCTTGTTGAAATATTTGCTCATGTTGATTGAGTCTCATTTAGATTGATTGGAAACTCATATCATTCATGTTGCACTCGAAACAAATCAAATCCAAGACTAAATCCCCAATCTCTTAATCATTTGATCGATCTAGTGAAATCCTAATGAAGTCAAACATTTTAGGTTTTTGAATGCCTTGTGGAATTTCCTTACTTTAGGAATTCCCCAATTTTCCATCGCTTTATTGATTTCCTGAAAATATGCTTAAAAACGTTGAAATTGTGTTGACTTCGTGAAATTTTGTTTCTTTAGGATTTTATCAAAAATTATTTGGTCCTTCATTTTCCTGAAATTTGTGAACTTTTTCCATTTTTGTGGATTTCCACCCCAGACGGTATTCTCTGAAATCTTCTTGAAAATGAAGAATTGTGAGATAGCATGAATTATTAGTTAGTGATTGTGCATCATGTGATTAATTTAAGTAATTTAAAGACTTCGTTCATGTTGTTTCTTATCTAATGATGGTTGATTAAATGATTTTGTGCTTGTTTCCTTGAATTTCATCTGCCTTGGAATTTCCTAAAATTCCTCTCTGGTCTAAATTATGTGAGCGGATTAAAAAGCCAAACTTTAAAAGGAGTAATCTTTGAGAGGTTTTAGAGGGTTTTGTTCATCATAGGACTTGTCTTAAGGATGATTATATAGTTTTATGATGGGATAACTTAGATTTCATGTTGTGATGGATCTTTATTGTGGTCTTTTGGTTGGATGCAGGTTGAATCAAGCAAGGTCATTGCTGGAAGGACCAAGGGCAAGGTAATGGACCCAGATGATGAGGAAGCTTCTATTTTTTAGGCTGAAAGGATCAAGTTGGACATGAAAAGAAAGGTTCTTGAGACCAAGTTGGTTTCCATTTGGTCAGAGGTAGTAGATACTAATGTTGGGAGATGGGATTACAAAGATTTCAAAGCAAGGATGGCAGTGCAAAATCCTTCCTTGTTGGCTAGCAGATTGGTGAACTATGGATTGGCTCATGTGGTTGGTTTCCCTCATATGGTGCAATGCTACGAGCTAGTCCTATAGTGTGCTAGACATTATGATTCGAGTACACAGAGGATAATCAACCCACAAGGAAGGGTGCTTGCCAATTTTTCTCCTGACTCAGTGGCTCAAACCTTTGATATGCCTGAAAAATCTCATGTGGTTGGTCTTGAACTTGATGTGGCAAGGAAACATTATACAAATGATACATCTAAGGCCCTAAAAAGTATCAACTCCTAGTTGAAGAAGCCTAAGCCACACTTCTCAAAGTTTCCTAAGTAGTTGCATAGAGCTAAGTGTATATTAGAGTACTATGATGCAATCACTCTCCTTAGCAAAGTGATAGGTTTGAGGACTACAGGAATGTTTAAGAATTGGATGTTTTACATCATAGTTAGGATGCAGTAAAATATAGATTATCATTGGTCAAGTATCATCAATGCCAAGATCCATGAGCAATTGTACAATGTCTTATAGACCAAGAGCTTCATGATGACTTCTTATCTCGTCTTTTCCTTAGCAAGGTTCCATCCATACAAGGGGTTGAGTACACGAGGGATCTTTGACCAAGATGTTATTTATGAGGTTTATCCCCAGTTACACTTGGACAACTCAAGCTAAAGGAGGCTGAATGATGCATTCACAATGTATATCACAAGATTATTGCAAGGGGCAGAGCATATAAGGATCTCTGATGTGGCCAAGGAATTGATATAGAAATATGGAGCATGGTTTATACAATTTCCCACCTTCTTAGACATCAGGATTGATGGTTGTCAAAGGGATCCCTACCAATTACCAAGATATCCAATAGACCACATCATACTTCTAGAGGTGACTAGGAAAATTTTATTCTTTGATGATATTGCAAAAAAATATATGCATAAGATTGGCTTAGGAGGTGGATTCCCATTGAGGATAGGAGTCCATGAGGCTTGTCCTTCTATGATTACAACAAACTCCTCTAAGGAAGAAATGAGCACTCTAGGTTTGGCATTTCACTCCAAGAGACTCAAGTTTGATAGGATGGGAGAAGCTCAAAATAGGGCTAGCATGGAATTTATCCAAAAGGATGACATTGAAGACTATTGGGCTAATTGCAAGGACAAGTTTGAGGTCCCAACAAAGAAGTTATCTAGATTTCTAGCTATTGATGGTGTTTTCTGCACAACAACAACTCAGACAGAATATGATATTCTCTCTGTTGAAAGGTAAATCTCTATCAGCAAGCCTCAAGCGATAACCCCAAGGTCTCTAATGCCAGGTCCTTACATTGCATAAACAACTCAGTGATAAATTTGAAAATACTGGAAATCACAAAGGGACCTTACTACAAGCAAATAATGAATCCTTAGATTTATCAGTTCTAGCAATATGGTGATACTTCCAATCTTAAATCTAGCTTGAATGATAAAAGAAATAGCAAAAGACAAGGTTTTAGGAGAATTTTAAGATTAAAATTACTCCTAAGATTAACAATGCCAATGGTGAAATACTTGAGATGGACCAATCTCTCAGAAACTAATTCCTACTTGACCTAGATAAATCTACAATCTCATAGCAATAGTACAATCTTCTAAGGTATTAAATATTTTTTAGATCATGAACATTCATTCAAAACAACCCTATTGCAATTGTAGTAAAAAGATAATCACAATTGAACTAAGCACAATGAATATTAAAGTCCAAGCTAACTTTGCAAAGCAACCAACAATCAGTTAGCTGTAAAAAGTATGGAATAGGGACTGTTGCAAACACTTCAAGTATTAAACCATAAACACCATTGAATCATATATAATTCTAAATATAACATATGTCTAATATTTCTCAAGCAATCTCAAAAGATAGAACAACAAGAACCAAGCAAGATAAATCAACATGAGAGAATTCACCAAGAGCACAATGTCTTCAATTGTATTGAATCACCCAATAACAACAACAATTTTAGTGTTTTGTGTTACAACACTTGTTCAAAATGAAATGACTTCTAACTGTTGCTCTACTACTTAATTCACTTCAAAGTAAAACTATCTAGCCCTTACAAATGAGGTAGAATGCTATATTTATAGAAACCCCCAACATATGTTGACCCAACTAATGTTTACAATAAAAAAAACCACAAAAGAAGTCAGCCAAGAGGAATTCAAAATAAGATAACATATGTGTTAAATGCATGTACACTGCCTAGGTCGGCCTGGGATTTCCAACATAATATGGACCAATGCATGTGAAGGAGAAGGGAAATAATGGGGAAGCACAAATTCTAATGTAGCATTGTATTAATTTCCTTTTCCCCTATCTTTATCTATTTGATCTTGCACCTTCAAGAAGATTTTATCTAAGTTAGCCAAGGGTGGAGTAACCAACACTTTAAATTTCCTCTCCATAGATTTAATCTCATCCCTTGATTGATTGAAAACTTTATCCCAATCAATCCTAAGGGCCTGATATTTGTCCAGAACTGCAATGTAAGTGGCTGCATGTTCTAACTGATGTTCGATAACCATACCATCAATGAATGGAGAGTATACATCTCACCACCACCGCCTAAGTTTTTCTATATTTAAATTTTTTGGTGTAAACCTTTTCGTCACTATCATGATCTCAAAGAAAGAGATACACTATTTAGAAATTTCAGTCAAGGTTCCCTCTATTTGCTTTCCTTGCTTATGCACCTTCTTCAACAACTTCAGCCTAATTTGCAAAACCTCACACCATTCCCAAGGTTCTGCAGCTTTAGAAGAATAAAGGATTCCATCACTAACCAACATTTCTTTGGTGTACTCCATGATAGTTCTAGTTTTCTATAGTAGGAGGTCCATATCTTCTTTATCCTGAGCTAACACACTTTTCAACCACTCCACAAATCTAATGGAATTCCCATTGATTGAAAGAATATCCTTGATTGCATCATCGCCCTTGGCTCCTACCTTCTGTAACCAATTCAATGTGGCATGTGTGG
Organism: Sequoia sempervirens; assembly: GCA_007258455.2. Classification (NCBI taxonomy): domain Eukaryota; kingdom Viridiplantae; phylum Streptophyta; class Pinopsida; order Cupressales; family Cupressaceae; genus Sequoia; species Sequoia sempervirens. Next base: position 319,777,328 of record VDFB02353493.1, read on the forward strand.
TAGTTTTCATATTCTCCAACTTAGTTATGGTTTCTTCTGGCAAGAAGTTTACTATAGATGATGAAGAACTAATCTGACTGATACATTCCAAAGGTTTCATCAAATCTTGCAAATAATTCTTCAATTTATCATTCTCCTTCTTCAATTCTTGCTTAATTTGTGCTTCTTTCCTCAATCTACCCAAGATTGCAGCACTAGAGCCTTCATATTCTTCAATTTCCTGCTCCATGGAGGTAGGCCTTAAGTTGATAGTTTGTATACTATAATCATCACCAATCACATCATTCTTGTTCTTATCAGGAGCAGGAGTAGCAACATGAACCACTCTATTATTCCCCTCATCTCTTTCAATATTTGAAATAAACTTGGCCTTCTTTTTTGTTTTACCTTTCCCAATTTTGTCTAACAAATCATCCCAGTTTGGGAGAGTGTCCTCCACTATAATCTGTTTACTCCTCAATCTGTCACTAAGCCAGCTAGGAGTAGTAGAATCTGACTGTTGCTCACCTTGCTTATCTTTCTCATGCTGGTCCTTAGAGAAATCCACATTCAAAATTTTCCCAACAGAAACTTCTTCAACTTTATCCCCCGTCTCCTCCTTATCTCCTAGATTTTCATTCTTTTCTACATCATGTTCTTATTCCTTATGCATTGGTGAAGCATTCCTTTAAGGTATCTTTACTTCCTTAGGAGATCTATTTCCATAATCATCAGTATGTGAGTCCTCATATGTCACTAACATGGATTGCAACACCTTTTCTATCTCTACCTCAGTACTGTATAGCTCACCCTCTTGGAATTCTTCCTCTTCCTGATCTTGATGACTCTTTGCCTCTTTTGATTCACTTGGTTCATTATAATTTTCATGAGGAGGTGCACCATCATGTTTCTCTATAGTAGGAGAAACTAAGGGGACTTCCTTTCTTGGCACACTATCCTTGGGAGAAGGATTTCTTGATCTTTTTGTGTACAATTGTGCTTTTCTCCTGAACTCTCCACATTCACTACTGGTGGGCCAACTTCATCCTCTACTTTAGAAGATTCCTTCTTCTTTTGAGACAATCTTACTATCCTTCTTCTCTTAGGAATAGGAGCACCACCTTCATCTCCCTTCTCCACAGATTCCTCTCCTTGAGTAGATACCTTCTCCCTAGAAGCAACATTCCTCCTCTTTGCACTAGCCTTCCTTTTCTTTTCCTTCTCAATTTCTACCTGAGCACCCTTTATCTTCATCTTAAACAGAGAATCTACCTTAGCCTTACCCTTAGGGTCCTACTCAACTGACTCTTATGAGGTACAATGGGACTCCAAGTTTCCGATTAAGTCATAGGTACATTGCACACCTTCACTTTTCAATTCCAAAATCTTGTGCTTAAGCCACAACTTTGTATACTTCATCACCGGGGCCATGACTTATTCCAATTCTATCTTTTCTTCCTCTAGCCAGTCTATTTCACCAATTGATTTATCTTTCATAGCTTCATAATCATGGCCTGGAATCACATCCCCATCATCATGTATCTGGTCTGGGATGACCTTAACATTGTATAGTCTAATTAAATCAATTGGCAGCCTAGAGAATTTCTTCCTCTTAATCTCAAATTCATCCTTGCAGTTGGCCCAGTAGTCTTCAATATCAACTTTGTGGTTGTATTCCATACTAGCCTTGTTCTGAGATTCACCATTCCAATCAAATCTGGACCTTTTAGAATGGATGGATAGACCCAGATTGCTCATCTCTTCTTCAAAAAAATGTGTGGTTTGTATAGAAGGGTATGCCTCATTGCAACCTATCCTGAGGGGAAATTTATTTCCAAATCCTATTTTATGCTTCTCCTTCTTCACTATAGCATCATAGTCATATATTTTCCTTGTGACTTCCAGGAGTATGAGGTGATCAGTAGGATACCTTGGAAGTCGATAAGGGGCTCTCTGGAAATCATCTATCCTGATGTAAGAAAAGGTGGGTAACTATATAAACCAGGCTCCATACTTCTTTATCAATTCCTTAGCATGGTCATATATTCTAACATGCTCTACACCTTGAAGAAGCCTTGTGATGTACATGGTGAATGCATCATTCACCATCCTATAGCTAAAGCTTCCTAGTTGTAGGTGTGGATAGACTTCATATATTACATCTTGCCAAAAGATTCCATTGGTACTCGGTCCTCTATATGGGTGGAACCTTGCAAGTGCATAAACTAAATAAGAAGTCATAGTGAAGCTCTTTGTCTGTAGCACATTGCATAGTTGATCATGTATCATGGCACTTATGATGCCTACCCAATGATAATCAATTTTCTCCTCCATTATCACTATAACAAAGAACATCGAATTCTCAAAGACTCCAGCGCTCTTTAAACCTATCACCTTGCTAAGGAGTGTGATGGCATCATAGTACTTTGCTTTGAACTTTTTCATGTATAATTGTTTAGACAACTTTGAGATGTGGGGCTTGGGTTTTTCCAACAAATAGTTGACCACCTATAGATCCTTTTTTGTATCATCCTCAAAATAAATCTTGGCGACATTCAATTTTAGAGCCACCACATGAGATCTGTCAGGTATGTCAAAATTATATGCCATAGACATAGTAGAGAAGTTAGCCAACACCCTGCCTTGAGGACCAATCACCCTTTGTGTGCCCCTGTCATAGTGTCTGGCACATTCTAACACCAGCTCATAGCATTGAACTATAGGGGGAAAACTAGCCACATGAGCCAACCCTGATTCTATCAATATTCTAGCCAACAATGGAGGGTTTGGTTGTGCTATTCTTGTCTTGAATTCCTCATAATCCCATCTGCCTACATTGGTGTCACCAATTTCAGACCAAGTGGACAACAACTTAGACTTAGGAACCTTACTCTTTATATCTAGCTTAATTATTTCTACTTATAAGAGCGAGGATCCTTCAACACTTGAATCTGTCAGCTTTCCCATTGTCTTGCTAGCCATCTCTGTATTCGATTCAGCCTGCATCCAATAAGGAACCATAATAAATTTTCCTTTATAATATCGACATAGAAGGTTAACCAACCATATACAATACAATAATAATCAACCAACTCAAAGAAAAGATCAAAATCCATTAAATTTAAAATGAAGCATCATTACTAAGAAATCTGGGATTTTGAGCCATCCAGGGAAATCAAGCCAAGGATAAAACCCAAGAAAATCCCTGCTAGGCAGGTTTTAACGATTAAGCATGAATATCAAGAATAAATCACCACAAAATGGAAGGAAAGAACACAACATCCTTTAAATAATTAATACCAAGGATGAGATGGAGAATCCATAATCATTGAACTCATTATCCTCTGAATTCTCCATACTGTGAGACAATTTCGGGAAAATCCGCCCAGGAAGGAAATTTGTGAATTATATGAAATTTTGGGCTTTTGCATACATCCAGGAAAACAAGCAGACAAAGGAAAAATCAGGAAAATCCAAAGGTGCGGGAATTCCAAGAAGACTACAAAATCCCGAGAATTGTTATTTTTCCCAATTTCGTCCAGAATAAATGAATGATCACAAATTGAAGGTGCTTGGGCTTGAATCCGATTTGTTTCAAGTCTCCTATTGGTTATGCATTAGTTCCCAAAATTCTTAGAAGAGAATTGGTGGGGGACGGTGATGCCCTAAATTTAATTATCAATTTTCTAAGCTTAAACCCTAAAATTTTCCATTAACCTAGGGAGTTAGCTTAGATCTCAATTACCATTCTTACTAAGCCCGAGGATGGGTTGTTCGAAGGAGACACAGGTGAGCTTCACCTAGATGAAATTGAAAATAGGCTCATGAACTCACTCAGGGCCAACAATCACACAAGCTCACAAAAACCCTAAAACCAACCAAAATATAAATAACCATGTACACAGGGTTGAGCTCAAAAATGCAACATGAGAATGCTAGGCACCATTAAACTCATCGATCAACAAGAGAATACAACGACTGGTTCATCAATATTCATAAAATAATAGACCAAACCCTAATTTGAATGCCAGTCACCAAAATATGCAAAACCCAAATTTGAAATGCTCTAAAAGTGTTAAAGAATTATTTATATTTAAGAAACACAAGAAAGGCTAGAGCCACATACCTGAATGGAGTGAATTTAACTGCAACAATGGCTGCAAACAAACTTCAATGCCCTAGCAAGCAATTGGAGAGACAAGAAATATGTTAATAAATCCTTGAATCAATCACTCAAGCCAACAAATCAATCAAGTACTCAGCATCAAAATCCTTAATAGCAATTCAAGGCAAATGAAAACAATAAATCATCCAAACCCCAGTAAATAATGGATGCAAGAATCATACCACCATGCATTAATTCCATCGACAAGACAAGCCAAACGCAATCCAAGAATTCGACAAAGAAACAAAATTTCAGGAAAATCCGATCCATGTGGAATTCCATGATGGACCAAAATCTCTAAAAAATAGTGCAAAACATTAGCCATCAAGTTTTCAAAGCATCTGAGGAATTCCATCTAGAGAGAATTTTCCCGAAAAAGAGCCAAAAACCCGAAAGGAGTTCAGAACATTAAATTTTCAAAGTGCTTCCTAGAAGGGGGGCATTTGCACGAATAAGATAATCATTTAAGCATGTGTTAAGGAAACAAAACCTCAAAGAAAATCAAGGGCCAAAACACCAAAAATGAAAGAAAAAGAGGGTCCCTACTTTCAATGAGGCTTGTGTGTGAAAAATTGCACAACAAATGGCGACTCTACTAGGAAAATGCTCCAAAGAATTTCAATGACAAACTAGAATCAAGAACCCAAAATCTATGGTTTCAGTCCTTACATTAGGTCATTAATCTGGTAGAGTTTCTAAAATCAGAGGTAAGCAAACCATTCCTTCACTAGGGTCAAGGTGTGTGCATATGTGTTTATTCATGTTTTCCTTGGTTACAATGAGGATCAAATTAGGTCTGACTAGGCTACATAAAGATTCTAACTCCAGAAGCAACCTAGATAGAGCCTCTACCAATCAAGCATCCATAGCCCCGATGATGTTATCGTGGTTCCCCCATGCATAACTCTACTACTAGCCAAGCCTCCATAGCCCCAATAGAGATACTTGGATACTCTTGATAAGTTGAGTTTGTTCTTTAGATTTTCAATATATCTTTTTTTCTCTTCTTTTTTTTCTTTTTTGATATTTCTTCTCTTTTCACTTTTTTCATTTCAACCTATGAACAATGAAGTTCACACTCAGGGCTGGAAATCACAGTGGCACTGAAGTAGAATATAAGATTTTTCAACTAAAAAGACATCATATGAACCCCATGCAACCTTGGAATTTTAAAAGATCCATCAAAAATGTAAGACCCAAATACATTCTAGATTTAACTTAATCCCCTAGATTATCCACCCAAAACATTTAAAAAATATGACACCAATAAAGGACTTTAACCAACTGACCCTTGAAGGATGATTGAAGTTTGTAAAAAAAATACTTAGAACAATCCCAGATAATAATATGATAGTCATATAGGTGCAACACAGCCAAAAGAAAACAAGAAAGCCCCCAAAGCAAGAGCGGAGAAAAAACAAACCAAACTGCAAGAAAGCCTAAACTAACCAAAACAAAAACAAACAAAATAAAGAAGAAAGGGAAACCTACTCTAACTATGTACATGAAAAGAGATGTAAACAACTTAGGGTTGGAAGTAATGCTTCAAGTACTACCCATTGATAGGTAGTGGGATATCCTCTCTAGTGAGAGTTGTCAAGTGAAAAACATTATCTCCCAGAATCTCTGAAATTTGATAAGGGCCAAGCTAGAGTTTTTCAAATTTACCATGCTCCCCCTTACGGTCATGGGCTCTATCCTAGTAGAGAACCAAGTCCAAGATTCTAAAGGATTTTACCTTGGCTCTCCTATCAAACCATCTTTTGAGTACACCCTGATGTTTGGAAAAGTTTTCAAGGGCTTCATCTCTTTTCTCTTCAAGGTGTAACAACTTAGCAAGTCTAGCTTCTCATTTATCCTCTTCATCATAATATTCATTAATGAACTATAGGGTGGGGATTTTTAGCTGAATGGGAAACACATGTTCCAGCCCATAAACTAGATGGTAAGGGGATGTTCCTATAGAAGGCTTGTGTCAATTGCAATCTGCCCAGAGAGCAAATAGAAGTTGGGTATGCCAATCCTTAGAATTTATTTCTAACAACGTATGGATGACTGCCAGGAGGTTCTTATTGGAAGACTCAGCTAAGCCATTACCCTAAGGGTAGTAATTGGATGCAAATTTAATTATAATTCCATGATCAAAGGACCAATTAGAAAACTTCAATGATGCAAATGCAGGACCATTATCACAAACCAAAGACATGGGACATCCAAAGCAATTAATAATAATTGATTCGATGAAATTGATTACCACTTTAGAGGTAGATTGTTTGCATGCAAGAGCCTCATTCCATCTCATGAAATAATCAGTAAAAGTAAGAATATACCTATGACCTGTAGAGGAGGGCGGATTGATTGGACCTATGAGATCCATTCCCCACTATGTGAAAGGCTTTACCTCAAAGATGGGCTGGAGTGGGAGTGTTGTGTACTTCTCTCTGGTTGTTGCAGTTTGACACACATGACACATTTTGACATGGTTGTGTGTGTCATTAAATAGTGTGGGCCAATAATAACCAGCTCTTAGAATTTGATTCACAATAGATAGTGCAGATCCATGGCTAGTACCATATCTATCATGAAATTTTGTCATGACCTTGTCTACCTCCTACTATCCTAAACACCTGAAATATACACCTTCATGGTTCCTTTTGTATAAGACATCTCCCTTCAGTATGAAACTATCACTTTTCAAACATAACGACCTTCTTTGTACTATATTGAGATGATCAGGACACCTTTGAGTCAGGAGATAGTGAATGATATCATCGTACCAGTCCCCTAGAGAAACATTTTCAAGATTGTAATTTTGGGCTACAAGGTCAGGGCCCATTTCTACCATTGTTCTCATAATCCCTTACCCTCTTACCAGCTTCATGGGTTGAATCTCTATATTGTACTCCTACAACATGGTCACCCACTTTTCTTGGTGTTCTCTTAGCTCATTCTACATCAACAACAACCTAACTATAGTATCAGGAACTATTGCAAAGACCTTGTTCCTGAGAATATAGTTCCTAAACTTCACAGCTCTGACCAAGGCATAGGCTTATTTCTCTACACTTGGCTACCTTAGCTCTTCATCTTTTAATGGTGCGCTCATAAATGCTATGGGGTTCTCATTCCCTTGATCAGACTTTTGAGTCAACATGCCAGCTCAAGAGTGATCAAAAGCAAATGAATATATGTAAAATGGTTTATCATAATCAGGACTTACCAAAACTAGAGCTTCAACAATAGTCCTTTTGATTTCTGCAAATTCTTCTTTAGCTTTTGTACTTCATTCAACCTTAGCTTCTTGCTTCATCATGACATTCAATGGCTTGACTATTTCAGCAAATCCAGTGATGAACTTCCTTGCAAAGTTAATCTTTCCAAAGAATGACTTCATCTCCTTCTTGCTAGCTACTAGTTGGATCTTAAGTATGGCTTCTACTCATTCAGGATCAATAGCAATTCCTTTCTCTGAAATAATGTGTCCCAATAGTTTTCCTTTAGTAACTCCAAAGATACACTTCTTTGGATTGAGAGAGATGCTGAATTCTCTACACTTCTGAAACACTTTGCACAAGTCTGCCATATGATCACCTCGTTTCTTGGAAAAGATTATTAGATCACCCATATAAATGATTATGCATTTACCAATTATGTCCTTAAAAGCAATGTCCATCACCTTTTGGAATGTGGCTCCAACATTAATTAAATCGAAGGGCATTCTCCTATAAGTGAAAGTACCCCACTTGGTGGTAAAAGCAGTATTATGCCTGTCTCCATATTGTACCATAACTTGGCTGTATCAAGAGTAGCCGTCCAAAAAAGACATCATCTAAGACCCATTGACAATATGAAGCACCTCATCCAATGAAGGGACTAGATTGTTGTCTTTTTCTAATGCTTTGTTAAGGTTCCTAAAATCCATACACAGTCTGATTTCACCATTCTTTTTTCTTACAAGAACCAAGTTTGCAACCCAAGTCAAATGTCTAACTGGGAATATGATTCTAGCTGACAATAGCTTCTGCACTTCCTTTTGAATTATGGGCTCCAGTAAGGCATTAATCAGTCTTTGCCTCTACCTGAAGGGTTTAACTCCTAGCTTCAGAGGGATAGTGTGAGTTATAATTGATCTGTCATAGGTCTTCAAGTCCTCATAACTCTAGGCTATCACATCCTAATATGCATGTAATGCATCAATTATTATTTTCCTCTCCTCTCGAGTACACACTTTACCAATGAAGATATTCTTGACATCATCTTGAGTTCCTATGTTGTATGTTTCACATCATCCACTGATTGACTCTTTCTTAGCATCCTATTCTTGATTTCTGACCTTATCCAGATCAAAAATCCTTTCTAGTTGCACCATTCCCCTTGGAATAGTATTAGTCTTCAAATTAATCACCCCTTCTAAATCCATCTCTACTTCTTAAGGTTCAATTCCATCAATAATTTGAGAAGCAAAGACATCTGAACTTGTGATAAAATCCAAAATATGCTTATCATCTTCAAATACCTAGAAATTGGTAACAATGTTAGGCACTGAAGGCACTGGGGTCAATTCCACTGTAAACTTCTTCAGTCTAGAGAGAGACAAAGGTTGCAACGTACTAGTTTCCTGAGCAAGGGAATCTATTGTTTGGTTCTTATTACATGGTATTAACTAAATATTGAAGGCATCAAATCCTTCAATAAGGTCCAATGATTTGTGCCTATAATTGGTCATCCTTCTGTCATGACATGAGTATTTCCTCTTGACTTGTTTGACCACTAGCTCAGAGTCCCCAAAGACTTGTAAAATATTGACCTTTTTCTTTAGTGCCATAAGCAACCCATGAATCAAAGCCTCGTATTTTGCTACATTATTAGTGCAATGAAACTAAAGTCTATTAGTAGGAAAGAAAGTTTTACCTTTTGGACTAATTAAATCAAATCTAGGCCCAACTCCTTGCTTTGATTCAGATCCATCAAATCTTAAAGTCCAACAACTAGCAACTATAGACTTCCTTGCTGCATCTCTTACACTGTTGCTACTAGAAGGTTCTTGAGATAGCATCACTTTCTTCCCTCTAAGATCCTCTTGATATTCTGAATATTGATTTTGACTACTAGAATAGGGTTTATACATTTTTATACTTGTTCTACTACAATCTAGCACAAGTAACAATCCAATTTAGAGTGGGAGGCATTATGGAATCTACACCAATTTGGCAAGAGTAATTCCTCAAAATTCATTCCTCTGCCCAGTTGAATCTGATCCTCAATGCACTTGTGAATGAATTCCTGGAAATTATCTAGCAAGCTGAGCTGATTATCTTCAGGATCATAATCATTTTCAACTAGTTCCACCAAGGCTCTAATACTACTAGATTCTATTGTGAGATCAATAGACATTGTATGTAGCATAAGGACCTCTTCTACATCTGATTCCTCAAAAGGGGTTGCGAGTACGTAATTACCCATACTCACCTCTAATATCAATATTTCCTTGGAGGTATTCTGATATTCTATGATCATATATTTCATCTTGGGTTCTCTTTCAATCCTGATTTGATTTGGTACTCCCTTCCAAGGAAGCCACATATGAGAGTGATCAGTAGAGACATATCCATTAAGGGCTCTAGTAAAATCTCTTCCCAGAATCAGACCGTAAGCATCCGGTATATATACCACTTGTATATTAATAACTTGTTGAATTATAGGGTTAGAAACAACCTACATATGAATCATATTCAATTCCCTTAGAACATTAACCTTAGTTCTATCCAATTGAGTAACTTTCTTTTGGGAGTCAGCAGGAGTAATACCTAGGGCTCTATAGACAACAAAAGACATTACATTGGTAGAAGCACCTAAATCCAACAAACAATTGTGCAAGTTCTTACCAAATATGTGGACAGAGATCATAAATGGAGGAGTGTTCATTTTTCCCTAGAATAGAGTCAAAGGAGTATCCACTTGAGAAAATTGAGTTTTATCCTTTTCTTTCCCTTTATCTCCAAGTGGCATATGAACTTGATTGTGAATCTGATTTTGGCCTTTTACTGGTTGAGAACTGGATGCCTTATTGACACTCTCACTAGTTAATTTATCTTATGATACTGAACTTGCATTGTAAGCCCCTAGAACTGCATTTTTAATAGTTTGAACTCTCAATAATTTAAATACGGAGAGACTTACCTTTAGCTTCTTGAGTTCTTCTACAACATATACAGCTAGTTGTTCCGCACTAAGATCAATAGGGGCCTCATTTGGGCATTCCACCACCTTATCCTTATTTCAATACTCTTTCCTTTTAATGGACCAACTTGTGCCTATCCTTCCTTTGATAGGTACTATTTAGGCACATGAGGATATGGTGGATTATTATTGGCATTGGGATCTGGTGGTGTGGTGAAGTTGTTTGGAGGAATAGAGATAGTGAAGGGGCCTCCATCCTATAGACATCTGTGTGGTAGGTCCCTCAGATCATATATTTTAATCGACCGCTAGAATGTTTGTACCTCTTCAATATAAGCTTTTTCTTCATCCATGGGGCCATTATCATTCATTGGGATTTCATTGAATAATTGTGTAATCTCGTCTCCATTGCATAGCTGACCTACCTCTTCTTTAAGCTGGTTTGATTCTTCCTCAAGCACATTCTCCTTGCTCTGTTGAAAAGGAGCATGATTGAGTACCAACACTGATGAATCATAGGGAGTAGATGGAACCATCTCCTGACTACTTGCATTATTCTCCACTTCATACTAGAAGATTGAAGCTACTATCTAAAATCTTGGATAGTCTAATTCATAATGTTGACTTGTTTTATGGAGCCCACACCATCCTGATAGAGAAACCTCAGCTAAATATGCACCACTTGGAGGATTTTATTGATTGACTAACTGATCTAATGGGGTGGGGACACCTCCATTGTTAGGCCTTGTATTCCAAGCTTTGTTTTGTCTAGGTGGTTGTCTTCTGTCAAACCCTTATCCACCAACTTTGCCTCTATCAAAGTTTTGGCCTGAAGATTATCCTTTATCATAATTCTCCCCTCTATCATTATTATATCCTCTCTCATTATTATATCATCTTTCAGGGTGTTGACCTCTATAAAAAAGTTGTCCTTGTTGAATTTCTCAATTTTCTCGGTTATGATTGGATTGCATACTCCTTTGAGCAGCTTGAAGCTGACTGTTGTAATTCCTCAAATAAGTCACCTCCATATTCAACTTCTTCACTTGTTCAGTCAATTCATCTAGTCTCTCCTTATCAGGATTTCTATATGGAGGCTGATTCACATGATTTTGAGGATATCCTAATGCAGTATTGGTATTCAATGACTGGTTCAATACTTCAAAATTCTGTAGATATGTAGGAAAATTATCTTGAGGTTGTGGATGAAGAGGCTGATTTACATTTTGTTGACAGTAGCTGATTTTGGGTGGAACTTGATTCATAGGAGGTCCTAGGAAAGTAATCATAGGAAACTAAGGCATTGAATTCATGATAGGTGTGTAATTGGTGAGAGCCTGATTGAGAGCTAGGACATGTTTAGGGTGAGTAGCAGGTCCTAATGATGGTAAAGGCCTAGATAAGTGTTGTCTTAAAGCAGTGCTAAGCTTCACAGCTTCTGTGTATGCATCAAGTAAGGTGGTAGGAGGGTTGTTTCTCCACTTCATGAAGGTAGCAGTCAGACTGTCATGACCCTCATAATAGACTTCTAAGGTTGTGGCCTCATCAACAACATAAGGGGCCTCCAGTCGGGTATAGGCATGATGAAACCTATTATTAAAGGATGCTATGGGCTCATGTACTTCTCTCTTAACATTGGTGAATTGAAGATAAAGCTCATTGGGACTAATGGGAATCCCAAACTTCTGTAGAAATGCAGTCTCCAATTTAGTCCAATTATGAATAGACCTAGCAGGAAAATTATTTTACTTGTAGAATGCATCTTCTCCTAAGGAATAAGGAAAGATCATACATGGTGCATCCTCATGATTGATTCCTCTATCTTTAAGGAAGGTTTGAAAGGTCCTGATGTGTTCCTCAGTAGTTCTAATGGGATCATTAACATGGAATTTGGAAAAAAAGTGTTTAGGGTTTTTGGGCATGAGATTGTAATTATTGAAAGTCAATGGAGATGGGTTATTAGCAATGAAATCCATTGGTGGAGATGGGGGTGGTAATGGCTGATTTATTGTTGTTGGGGCTATGGAATGGGAATGGCTTCTGAATCAGATGAGGATGATAGAGATGATGGGAGTGGCTAGGTAGATGAAGATTCTCCCCTTCTTCTAGTCCTTCTTGACCTAATAAGATATGACAATTCTTGAAATTCCTCCTCTCCTAGAGTAGATCTAGTTCTTCTTTTGAATATTTCGGGAGAGATAGTAGACAAAAATTGACCCAACTTGCTTATTTAGGCCCTCCTTCTAGCACCAATCTAATGATGATGGTTTTTGCACAACAACAACTCAAAAAGAATATGATATTCTATCTCTTGAAAGCTAAATCTCTATCATCAAGCCTCAATAGATAACTCCAAGGTCTCTAATGTTAGGTTTTGACAATGTATAAACAACGCAGTGATAAATGTGAAAATGTTGGTAATCACAAATGGACCTTACTACAAGCAAATATTGAATCCTTTGATTTATCAGATCTAGCAATATGGTGATACTTCCAATCTTAAATATAGCTTGAATGATAAAATAAATAGCAAAAGACAAGGTTTCAAGAGACTTCTAAGATTAAAACTACTCCTAAGATTAACAATGCCAATGGTGAAATACTTGAAATGGACCAATCTCTCAGAAACTGATTCCTGCTTGACCCAGATAAATCTGCAATCTCATAGGAATAGTGTAATCTTCTAAGGTATTAAATATTTTCAGATCATGAACATTCATCCAAAACATCCCTATTGCAATTGCAGTGAAAAATTAATCACAATTGAACTAAGCACAATGAATATTAAAGTCCAGGCTAACTTTGCAAAGCAACCAACAATCAACTAGCTGTAAAAAGTATGGACTAGGGATTGTTGCAAACACTTCAAGCATTAAACCATAAACACCATTGAATCATATCTAATTTTAAATCTAACATATGTCTAAAATTTCTCAAGCAATCTCAAAAGATAGAACAACATGAACCATGCAAGATAAATCAACACAAGAGAATTCACCAAAAGCACAATGTCTTCAATTGTATTGAATCACCCAATAATAGCAACAATTCCAGTGTTCTATGTTGCAACACTTGCTCAAAATGAAATAACTTCTAACTTTTACTCTATTGCTTAATTCACTTCAAAGTAAAACTATCTAGCCCTTAGAAATGAGGAAGAATTCCAATGTTTATAATAAAAACACCCACAAAACAAGTCGGCCAAGAGGAATTCAAAATAGGATAACATATGCATTAAATGAATGTACACCACCGAGGTTAGCCTAGGATTTCCAACATAATATGGACCAATGCATTTGAAGAGAAGGGAAATAATGGGGAAGCACAAAATTTGATGTAGCATTGTATTAATTGTGTTTCCCCTATCTTTATCTATTTGATCTTGCACCTTCAAGAAGATTTTATCTAAGTCGGCCAAGGGTGGAGTAACCAACACTTTAAATTTCCTCTCCATAGATTTAATCTCATCCCTTGGTTGATTGACAACTTTATCCCAATCAGTCCTAAGGGCTAGATATTTTCCCATAACTGCAATGTAAGTGGCTGCATATTCTAGTTGATGTTTGATAACCAGGCCATCAATGACTAGAGAATATACATCTTGCCATCATCTCCTAAGTTGTTCTAGATTTAAATATTTTGGTGTAAACCTTTTCCTCCCTGTCATGATCTCAAAGAAAGAGATACATTGTTTATAAATACTAGTCAAGGAGCCCTCTATTTTCTTTCCTTGCTTATGCACCTTCTTCAATATCTTTTACCTGATTTACAAAACCTCACACCATTCCAAAGGTTCTGTAGCTTTAGAAGAAGGAAGGATTCCATCACTAACCAGCTTTAATTTGGTGTACTCCATGATAGTTCTAGTTTTCTACAGCATGAGGTCAATATCTTCTTTATCCTCAGCTAACACACTTTTCAACCACTCCACAAATCTAATGGCATTCCCACTAGTTGATAGGATATCCTTGATTGCATCATTGCCCTTGGATCCTACCTTCTGCAACCAATTCAATGTGGCATGTGTGGTAGTTTTCATCTTCTCTAGCTCAGTTATGGTTTCTTCTGGCCAGAAATTTATTGCAAATGATGAAGAACTGATCTACCTGATTGATTGCAAAGGTCTCATCAAATCCTTCAAATACTTCTTAATTTCTCATTCTCCTTCTTCAATTCCTGGTTAGTCTATTCTTCTTTCCTGAATATACCCAAGATTGCAGCACTAGAGCCTTCATATTCCTCAATTTCCTGCTCCATGGAGGTAGGCCCTAAGTTGATAGTTTGTATACTATAATCATCACCAGTCACATCATCCTTGTTCTTATCAAGAGCAGGAGTAGCAAAATGAACCACTCTGTTATTCACCTCATCTCTTTCAATATTTGAAATAACCTTGGCCTTCTTTTTTGTTTTAGCTTTTCCAATTTTGGCCAACAAATCATCCCAGTTTGGGAGATTTTCCTTCACTATAATCTGTGTACTCCTTAATCTGTCACTGAGCCAACTACGAGTAGTGGAATCTGACTGCTGCTCACCTTGCTTATCTTTGTCATGATGGTCCTTAGAGGAATCCACATTCAAAATTTTCCCAACAAAAACTTCTTCAACTTTATCCCCCTCCTTATCTCCTGGATTTTCATTCTTTTCTACATCATGTTCTTGTTCCTTATGCATTGGTGAAGGATTCCTTTCAGGTATCTTTGCTTCCTTAGGATATCTATTTCTATCATCACTAGTACATGAGTCCTCATATTTCACTAAGGGGGATTGCAACACCTTTTCTATATCTGCCTCAGCACTGTAGAGTTCTCCCTATTGGAATTCTTCCTCTTCTTGATCTTGATGACTCTCTGCCTCTTTGAATTCACGTAGTTCATTATGAGTTTCATGATGAGTGGTACCATCATGTTGCTTTGCAGCAAGAGCAACTAAGGGGACTTCCTTTCTTGGCACACTATCCATGGGAGAAGGAGTTCTTAATCTTCTTGTGTACACTTGTGTTTTTTCTCTTCAACTCTCCACATTTACTACTGGTGGGCCAACTTCATCCTCTGCTTTAGAAGATTGGTTCTTCTTTTGAGACAATCTTTCTATCCTTCTTCTCTTAGGAATAGGAGCACCACCTAAATCTCCCTTCTCCATAGATTCCTCTCCTTGAGTAGATACCTTCTCCCTAGAAGCAACATTCCTCCTCTTAGCACTAGGCTTCCTTTTCTTTTCCTTGTCAACTTCTGCTTGAGTACCCTTGATCTTGATCTTAAATGAAGAATCTACCTTAGCCTTACCCTCAGGGTCCTGCTCAATTGACTCTTCTAAGGTAGAATGGGACTCCAAGTTGCCCATTAATTCATAGGTGCATTGCACACCTTCACTTTCTAATTCCCAAATCTTGTGGTTAAGCCACAACTTTGTATACTTCATCACTAGGTCCATGACTTGTTGCAATTCTATCTTGTCTTCCTCCAGCCAGTCTATTTCACCAATTGATTTATCTTTCAGAGATTCATAATCATGGCCTTCAATCAAATCCCCATCATCATCTATCTTGTCTAGGATGACCTTAAAATTTTATAGTCTAATTAAATCAACTCGCAGCCTAGCAAATTTCCTCCTCTTAATCTCAAATTCATCGTTGCAGTTGGCCCAGTAGTCTTCAATATCAACTTTGTGGCTATATTCTCTACTAGAATTCTTCTGAGATTCACCAGTCCTATCAAATCTAGACCTTTTAGAATGGAAATAAAAACCCAGAGAGCTCATCACTTCTTCAAAAAAATGTGTCATCTGTATAGAATGGTAGGCCTCATTGCCACCTATCCTGAGGGGAAAGTCATTTAGAAATCATGTTTTGTGATTCTCCTTCTTCACTACAACATCAAAGTCACATATTTTCCTTGTGACTTCCAGGAGTATGAGGTGATCAGTAGGATACCTTGGAAGTCTATAAGGGTCTCTTTGGAAACCATCTATCGTGATGTAAGAAAAGGTGGGAAATTGTATAAACCAAGCTCCATACTTCTTTATCAATTCCTTAGCATGGTAAGATATTCTAACATGTTATGCACCTTGAAGCAATCTCATGATGTACATGGTGAATGCATCATTCACCATCCTATAGCTAGAGCTACCTAGCTGTAGTTGTGGATAGACTTCATATATTACATCTTGTCGAAAGGTTCCTTTGGTACTCAGTCCTTTATATGGGTGGAACCTTGCAAGTGCATAAACTAAATAAGAAGTCATAGTGAAGCTCTTTGTCATTATCACATTGCATAGCTGATCATGTACCATGGAACTTACGATGCCTACCCAATGATAATCAGTTTTCTCATCCATTCTCACTATAACAAAGAACATCCAATTCTCAAAGACTCCAACAATCTTCAAACCTATCACCATGCTAAGGAGTGTGATGGCATCATAGTACTCTGGTTTGAACTTTTCCCTATATAATTGTTTTAGAAGCTTTGAGATGTGGGGCTTGGGTATTTCCAACCAAGATTTCACCACCTATAGAGCCTTGTTTGTATCATCCTCAAAATAAATCTTGGTGACATTTAGGTGTAGAGCCACCGCATGAGATCTGTCAGGCATGTCAAAAGTCTTAGCCACAGATAGAGGAGAGAAGTTGGCCAATACCCTAGCTTGAGGACCAATCACCTTTTGTGTGCCCTTGTCATAGTGTTTGGCACATTCTAACACTGGCTCATAGCATTGAACTATAGGGGGAAAACTAGCCACATGAGCCATTCCTGATTCTATCAATCTTCTGCCAACAATGGAGGGTTTGGCTATGTCATTCTTGTCTTGAATTCCTCCTAATCCCATCTGCCTGCATTGGTGTCTCCAATTCCAAACCAAGTGGATGACAACTTAGATTCAGGAACCTTACTCTTTATGTCCAACTTAATTCTTTCTGCTTCTGAGAGAGAGGATCCTTTAGCACTTGAATCTATTGGCTTTCCCATTATCTTGCTAGCCATCTCTCTACTCAATTCAGCCTACATCCAACAAGGAACCACAATAAATTTACCTTTCTAATATCGACATAGAAGTTTAACCAACCATAGACAATACAAGCATAATCAACCAACTCAAAGAAAACATCAAAATCCCTTGAATTTAAAATGAACCATCATTACTAAGAGATCCAGGATTTTGAGCCATCTAGGGAAATCAAGCCAGAGAGGAAACTCAAGAAAATCCTTGCTAGGAAGATTTTAGTGATTAGGAATGAATATCAAGAATCAATCACCACAAAATGGAAGGAAAGCACACAACATCCTTTAAATAATTAATACGAAGGATGAGATGGTCAATCCATAATCATTAAACTCATTATCCTAAGAACTCTCCATATTGTGAGACAATTATGGGAAAATCTACCTAGGAAGGAAATCTGCAAAGTATATGAAATTTACAGCTTTTGCATACATCTGGGAAAATGAGTAGACAAAGGAAAAATCAGGAAAATTCGAAGGTGCGAGAATTCTATGAAGACTACGAAATCTCGAGAATTGTTATTTTTTCCTATAATAAACAAATGATCACAAATTGAAGGCACTTGGGCTTGAATCAAATTTGTTTCAAGTCTCCTAATGGTTATCCTTTGGTTCCCAACATTCTCTAAAGCAAATTGGTGGGGGGATGGTGATGCCCTAAATTTAATTATCAATTTTCTAAGGTTAAACCCTAAAATTTTCCATTAACATAGGGAGTTAGCTCAGATCTTGATTTCCATTGTTACTAAGCCCGAGTATGGGTTATTCAAAGGAGACACACGTGAGCCTCACCAAGATGAAATCAAAAATAGGCTCATGAACTGACTCAGGGCCAACAATCACACAAGCTCACAAAAACCCTAAAACCAACCAAAACAGAAATAACCATGCACATAGGGTTGAGCTCAAAAATGCAACATGAGAATGCTAGGCACCATTAAACTCATTGATCAAGAAGAGAATACAATGATTGGGCCATCAATATTCATAAAACAATAGACCAAACCATAATTTGAATGCCAGTCGCCAAAATATACAAAAACCAGATTTGAAATGCTTTGAAAATGTTAAAGCATCATTTATATTCAAGAAACACAAGCAAGGCCAGAGCCACATACCCGAATGGAGTGAATTTAACTACAAAAATGGTTGAAAATAAACTTCAATGCCCTAGTGAGCAACCAGAGACACAAGAAATGCTAATAAATTATTGAATCAATCACTCGAGCTAGCAAATCAATCAAGCACTCAACATCAAAATCTTTAATAGCAATGCAAGGCAAACAAAAACAAGAAATCATCCAAAACCCACTAAATACTGGCTGCAATAATTGTACCACCAAGCATTAATGCCATCGATAAGATAGGCCAAACGTAATCCAGGAATTTGACAAAGAAATGGAATTTCGGGAAAATCCAATCCATGCGGAATTCTGTGAGGGACCAAAATCTCTGAAATGTAGTGTAAAACATTAGCCACTGGGTTTTCAAAGCATTTGGGGAATTTTGTCCAAAGGGAATTTTGCTGAAAAGAGCCAAAAACCCGAAAGGAGGTAAGAACACTAGATTTTCAAAGTGTTTCCTAGAAGGGGGGCATTTGCATGAATAAGATAATCATTTAAGCACATGTTAAGGAAAACAAACCTCAAAGAAAACTAGGGGCCAAAACACCAAAAATGAAAGCAAAAGAGGGTCCCTGCTTTCAGTGTGGCATCTGTACAAAAAACTGCACAACACTCACCAATCTAATTAGATTGTACAACATCAAGGCTATCCCTAACTAGCTTGATGATGATGGAGATGTAATCCAAGGCCATGGCTATGATTCCATCAAAGAAAAACCCATAGATGAGATTGACTAGTTAGAAGAAGAGAAGACTAAGTTGGAGAAAATCAATGCTCCTATAATTAAATATACCAAGTTATGGCTCAAGCATAAGATTTGGGAGCTGGAAAATGAAGGAAAAGAGTATACATATTATTTGAAAGGATATTTGGAATCCCACTCCACTTCTGAGGAAGAAGATCCAAATCCAAAGGGCAAGGAAAAGGTAGGTTCTCCTTTTAATATCAAGATTAAGGGTGCCCAAGAAGAGACTAAGAAGGAAAAGAAAAGGAAGCCTAGTGCTAAGAGAAGAAATGTTGCTTCTAAGGAGAAGATCTCTACTCCGAAGGAGGAACCTGAGGAAAAGAGAGATGCGGGTGGTATTTCTATGTTGAAGAGAAGAAGAGTAGTGAGACTGTCCCAAAAGAAGAAATAATCCTCCAAGGTAGAAGATGAAACTGGCCCACAAGTGGTAGAAATAGAAAGTTTTGGAGAAAAGACACAAGTTTACACTAGGAAGGCCATAACTCCTTCTCCAAAGAGAATTTTGGTGAAAGAGGGTGCTCCAAAAATTCCTCTTGCTACACAACAAGAAGACACATTTGCTCCTTGTTTAACTCAAAACTTGAATGATAAAGAGAAAGGACACAAAAAAGTTGCTACTAAGGAGATAGATCAAGGTGAAGAAGTAGAAAACTTCCATGTTGGGGATCTCCATAGTGCATAGGTTGAACTTGGCAATATTATTTGGTCTCCCTTGGTATCTTATGAGGACTCACCAATCAGGGAAGAAGAAGAGAAATTTATGGGGGAAGAGAAGGCACCTCAAAGTACTCCCTCTCTAGTTCAAGTAGTGACAGAACCACTAGATCAAAGTGGAGGTCAAAATCTAGAAGAGGGTAGAGGAGAAGGTAGAACTAAAGAAGTCCCTTCAGTGCATACTATTGTTGCTGAACCTTCCATGGATGGAGCTTAGAAGGATAGGAAAGGTGAGTTGTACTCATATTCCAATGCTCTAAGTTGGCCAAATGAGAGTTTGAAGAATAAGCAAGTGATCATAGATGACACCCCACTGAACTGGAATGAATTGTTGGAAAATATTGGTAGAGGGAAGGAGAAAAAGAAAGCCAAGGTGATCTTGAAAATTACCAGGCATAAAGCAGACAACCAGATTATTCACATTGCTACCCCTACTGAAAAAAAGGATAAAAGGGAGATTGTTCCTAAAGACTATACAATTCAGACTCTCAACGTAGGGTGCACTGATAAAGATCAAGAGAAGTAAGAATTCCAAGAGTCTGCCCAAGCCATTCTAAGGAGGATAGATAGGGAAACAACAGACAAGGAGATGTTGTAGAAACAACTTAATTATGTGTATAAATATGTGCAGCACCTGATGAAACCATTGCAAGTAGTAGGATGTGAAGGGATAACTCTTGAAGGCTTGTTGCCTAAGGAAGGATTTTTAAAGATTAAAAAGATGAAGGCTTCTACACAGGCCACCCATGAATGGTTTCAAGGAGTTAGGCAATGAGGAGATGATATGATCAAGGGAATCTTGTCAATGGGAGGTGATGCATATAGGTCTTCTGAGTGGTTTTAGAACATATTGGGGTAGGATAAATCTATTATAGATCTCGTCCTTCACCAGTTGACCATCATGGAATATACAAAAGAAAAGTTAGTGAGTGATGGCATTCTCTCTTCTGCAAGAGTTTCTAAGCCATAGGAATGGTATGAATCCCTACAGATCAAGCAAAAGGTTTTGAAGAGAATCCTTAAGTAGGGAAAAGAGGTAGAGGATGCATTGAATGATGTTTATAGTAGATGCATTTCATTCTTTAAGATTATGACTAGAAGGAAGAAGTTTACACCTAGGAATGTAGCTTTGGAACACTTAAGGAAATGGTGGCATGAATTTTATGTTCCAATTGAGGATGGTACAATCATAGGTCACCATCTAGATGATGCTTCCACCTATGTTATTGTCATGGATAAGTTTCAAGATCTTCAAGTGGGATGGGATAAATTCATCAAGCAATCAAGTGAGGAGATTAAATCTATTGAGAGGAAATTCAAAGCATTGGTTACTCCACCCTTGGCCAAATTGGATGGAATCCTTTTGAAGGTGCAAGATAAAATAGATAAATATAAGGGGAAGATAATTTAATATAGGGCTACATCAAAATTTCTGCTTCCCCATTATTCCTTCGTTATCCTTCACATGCATTGAACTAGATTACACTGGAGATCCCACGATGACCTGGATGAGTCACAAGCATTTAATGCTAATTTATTTTGTTCTTGAGCTTCTTTGGCCAACTTTTTTTGTGGCTATTGATTATTGTAACCCTAATTATGTTGACATATCTTGGGGGGTTTCTGTAAATATGGCATGCTACCTCATTTGTAAGGGATAGATAGTTTTATTTTGAAGTGAATTGAGTAGTATAGCAAGAGTTAGAGCCAGGAGTTAGTCTTCTTTTGAGAAAATGCTATAACACAAAACACTTGAAATGTTGTTGTCATTGGATGATTCAATACAATTCAAAACATTGTGCTTTGGTGATCTTCCTTATGTTGAGTTATCTTGCATGGTTCTTGATGTTCTATCTTTTGGAATTTCTTAAGAAATATTGGATATAAGTTATATTTATAATTAGAAATGATTCAATAGTGTTTATGGTTTGATGCTTGAAGTTTCTATAGCAATCCTTGCTCCATACTTTTTGTAGCTAGCTGATTGTTAGTTGATTTGCAGAGTTAGCCTGGACTTTAATATCTACTGTGCTTAGTTCAATTGTGGATATTTGTTTGTTTCAATTGCAATAAGGTTGTTGTAGATGAATGTTCATGATATAAAATCCTTTAATGCCCTAGAAGATTACACCCTTTTATGCAAGATTGCAGATTTATCTGGGGCAAACAAGAATTAGTTTTTGAGGGATTGGTCCATTTCAAGTATTTTATTAGTTACATTGTTAATCTTAGGATTAGTTTTAATCTTAGACAACTCTCTGAAAACCTTATCTTTTTCTATTTCTTTTATCATTTGGGTTAGACTTGAGATCTCAAGTATCATAATATTGCAAAATATGATAAGCTTTAAGATTCAACATTTGTTTGTAAGGTCCCTTTGTGATTACCAACAATTTTCACATTATCACTGAGTTGTTTATGCATTGTCAAGACCTGACATTAGAGACCTTGTGGTTATCTCTTGAGGCATGCTAATAGTGATTTACCTTTCAAGAGAGATAGGATATTTGTATCTTGTATGAGGTGTTGTATAGAAAACACCATCAATAGATTGGTGCTAGAAGGAGGGCCTAAATAAGCAAGCTCGATCGATTTATGTTTGCCATTTATCCTAAAAGATTCAGAAGAAGAACCAAATCTACTACAGGGGAAGAGGAATTTGAAGAGTTGCAAGCTCCTACTAGGTCAAGAAGGAACAGAAGAAGGGGAGAATCACTATCTACCGAGCCACTTCCATAGTCTCCTCTATCCTCATCTTCATCAAGTCCATCTTCATCTGACTCTAAAGACATCCCCATTCAATAGCTTAAACCAGCCATAAATCATCCTTTACCACCCCCACCTCCACCAATGGATTTCCTAGCTAACAAACCATCTCCATTGACCTTCAATAATTACAATGTTATGCCCAAGAACCCTGAACACTTTTCTTCAAAGTTCCATGCTAATGATCCTAATAGAACCATAGAGGAACATATCAGGATTTTTCATACTTGCCTTAGGGATAGAGGAATCAACCATAAGGATTTTGTACACAAGCTCTTCCCTTATTCCCTAGGAGAAGATGCATTCTATTGGTATAATCATTTTCCTACTAGATCTATCCATAATTGGACTGAGCTTGAGACTACATTTATGCAAAAGTTCAAAATTCCTATTAGTGTTAATGAGCTCTATCTGCAGTTCACTAAAGTCAAGAGAGAAGTCAATGAGCCTATATGGTCTTTTAATAAAAAAATTCATTGGGCATATACTAGGTTGTAAAGCCCCTATGCTATAGAGGATGCCAATGCTTTAGAGGTCTATTATGAGGGTCTTGATAGCCTGACAACTACCTTCTTGAAATGAAGGCCTAACTGTCCAAATAACTTGCTAGATGCATACACAGAAGCTATTAAGGTTAGTACTGATATGAGACAACACTTATCTAGGCCTCTACCATCATTAGGACCCACTACTCACCCTAGGCAGGTTCAAGCTCTCAATCAGGGTCTTACCAATCATACCCCTATTATGAATCTGATACCTCAGTTGCCTTTGGTCCCTTATCTAGGACCCCCAATGAACCAAGTCCCACAAATGGAAAATTATCCCTAGCAAAGTGTTAATCAACCTATTCACTCACAATAGCAGTCTAGTTTCCCTACCTATCTACAAAATTCTGAAGTTTTGAATTAGTCTTTGGGATTTGGTGTAGTAGTAGGACATTCCCAAAGTAATGTGAATCAGACTCCATATAGCAATCATGATAAGGAAAGGCTAGATGAATTGTCTGAACAAGTGAAGAAGCTGAACATAGAGGTCACTTATCTGAGGAATCAGAATAGCCAACTCCAAGCTGCTCAAAGGAGTATGTAGTCTAATTATAATAGAGAAAGGGAGCACCAACAAGGGAAAAATTTTGATAGAGGGTAGGGTTTTGATTGAGGACAAGACTTTGACAAAGGAAAACATTTTGAAAGAGGACAAAAATTTGAGAGAGGGCAATGCTCTAGCTAGAACTTTGATAGAGGATAGGCTAGTGGACAAGGATTTGATAGAAGACAACCACCCAGGCAGAATAGCATTTGGAATACTAGGCCTAATAATGGAGGTGTTCCTACCCCATTGGATCGGCTTGCTAATCAAGAGAATCCTTCTAGTGGTGTGTTCATGGTTGAAGATACTTTATTAGGATGGTGTAAGCTCCATGAAACATGTTAGCATTCTAAGTTTGACTGCCCCAAATTTCAAACAGCTGCCTCTATCTTCTAGTATGAGGTGGAGAATAATGCAAGTAATTAGTAGTTGGTGTCATCTACTCCTTATGAATCATTAGTGCTAGCACTAAACCATGCTTCTTTCCCACAAAGTGAGGAGAATGGACTTGAAGAAGAATCAATCCAGTCTAAGGAGGAAGTAAATCAAGTATGCAATGGAGATGAGATTACATAGTTTTTTAGTGAAAATCCTGAGAATGATAATGGCCCCTTCGAAGAAGAAGAAAATTATGTTGAAGAGGTATAGACATTCCAATGGCCAGTCAAGAGATATGATTTAAGAGATTTTCCAAACAAACACCCACAAGCTAGAGGACCTTTCACCACATCTATTCCTCCAAAAAACTTCACTACACCTCCAAATCCCAATGCCAGCAATAATCCAACACACCCTCATGTGCCCAAGCAATACCTGTCAAAGGAAGGACAACCACAAGTAGATCCATCAAAAGGACATGGTGGTGGAATGTCTCAAGGAGGCTCCTACTGACATGAACACAGAGTAGTTGGCTATATATTTTGTAGAAGAACTCAAGAAGCTAAAGGTAATCCTCTCTGCATTTAAATTATTGAGAGTCCCAACTATTAGAAATATAGTTTTAGGAGCTTACACTATGAATTCAGTAACACAAGATAGGTCATTCAGTGTAAGTGTTAGTAAAGCATTTAGCTCTCAAGTAGTGAAAGATCAGAGTCAAGTTCATACATAACCTCGAGACAAAGGGAAAGAAAAAGATAAAGTCAAGTTGCTCAGGTTGATACTCCTTTAACTTTATAACATGGTAGAACAAAAACTCCTCCATTTCTCATTTATGTTCGCATATTTGGAAAGAACTTGCACAATTGCTTATTAGATTTAGGTGCTTCCACTAATGTGATTCCCTTTGTTGTGTGTAAATCCTTAGGCATTAACCCTATTATTTCTCAAAAGAAAGTTACTAAACTAGATAGAACATAAGTTAATGTTGTAGGAGAGTTGAACATGATCCCTATGCAGATTGCTTCAAACCCCAAAATTCAACAAGTAATTAATATACAGGTAGCATATATACCTGACTCTTATGGTTTGACTTTGGGAAGAGACTTTACTAAGGCCTTGAATGGATATGTATCAACCGATCAGTCCCACATGTGGCTTCCTTGGAAAGGAGTGCCAAATCAGACCAGGATTGAAAGAGAGCCTAGGATGAAGTATGTGATCACAAAATATCATAATACTTCGAATGAAATATTGATATGAGAGGTAAGAATGTGAAATTATGTGCTGGTAGCCCCTATTGATTAGTCTGATGTAGAAGAAATCCTTATGCTACATACTATACCTATTGATCTCACAGCTGAATCAAGTATGACTGGGGCCCTGGTGGAACCAATTGATGATGATGATCCTAAAGATAACCAGCTCAACTTTCTAGATAATTTTCAAGAATTCATTTAGAAATGAATTGAAGATCAGATTCATCTAGGTAGAGGAATGAATTTTGAAGAATTACTTTTTCCTAATTGGTGTAGGTTTCACAATGCCTCTCACTTAGAACCAGAATGTTGCTTGTGCTAGACAACAGTAGAACAGGTGAAAAATTGTGTCAACGCCACTCCAGTAGTCAAAATTAATATATAGAGTACTCAAGAGGATCCTAAGGGGAAGAAGGTGATGCTTTCTGAAGAGCCTTCTAGCAGAAATAGTACAAGTGATGCAACAAAAAAATTTGGGGTTACTGGCTACTAAACCCTAAGGTTTGATGGATCCAAATCAAAGCATGGTGCTGGAGCATGATTTGAGTTGATCAGTCCAAAAGGTAAGACTTTCTTTGTTGCTCACATACTTTAGTTTCATTTTACCAATAATGTAGTAGAGTATGAGGCTTTGATTCATGGGTTGCTCATGGCACTAAGAAAAAGGTTTAAGATTTTGCAAGTCTTTGGGGATTCTAAGTTAGCGGTCAAACAAGTTAGAAAGAAATACTCATATCATGACAGAAGGATGACCAATTATAGGCATAGAGTATGGGACCTTATTGAGGGATTTGATGCCTTCAAAATTTAGTTGATACCACACAGTAAGAACCAAACTGTAGATTCCCTAGCTTAGGTAACTAGTCCACTGCAGTCTTTGTCTCTCTCTAAACTGAAGAAGTTTATGGTGGAGCTAACTCCAGTACCTTCAGTACTTGACAATGTGACCAACTTTCAGGTATTTGAATATGATAAGCATATCTTAAATTTTATTACTAGTTTAGATGTCTTTACTTCACAAATTATTGATGAAGTTGAACCCCAAGAAGCAGAGATGGATTTAGAGGGGGTCATTAATTTGGAGGCTAATACTATTCCAAGGGGAATGGTGTAGCTAGAAAGGAATTTTGATCTGGATAGGGTTAGAGATCAAGAGAAAGATGCTAAGGGGGAGTCAATCAGTGGTAAATGTGAAACATACAACATGGGGACTCAAGATGATATCAAGAATGTATCCATTGGCAAAGTGTGTTCTCTAGAAGAGAGGAAAGGAATTATTGATGCATTACAAACATATCAAGATGTGATAGCCTAGAGTTACGAAGACCTGAAGACATATGACACTTCAATTGTAACTCATACCATCCCTCTGAAGCTAGGAGTAAGACCTTTTAGGCATAGGCAAAGGCCAATCAATGCTTTGTCGAAGCCCATAATTCAAAACAAAGGTGCAGAAGTTGCTATCTGCTAGAATTATATTCCCAGTCAGGCATTCAAAATGGGTTGTAAATTTGGTTCCTATGAGAAAGAAGAATGGGGAGATCAGGCTATGTGTGGATTTTAGGAACCTTAACAGAGCATCAGAAAAGGACAATTATCTAGTTCCTTCACTAGATGAAGTGCTTCAGATTGTTAATGGATCTTAAATGATGTCTTTTCTAGATGGTTACTCTGGATATAACCAAGTTATGGTGAAATGCGAGGATAGGCATAAAACTTCCTTCACCACAAAGTGGGGCACTTTTTCTTATAGGAGAATTCCATTTGGTTTGATTAATGTTGGAGCCAAATTACAAAGAGCTATGGATATTGCTTTTAAGGACATCATTGGTAAATGCATAATAATTTATATGGATGATCTGATAGTCTTTTCCAAGAGGAGAGGTGATCACATAACAAACTTGTGCAAAGTGTTTCAGAGGTGTAGAGAATTTGGAATCTCTCTCAATCCAAATAAGTGCATCTTTGGAGTTACTAAAGGAAAATTGTTGGGACATGTTATCTCTACGAAAGAAATTTCTATTGATCCTGAACGAGTGCAAGCCATACTCAAGATCTAGCTGCTTGCTAGCAAGAAGGAGATGAAGTCATTCTTTGGTAAAATTAAATTTTTGAGGAAATTCATTACTGGATTTGCTGAGATAGTCAAGCCATTGAATGCCATTTTGAAGCAAGAAGCTAATGTTGAATGGAGTGTAGAAGAAAAAAAAGCATTTGAAAAAATTAAGAGAGCCATTGTTGAAGCCCCGATTTTAGTAAGTCCTAATTATGCTAAGCCTTTTTACATTTATTCATTTGCTTTTGATCACTCCTATGCTGGCATGTTGACTCAAAATTCTAATCAAGGGAATAAACACCCTATAGCATTCATGAGTGCTCCTCTGAAGGATGCAGAACTAAGGTACCCAAGTGTAGAAAAGAAATCCTATGCCTTGGTCAAAGCTGTGAAGAAATTTACACATTATATTATGAGGAACAAGGTTTTTGCAATAATTCCTAATCCTCCAGTCAAGTTGTTGATGCAAAATGAATTGGGAGAACGTAGGGCTAAGTGGGTAACCATGATACAGGAGTATGACATCATGATTTAGCCTATGAAGCTAGTGAGAGGACAAGGGCTGACCAAAACAATGGAAGAGATGGGTCCTGATCTTACAACTCAACACTACCACCTCCAAGATGTATCCCTAGGAGATTGGTATGATGATATTATTTATTATCTCTTGAATCAACAATGTCCTGAACATCTTAACTCAATGCAAAGGAGAGATTTACATTTAAAGAGTGACAATTTTATGATGAAACGAGTATTTTTATACAAGAAAAATCATGAGCGTGTCTACTTAAGATGCCTAGGAAAAGTAGAAGTTGAAAGGGTGATTTGCAAAATTTCATGATAGATATGGCACAAGCCATGGATCTACACCTTCCACAACAAATCAGATCATGAGGGCTGGTTATTATTGGCCCACATTATTCAAAGATGCCCACAATCACATTAGAAATTGTCATGTGTGTTAGACTACAACAACCAGGGAGAAGCATGCAACTCTTCCACTTCAACCTGTTATAGAGGTAAAACCATTTGTACAATGGGGCTTGGATTTCATAGGTCCAATTAACCCACCTTCTTCTATAGGCCACATGTGTATCCTTATTATCACTGATTATTTCACAAGATGGACTGAGGCTCTTGCTTGCAAATAGTGTACTTCTAAAGTGGTAATCAATTTCATTGAATCAAGTATTATTAATCATTTTGTGTGTCCATTGGCTTTAGTTTGTGATAATGGTCCTACATTTGCATCACTAAAATTTTCTAATTTGGCCTTTGATCATAGAATCATTATAAAATTTGCATCCAATTATTACCCACAAGGTAATGGTTTGGCTGAGTCTTCCAATAAGAACCTTTTAATAGTCATTTGTAAGTTATTAGAGAAAAATCCCAAGGATTGGCACACTCAACTTAAATTTTCTCTTTGGGTAGACCGTACAAGACATAAGACCTCCTTAGGGACCTCTCCTTACCACCATGTGTATGGGCTAGAACCTATGTTCCCCATTCAATTGAAAATCCCCACTTTACAATTCATTAATGAGTATTATGATGGAAGGGACAAACGTGAAGCCCACTTGGTTGAACCATTACACCTTGACGAAAGAAGAGATGAAGCCTTACAAAATTATTCCAAATATTAGGGTGTAGTCAAGAGATGGTTTGATAGGAGAGCCAAGGGTAAAGCCTTTAGAATCTCTGACTTGGTTCTCTACTAGGATAAAGCACATGACCAAAAAGGGGAGCATGGAAAATTTGATAAACTTTGGCTCAACCCTTACCAGATTTTAGAGATTCTGGGAGATAATGATTTTCACTTGAAGACTCTCACTGGAGAGGATATCCCACTGCCTATCAATGGGCAGTACCTGAAGCATTACTTCCAATCCTAAGTTGTTTATAGCTCTCTTCCTATACATAGTTAGTGTAATTTTCCTTTCTATTTGGTTTGTTTTGCTTTGTTTAGAGTAGGTTTGTATTTCTACTTTGCTTTTTTTGTTTGCTATTGTTGGTTAGTTTAGGTTTTCTTTTTCTCTGCTCTTGCTTTGGGTTTTCCTATTTTCTTTTGGGTGTGTTGCACCTATATGGAAATCATATTATCTAGGACTATTCTGAATATTTCTCTTACAAACCTCAATCATTCTTCTAGAGTCAGTTGGATAAAGTCCTATATTGGAATCACATGTGTTTAATGCTATAAGTGGATGGATCAAGGGTTAGGTTGAATCTAGAATTTATTTGGGTCTCATATTTATACACAAATCTTTTAAAATTCCAAGGTTGCACATGGTCCTTATGAAGTCTTCCTAGGTGAAAAATATTATATTCTGCTTCAGGACCACTGTGGTTCTCAACCCTGAGTGTGAACTTCATTTTTCATAGCTTGAAAGGGAAAGTGAAAAGAAAAGAATATCAAAAGAAAAAAAAAAGAGAAAATATTAAAAATAAAAAGAATGAAATCAACCTATCAGGGGTATTCAAGTATCTCTACCGGGGCTATGGACGCCCGACTAGCAGTAGAGCTATGCTTGGGAGAACCACATTGATAACTTCATAAGGGCTATGGACACCTGAATGGCAGTGTGGCTCTATCTAGGATGCTTTTGAAGTTAGAATCTTTATGTAGCCTAGTCAGACCAAGTTTGGTTCCTATTGCAAATAAGGAAATGGGAATGAATACATATGCACACACTTTGACCTTGGTACAAGAAAGCTTTGCTTTTCTATGACTTTTGAAGCTCTATCAAATTGGTGACCTAATGTGGGGATTGAAACCAAAGAGTCTGGGTTCTTGATTCTAGTTTATCACTGAAATGTTTTGGATTATTTCTGTAGTAGGAGTTGCCATTTGTTGTGAAGTTTTTGCACACACGCCCCGCTAAAATCAGGGACCCTCTTTTTCTTTTTTTTTGGTGTTTTGGTCCTTTGATTTTGATAATTTGGTTGCCTTGTCATGTTCCTAAATGATTATCCTATTCATGCAAATCCCCATTTTGAGGAAACACTTTGAAAATCTTATGTTTTGGGATATGTTTCTGGTTTTTCTCAATTTTTGGGAAAATTCCCTCTGGGTGGAATTCCCTGAGCACTTTGAAAACTAGACAGAGGCTACTTACATTGTTTTTGAAAATCCTAGGACTTCGTGAAATTTCGTCTTCATTGGATTTTCCCAAAATTCTATCGTGCCTTTGGATTTCTGAGCCTACTATCTTTTCATCACATTTATGCCTCCTGTACGATCTAGAAATTCACTTTTACTGGATCTAATTGGGATTTATTATGAGAATTTGTGTCATTTTCCTTGTTGTGAGATCTGAGGAGCTTGATTTTGAGGTGCTACTACTAGATTGTGTGTTTGGGATTGTGATTGATTGTTGTAGTTGAGTTTTCTAGTGATCACTTGCACTTTGCTTAGACTTTAGGGTTTCTTACCAGCTATTGTTGTTTTGGTTCCTTTGCTCTCATGGTATGTACATGTTTCCTTCTCATTTAATGAATGAATTGAACTTCTTCGTGGTTTGTGTGTATATGTTCTAAGTTGGGATTTTGATGTGGCAGGGTTTGGTAACTGAGCTAGGATTTTTGGTTTTCATTTGATGCCCTCCCCCTTGTTGCTCAAGTTACTTTTCCTTCTCCTTGATCATGATTCAATGCAGTTAATCATTGCTCTATTCAACTCTTTGTTTGATTTCATGCTTTCCCATGACGAGCTATGGTTTAACCTAGTGAATCCCTAACCTTTGATAAAATCGTGTCCTGGGAAAATTCAAACTTGTTGTCCATCATCCAATCTGATAGCAACCCTATCTTAATTAGGTTGTGGGAGAATTTTTGAAGGATAGTAGGATTGAAAGGCCAGGTTGGATCTAGCTTGTGTGGTCATGGCAATTTCTTATTGTTTCCCTTGTTGAAATCTTTACTCATGTTGATTGAATCTCATTTAGATCGATTGGAAACTCATATCATTCATTTTGCACTTGAAACAAATCAAATCCTAAACAAAATCCCCAATCTCTTAATCGTTTGATCAATCTAGAAAAATAATAATGAAGTGAAATATTTTGGGTTTTCGAACACCTCGTGGAATTTCCTTACTTTAGGAATTCCCTGATTTTCCATCACTTTATCTATTTCCCGAAAATGTGCTTAGAAACATTGAAATTGTGTTGACTTCGCGAAATTCTATTTCTTCGGGATTTTACCGAAAATTCTTTGGTCCTTCATTTTCCCAAAATTTGTGAACTTCCATTTTCGTGGATTTCCATCCTAAATGAAATTCTCTAAAATCTTCTTGAAAATGAAGAATTGTGAGATAGCATGAATTATTAGTTAGTGATTGTGCATCATGTGATTAATTTGAGTAATTTAAAGAATTCTTTCATGTTGTTTCTTATCTAATTATGGTTGATTAAATGATTTTGTGCTTGTTTCACTGAATTTTGTCTAGCTTGGAATTTCCCGAAATTCCCCTCTGGCTTGAATTCCACGAGTGGATTAAAAACCCAAACTTTAAAAGGATTAATCTTTGTGAGGTTTTAGGGAGTTTTTTTCATCATAGGACTTGTATTAATTTTATGATGGACTAACTTATATTTCACGTTGTGATGGATCTTTATTATGGTATTTTGGTTGGATGTAGTCCAAATCAAGCAAGGTCATTGGTGGAAGGACCAAGGGCAAGGTAATTGACCCAAGTGATGAGGAAGCTTCTATTTTTTAGGCTAAAAAGATCAAGTTGGGCATGAAAAGAAAGGTTCTTGAGACCAAGTTGGTTTCCTTTTCCTATTGGCTAGTAGACTGGTGAACTCTGGATTGGCTCATGTGGTTGGTTTCCCCCCTACAGTGAAATGCTATGAACTAGTCCTAGAGTGTGCTAGACATTATGATTCAGGTACACAAAGGATAATTGGCCCACAAGGAAGGGTTCTTGCAAATTTTTCTTCTATCTCAGTGGCCTAGACCTTTCATATGCCTGACATATCTCATGTGGCTGGTCTTAACCTTGATGAGGCCAAGAAACATTATACAGATGATACAACTAAGGCCCTACAACTTATCAACTCATGGCTAGAGAAGCCTAAGCCACACTTCTCAAAATTGCCTAAGCAGTTACACAGAGCTAAGTTTAGATCAGATTACTATGATGCAATCATTCTCTTTAGCAGAGTGATGGGTTTGAGGACTGCAGTAATTTTTGAGAATTGGATGTTTTACATCATAGTAGGGATGGAAAAAATATAGATTATCATTAGTTAGGTATCATTAGTGCTAGGATCCATGAGCAACTATGCAATGTATTACAGACCAAGAGCTTCACGATGACTTCTTATCTAGTCTATGCCTTGGTAACGTTCCATCCATACAAGGGGTTGAGTAAAAGAGGGATCTTTGGCCAAGATGTTATTTATGAGGTTTATCCCTAGTTACACTTGGACAACTCAAGCTACAAGAGGGTGAATGATGCATTCACTATGTATATCACAAGATTATTGCAAGGGGAAGAGCATATAAGGATCTTTGATGGAGCCAAGGAATTGATATAGAAATATGGAGCATGGTTTATACAATTTCCCACCTTCTCATACATCAAGATCGATGGTTGTTAGAGGACTCCCTGCCGGTTACCAAGATATCCAATAGACCACATCATACTTCTGGAGGTGACTAGTAAAATTTTGGCCTTATATTTTTAAAAAAGATATGCATAAGACTGGCTTTGGAGGTGACTTCCCATTGAGGATAGGAGTCCATGAGGCTTTTCCTTCTATGATTACAATACACTCCTCTGAGGAAGAAATGAGCACTCTAGGTCTAGCATTCCACTCCAAGAGACCCAAGTTTGATACGATAGGAGAAGCTTGAAAGAGGGATAGTAGGGAATTTAGCCACAAAGATGACATTGAAGACTATTGGGCTAATTGCAAGGATTATTTTGAGGTATGGAGGAAGAATTTCTCTAGATTTCTAGCCAATATAATTAGATTGCACAACATCAGGTCTATCCTTGACTAGCTTGATGATGATGGAGATGTAATCCAAGGCCATGACTATGATTCTATCAAAGACAAACCCATAGCTGAGATTGACTAGTTAGAGGAAGAGAAGAATGAGTTGGAGCAAATCAATGCTCCTCTAATTAAATATATCAAGTTATGGCTCAAGCATAATATTTGGGAGCTAGATAATGAAGGAAAAGAGTATACATATGATTTGATGGGAGATATGGAATCTCCCTCTACTTCTGAGGAAGAAGATCTGGAACCAAAGGGAAAGGAAAAGGTAGGTTCTCCTTTTAAGATCAAGATTAAGGGTGCTCAAACAAAGGCTGGGAAGGAAAAGAAAAGGAAGCCTAGCACTAAGAGAAGGAATGTTCTTCTAAGGAGAAGACCTTTGCTCAGGAGGAGGAACCTAAGGAAAAGAGAGATGAAGGTGGTATTTTTGTGCTAAAGAGAAGAAGAGTAGTGAGAATATCCCAAAAGAAGGAAGAATCTTCCAAGGAAAAAGATGAAACTGGTCGACAAGTGATAGAAATAGAAATTTATGGAGAAAAGACACAAGTTTACACTAGGAAGTCTATAATTCCTTCTCTAAAGGAAAGTTTAGTGAAAGAGGGTGCTCCTATAGTTCCTCCTGCTGCACAACACAAAGACACATTTCCTCCTTCTTTAACTCAGAACTTGAATGATAAAGAGATAGGATAGAGAAAAGATACTACTAGGGAGATAGATCAAGGTGAAGAAGTAGAAGGGTTCCATGTTGGGGATCTCCATAATGCAAAGGTTGAACTTGGCAATATTCTTCGATCTCCCTTGGTATATTATGAAGACTCACCAATGACGGAAGAAGAAGAGAAATTTATGGAGGAAGAGAATGCACTTGAAAGGACTCCCTCTCTAGTTCAAGTAGTGATAGAAGCACTGGATCAAAGCAAAGGTTAAAATCCAGAAGAGGGTAGAGGAGAAGGTAGAACTGAAGAAGTCCCTTCGGTGCATGTTGTTGTTGTTGAGCCTTCCATGGATTAGGCTGAGAAGGATAGGAAAGGTGAGTTTTAGACATATTCCACTGCTCCTTGTTGGCTTAATGAAAGGTTGAAGAGTAAGCAAGTGATCATAGATGACACCCCTCCAAATTGGGATGAATTTTCAAAAAATATTGGTAAAGGGAAGGCAAAGAAGAAAGCCAAGGTGATCTCCAAAATTACTAGGGATAAAGTAGACAACCAAAATATTCACATTGCTACCTCTACTACAGAAAACGATAAAAGGGAGATTGTTCCTAAAGACTATACAATTTAGACTCTCAACCTAGGGCCCACTAATAAAGATCAAGAGAAGGAATAATTCGAAGATTCTACCCAAGCTATTCTTAGGAGGCTAGATAGGGAAACAATAGACAAGGAGAGGTTGCAGAAACAACTTAATGATGTGTATAAATATTTGTAGCACCTGATGAAGCCATTGCAAGTAGTAGGAGGTGAAGGGATAACTCTTGAAGGCTTGTTTCTAATGGAAGCATTTTTAGAGATTGAAAATATGAAGGCTTCTACATAGGCCACCCAGGAATGGTTGCAAGGAATTACGAAATGAGGAGATGATATGATCAAGGGCATCTTGTCAATAGGAGGTGATGCATATAGGTCTTCTGAGTGGTTGCAGAACATATTGGGGCAAGATAAATCTAATATAGATCTCCTCCTTCACAAGTTGAGGACTATCATGGAATATAAAAAATAAATGTTAGTGAGTGATGATATTCTCTCTTCTGCAATAGTTTTTGAGCCCTGGGAATGGTTTGAATCCCTGCAAATCAAGCAAAAGGTTATGAAGAGAATCCATAAGTAGGGAAAATAGGTAGAGGATGCATTGAATGATGTTTATAGTAGATGCATTTCAATCTTTGAGATTATGACTAGAAGGAAGAAGTTTACACCTAGGCATCTAGCTTTGGAACACTTAAGGAAATGGTGGCATGAAGTTTATGTTCCTGTTGAGGATGGTCCGATCATAGGTCACCATTTAGATTATTCTTCCACCTATGTTACTGTCAAGGATAAGTATCAAGATCTTAAGGTGGAATGGGATAAAGTTATCAAGCAATCAATCGAGGAGATTAAATCTATTGAGAGGAAATTCAAAGTGTTGGTTACTCCACCCTTGGTCAACTTGGATGGAATCCTCTTGAAGGTGCAAGATAAAATAGATAAAGATAAGGGGAAAAGCATTTAATACAGGGCTACATCAAAATTTTCCCTTCCCCATTATTCCTTCATTATCCTTCAAATGCATTGGACCGGATTACACTAGAGATCCCAGGCTGATCGAGATGAGTCCCAAGCATTTAATGTTATTTTATTTGTTCTTGAACTTCTTGGGCCAACTTGTTTTGTGGTTGTTGATTTTTGTAACCTAATTAGGCCAATATATCTTGGGGATTTCTATAAATATGGCATGCTACCTCATTTGGAAGGGCTAGATAGTTTTACTTTGAAGTGAATTGAGTAGTATAGCAAGAGTTAGAGCTACGAGTTAGTCTTATTTCGAGCAAATGTTGTAACATAGAACACTTGAATTATTGTTTTCATTGGATGATTCAATACAATTGAAGACATTGTAATTTGGTGATCTTCCTTGTGTTGACTTATCTTGCATGGTTCTCACTGTTCTATCTTTTGGAGTTGCTTAAGAAATATTGGATATAAGTTAGATTTAGAATTAGAAATTATTCAATGGTGTTTATGGTTTGATGCTTGAAGTATTTTTAGCAATCCTTGGTCCATACTTTTTGCAGCTAGTTGATTGTTAGTTGCTTTGCAAAGTTATCCTGGACTTTAATATCTATTGTGCTTAGTTCAATTGTGGATATATGTTCATTTCAATTGCAATACGGTTGTTGTGGATGAGTGTTCATGACCTAAAAATGTTTAATGCCCTAGAATATTGCACCTTTTTTTGTAAGATTGTAGATTTATCTGGGTCAAGCAAGAATTAGTTTATGAGGGATTGGTCCATTTCAAGTGTTTTATCATTTGCATTGTTAATCTTAGGATTAGTTTTAATCTTAGAAAACTCTCTAAAACCCTTATCTTTTTCTATTTATTTTATCATTTGGGTTAGACTTGAGATAAGTATCATAATATTGCAAAATCTGATAAGCTTTAAGATTTAGCATTTTTTTGTAAGGACCCTTTGTGATTACCAACAATTTTCACAATATCATTGAGTTGTTTATGCATTATCAAGACCTAACATTAGATAGCTTGGGGTTATCTCTTGAGGCTTGTTGATAGAGATTTACATTTCAAGAGAGATAGGATATTTGTATCTTGTCTGAGTTGTTGTGTAGAAAACACCATCAACAATATGTGTTTCTAGTCTATGATTATTTTTGTTTCATTAAATTTCATTCAATTTTGTGTGAGATTTGGCCATTCTGGTGAAGGTTGCCCTATTCTAACAATGTTTTCCAAAATTTTTAGTTTGAAAATGTGATATTAAAGAATTTATTGTATAGTACGGGCTTGAAACCAATTTTAAAAGTTAAATGCATGAGTCTAGTTTCATATTTTTTTGGTTTGAGAAATTTTCATTAAGATATATAAATGTTATGGCATTTTTGGTCATCGCAGTCCTAAACCCTATCTAGGGTTTCCGATGGTAGAAATAAATTCATAAATTAATTTCCCACCATTGGAAATTCATGAAAATTTGTGTGGAGGGATTTTTTATCATTTTATACAAACCCTTTAAAGTATTTTCCTTGGTTTGATTATATGAATAAGTTATTCAATAACAGTCCAAAAGGGACTATGTTTGTCAGTTTGATAGGGCAGGAAGAATAAGGTTTGATCAAATAAACCTAAGTGTTTTATGCACATTGAAGTCTGTGATGTTGTAGGGTTTTGGAATCATCTTATAGACTTGTATATAATATTTTTGTACTTGAACTCATATTGAATGTGTCTTTAACCCTAAAAACGATAGGTTCTTGCAAATTGTCAAGTATGGAAAGTTGCTTTTCAAACACTATTATGTTCTTGCACTTGGTTTGGGTTAGGTATTTTTTGAAACCCATACAATATGTTGAGATATGTATGAATAATTTTTGTTCTCAAGGATTGAGAATCTTTAGGGTGTTGTTCCATATTTTAGGCTTAGGAATACATTGACAAAAAAGAACAAGGATGCATATTTACATCAATTGTCTTGAAACCCTATATGGAAAGGGCCTAGTTGTTGTTTGTGAGACTTACCTCTGGATCATTTATGGTATCAGAGCTAGAATACCTTGAGAGTGCAAGGTATGCACCAAGACAAAATATTTGTGAGAAAAATTTTGTTGTAGGTATGAAAGAGAGCCGATGACTTATATCCTCCAATAGTGATGAAACTGGGTAAAAGGTGTGAAAATTTCTTCCACTAAGAGGAAGTGGGTAGAAGAGGTCTTAGAGAGTACATCTTCCAAAATCCTATTGTGTATAGGATAGTTGTGTATGTGAAGGTATTGGGATATGAAAATAATGGAAGTGTTGAGGATAATAATTCATGAAGACCTAAAGAGTAAGAAGTTGTCAAGCAAGCAACAAGAGATGAGAAGAGAAAGGAGTGAGATGAAGAAGAAAGATGGGAAGGTAAAACAAATAAATATTTAGCAAGAGATAATAGTGATGGAACAAGATTTGGAACAACTACAAATTTTTTTTGAAGAAATAATATAGAGTAGAGTAACAAGTGTATGGAGTTGGAACATCACCTTTCACAAAATTTTCAAGTGGCCAATAAAGGAAATTGTAGAAAGAAGAGAGAAGCAACAATTCAGAAGAAAGATTAAAAAATTAATCAAGATGACGGAAGAGCCAAAGCTATCCAAGGAAAAGGAAAAATATGAAGAAAATGAGTCCATTGAGACTCAAGATTTTGTTTCTAATGATAAAGATGAAAATGGAAAAGAGTATAAAGAAAAAGGAGAAGTGAATGCAGTGTATAGAGATTGTTATGCAAATGTAGCACAATATGGTGAAGAAGAGGTTGCAAAAACAACAAAGGTGATGGTTGTATTTTTTAATTTTATGGATGATGAATGTGCTAGAAAATTATATTTAAATGATGAAGATAAAGACATGGATAGTGGTAATGTGGCATATGAACAAGAACTAGAGTTTTGGAACCTCAAATCTAAGAAGATGCTAAGAGACGGTGCAAGAAGAAGAAAGATCCAGGGAAAGCCAGTAATGTAGAACATACAATAGGGTGTAAGGAGCTCATCAAATTTTGGAAATGAATTCCTAGTTGAATGATAGGTGGTAGAGAAGTGGAAGACCTAAGGTAAAAATAAAACATGCATTTGAATGTTTGCAAGTAGAGCAAGATTCCACATATCAAATTTTTAGGTTGAAGAAGTCCATGATGGAAGACATTAAAAAATTTGTAGATCACATCTTAGATGGAATTGACATTTTTTTTCTTTCCTTGGGAGTGTGGTGTAGGGGCATCCAAAGCCTCATAAGCACCTTTTTTTGTTACTTTTTTAATTTTTAGGTTGGTGTGTTATGAGGCCTAATAAGGTCATTTATGACCATGTGGCATCATGTTGATCCATTTTTGAGTGTTAATAGGGCCTTTAGTTAAAAAAGTGTAAAAGTTGTCATTTGCTTAAAAAGTTGTCATAAAACTTTGGAAAGGTGTCAAAAAGAAAGAAACAATTACATGAAAATCAAGAAATGATTGAAAAATAGTTGGGATTGGTTGGAAATGTATGAAAAAACCCTCCAAAGTTGGATTGTGGAAGAAAGAACTAATTTTGTAGTTTTTGGTGAATAGAAGAAAGATTTTTTAGTTTTCTAGCATTGCAATCTTCTTCTTTCATTGTGTATGGCCTCGTAAAATCTCATATCAAGTATTATAATATATGGATGGAATGATATGTGTTTCTAGTTTACAATGCTTTTTGTTTCATTAAATTTCATTGAGTTTTTGGTGAGATATCGTCATTTTGGTGAAGGTTTCCTTGTTCTAACGATGTTTTCCTGAATTTGTAGTCTAAAAACATGTAGTATGACCATGCATGGTATAGTAAGGTCCTAAAAACAATTCTAAAAGTTGAAGGCATGAGTCTAGTTTCATATTTTTTTAGTTTGAGAAATTTTCATTAAGATTTGTAAAAGTTATGGCATTTTTTGTGATAGCGGTCCTAAACCTTGTTTACGATTTCTAGCAGTAGAAATAAATTCATCAATTGAATTCCCACCATTTGAAATTCATGAATATTGGTGTGGAGGACTGTTTTAGAATTTTCTACTAGCTCTTTAAAGGATTTTCCCTAGTTTGATCATATGAACAAGTTATTCAATAATAGTCCCAAAGGGACTTTGTTTGTCAGTTTGACAAGGTAGCAAGAATAATGTTGGATCAAATGAGCTTAACTGTTGTATGCACATTGAAATGTGTGATGTTATAGGGTGTTGGAATGGTCTTATAGACTAGTCTATACTTTTTTTTTACTTTAACTCTTATTGAGTGTGTCTTTAGCCCTCAAAATGGTAGGTTCTTGCAAACTGTCAAGTGTGGAAAGTTGTTTTTCAAACCCTATTGTGTTCTTGTACCTGGTTTGGGTCAAGTATGTTTGGAAACCCATAGAATATGTTGAGACAAGTCTGAATAAGTGTTGTTCTCAAGGAATGAGCATTGTTAGGGTGTTGTTCCATGCTTCAGGCTTAGGAATACATTGAAAAGAAAGAACAAGGATGCATATTTACATCAGTTGGCTTGAAACCCTATATGGAAAGGGCCTAGGTTGTTGCTTGTGAGACTTACCTCTGCATCAAAATTGCAATCTCATATTGGTTGATCTAAATTCACATAAATCTATAAAATGTATTATATTGGGACTTATATGCCACAAGTGGTGTATTAGTTCCACTATGCTTTTTAGGAGGGTCAAGGCCTGAATCTACTCTCCTATCTCTACTCTTCCTTCCAAGCTTTGTTTTCAAGTCTAAAACTCTAAATTAGGCCCTCTAGGTGATTTTACATGAAGATAAAAACTTTGTGACCACTTGAAAAATTTCCTCAATCTTTAAACTTAATTTTCAAAGGATCTTCAAGCCTCAAAGCACCTAGATCTACAATCACACATGTAGAGAAATGGAAAAACTTATTGATTGTTAGAGAATATGGGTTTTCCTTGGTCAAATCCCATTTAGGCAACTAAAATTTATGATGAAACAATGAAACATGAACATAAACATGAAAAAATAATAACTTTGATGATGCCTTGAAATGTAAATCAACAATCTAACATGAAGTGGCCATGTAGAATGTAGATCTTGATATTGAATTGGATATGAAATCATTCTTGCAAATGGATCTTCAATGCTACATGACAACACTAGATCAACAACATGCTTGATGCATTATGATCTTGACATGTGGATGGATCTTGAATTATTGCAACAAATGATGAAGGATTTTTCCCTTAAATCCCTTAGAAATGCTCTTGTAAACTTTCTTGATGCTATTGTGAAGTCTTTGAATGCTTAAATCTTGATAGGATATTTTGATAGCATGAATGCTTAGGTCAAATAATGATTTGAGACCTTTTTTATCTAGGAAATCCATCTAATTTCCCATTTTTTAAATCCAAAAAGTCGACATTCATGAAATTTGAATTCAAAACCATGATTTCTCACTCAAAACCTTAAAAAGGGGCTAAATTGGACTCATACACCACTTGTGGCATATAGGTCCCATTTGGGTGGGACTTATACACCCAAGGTGGCATATGGGTCCCACCAAGCCTTTTTAGCTTCAAGAAATGCTGGGGAGTTAGGAAATTAAATATATTTATTGCTCTTGTCATGATTTTAGTTGAAATAAGCCTTGGGATGCATAATATAGGATCTAAGAGGCCTATTAATGATGATATGAAGGTCATAAATGTAAGAGGGTCCAAAAATCAATGTGAAAGTATAAATAAATATATTTTACAACATTAAATTCAGGAAAAATTAGGTCAATTTAGCTTAAAGGGGCCCTAAACTTAATGTGAATGTGTAAAATACATTACAACACTAGATCAACGGTGACATTAGGTCCATTTTAATGTTAATAATTCCCAAATTAAGCACGAAAATATAGAGGGATATGTTTTCTCTCATTACATCTAGCTATCTTTGTTATGACTTGAATAGTGGAAAATAGGTTAGGGGGGTTGACCAATTTGAAATGTAGACCTATTTCCCTCTATTTCATTAGGAAATGAGATCCACACAAAGATTTTACTTACAACCCTTAGGTGAGTCAACTTAATGATGGAATCTACTACTTTCCCTATGCTTGAGGATGGGTATTTTACCCTAAACAACAATTTTGGGAGAAAAAAAAATAGAAAATCTACTAAATTATGCCAGTTCAAATGTGAAAAAACAATATAAAGCTCAATATTGAAAAAAACATCAAACTTTCTATAGATCTAAGAAGGGTAGAGCACTATTTACCAATCACCAAAAGGTAATTTTGGGAGGTTGTTTAAGACTCATTCACCCATGGGTGAATGGGTCTTTTGTTAGGGTTTTCAAACAACTTTTCTGAGACTCTAATTTCAATCTATAGCTTTTTTTTATCTAGGCTTCAGTGTTGGAGAGTCAAAAATCAGATCTATAATTGAGTTTCCATGGCTTGAAAATAACTTTGACAACTTTTCCAATCTTGCACTTTAAAAGGTCTTCAATCCTTCTTCAACCTAAAATCTACAACACAAAAACAAGAGTTTAAAATTACTTTTTTTTGGTGAATGGTAGTTTTCCTTGGTCAAACCCTATCTGGGTATTTAAACCTTGAATCAAAATAATGAAAGTAGGAAAGGAAGAATGAATTAACGAGCTATGTTGCAACTCACCAAATCATTGAATAAACTTTTGAACATATGAAATATTGATCTTGATATTTCATCAGAGGGATTCAATGGATGTGGATCTTGATGCTTGAAATAGGACTTTGAATGCTTGACTTGATCTTTGAAACCTACATCACAATGTTAGCTACAAAAAAATGCATGATGCTTAATACCTTGACATGATGCTTGGGATCTTGATTTCTCCAATAAATCACTAGTATATTTTTTCTAAAATTCTCTTGATCATAAAATTTCTCTTATGAAATTTCTCTTCAAAACTTCTAGTTGATTTGATAAAATAACCTTGTATTTATAGATATGTATCCTTAATTTCTTGAAAGTTAAACGTTAAAATACAACATTGAAATTTAAATTTGTAGACAATAAAATACTACAAAAAATGTAATTTAAATTTAGGTTCAAATACCTACAGAGGAACGATTCACCCATGGGTGAATGGGTCCCAAGTCCCTATTCTTGGAATACCATTGCTCAAGGTAAAGTGTTATGTGTTGGGAATAATTATTGTTGTGTTTCCCTTTCAAAAAATATGATTTAATAGTCTTTTAGATGTAAAATATGGCTTATTAAGGAATAGTTAAGCTCAATTCTAAATGATGGACCCAATTTATTTTTGAAAATGTAAATTACATTTTTCTACACTACATTTATCGTCCACTTTAGTGAGAGGATGAGTGCAAGCAAAAAATCACACTAAAGTAGATAAATATGGACCAAGAGTGTACAAATGTTAGTGAGATAGAATGAAAAATATCAAGTGGTGGCCAATCCCCCAAGATCAAGATCACATGGAAATCCAACATAAGCACAAAGGAACACACACACGATGTACAATATGCAACAAAATGATAAGATACACAAATATATAATTCCAAAGATTAAAAGAAAGAAAAGAAAAAAAAAAGGGGGTGGATCAAGCCTTGAATATTTTTCCAACTTGATGTGGATCAAGCCTTAGTTGTTTGTCCAAAAAAAATTTCAAGTGACAATTATTGCCCACTATGAAAACAACAAGATGTTCACACAAGCTAGTGAAATCTGTTGTCCACTAAGTGAGCCCCTTAAAAGTGGCCAATGAGTGAA
The DNA here is from genome assembly GCA_007258455.2 of Sequoia sempervirens. Classification (NCBI taxonomy): domain Eukaryota; kingdom Viridiplantae; phylum Streptophyta; class Pinopsida; order Cupressales; family Cupressaceae; genus Sequoia; species Sequoia sempervirens. The sequence continues at coordinate 319,820,784 of VDFB02353493.1, forward strand.
TCTTATTAGGCTCCCATAACCATAAAAAAGTTATACCTTTTGATAAATTTGATAAGGTGCTAAAAAATATGAAATTTGAGCTTCATAAGGTCTAACAAGATGTGTTATGCAAAGAACCTATGAACAAACATGGACCCATTGGCCAGCAAGGTGTGTTAAGCTTGGTGGCCATGAAAAAGGTTGTAACTTTGAACTTCACAAGGTTAGCAAGTTGTGTTATTCTAAGAACTTGCAAAAAAAATGTGAATAGGATATTCAAAGGGTTTTTTCTTAGTTCATGTAAGTTCTCCTATTATGGATTTTATCATTCCTCATATCTCCAAGAGAGAACAAGTTGAGGATAAAAATATTCACAACTTAGGGAATGCAATCAGTAGTATAACCACTGAGAGGAATGGTGTATGCTAAAAAAGGTTGCAATCTCGAAGGACATTGAACCCACTGACACTAACAAGAAGAAGACACATCACATGAAGTAATAAGACCACAAGTTATGAAACATGAATTATACTAAAAAAAGATAATGCCAATCTATGCCCCCAATTTAAATAAATTGCTAAACACCATGTTGTGAGAAATTACTTTAAGTAGTTAAATGATCAATCTTAAAAAAGAAATGATAGGTTATTTGGAAAGCCCCATGTCAAGTATATGTTTCCAAATGAGGCTACATCATGGAAAGGGGTTGTCCCCATATAAAATCCCAAACACAAAAGGGATACAAGGATTCAAGGTCAATGTATGTCTTTGCTACAATGTTATTATACAGCTTGAAAATATCCCCAAATAACTTGTAGAGCTAGAAGAATGACACATAGAGAGTGAAAATAATGAAAATCCTTTTGGGTCAGCATGGAAGAGATCTAAAGATCTCTCTATGTTGTTTCATCTACAAAAGGAAAACATAAGAGAAAAGAGAAGATGAAGTTTTATGACATATAGAATAACATAGGTACAAATAAAGGAATGAACATAATGACATGTCAAACAAAATGATATGGGGGATCACATTACGCAAATTCAATCACACAAAAAGAAGATGAAAAAGAAAGAAAACTAAAATACTAGTAAAGCACATGTGAGTCAATGTATAGCAGCTTGTATGCATCCTAATCTTGTTCATCATATGCGAAAGGTGGATAACTACCGAAAGGGACAACAAAAAGTGTCATAATAGGACAAGGCTATTTAACTCCTTGACCCCATTAAGTGCAGGAAAAGGATGAGTCAAGATCGATGATGGGAAATGGCTCCTTGAAATATATAAATGATTTGAAATAAATGTAAACCATGTAATAGTTATCATGCTATGATTATACAACTAACACATGGTAAGGAGCAAATAAATTAATTTTTAAGCGATTATCTGATCACAGTCCTATGCATATCATTCAAATTGGCTAAGGAGCCTCTTTAAAACATGAAACTCATCAATAATATGAGCAAGTTTTTGATGAAATGCACAATATTTCATGTTTGAACTCTTACCTCTTTTTTTTCTTTGATAGGAGGCAAGTAAATCAATCCTAGGTAGAGAAGATTTTTGATTCTTTGTTAAACTTCTATTTTGGTGTGTAAAAATGACAATTATTTGACTTTATAATGCTATAGTTTCTTTATTTATTGAGGTTTGTTTGAAGGAGGAGAACCTAAGATGATCCTATCATTCGTGTGAGGGATTGGTTGATCATTATGAAGAAAAATTGTTTCTAGGGAAGATGTGAGGGAGGAGGATCTTGATATCCTAATTGTTTAGTATCTTCAATTGGGATTTTCTCTAATAATCTATAGATTACATGCTAATTAAATATGTCACATCCTTGTTTTCTTAAGATATTAAATCCTTAACCATAAATCTAATCTAATTTAATGGTTTTATTAGTAATTTGATTGGTATAAAATAGAAAATTATCATTATTGCTCTTGTTAACAAGTTCATTAATAATTGATGGTTGAGGCTTGTTTTGTGGTTTAGTTTCAAGATGTAAAATGTTGAACATATCAAGTGATGGAATTATAGATTGTATTGGTTGTTGCATGGATGGGTAAAAGGATGCATTGTTATCAAGGTTGTCAAGATAATTATGTATGAAATTATCCATGCTATCCTCATCTTCTCCTATGATGTCAGCCTCACGAGGAAATTCATTAGGCATTGATTGAGCATGATTAGTTTCTATGACATTAGGATCATTACCAAAAAGAAAATTTGAGATATCAACCAAAGACATTAAGGACTTCCATATGTTTCCCATACACATTTCTGTGATTCAAGAATGAATTGAAATGCAAAGAGAGAGAGAAATTTTTCATATTTTAAACAGGATAATATGTTGATTATACTATGTAAAAAGTTGAAAATGATGTCTTGTAATAAAAATTTTGATTTTGAAATGCACTTAAATTTGATCAATTAACCTTAAGGTGAATAATTTCAAAACCATAAACTTTGGAAACTAAAGAAAAGATCTAAATGTAGAGACATAGAATGCAAACTAAGGGTTTTTAATTCCTTATAAATTTAGAAAAGCCTTGATCAAGGACTCATTCAAACATGGGTGAATGGATCTTTATTTAAGGTTTTCAAAAATAAAATTAAATATTTTTGAGTTGATATTTATGCTTTTCAAATTTTGGTTTCAAATAGGTGGTTATAGTTTTAGATTTTTGGAAAATCATATCTAAATGCAAGTGTAAAATGATGCTAAATGACAATGAAAGGACCTAATTTGAGATGCAATTTTGATTCAATTTTTTGATTTAAGTGACTTATCATGAAATGTTATGTAAATACTCTAGAAAATTAATAAAATTTTGAATTTTTTAAATTTTAAAGAATGCAAAAATGCAAAATTAAAGCCCTAAATGAGATGGAAATTAGTGCAAGTTAAGAACCCTAAATAAGATGTACATCAATGAAATTCAATGCAAAGTAATGCAAATCCTAGATCTAGGGTTTGAATAGACTCCATATTTTAGAATGTTGTTGTATAAAGTTAGGTTCACCAAAATGAATAGGTGGAAAATAGGTTGGGGGGCTCACCAATTTGAAATGTAGACCCATTTCCCTCTATTTCATTAGAAAATGAGATCCATAGAAAGAATTGACTTACAATCCTTAGGTGAATAAACTCAATGAGGGTAGTTTGAAAGGAACTGTCTCATAATGTTTCTCTTCTTTAAGTTGTATGACATTATACTGGAAAATTTATCTCAACATAGATTTGATGGGTTCCCCTAAGGGAGTGTATTTATGTCTTGGTTGATAGTTTCTTGGACGTCCACATCCTTAGTTATTATAAATTGAATTTTTTGTTTGATCAAGAACATGTGGTGGGTTATTTTATATATTAGCTCCCTTAAGAGTGATAGTAGGGCTAACTTTATGTGTTTTCATTGCATCTACAACTCCATAGTTTGTAACACTCTTGTTTTGAGGCCAATCCTTATTTTTGTTAGTAGAGGTTTTTTTGGTATTTAGAATTTTTTTGAAAATTTTGATTTCCCCTTTTTCAATAAGTTTCTTTTCAAGGGTAGTACTTTTCTCCACAAGGTCAATAAATGTAGTAAAATAATGTATTTGTAGTTGGTACTTCATTTTTGTAACTAAGTTTTTGACAAACATGGCAACCTTCTATTTTTCACATATTTTGCAACGACACCTACTAGCCAAAATTCTCCATCTTTTGAAGAATGATATGAAAGTTTCACCTTCTTCTTCTTTGGTGTGACAAAATGTTACTATGGTTATGTCTTTTTCAATGTTGTAGAAGGGTATGCGAAGGATCATGATGGGCCAAAAAGTGGCGATATGATGGGTTTTTGTAGGGTATGTGGTTGACAACCCTTTTTTTACCCAAAAGTGATGAAATGAAAAGGGTTTTTTAAGGAGATTCTCAGCTTTCCACCAATATAAATTATTCTTTACTTTTAATTTAATAAATAATTATTATTTATTTTCTATTTGAATTACAACTAAAGTCTTGATTGATAGGTTGATTGGAAAACATATATAGATTTCAAACCATATCACATTTTTTGAATCTAAAACATGTGTCACATTATATGCTTCTCATACTATAGGATTAAAAAAAGAAAAAAATAATTTCATGAAGTTTTGACCAAGTTAAGGTGGTTAGACATACAAGTTTTTTTATTTTTTAAAAGTTGTAATAAAAAAATCATAATTGATTATTTACTTGGAAAAAAATTACAAAAAAATACGCATCACATCGAGACATGAGTCCTCTAATTATATATAAAATATTATAAAAAAATATTATCATTTTATTGTGGTTAGGTGGTCCATTACACCTACTTCTTATTTTTTTCCCTGAAATTTAAGTACTAACGATTGAAATTTCAAATTTTCACCAAATGGATTTAAAAAAAAAAAACTAAACCTAATATTTTAGAAACTACATTCAATTTTCCACAAATTCTATTCTTAAATATTTTTGAAATAATATAGATAACTTATTCAAATTTTTATGTCAAGTTGCCTAACTCTGATTTTTCTGAATTTTTTGCCACTTAAGGGCTTGTTTTTTCCATCATGATCCTGCACATACCTAGAAAAATGGTTTCATAAATTTTTTGGCTAACTCATCCCATGTGCGTATTCATGTGGGTAAATAGGAAAACCATTCAAGTGCTTGTCCCATGGGGATTCTTGAGAATAATATTGTTAGAGTAATAGGTTGTTTACTTGATTAATTTAATCATGTTGATTAATTAATTAAGTCACGTTTACTTTATCCCACTTAAGCTAAACTTAGGAATCTTTATTTATGCATTATTAAATTAGTCATTTCATCTCATTCATAATGATCTCAACACTTGTCACATGCTAATTTAATGCTCTCATAGGGTTCTCACTTTAGGGCTTTGATCTCCTTTCTTAAGGATTGATCTCTTTGTAATTATTCAACTTATCGGGTAATGCATTTTTGCTTCATGTTTGCAAAACACCATTCTTGTGTCTCTTGATCTCCTTTGGTGATAGGTTATTTGCTTGCAAGTGTTCATTGGGATCTTTGAGGTTGAATTATAAACTTCTACAAATATCATTAGGTATGCATGTTCAAATTCAATATCTATGCAAGTGCTATGGAACTCCCTCACATGTTCTATTAGGATTCCCTTCCCTTTATAGTTGGTGAAATTTGGGATAGCATAATTGTAAGGAAAGGGGGGAATATATATGCTCTATTTAAAATGACATAGGCATAGCTCTTGTGTGAAGTAGGTTTTCTCTGTTGATATTTGCATGTTTTCAACTTTTCATTGTAGTGCATGCATTTTATTTTCCAAGACATATATAGGAGACAATGATGTGTCCACTACATTATGACCCATGTTTGAGTTAACATTTTGTAATCCAATATTTGGGGTAGATGAATGAAACTTTGTCATATAGTGTCAAAAAATGTCATCATTTACTTTTTCACACTTAATTTGGGAATAATTAATGATAATTTGGTCTTAATATCATCTTGATCTAGTGTGGTGATGTGTTTTACACATCCACATCAGGTTTAGGGCCTGTTAAAGCTAAATAAACCTAACTATTCCCTAATTTAATGTTGTAAATTATATTTATTCACACCTTCACACTAAATTTAGGGGCCTTGTAAACTAAATGGACATAATCTAGTGTTGTAATGTGTTGTACACATTCACATGGGATTTTGGGCCCTTCTAAGCTAAATAGACCCAATTTGGCCTTAAAATAATGTTGTAAAGTATATTTATTTACACTTTTACATTGGATTTTTGGCCCCCTTGAAATTATGACCTTAATATAGGCATCTAAGACCCTATATTGTGCATCCCAAGTTATATTTTAGCAAAAAACCTGAGAAGATAAAAAAATAAGCTTAATTTACACACTCTTAGACACTATATCAATAAAAATAGGAGCTATGGGACCCATACACCACCTTGGGAATATGAGTCCCATCTAGGTGGAACTGATGACACCTTTAAAATTTTCAAATTTGAAGTGCACATGATTAAAATATCTAATTTCCACACTTAGAAATTCCCTAGAAAAATCTACCCTAGTGACCTACTTTGGAGGGTTATAAATCAGGACCCATTTTCTTTTAGGTCAAATCCCTTGGGGAGTGTATTAATTTGTCATATGTGAACATTTATCTTATATTTAAGCTTCTTGTAATGATTTTTGACATGGTTCTAAAATGCAAAGTGAAGGGTTTTGGGATTGTTCTGTTGTTTGCAAATTCTCAGGCCTGCGAAGTAGCCTCCTCTTCAGACCAATATTTCGTAGATGGATGATCATAATGGAAAATGGATTGGTGCTCTACATTCCCCACATATTCATATGCTTCTTGGTTTGGTTTTAGAGTCTCCAAATCAAGTTTGATATTTTTACTAGGTCAAAAGCAAAGGCAGTTTGTCATATTTCGACATTTGAATGTTTTAGGGAGGTCAAATTTGACCCTTAATATCTTGTGAGGAATGTGTATTGAAGGAAATCCCTCTTGCACACATACTCAATGGACCTAAATAATTTAGTGTTTCTAGTGGCAGTTTCTCAAGAGGTGATTTGATGATATTTTTTCAAGATGGTGACTTGGTGAGCCCTAATTGGTTTTTAATAGGTGTAGTTGTAGAAAAGTATGACTAAGCCACTTTGGATATTAATATCTTGTACCTCAAGATAAATTTTTCCAAGTTGTTTTTTACACTAAATTTTTGGTTCATATGGTTAGATGGATCCTCAATTTCAGGCTCTCAGCATGAGTTTTGATGGGTTATTCAATTGTTTTCTAATCGCGACAGTGTCAAAATTGGTGTTCCAAAAACTTTAAAATTTTCAATTTCTAAGGGAAACCCATTTCTCATTTTAGTCTAAAACCTCTCCAACTCATTTTTCATCAAAATCAGAGACCATTTGATGCATTATTTAAATGCATTTCATTCATTGCAAAGGCATTTGATAGGCCAATTTACAAAGGAGGTCCTAGAAATCTTTTAGCGATGCAAGGTTGGAGGAAAAGGGTTTGCTCTAAATAATTGATAATGTCCCTATGTAATTTTTGCACCTCCAAGTATCGATTTTCTTGCAATGAATTTTCTTCAAAATGACTAAAATGAGGAGCATTCATGTAGGAGTGTTTTTCCAACATTATGGGACCTTTCATAGGATTAAATTGGAGTTCCTCACCTTCCAAAGCTTGCTTTGAGTTTTTCTTGTGCCATGAAAGCAAAGTAAAAAATGTTATGATCACTTTTGAAGCATCTGGAATGGTAAAAATGCTCAACTTAAAATAAGTTGCTATTGCAGTGAGATGTTGCAGACAAAAAGAATGCACAGGAAAGTAGGTTACAAACCAAGTGCTTGACAAAATGTCAAACTAAATGCAGATTCAATTGAAGGCCCCACATAATTAAAATGTGTGATTTAAATCTTGTTTTAAATGATAGTGGTGAAATAGTTGCATATTGGGAAGGTGTTTTTACTTGCAAAAAAAAAAGCTAACACATGGGTATGTGGGTTTTTTACCCAGAGGTGAATATTTTGCACTTGTAAGCGAAAATGAGGGCATAAATCATTCTTTTACAAGTAGATGAAAACTTGCACGGGATTTACAAGTTGAAAAGGATACAACAAACTACTGTTGAAAATAAAGAGGGAGAGTAGAGGCATTTTGTAAATGCCATTCTGTTGCAAAATCAAGGGAGCTGAAGATGCCAAGTGTCCTCCATAGATTCATTTTAGGGATTCTTCTTTTTCTTCTCATTTTTAAGGGTTTTGAAATTCTGAATTAGGAAGTAAGGTAGAATAGTGTTGATTCTAAGTCATAAATTAGGTATGTAAATTGTAATAGTTGGATTTTATGAGAAATTTTTAGCCAATTTGTGCAACAATATATTACTATCATGAAATTGTCCCTAGATTTGTAAGATTTTAATTATATGAATTCAATATATTAAGGATATTTAGATTTTTCATTGTAGCTTTCTTGTGATTGTGTTGTTTGGCCAAGGTTCTCTTTCAAGTAAAGAGTTAAATTACTTTGATCAAATAATTGTGATTTAGAGTGCACAAGTGGGATTGTTAAGTAGAATTTTATGTAAAATATGAGTGGATTTGTTAATGTAAGGCATTAACATATTTTAAATCCATTGGTTGAACCTAGTTTACTGATAGGATATCTTTTGCAGTTTTATATTTGACTCTGTGGCCCGTGATTATGCAATAATTTATCACAAAACCTGAAATACTTTCATAAACAATTCAAATCATATTAAATCTCTTTTTCTTTAATGTTTAAGTTATCATAGTTCCATTTATCTTCATGATATTTGAAATTGTATAGAGGTTGAATTTGAGAGAATTTTACATAGTAACCCTTTATGTGTTTAAGATGAAGATATCTAAATTATGTGTTCTTAGCAATGTTCAATGCAAATGGGATTATGTTTGAACCTGGTAGGATATAAAATACCCATCACTCATATATCTAATAACTGTCCACTCTCATAGGTCTATAAATTGTTGCTTGGCATGAGTTTATCATATATTCAAGCCTACAATTAGGAACATCCTCTTGATTCCTTTGGAGCTCAAAGTGCAGAATGTTTTCATAGCCTTGTTTGTTGGCCTTTCTTGGCTTCAATCCATTGATACTACAAATTCCTTGTTCTAACTATTTAATCCCCTAGTTTAGGCATTATGTTTCTCTTTAGGATTGAAGGTTGCAAAAAAAATCACCAACAAATTTGGTGACTCTGCTAGGGAAAGCTCTAGTATTATCCATTTGAAAAAAGTCATTGATTTTTCTGTTATGTAATGTTGGGTCAGATGATCCAAGGACCTGCATACTTGAAGGAGATTACTGCAAAAATTTTGGTGTATTCTTCAAGTCTAATGCTCTGTTGGTGGAGATAACTCAAAAATACTTAGATCTTGGAAGAAGCTTTCTATTTCTTGAAGATATTTTCCTCTTACAAAGAGGTGGAGACTCTACATAACATTTTACATCATTAGAAGAGTTGGTTGCAACAATTTAGGTTTTTTTCTATTGCAATATTTATGTATGAAGGCTTTCAACAAAGGTTCTAGTTAGTATTGTCCCTTATTCAATATTTTGAGATACTAGTAGAATAGGGAAATGAGAAAATAGGATATTCTGAAAATGATATTGAGAAGAAACTAGTTGTAGAGGGAATTTTTTTTTTTACAAATATGTATTGTTATCCAAGTTGTCCCTCTACAAGATGTAATATCATGCCTAGAACATAGTCATGTCCTCAAAGGAAGGTGCTCACTAGTGAAAGATACAACCCTTTATATTTTAGTAAAATACTGTAAGGTTATCCACATTCTATCCCAAGAAGAATTAATGAATATTTTCCTAAGTTTAGAGGAGATTTGGGTATGTGCAGGATCATCATGGAAAACATAGGCCCTTAAGTGGCAAAAAATTCAAAAAAATCATAGTTAGGGAATTTGACATAAAAATTTGAATAAGTTATCTATATTATTTCAAAAATATGTAAGAATAGAATCTGTAGAAAATTGAATGTAGTTTCTAAACTACTAGGATTTTTTAAAGGAAAAAAAAAAACTATTTGGTGAAAATTTGAAAAATGTAGTACTTAAATTTCAAAATAAGAAGTAGGTGTCGCTTTGACCACCCCTAACCACAATAAAATGATAATATTTTTTATAATATTTTAGATATAAGTAGAGGACTCATGTACCAATGTGATGCATATTTTTTTTTAATATTTTTCCATGTAAATAATTAATTATGAATTTGTTATTACAACTTTTATAAAATATAAAAATTGTATGTATCACCACCTAACTTGGTCAAAACTTCATGAAATTCAATTTTTTTTTTAATCCTATAGTATGTAAATCGTAGAATGTGACACATGTTTTGGATTCAAAAAATGTGATACCGTTTGAAAGCTATAGATTTTTTTCAATTAGTCTATCAATCAGGACTTTGGTCATAATTCAAATAGAAAATGAATAATAATTACTTATTAAATTCAAGTAAAGCATAATTTATATTGTTGGAAAGTTGAGAATCTCCTTTCAAAACCCTTTTTGTTTCATCAATTTTGGGTAAAAAAATTCATCAGCTAAATACCCATCATATTGCCACTTTTCAGCCCATCATGATCCTACACATACCCATCTTTAAGAATCAACATTAAGACATGTATAAGGTTTCATTGATTTAATGGAAGATTGTTAGATAATATAAGATGATGCTATCATGAAGTTTTTTGTAAGAACTTTAGAAGATATTGCTGAATGTTAGTTTACTTGTTTACTAATGCATTCCATAGATTCATGGAATGAGCTCAAAATGCATTTCATTGATTATTTTGAAGAAGAATCAATAGAAAATGAATGCCTATTTAAGGATATAGACTAGCATATGCAAGAAAAAATTTGAAGAGAAATCTAAAAATATAATTGAATACTTATCATTGAGTAATGAGATTTTTTTTTTTGAATAACCCATGGAGAAAATGTATGCAGAAGAAAATTATAGCCATAATGATATAATAAATGATGACCTAAATGAAACATGTGAAATCATGCCTTCTATTGATTTTGAAGACACAAAAGTGGAGAGTAGTTTTTTGTATCAAAAGAAGAATGCAATAATGTAGATGATATGAAAATTATTTTATCATCTATGGATTGTGGAAGTACAGTTGAAGGGTATGATGATTTTGAAGTTTCATCTCACTATGATGATAATAGTAGTATCAGTAATGTGAGTATGCTATCAGCTGAGTAGTATTCTTATCTGGATGGTCAAGATGATTGTGAGTCTATTTGCAGGCCTTATGACAATGTGTCCTCTCATAAAGAGGAGGTAGAATTGATCTCCTTAAGTAAAGAGTATTCCAATGAAGATGTTGAAAATAATTTTAAAGGATCGTAGGAACAAGATGATGGATATGACCTGAAAATATTATTTGAAGAAAAAATGTGTGATCAACAGTATTATGATGCAACTAACAAGGTATTCAATGAGTTTCAGTTGGAGAGATCATCCCCAAGCAACTGTAATGAAGAAACTAATGATGTTTCTTATCTTGACAGTGATGAATGTGACCCTGCTGATTGTTGCATCACCATGGAAAAGGAAGGAAATATGTATGCAAAAGATTCATTGGATGAATTTTTTCAAGTAGTTGATTATGAGGAGCATGCACAACTTGATAATGGTGAACAAGGAACTCTTTTTTTTTTTGGTGACTTACCTTCTACTTATTTTGTTGGATTTGAAGTTCTCACTAAGTGTCTACATGATGATAGCAATGATATAGTTGTACATGAAAGTGAAAGTGTAGAGATAAACATTGGTACAACTAATGATATTTTTTGTGATGAGTTTTCACTTGAATAACGTGATTGTGTCAATCATATGGATGCATATGAGGAAGTTTTTTCTCGATCTACAAATCACAGTCCTTCTCATGAGAAATATACTTTAGATTGTCATCTTGAGGCAAGGAGAGGTGATGTTGATTTTGAGACTTCTTGCATTGATGAATGTGTTTTAAACACTCATTATGAGGAATTTACTGCAAACATGGATTCTGAGTCATATAGACAAGCACTTGAAGTTTTGTTGTGTGATAACATGATTAATGCTAATAATATTTTCCATGAACATGAAGTGAAGAAAATTGTTTGGGATGTTGATGCATTCTCTAAATGTTATCATTTGAAAGTGGATAATGAACATGTGGATGTTGATAAGTCTTATTTTTAGAACCTTGAGGCATATGATAATGTGGTGGGGTGGTGTTGTTGGGATGATGATTATAGTGTCAAAAAAAGATCATTTGACATTTTTTGCACTTGTTTGGGTCCTCCTCACAGATTTTGGCTTAATGTTGCCTTGATTTAGTGTTGTAATGTGGATAACACATTCACATTAGGTCTTGAACCCTCGTGAACTAATGAAATTTAATAGTTCCTAGCAAAAGTGTTGTGAAGTGTTGTAGCACACTTTCACACTTTTCTAGGGTTTTATCATTTAACTAAACATTATTAACATAATTTTAATCATAATTAACATTAATCTTTCCTTATTTGGAGTTTTGTAAAGTGTTGTAACATACTTTCACATTCCTTTAGGCTTGTCATTAATAATTTAGCTTTCTTATTCTTTAATTGGCCCTATTTTGCATCCACAAGCCTCATTTATTGCATTTTTTTAGGATAAACCTAACACCAATTGGTAACCAATCATAATTTAGGTTTTCCTAGCTTGTGTGACCCATATTTAGTGTTTAGGACTCATTCACCACCTTGGGTGAATGACTCCCACCTATGTCTTTTTGGCGTTGATGTAGGTTTCATAAATTTCTACACACTTTTGATTTTTGGTCCCATACATTATGTGTAATGGGACTCATTCACCACCTTGGTTGAACGAGTCCCATGTGAACAAAATTCAAATTTAATTCAAATTTATGGTGGGATTTTATTCTCCTAGATCTAATGTTAGCTTGCAGTGTTGTAATTTTGGGAATTCTTACATAATTAAGTGTAAATGCAAGGCTATTTCACTCATTTTCACCTAACAAGAAATCAAGTGACCTAAGACTTTTGTGAGAACATTCTTAATAGCAAGTTGAGTTCACAAGTGCATTCAAGTGTCTTCAAGAGCATTCAAGGGTAGAACTATTCATCATTTGTGGCAGTAATTCAAGATCCATCATCATCGAAAGTTTCTAATTGCATTATTTCATGTTCATGCTTCACTATCTTATTTCATCACTTTGGTTTAATTACCTAAACTGGGTTTGACCAAGGAAAACCCCTATTCCATAAAAATCAACATTTTCTCTCCTTTTATCTATGTGATTACAGATGTAGGTGATTTGAAGTCTTGGAGATGATTGAAGAATAGGTTTCAAATTTGATGGAGTAATCTCCCTACTTTCAAGGTCAAAATCTTCACAAAAAGTTAGTTATAGTCCCAAAAATTAGGGTTTTGGATCTAGACACCTGGAGGTACAGATTAAGTAGACTAAGAAGAGTAGATCTAGACTTTGAATTTCCAAAAAATACAAACTATACTCATTCACCACAAGTGGTGAATGAGTCTCATTTGTAAACATAGATTTTGGATTCTTAGTGTCTTTCTAGCCCTTCTAGTGTTTTTCACCTAAAAGGGGAAAGATGGGATAGAATTCAATGTAAAAATTCAAAGATTAATGTAATATGGATGCAATGTTCCTAGATAAGATGAAATAAATGCAAAAGATTGATAATATAGACCACTAAATCAATGAAAATTAAGAAATGCAAAGTGTTTGAAAACACAATGTTATATGCAAAAAGAACTAAAAACATAAACAAACAAGAACAAAAATTAACAAAACTAATTGAGGTGCACCTAGAGGCTAAAAGCTAATATTGAAAGGATTTGGAATGCTACAAAGATCAGTATTGAAGCCCACTAGGACTCATTCTCCACAGATCATGAATTAGTCTTATTTTTGGTAAAAAATTCCAAAACACATTTTGGGATGCTGAGAAAATAGAACTTTAGGAAACACTTTTTCTAGCCTCACTGTGGAACTCATTTTCCATAGATGGTGAATTAGTCCACCTGCAGATTTCTAAAAAGAAAAAGGTCAATTGTGTTCCTGGTCTACACTTTTCAGCCAGATAGCTTGCCGAGTCCGAATCTAGAAAATTTGATGGGTAAATGGTCTCCAAGCTTCAAATAAGGTTATGTTGAATTTGATGAAATTTATGACTATACAACACTATTTTGACACCTTTGTCTTTGAAAAATCTTCCTACAAGACCTACAAACTCACATGCAAAGAGGGGGAAAAGGGTTAATGGTTAGAGTATAGGGGTTTTCCATGGTCAAAAACCGAATTTGGTAATAAAACCCTTGATAATGAAATGAAATAAAGATGGAATGATGAAAAAATGACATGCAATGTCATAAACTCACCAAACCCTTAATGTTGAAGTCTTAAGATATGCTTCGCTAAGATGCTTGAATGCTTGATTGAATGATGAGAATGCTTAAATGCTATGATGAATGTATGAACACTTTAATGGATGAGTGAATGGATGAATGGGGTTTAAAATGAGTGTAAAATCATGTATTTATACACAATTATGCCCTAATTTCCTAAAAATACATCATAGGCCGACCTTAGGCCTTAAGGAATGAAAATCTACCAGTAATTTGAATTTATTTTATTTTTGTGCCAAGAGGGACTCATTCACGCCTAATGGAGAATGGGTGTTAGGAATTATGTTGTCTTAATTGATTTTTTTCAGGTTTAAATTCAAAAATACACTTAATTTTAAGGTTTGTAAGTGCATAAAGGGGCATAATAAAGCACAAGAAAGGTGTATTTATTGATGACAAGTCTAGAAAAGCATGAAAATTTGTTACAATACTTTACAACACTTTAAAATAAGACTTGGTAAGTGATAAAAAGAGGGTATGTAGGTGAATTATAATAAGAAGAGTCTACAAAAGTATGAAAATGTGTCACAAGACTTCACAACACCTTTACAAGATAGCATAAAGTCTCAATTGTTCATAAAGATTAAAGACCTAATGTGAATGTGTGGGCCACATTGCAACATTAAAACAAGGTAAAATAAAGCCAAATAAGCACAAGGAGGGAAAAAATAAGAAAAAGTAGAAGGGTTAATTTTTCTGTGTCCAAAATTAGCCACCACTTTAGTGAGAGGATGAACGTGCTTCAAACTCACACTAAAGTAGTTGAACATGCAATCAAGAGGGGTTTGAATGCACTAATTGTTGGCGAGATGAGACAACAACAATCAGGAGGAATGATCAAGCCCCCAGGATCAAGATCAAATGAAAAACCAATCATAAGAACAAAGGAACACACATGAAAATGATGAAAAAGAATGAAAGAGAGGAGAGAAAGTTAGATTAAGCTTCTATCATTTTTCCAACTCATGGATTAGATATAGGATATGTTTTTGGAAATAAAATGTATACTCACTCTAGGGGGACAAAACTCATGGTTTTCCATGGGGTGAGAAATCCCAAAAGGTGAGAAACATACACTCATGGCTGGTATGTACTCATAAACACACAAGTGGCTATGGGGAAATGTCATGCCTCAAAATGGGATTCTCGCTCAACCATACTAAAGTTATACCTCTTGATAAATATAATAAGGTATCATAAAGGACAATGTCATTTTGTGCTTCATGGGACAAGCAAATATTCATATGATTAGAACTCACAAAAAAATGCAATGGCACCATAGGCATGCAAGTTGTGTTATGCAAGGTGGCCATGTAGATGCAAACTGCAACATGAAAAAGATGTTCAAAGGAGTCTTAGTTCATGTGAGGTTTGTAACTTAGGGAACATTGTGCCTAATTTTTTCCGAGAGAGGACCAATCGAAGATTAGAATATTCACAACATAGTGGATGCAGTGTGTTGCATCAATCCACTAAGAGGAATGTAATACACTAAGAGAGATCACACTCATGAAGGACACTATACCCAATGTCATCCACAAAGTGACAAACACATAATATGGAACAAGAAGGTTGCACTAAGAACCAAGAAGAAGAAAAATGAAAATGAATTATGCCAATCCATGCCCCCAATTTAAAGAAATTGCTACACACTATTCTGTGAGCAATTACTTTAAAGTACCAAATAAAAAATACAAAAAAAAAGAAACAAGACATGAGAGCCAACTTGGAATTGCCTATACCAAGTAATAATATTTCAAGTAAGGTTGCATCATGCAAATGAAAAAGGAACAAAAGAGAGAGGGGTTGCCCCCAAAAAAGAAACAAACCAAACACATAAGGGATATATGGATTTGGGGTCAGTATGTTCATTGCTGAAATGTTTTGATTAAATAGCTTGGAACTTTCATCATTCCCCAAATACACATAGAGCTGGAAGAATGACACAAAGAGAGCGAAAGAAAAAGAAATAAAAAATACACTTTGGTTCAACATGGAAGAGACATAGGATGTCTCAACGCTTTGCATCATCTCCAAAAGGAAAGCACAAGCAAATGAAAATGATTTTGGGTCAACATGAGAGAGACATTTTAGTCTCATTTCCTTGTGTCATCCCCAAAAGGAAAACACAAGACAAAAGTGAAAAAGAAGATAAAAAGATCTTTTGGGTCAACATGGAAGATACATTGGGTGTCTCAATGTGTTGCATCATCCCCAAAAGGAAAACAAAAAATAATAGTGCAAAATAAAATAAAAAGGTCTTTTGGGTCAACATGGAAGAGATATAGGGTGTCTCAATGCTTTGCATTATCCCCAAAATGTAAGCACAAAAGTGCAAAAGAAAAGTGAAAGAAATGTATGACATTGTGCAATAGAAAATTGGACCCTCTTGAGAAAAGAGACAATTTCATGCATAATTAGACCCACTTTTGAGTCCCTTCACATCATTTCCCTTCAAAACAACATTTATAGGCCCCTTAGACCCATTAATTTTGATCTAGAGGCCCGTTTTACCTAAGAAATCACATAAAACCCAACAAAAAGCATTTAATTACATCATACCCCAAAAACCCACCTTCAAACAGTAGTAGTGGGACCCATTCGCCATCTTGGGTGAATGAGTCCCCTCTTGTGGGACCCATTCACCAAGGGTGGCGAATGAGTCCCCTTTGAGGGAAAATTCAAATTTAAGTGGGAATTGAATCAATTTAACTTTCATTTCCAGTAAATTTCAGCCTCTTAGGTCTAAATAAATGGAAAATAAGGTGTTGTTTCTTATAAATACTCATTTTAAGTCATTTCACACATCTTTTATCATCTTTTTATCATCTCTCTAGAGCATTTTTTAGGGTAAAGTCTTCCACAACAAGTTTCATTAGCAAAAAATTGAAGTTTTAGTGTAGTAAACTAGGGTTTTTGTAGGTCTTGAAGCTCACTTCTCTTGTCAAGATCCAACATTGCAAAGGGTTCCTGATGGATGCCTATGGTGATTCATGAAGAAATCTAGGGTGAAGAGGTGCAACTAGCCACCAAATCATGCCTAATGACTTGGTTTCCTATTGATTCCATCTTCCATTTTCACTCTATCTTCAAATTGAGGTTTACATCTTGTTTGTTTATCATTTTCATGTTATTTCATTCCTATTTTGCATGTGTTGTAAGGTTTCTAGGGTTGAGATCTTACATCATATAGATCATCTTTGCATGTCTTATTCTAGATCAATAGAATAGGTTTTTTGTTATGATTCAAACTTTCCTGGTCTTTAACACATCTAAGGCTAGGGTTTACTCAGATTTTTCTCTATTCAAGGTTTAATTACCCAACTAGGGGTTTGACCAAGGCAAACCCACCATTAGATAAACATTCTCAAGCCATTTTGTAGGAATTTTTTGAGATCCAAGATCATCAAAAATTATTGTACAAGTGGCAAGGTGCAGAACAAAATTTTGAAGTTGGAGAAATTCCAAGGTGGATAGATTTGTCATGCTTTGCGAATGAGTCCCTCTTGAGGTGCAAAACTAAGTCAGATTTAGATCCAAGTTCCAGACTGTCAGAAAAAAATTATGTGCAAAAAAATTCTAACTTTGGGATTGATTTTCCCAAGGTGGCGAATGAGTCCCAATCAGCCTAAAGTCAAACTTCATTAGTTTTCCAGATTTTTCTTCATTCATCAACAATTTTCCAAGTGCACATGTTTTGAGAAACAACTTTTTGTTTAGTTTAATTTGCATTTTTATTCATTCTTTCATACTTTTTGCATATCACATGTTTTCAAACATAGTGTAAATCTTAGTTTTGCATTCATTTTCATTCATTCATATTAGTCAATTGCATTTAGTTAACTTAATTTAGGTTAGAAAACATCAAACATAACATTAAATTGAATGAACCATTAGCATTTTTGACCTACTTCTCTCCTTTTAGGTGAAAACCCCTAGAAGAGTTAGAGAAGCCCTAAAGAGCCAAGAATCAATGGTTCATTTTGATGAACCCGACTCTTGAACATAATATCATTCTGATTTAAATTTGTAATTGCATATTAGGTCTTCATTATTTCATAATCTTGCATCACATTTTACATCTTTAGGATTCTTAAACATTGAATTAGTGAAAGCATTACTTAGATCTCATTATTGCATTGCATTTCATTCCATCATTTCAACATTTTGTATTTACATTTTGTTCCTGCATTTTATAGATTTGAAAATATTTAGAGAACACAAAAAATTTAGAAAAATCTTAAAAAACTCATCTCCTCAGACTCATTTTCCACCTAGGTCGAATTAGTCCCTCTGTAGTTTTGCATCAGCATTTCCAGATTTTAATTTCCTGCATTGCATCTTTCTATTTTCTATCATTATCATTTTGTTATAGTTCAGTTATTTTTTTTTTCTTAGCATAAAGTTCATTTACTTTCATTGAATTTATGGATAGTCTTAGACCTTTGTAAGTTCCATTTTCAGTAATATTTTGTAGTCCTTTTAGATTAGCCTACATTGAGGAAACTCTCACAAATATCCATAACCAATCACACAACACATCAAATGATCAAATTAAGCACATGAATCAAATTTGAAACAACATCTCATCCAAGCCACTTAGTAGTGATGATGTTGATAAGTTAGATGAATCCCTTAAGGTCGTCCTCTCACACACTTCATCCTCTAACATGCTTGCGATGAGAAACCTAAAATCCTTAATGATAAACTTCCCCTCAAACCTTTTGATTGTGATGACTTTGATTTATTAGATGAATCCCTCCTAAAATTCATTTTGCATAAGCCATCCACTAAAGTTTTTGGTAACTAACTCACGCTAGCAAATGTTAATACTTGTAGTGCTTTTCTTGAACAT
The DNA here is from genome assembly GCA_007258455.2 of Sequoia sempervirens. Taxonomy (NCBI): domain Eukaryota; kingdom Viridiplantae; phylum Streptophyta; class Pinopsida; order Cupressales; family Cupressaceae; genus Sequoia; species Sequoia sempervirens. Next base: position 319,839,654 of record VDFB02353493.1, read on the forward strand.
CCTGAACCAGTTAACAATTGTTTACCCCTCAAACCTTTTAGTAGTGATGATTTTCATGTGCTAGATGAGTCTCCTCAAGAATTCATCTCCTCTAACTCATCTTCTTTGGTTTGTTGTGAGACCCCTACAATCAAAGATGTTAATATAATTCAACCTAAACTTATTCTTAACGCACCCTCACATCAACTTCACACCTCTAATCGACCCTAGTACACCCTTTACCCACCTAAAACCAATGTATCACAACAATCTAGTACATTGATACTATTTCTCATACATATAACACCTGAAACAACCTACAACTACCACAACCACCTCCACCTTTTTTACTTTTACCTAATCTACCTAGTGCTCCTCACTATAACCTACACACCACGGAGTATGATCTTGTTGAAAAATTAAAGAATACTCTTTCCAAAATTTTCCTTTGGGATTTTCTTCAAAACTCACCAAACTATAAACACATTCTTCATATCAAAATTCCCTTGGTACCACTTTGAATGATGTGGCAACTCTCATCCAAAAAAAAACAATCCTGACATTACTTTCCACCACCATGATCTCCCTCCTTTGGAGTTGCACAAACAACATGATGCCTTTATGATAGTTGCTCACTTCAATCACATAGGTATCAAATTCACTCTCATAGATAATGGTTCTACCCTTAATGTGTGTAGTGTGAGTCTCCTTGATTACTGAAAATTTGATTGATCACAAATAATACTTAATTTTGTCTCCATTTGAGGATTTGATAATACAACAAAGCAACCACTTGGGATAATTACTTTACCTATTATGGTTGGAGTGGCTACTTTGCAAACTCTGGTCCATGTCATGCCTTACGATCTTTCATATAATCTTCTTTTAGGCTGACCATGGATTCACAAGATGAATGCAGTGCCTTCAACCCTTCATCGTCTCATGAAATATGTCTATAACAATTGCATTTATCAAATTGAAATAGATATTGATCTAGAAAGTTGCTTGCAACTTAAAAAGGGGGTTACAAGTCCTTTGAAAACATTAATTCCAATTTCTATTATAGATGCTCTTGAAATTGAAAATAACAATATGAAGACGGTCTCTAAATTGTTTGGTGATGATTGGGGATCCTTAGAATTTACACCCTCATTTATGGGTGAATATATCCTCACACAAAAGAAAGATATGAAACAAGAACAACCAACAATTATGTCCACTCAAAAAATTTAGAAATCATCCCAAACATCTATCCCCTACAATATGGATGACAATGCAACATACACAACAATTTTTGATAAGATATATTACCAATCCCCACCTACCCCATGCAAAATCAAAAAAATTTATGGAAAAGGCTATACTGGAAAAGGGTGTGGAAAACATGAACAAGGTATTTGTGTCCCTATTGAATCTAATATGCAAGAAACAAAAACTAGATTGGGATATTCTTTTTATAAAATAGCAAATGCTACTCAATGACCATCTTTAAACATTAACGTTATAACATGTCACCAACAACAAAAAATCACAATCAAACATCCTGATTTGCTTGATATAACCTTCCCGCCTTCATGGATGTATGTTGATAGTGATGAGGCTTTGAAACAAGTGTTTGGAATTTATGATACCCCATCCTCACTTACTTACATGAAACACATCTCTCATGCTTTGAATGTTACCGAGCAAGAAGCTAGTGATATCACTGAAGAGTTTTCTAAATCTAAAAGTCCTAAATTCAATGCACTCCCTTTATGAGATACAATTGATGTGTTAATGGAAATTCATGATAAAGATAAATTTATTAATATTTGGAAGTGCCTTGATGATGAGGAACAAGAAGATATGACCACTTTACTTCACGATTTTCCTTAATTTTTTGCTTGGAAATATTCTGATATGCCAAGAATTGACCCAAAAATTATGATGCATAACATTGTCCTTGCTACAAATGCTAAACCTATTCCTCAAAAGATCATAAAAGTGCATGCTAACATAGCCTTGCATATTAGAGAATAACTCAAGAAACTTCTTTATGTAGGCTTTATTAAACCTATTGATTATTCTCCTTGGATCTCAAACATTGACACAGTTACAAAACCCGATAATCGTATTAGGATATGCAAAAAATTTTGAGACTTGAATAAAGTCTCTTTAAAAGATGATTTTCCACTTCCTAATATAGAAATGATCATGGATTCAACTACTGGACATGCTTTTTTTTCATTCATGGATGGATTTTTTGGTTATTTAATCAAATCCTTATTAATCCTCAAGATCAATACAAAACCACCTTTACAATAGTTTTGGGAATATTTTATTGGGTTGTGATGCCCTTCAATTTAAAGAATGTTGATGCAACTTATCAACGTGAAATGACATTAATATTTCATGATTATATTCACAAAATTTTAGAAGACTATGCCGATGATATCCTCGCTAAATCATTAACATGAAAATACAATGTGACTGTCCTTCGTAATATTTTTGAACACATAAAATGATACATGTGATTAAATCCAAAAAAGTGTGTCTTTGGCATAGATAGTGGCAACCTTCTGGGGTTTTTCATATCTCACAGAGGCATTGAGGTGGACACAAAGAAAATTAATGCAATCAATAACATGCCACCTCCAAATATTTCTTAGTTGTGTATGTTACAAGGTCAAATTCAAGTTGTTCATCATTTCATTTCATCTTTAGCCAATCACACATTACCTTTCACATATCTCATTAAAAAGGGTGTCCCTTTTGATTGGGATGAGGATTGTAAATAGAATTTTGTGAGTCTAAAGGAATATTTAGCCACTCCACCTATTTTACAACCTGTCGTGCTGCATTGACTGTTTATCTTATTCATCACTACATCTTCCCATCCTCTTGTAGCATTGTTGGCTCAACACGGTGATCATGGTAAATAACACCCTATTTACTACATTATTTGTACCTTAATTGATTATGAGACATGATATTCACCAATTGAAAAAAAATGTTTGGCTCTTGTATTCACTACTAGTAAGTTGTGACATTATTTACTGAATTTCAAAGTAAAAGTTGTCACAAAGTTTGATCCTCTTAGATATATTCTCAGCAAAACCAATCTTTTAGGACCCTTAGCTAAGAGGGTATTGTTGTTAACTAAATTTGACCTTAATTTTTTTTCCCAAAAAGCAATCAAAGGCCAAGCCTTAACTGATCACTTAGCTAGCGCTCCTTCACCTTCTGCTTTACCTACTCCTGATTCCTTCCCTAATGATCATGTCTTATCCATTGACATTAAACCATGGGTGTTATTTTTCAATGGATATAAGTGTAAAATAGGTTTTTATGTTGGTGTGATACTAATTCCACCAAATGGAAAACCTATTCCCTTATCTTATCAATTAAATTTCCTATGCACAAATAATACAACTAAGTATGAGGCATTGATCACAGGTCTACAAGCTGCTTTATCCCTACATGCTAAAAATATTAAGATCTTTGGCAATTCACAATTGGTCATCAAACAAATCAATGGAACATATCAAACTAAACATGACAAATTATTAAAATACAAAGCTCTTATAATGAAACTATTAGAAAAATTTGACTTGTTTACCATTGATAACATCCCACACAAAGATATCTGACATGTGGATACAATGGTGAGTGCAGTTTCTCTCATATCCCCCCTTGATCCTTCTACTGATTTCACCTTTATTATTCATCCCATCACCAAACCTTTGATTGATACTATGCTATATGACATTTTTTAAATAAATCATGATAATTCATGTGCATGGTATGATACAATAGACAACTACTTGAAAGATGGAACCATTCCCAAACCTACCACAACAAATACTTGAAAGTTCTTTCAGAAACTCACAACTAAATATGTCATTCTTTCCAACACGTTGTATCGAAGATCTTTCACTGGTCTCCTACTACAGTCTTAAAGATTCTAAAATCCCTATAACACTTGAACAAGATCATGCTAGTGCTTGTGGAGGTCATTTTGGAGGTCGCTCATTAGTGGAAAAACTTATTTGTATGGGTTATTATTGGAGGAACATGGATAAGGATTGCTTCACCTATGTTAAATGATGTCACGAATGTCAAGAGCATAGAAATTGGATTCATGCTCCCACTACTGAGCTTTGTGCCAATGTGCCCATTTGGCCATTTTCAGTATGGGGGTTAGATCTTATTGGAAAAAATTTGCTGCCTTCTTCTGTTGGACATACATTTATTATAACCGCAATGGAATATTTTATAAAATGGGTGGAAGATATTCACCTTTGTTCTAAAATTGTTGAAGCATATTTTCGTTTCATCTTCAAACACATAATTGCTCACTTTGGGCTTCCTTCTACAATAGTTTCAGATAATGGAGCACCATTTAGGAATAACTTGATGTTAAAAATTTTCTTGAAACATTTAATATTCAACATTATTTCTCTACCATGTATTATCCGCAATCCAATGGCCAAGTTGAGAATAATAATAAGCTTCTCAAAAAAATCCTTAAGAAAACCATCAACAACAATCATAAAGACTAGCATATGCAATTATCTTACACACTTTTGGATTATCGAACTAATGTTCACTCATCCACAAGAAATGCCCCTTATAGCCTTGTTTATGGTACTAATGCAATTATTCCCTTGGAGTTAGAAATTCCTACTTTGTGAGTTTCTCTCCAATACCTTTTTGACACTGACACTTATAAAGAACAACGATTACATCAACTTGAGATGCTCAATGAACAATGCATTAACAAAGATAAGTTCAGCCCTAATTATTTGGGACCTTAAGTAGTTGATACCAATTATGTGTCCAGTGCTTATCTCTTAATGCAGCTTGATGGAACACCCCTTAGGGAACCTATTAATGTCATGCATCTCTATCGGTATTATCTCTAAACTCCTTTGAATAGTATGAGTGGTATGGTATTTTTGTTTAAAGTTATTTGATGCCATAACTTTCGCATTGCTTTGTTCTTGACAACTAATTTTTTCTTGTTTGTTTGGAACACTAAGGTGATTATTTATGTTTATTTTATAATTGATTTAGGCTTCATACTATTCAACCTCCTATTGTGTTAATTTAAATCCTTATTGGTTTATTTAATTTTGCATATTCTTTTTCATTTATCAATGTTGTATCTATGCTAAAATTGAATTATGTTTTATGTTAGATGACACCATTCCTGTTAAATCACAAAGCCATTAATTAAATATTTTTTACCATAAGTAATTTAATTAATCACATAGAATTTAAAATTTGCATACAATAGACACATCATAATAAAATCAAAGTGTGCATGTCTATATATATATCAAAGTTTTATGTACATCTCAAAATCATATACAATGTCATAATGGTCTATCAGAGCTAGACCCCTTAGGATCTAGCACTCATGATTCAGTCCCTGGTTGTCATGAGATGGACGTGTGTGATCATGACCATGAATTGCTAAGTATCAGTTCATACTTCGGACCCTATACTTGACCAATTTCTATAAGCCCCTCATTTTCCATTTGACCCCTCTCTACTTGTGTCTATTATAGCTCTACCTATAGTCTCTCTACTTTTGTTGAGGTCTATGCTGACTGTAGTGCACTCTTAGTTTAACAGATCTATCTCCTTATGCTCTCGTACACTACCCATAATCTCACAAAAGGTCTGAGTGTCTCCAACTCCTCCATTATCAATGGGGGAACATATTTGGAATCCATCTCCTCCTCCTCAATGGACATAGGCACTATCTCTGAAGCAGCCTGACAATAGAACTCTCGCCAGTCTCTTGTCACTCCTGCAAGATAAATAATGTACATAATCAGTAACACATAATCATGATATATATATATATATATATATAAATACACCATAAATCACTAAAAGACATGCGTAAATTCAAATATCATCACCTATGTCTCTAGATGCATGAGGAATGTCAACCTCCTCATCTCTGGGGGCATGGAGGATGTGCTAGCCTCTCTTTGACTATGAGTGTTGATGTCTACTATAGCTACTACTCATGATCTAGTCCTATAAGTATGTGATGACTCTCAATGCTCATACCAATCCTTAATAGATACCTCATCATCCTCTCTTAGGGGTGGATCCTCCTCATAATCCTCATCCCCCTCCTCATCCTTCCCTCCTCCATCCTGGTCCTCATAATCAGGATTAGCCTCAGACTAGTACTCCTCATCGATAATATCTATAAAAATATATGTCAGCCTGTACCGTACCTCCTCTGCTCTCTCCTCTGGCTCATCACCCTCATCTACTACTAGCTTTGCATCACCTAGAGGAAAATCCATGGGGAACACAGGAGCTAGTGATGCATATGACCACCACTCCTCATGCTTGTCTATGTTTTTTACATCATCAGCGTCAGAGACTAGTGGTTGGTCATTATCTTAACCATCAAAGTCACTCTCCCACACATGATCTATCATTAGTCAAATAATGTCACCTAGCCTCTGGACACTCTACACTGATCATCTAATGAAGGGGAATGCCCTCAATGGTGTCTGCACCTGTCCAAACTATTGCATGACTCACCCATAATAGAATGTTTGTACAATGTAGTCATGCTTCCATACTAGATATCTATCCATCTTAATACTATGTAACTATCTGGTGGGGTTTGACCACTATTGAGTGAGTATATAGGGTCTTCATAAGATCTTTTCCTCCTCCACCTGGTCAAATCTCACCCTCCAAAAGTATAAATCACCATGCTACCATAACTATCACAAAGGATAGTTGAATGTTTGTGGGTATCCTGTTGCTATAGTACAAGGGTATCTAATAGGCTTGGTACATGTGATATGCTCAAGGCACCACACCTATAGAAGAGTACAATGGACCATACTATCAATCTATCAAAATAAAAACCAACCAAGATCATAATACAAGTGTGCTAGAATGCAATGGCTCCAAGCATTGATTATCCTCTACTCATACATCCCTCATATTAGGTGTACCATTCCCCCATCCAAGTGTGTCGCTTGTCCATCTAGATTGAGAACTAGTGCCACTATGTGCATCATAATCTATCTAACCACAAGAGCTTATGAATACAGTAGCATGGGATGCTCGATTTGTGCTCTAACCCTCTTATCATGTATAGGCCCATTTAAACAATATTGCATATCTCTTTTCTTCTCCTAGAATGATTGATCCCTTCGGAAATACACTTGCGCTCCCCAAATGGGAACATGGAGAATGTAGTGTACTTCCTTGAGTGTGATAATCATTTCCCTGATGGGAAGATGAAAGGTATAGGTATTTGCATCCAAATGCTCACACAAAGCCATCAGCATGGCATCATGGTATCACATGGGTGGCATAAGATATGCCGAATAGATACCCTCTAACTATAAATTCTCTACCTCTTCTATGGATAGTGTTGGTGCATGATCTCTCAAAAATGTCAACTTTCTTCCCCCTAGCCATTGCCACAATCAGGCGGGGACCTACCAAAATCATCACAAAATGCTTTAAATTTCATCTAAAATCGTCAATTTTAATAATTTTCATCATGGAAGTGTGCTAAAGCTAATCTAGTGTGCTTCCCTAATGGCCCTAGATACTTTAGAATTCTTTTAGGACATTTTACAAAGAAATAGGGACACTTCGCAAAGAAATGGGACACTTTGTGAACAAATGGGACACTTTGCGAAAAAGTGGACACTTTGTGAACTTTTTTCCAAGAACCCTAAATTAACCCATCTATGCATAAAATATCATTCAATGATCAGAAAATCACAAGGAAAAAGTTATAGAATTGATTCGCCTCATGATACAGATCGTTGTGTGCCACCTGCTCACAAAGATCATCCAACCACGAAGGTGTGTAATCTCGTCTACTTAGCATGTTCCTCTCTCGCTCGTCACTTTCAAGCTAAACAAAGGTAAAGTGAATAGTAAGTCACAAATTACTTTCTCCTCCTTCTTTAATCAATTTTCACCTCTTCTTACTTTTATCCATTACCATAGGTTTATTGTCTCTTAAAGCCTTTATAACATATATCTCCTCACAATCATCATAGCAGGTGGTATAGTAATCCATTTTCCAAGCTGTTTGATGCATTGGAATCTTGATTTCACACTTGCTATCATCATTTTTTTATCATTATATGGCATGGTACTTGGAAATTCCCTATGATATGATGTTTCTTGCTTGACATGGCTAGATTGCTACCTTGATTACACCTCTATAAAGCAAGCAAAATCAAGGGGAGGCATACATCTACCCTCGAATTAGATTCCTAAGAGTTAGATAAAAGGATTTTGGGAAATTAATGAATGTTTGTTGCAGGATGTGGTTCCTAATGTTGTGGTTGTGTAGAAAACTACACTGGGGACTTCATTCTCTCATCTTTTGATTGAGTATCCTTTTATGTGGTAAGGTGCATCATTTAGAGTCATTTAGCTTACATATGCACATAGAGTCATAGGGCACTAATGTGGGGGCTAAATGTGCTATAGAAAATTGGATCATCTTGAGAAAAGAGATAATTTCACATATAATTAGACCCAATTTTCAGTCCCTTCACATCATTTCCCTTGAAAACAACATTTATAGGTCCCTTAGACCAAATAATTTTGATCTAGAGGCCCGTTTTACCTAAGAAATCACATAAAACCCAAAAAAAAACATTTAATTACATCATACCCCAGTAACCCACCTTCAAACAGTAGTAGTGGGACCCATTCTCCACCTTGGGCGAATGAGTCCTCTCTGGTGGAACCCATTCACCAAGGGTGGTGAATGAGTCCCCTTTGAGGGAAAATTCAAATTTAAGCGGGAGTTCAATCAATTTAATTTTCATTTCCAATAAATGTCAGCCTCTTAGGTCTAATTAATGGGAAAATAAGGTGTTGTTGCTTATAAATATTCATTTTAAGTCATTTCACACATCTTTTATCATCTTTTTATCATCTCTCAAGAGCAATTATTAGGGTAAGGTCTTCCACAACAAGTTTCATTAGCAAAAACTTGAAGTTTTAGGGTAGCAAACCAGGGTTTTTGTAGGTCTTGAAGCTCACTTCTCTTGTCAAGATCCAACATTGCAAAGGGTTCATGATGGATCCCTATGCTGAAAATCTAGTGTGAAGAGTTGCAACTAGCCACCTAATCATGCCTAAGGACCTGGTTTCCTATTGATTCCATCTTTCATTTTCACTCTATCTTTAGATTGAGGCTTACATATTGTTTTTTTATCATTTGCATGTCATTCCATTCCTATCTTGCATATGTTGTAAGGTCTCTAGGGTTGATATCTTGCATCATATACATCATATTTGCATGTCTTATTCTAGATCAATAGAATACAGTTTTTGTTATGATTTAAAATTTCCTAGTCTTTAACACATCTAAGGCTAGGGTTTACTCAAATTTTTCTCTATTCAAGGTTTAATTACCGAAATAGGGGTTTGAACAAGGAAAACCTCCCTTTAGACAAACATTTTCAAGTTGTTTTGTAGGATTTTTTTGAGATCCCAAATCGCGTATCCATCAGAAATTGTTGTAGAGGTGTCAAGGTGCAATTTTTTTTTTTGAAGTTGGAGAATTCCAAGGTGGATTGATTCACCATGCTTGGTGAATGAGTCCCTTCTGAGGTGAAAAACTAAGTCAGTTTCAGATCCAGGTTCCTAACTGTTAGAAAATAGATTATGTGTAGAAAAGTCCCGAGGTGGGACTAATTCGCCCAAGGTGGCGAATGAGTCCTAGTCAGCCTATATTCAAAATTCATTTTTTTCTAGATTGTTCTTCAATCATCTACAATTTTCGAGGTGCACACATTCTGAGAAATAGCATTTTGTTTAGGTTAATTCTCATTTTTATTCATTCTTTCATACTTTTTGCATATCATAGAATGTTTTCAAACATAGGGTAAATCTTAGTTTTGCATTCATTTTCATTCATTTAGATTATTCAATTGAATTTAGTTAACTTTATTAAGGTTAGACAACATCACACATAACATTAGATTGAATGAACCATTAGCATTTTTGACCTACTTCTCTCCTTTTATGTGAAAAACCCTAGAAGAGTTAGAGAAGACCTAAAGAGCCAAAAATCAATGGTTCAGACATATATAGAAGAATGAAGGTACAAATAGAGGAATTACACAAAGAGAGAGATAACATAAAATTTCACATCATGGGGGAACGAAATATGCACATGCAAGCAAAAAATAAAATAAAAATATAATGCAAAAGACTAGTAAGGCAAATGCAAGTCAGCCATCAAGGAAGTCATTCGCCTCCCAGTCATGTTCATGATGTGCCAGGGGAGGGAAACGATCCAAAGGGACAAGTGCAAGTGTTGAACTAGGGAAATTACCAAGTTCTACACTTGATGCAAGATTTTTTTCATTGAAGCTCATGGAAGAGGAAAATAATGTCTTTAGATCATTATGCACCTTTTTTTCTATTTTAGTGATCTCATCATCTAGATTAATCATGACAAGAAGATGGATGGTAATGTCCAATGAAGGGTGTATTATGATTTTTGGTTGTTGTACTATATTTTTTTGTTGTGACTGGGGAGGAGGGTCATCATACATTGCTTATGTCAAATGTGGATGTTGATTTTCTTTGTTTTCTTTAGTTTATAATTGATGTGCAAGGAGGCAATGTCAATAGCTATAGTCTCTAACACATCAATTTCTTTTGATTCTATTTTGAAGTTTTGTGGGTGTAAGAGCAGGTTGATCCGCCATAGGCTCCATTTATTCCCATAGGGGAGCAATAGAAGGAACCATAAGAGGTGGTTCAATCACTTTATCTTTTACTTTGTAAACTTGTTTTATGCGAGGGGGAATGATGGGGTTGGTTTTACTATCTCTTTGGCATTTGGATGATGAAGGTGAAGTGTTTATTGTTGGTTGATCTTGAGTTGTTGGTTCAGGTTCAGGTTGAAGCATTGTCTCATCTAGGATGGGAGTGTCAGAAGTGGATGGGGATATCTTGTGAAGAGACAATTCCACTATGCATTTGGCTTTGAATTTTTTATAGGAAATGAGGAAGTATTTGTGAGGTGTTATGGGGTACATGGGCTCTGACCAAAAGGATTCTAAGGAGGAATTTCCTTGAGAAGAAAAAGGGTTAAAGCCACTATGGTTAACAATGAATATGTCATCATCATGCAAAAACTTTAGACATTTGTGTATGACTGAAGGGACAACTTTCATCAAGTGAAGTGATGGATGGCCTAGCTACAAATGAAACTAATTTGACTATGGAATGATGGAAAATGTTACATCCACTATCTTAGGTCCTATCTATAATGGAAGGACAATAGATCCTATCGTAGGGCATGAAAAAACATTGTGTGTTTTGATCCATGCTCTTGGTTTTTCATAATCATGTTGATAAAGATCATGTAATAATAAAAATTCCTCAGTGATCACATTCTCTCCATAGGTGGGATCTATTAGTATCCTATTAGTGGGATTATCATAAATATGGTTGGCTATGTAAAGATGACCATCAAGAAGATTTAGAAGAATATCCTTAGAAGAGAAAGTAATATCAAGAGATTTCTTAGGTTGGCCCTTATGAGAGATAACATCTATCACACTTACTATTTCATTTATAGGATCAATAGTAATGGTAGCTAGAATAGGATCAAGATGTTCATTAGTTGTATGAACATTCATGACATCATTGTTTTGAGTTTCACTAGCTTTGATGAATGACAAATTATGTTTGGGCATCAGATTGGTAAATAATTGCAAATTTTGATTAGGTGGGGAAATAGACTTATTTCTTTTAACATTAACATTTGAAACATATAGACAACCAAAATCAATGAGGTCTTTCACTAGGTGTTTAAGATGCTTACACTGTTTCATTTCATTTCCATTTTGTCTATGATAATGGAAATAAGAATTGGGTTGAAAGGTTGGAGGTAAAGGCTTAGCTAGATCCTGTGGTTTAACAGTAGGTAAAGTAATCATATGTTGCTACAACAGTTGGGACATTGTGTTATGAAGAGTGTCTGGTCAAGGTGTAAACTATATTTTTGGGTCTCCATAACTATAAGGTATCACAACTTTAACAAATGTGACTTGGTTGTTAATGGGTTGAGGTGGTTTTTGAGGAGGGGGGTTTAATTGTAAGAATCCTTTGTTTGGTTTTATAAATTGTTGTGAATTGTTTGGGTTGACATGTTCATATTTTTCAGTTCTACTAGTAGTGGACTTGGCATCACAACTACCACTTGAATTATGATAATCACAAAGGGCTATACTTAGATGCATGAAAGAAGGAAATTTCATCTTGGTCAATTTATAATGGATTTGACTTTGTAATTTTTTAATAAATATATTTTGGAGATATGGATCAAGAACCTTGACATCGATTTTAGCATAGAGTGACTCATAGTGGGAGATAAAATCAGTTAATTTTTCATCCACATATTTTTTTACATCTCATTAGATTAGCCAATGCTTTTTTCGGAGTCATGTGCACTTGAAAATGATTTATAAATGTATCAACTATTTCATTGAATGAATGAATTTAGTTGTTTGTTAAGAATGAAAACCACTCCAAGGTAGTGTCCTTTAAGGTCCTAGGAAATAGTTTGGCCAATAGTTTATCATCAAGAACAAAATCACTACATAAGATAGTATAGGTATTAACATGATTAGTAGGATCACCCTTCCCTATGTGCTTCTCAAATCTAGGTATCTCAATTCCTTGGGGCATCAGTGTTCTTAATATTTCCAAAGATAATGGGCTGATATGGACATAATAGGTGGGTGGGGTGTTTTGACTTTGACTAATGGTGGATATTTACTGTTGCATAGAGGATACGGTGTGGAAGAGTTGTGTAATGAGAGGATCAGGGTAGGTGGTAGGAGGTGGAAGAGAGAATGGTGATGGAGTGTATGTAGTAGTAGGAAAAGTGAATGGAATGATAATAGATATTATGGTGGAAGAAGATAAGACATGCAATGTTACATAATAATTAGGAATGCTAGCAAGAATATTCAAGGAAGGAATCACATTGCTAACCTATTGCACTGTGGTTGTGACTTGGGGAGTGGTATAGGTAGGTATGGATGCTACTGTGGAAGGAGGAGTGCTAATTCCTCCTTGCCTAACCGTAGTGTTTACTGGTTGAGATGTACTAGAGGTGGAAGGAATGTGTTTATGGTATATCTCAATAATTGATTTCATAACGTCTAAGCCTTTGTTACATTCAAGAAAATGATGGATGTTGTCTATAGCAGGAATTGCAATGGTTGAACTATTCTCAACATGTACATGTTATGTTGTAGATGTGTTAAGTACTCATTAATGTTAATAATTTTTTCTTATGGAACGTGATCATTGTGTGTGTCAATGTGCATGTTATTAGAACACAAAGTATTACTAAAGTTAGGGTCCATGGCTAACGAACTATTGTCAAGACCAAGAGTAGTAGATTGAGACAACCCAAGGTCCACAATGAGTGTTATCATAGGATTCCATTAGTCGTGAACTTCTTCTCACTAAAGTATTATCAATAGGGCACCAAACACTCATACGAAGGCTACTAAAGGCAGGGTGGAATGCAAACTAGGATCAATAAAATGATAACACTAGAAATTATATAAATTATAATAGAGATGAAATAATAGAAAAAAGAAATTTAGAAAATATGTTGAAAGTAACAAAAATTATAGTGCAAAATATGCAACTCGACTAATTCGCCCAAGGTGGTGAATGAGTCCAATGATGAATTTTTTTGAAAAATTTCAAAAGTTTTAAATGCAAATTAATGTTTCTTAGATTGAAAAATGTAGCTATAGTATGAAAATGTAGAATTTTCTTGTTTTCCACTCAAATGTAATGCAAAAATGCAAGCTATATGAGCTTTTCACTAATGAAATTTTGAAAAACCTAGGATGCAAAACAATGAAAAACCTAATGCAAATATGATGCAACCTAGCTCTAGGATGTAAATTCACTTTAACTAAAAATTAAAAATGTTTGAGCGTCGGGTTCACCAAAATGTAAACAAATATTTTGGCTTCCTATGGTCTTTCTAGCTCTTCTAGGGTTTTTCACCTCAAAGGGGAAAGATGAGCCAAAATGCAATGTAAAAATTCAAATATTAATGTATTATGGATGAAATGTGACTAGATGAGATGATCTAAATGTAGAAGATTGATAAAATAGATCACTAATTGAATAAAAATTAAGAAATGCAAAGTGTTTGAAAACATAGTGTTATATGCAAAAAGAACTAAAAACATGAACAAGAAAGAACATAACTTAATGAAACTTATTAAGGTGCACCTGTAGGTTGAAAGCTAATGTTGAAAGGCTTTGGAATGTTGCACAGATTAGCCTTGAAGCCCATTGGGACTTATTCACCATAGACGGTGAACTAGTCCTATTTCTGGTAAAAATTGTTGGAATAGGTTTTGTGATGCCAAGAACACAAAACTTTAGAAAACACTTTTTCCAATCTAAAAGTGGGACTCATTCACCATAGATGGAAAATTAGTCCACTTGTATATTTTTAAAAATTCAAACTTCAATTTTGTGGGTTCTGGTCTGCACTTTTCTACCTCAGCTTGTCAGATCTGAATCTGGAAAATCTGATGGGAAAATGGTCTACAAGCTTCAGATAGGGTTGTGTTGAATTTTATGAATTTGATGAGTTTAAAACACCTTTAGGACACCTTTGTCTTTGGAAAATTTTCCTATAAGACCTACAAAAATAAATGAAAAGAGGGGGAAAAGGGTTAAGGGTTAGCGTATAGGGGTTTGCCTTGGTCAAAACCCAATTTGGTAATCAAACCCTTGATAATGAAATGAAATAAAGAGGGAATGATAAAAAAATAACATGAAATTTCATAAACTCACCAAACCCTTGATATTGAAGTTTGAAGATATAATACTCCAAGATGCTTGAATGCTTAAATGCTATGATGAATGCATGAACAATTCAATGAATGAGAGAATGAATGAATGGGGGTTAAAATGAATATAAAATCATGTATTTATACACAATTATTCCCTAGTTTCCCAAAAATATATCATAGGCTTACCTTAGGTCTTAAGGAATACAATCGTGTGAGTGATTTGAATTTATTTTGATTTTTATCTCAAGAGGGACTCATTTACCTCTAATGGTGAATCAGTCCCACTCAAGGCATGTGAATGGGTGCCGGGAATTAAGTTTTCTTAAATGATTTTTGTTGGGTTTATATTCAAAAATACACTTAATGAAGGCCTATAAATGCATAAAGGAGCCAAATAAAGCATAAGAAAGGTGCATTTTTTGATGACAAGTCCAGAAAAGAGTTAAAGTTTGTGACAAGACTTTACAACACTTTAAAATAATACTTGCTAAGTGATAAAAAGAGGGCATGCCAATGAATTATAATAATAAGAGTCTAGAAAAGCATGAAAATGTGTCACCACACTTCACAACACCTTTACAAGACATCATAAAGTCTTAATAATTCATAAAGATTCAAGACCTAATGTGAATGTGTGGGCCAGATTGCAACATTAAATCAAGGTGAAATCAAGCCAAATAAGCACAAGGAGGGACACAACAAGAAAATGTAGAACCTTGGGTTACTTTTTTCGTGTCCACACCACTATAGGTGTTTTCAAAGATCTTTGCAAATTTTGATACCTTTTGGCTAAAATATGCTTTGGTACAGTTTTTTAGAACTAGGACTAATTCACCTAGAATGGTGAATGAGTCTCGCTAGGCCTAAAAAGTAGCAATTTCAAGATTTTAGATCTCCATTCCATCTCTCTTTAGATTCCAGGTGTACATTTTCTATTTTGTAGCTTTCTATTTTGTTTGATGGTCATTGTGGACACCAGAAATGAATGCTATACTTGTCAACAAAATGGATACAAGGAGAGACATCCAATTTCATGATATTCACACTAAAGGAAACCTTAGAGACCTCAACCCAATGAATTAAGTGAGGGATCTAACTGTAAGGAATCCTTGAAGATGATGGAAACCATAAATGGGTTCACCACAAAGTGTAAACTTAGAAAATACAAAATGTTTAAAAACATAGTGTGATATGCAAACTAACACTAAATGACCTAAGAATGTAAGTAAAATGTAATAGAAAGTTGTGAAAATAGAAATGTGCACATTGGAAACTGAAGAAGGTAGAATGGAGGTTTGGATCACTAAAAATTTTTATGTTGAAGTTGATTGGGACTCATACACTTGGCTAGGAAAATTAGTCCAATTTTGTGAAAAATGTGTTAGAACAGGTTTTAGCCAAAACGATACTCAGATCTACAAACACCCTATTTAGGCTTGGCTAGTGGGTCTCATTCACCAATAGTGGTGAACCAATCCACTTCTTCTTTTCTAGAAATTTTGAAGTGGATTCTATAACTCTTGATCTGCTCTGTTGTTCTTGATACAGATCTAGGTTTGAAACTACAAAATTTAGCCTGTAGTCCTTCTCCAAGGCTTCTTTACAAATTTTACAACTTTGAATTGCTTTGATAACTTGATGACAACTTTTCCAATATTTCTCTTTGACAAATCTACAACCTAGACCTACAAGTCACATGCAAAGAGAGGGAAAAAATGTTGTCGGGTTAGTGAATAGGGGTTTTCCTTTGTCAACACCTATTTGCTTGATAAATCTACATACACCAGTCTGCAAACATGCATGTAAAAGGGCGAAAATGGTTAAGGGTTAGGTTTTAGGTATTTTCCTTGGTCAAATCCCACTTTGGTAATCAAACCCTTATTGAAGAAATGAAATGAAATGAACAAGGAAAGATGAATAAACATGTAAATGTCCTAAACACACCACAAACTTGTTGAAAATTTTTGAAGATATGTCAATGGCTACTCGAAGATGCTTGATTGAATGATGCAAAGTGCTCAAATGTTTGATTGAATGCTTGTATGATTTAGTGAATGAATCAAGTGAATGGGAGATTTTAAATGAGGAGAAAAAAACTTATTTATACACTTATGCCTTAGTAACTCAATAATACCTCATCATAGGACAACATAAGGTAATTTTGAATAAAAACCTGAAATAAATTTTGAAATATTTTGAATTTGGAGCAAAGACGGACTCATTCGTCACCCATGGTCAATGGGTCCCACCTTGGACTTGTAAGTGGGTGTTGATAATTAAGTCATATTTAATGTTATTTGTCAAGCTTATATTCAAAAATATACTTAATTAAGCCTTATGAGTGCATAAAGTGGTCAAATAAAGCATAAGAAAGGTGTAAATAGTGAAATCAATCCTAGAAAAACATAAAATCTTGCTACAATACTTTACAACACTTAAAAATAAGACTCGATAAGTGATGAAAAGATTATTTTTAGGTGAATTGTAATGAAAAGAGTCTAGAAGAGTGTATAAATTATTTACAACACTTCACAATACCTTCACAAGACACCTTAATTTGAATTTTAAGGACCTAATGTGAATACATAAGTCACATTACAACATTAAATCAAAGAAAAACAAGTCAAACATTATGAGAGAAAGACCTAAAAGACCATGAAAATGTCAATGGGCCATTTTTCTATGTTAAATATAGGCCCCACTTTAGTGAGAGGATGAACTTGCTTCAAACTCACACTAAAGTAGCCATGCAAAAAGAGGACCAATCAAAGATAGGATGAACATTGTGTCTAATTTCTCAAAGAGAGTTCCAATCAAAGAATAAAATATTCACAACTTAGGGGATGTAGTGTGTCACATCGAACCACGAAGAGGAATGTAATATGCTAAGATAGATCACACTTATGAAGGACATCACACCCAATGTCATCCAAAAAGTGACAAACACATTGTATGAAGTGAAAATGCTTCACTAAGAACCAAGAATGAAAATGAATAATGCCAATGTATTCCCCCCACTTTAAAGGAATTGCTACACACCATTATGAGAGCAATTACTTTAAATTAGCAAAGGAAAGATTCAAAAGGAAGCAAAACATGAGAGCCAACTTGGAAAGCCTTATGCCAAGTCATATTTTTTTGAGTAAGGAAAATTCATGTAAATGAAAAAGAAAACAAAATAAAAGGAGGGTTTCCCCCAAAAAAGGAACACTCCAAACACATAAGGGATCTATGGATTTGGGGTCAATATATTTTTTTTTGTCATTTTTTTATCGAAGGGTTTAGATGTGTCATCATTCCCCAAAGCACACAAAACTAGAAGAATGACACAAAGAGAGTGAAAATAAAAGAAAAATAATAAAGTCCATTTTTGGTCAACATGGAAGAGACATTGTGGTCTCAACGCTTTGTGTCATCCCCAAAAGGAAAACACAAGAGAAAAGAGAATGAAAAGGAAAAATAAAAGAAAAATCTTTTAGGTCAACATGAAGGATTCATTTTTGTCTCAATGCCTTGCATCATCTCGAAAAGGAAAAACATAAGAAAAAGAAAAAATAGAAAGGATAAAGGACCCATAGGGTCAACAAGGAAGATACATAGGGAATCTTAATTCTTTGCATCATCCCCAAAAGGAGAACAATAAATTTTTGGGTCAACATGGAAGAGACATAGGGCATCTCAACACTTTGCACAATCCCCAAAATGAGAAAACAAGTATGGCATATAGAAGAATAGAGATACAAATAGAGGAAGTGCACAAAGAGAGAAAGAACATCAAACACACATCACGGGGGAACACGATATGAAAATACAATTACAAAAGAAAGATCAAATAAAAGGAAAAATATGTAAAAAGGAAAGCAAGGCGAATGCAAGTCAACCATCTAACAGTTCATTTTCCTCACAATCATGGTCAGTGTATTGCGAGGGTAGTTGATTGTTTAAAGGAAGAATTGGAAGTGCCAAACTAGGAGATGTACCAGATTCTTAACTTGGTTGAGAGGATTTATCATTTAAGCTCATGGTAGATGAAAATAAGGACTTTAGATCATTATGCACTTCTTCATCTATTTTTTTTATCTCCTCCTCCTCATCATCATCAAGACTGATTGCAATAGAAGGACAACGGGTTATTTCCAAGGAAGGATGTATCAAAAGTAGTGGCTGCTGGATCAGATCATTATGTTGTGAGGATTAGATTGTACTATCTTGTATTAGGTTAGGAGGAAGAGGTTGATCATATATTGCTTCTTTCAAAGGAAGAGGTTTTTTTTCCTTGTTTTATTTGATTCATGACTAGCGAGCAAGGAGAGAACGACGATACTTACACTCCCTAGCACTATGGTTTTGTTTTGTTTTATTTTAAATTTGTTGAGGGGTAAGAGTGGATTGATCCATAATAGGTTCCTTTTCTTCTAAAGGGGAAAGAATGGAAGAAACCAGAGAAGATGGGTTAATCTTTTTCTCTTTAGCTTTATACACTTGTTTAATGTGAGGAGGCATAACAGGATTGGTTTCAGTATCTCTTGGTCATTTAAATGATGAAGTTGAACTGTTTGTTGTTGGTTGTTTTGGAGGTGGTGTTATTTGTTCAATTTTGGACTCAAGATGAAGCATGGTATCATCTAGGATAGGAGAAGAAGAAATGGATGGGGACATATTATGAAGAGACAATTCGGCTATTTGTTTTTCTTTGTACTTTTGATAGGCTATGGAAAATAAGTCCTTGCGAGGGGTGATGGGTTCCATAAGTTTAGGACAACAAGCTTCTAAGGATAAATTACCTTTAGAAGATAATGGATGAAAACCACTATGGTGTATGGTAAATATTTCATTTCCATGTGGAAACTTAAAAAATTTGTGAACAACTAAGGAGACCACTTTCATTAAGTGAAGCCAAGGGTAGCCTAGCCATAGAAGAAATTGATCTAATTGTGGAAGAATAGAAAATATTACATCCAAATTTTTGGGTCCTATTTGTAATTAGAGTATGATCGATCTGATTGTAGGGCACACAAAACTAGTATGTGTTTTAATCCATGTGATTGGTTTATCATATTCTTCTTGATAAAATTCATGTAGTACTAAAAATTCTTTTTTAATCACATTCTTGCCACAAGTGGGATCTATTAATATCCCATTGGTGGGCTTATCATAGATTTTGTCAGCTATGTGAAGGGGACCATCAAGAATCTTAAGTATATCATGAGAAGAAAATGTAACATCAACAAATTTATTGGTTGGGGCCTTACGAGGGACAACATCTATCATACCCACATGTTCATCCATAGGATTAACTTGGGTAACAATTGGAGTAATAACAGGTTGTTCATGTTGGAAACACAAGGGAAAACAACTAAGAGGGGGGTGAATCAGTTGTCACAAAAATTATAATTTTTAAACTTGTTCCTAGATCTGATAAATCAACATGATAACATAAACCATCACCACATTGAAAACACACATAACACCAAGATATTTTACGTAGAAATTTTGTTAGGGGAAAAACCATGGTGGAGGTTAGTCCACAAGTTTATACCCTATTAAAATTATAAAAGAAAATAGGTAATACACATGCATTTAGGCACACTACCCAGATCTCACTGCTCAAATACAAATGGCTTACTACCCAAATGAAGACACATTGTCTTAAAAAAACATTTAGATTACATCTGGAAGATTTTGAACTAATAAAATAGCATCTACTTATGCCTGATTACAGTTCTGGTTAAGCATATAAACATCTGCTCACTCTTCTTCACACTTTACTTCTTCCTCTGAAATATTAGAACATTATTCATACACAACACTCGCAAACCTACCTTCAAATGTTATAAACAATTGAACATATATATCTGCAACTAGAGATAGCATCACCTATATGTCAGCTTTAACAAAATATAAAAAATTTACAAACTATTGGCCCAATCCATAAATAATTTTCAATGTGAACCAAACAATGTCAGCCACAACATACTAAGGATCCAAAACAACATCCCTGAATTCAAAATACCTTCAAAAATTATGCCTCAAAGATCTGCAACATGATACAATCACCCTAACAGCCATGAACATGAAAAAATGAACTCACAAGAGAAAATCACCAATCGTGAGCGCAAAAATCAATGCAGATCAATAAAATAGATAGAGCATGATATAGAAACATCCACAAGCATCATGAATTACCATAGAAGCATCCACAACAACTCAACTTACTGGAATCATATCATCTTCTTTCAAGAACATGAATTGAAGTAACATAACAACTGTCAAAACATAGATACTCATAACTTAATCAAATCTTCTTGCGGATCTTAGAGACTTCGCATGGATAAACTAGATACACTCATCAAAAAACCCTTCAATTCACAACCTCTAATCATCAATATACTGAGCTAGTCAACATACTAAACTTTATTGCATCATTGACAACCTGCAACTTATTTTATTACAATTTTCTCAATATCCTCGACATATATAGCCTTAAAGACATTAATGCTAATAGTGTTGACATGAATGACAACCAAATATTAGAAACATCCAATAATCTCCCCCTTTGGAATTGATGGCAACACATCATGTGAAAAAAACCATCAACGCAACTTTCCTTAGCACTTTCTCCCCTTTAGATTTTGACACTTTTCTCCTCAACTCTTTCACATTTTTTCAAATGACTCTTCTCCCTCTTTGACATCAATGACAAAGATACACATTATATTTCTCCACATAAGATCTAAACCACATTTTTGAACATCTGACTTCTCCCCCTGAGTAGCAGCCTCTACAACATCAATCTAGATCAAGATATGACTATGAAATGCATAGACTGATGCAAGTCAATGCATCTTAATTCTGATTAGGAGGGGTAATCACTCCTAGCTTCCCTCTGAGATACTAAAAATTATCCTTAGGCAAGGGCTTGGTAAAAATATCTACAATATGTTCCTTAGTGGGCACATACTCTATTCTGACTTCCTTTTCACTCACCTTCTCTCTGAAAAAGCTAAACTTGATAGATATATGCTTGGTTTTTAAATAAAACACCAAATTCTTAGAAATTTTGATTGCACTTGAATTATCACAGAATATAGAAATAGGTTCATCATACACAACTTTGATAGCATTCAACATCTACTTCATCCACAATACTTGAGTACATTTTTTAGCAATAGCAATGTATTATGCCTTTGTAGTAGATAAAGAAATGACATTTTGCTTCTTACTTAACCATAAAATCAGCTTCTTTCCCAAGAAAAGTGTAGCACCGCTAGTACTATTTCTATCATTCACATCTCCTATCCATTCAACATCAGTAAAAGTACCCAAATTAAGTTCATCATCTTTAGGATACCATAGGCCAAAATCGATTGTCCCCTTCAAGTACCTAAAAATCCTCTTCACAATTATCACATGAGATTCCTTAGGATCAACTTGAAATCTTGCAACAATGCATACAAAATTCATGATATTAGGTATAGTTTGAGTCAAATAGAGCAATCCACCAATCATGGATATGTATCCAGTCTAATTTTTTGGAGAATCATCATCTTTTTTCAACTTACATCCGGTCACCATAGGTGTACCAATCTGCTTTGAATCTTCCATACCAAACTTCTTTAGGAATTCTTTGACATACTTGAACTGAGATATGAAGATCCCCTTGTCTAGCTGAGTAATTTGCAATCCCAAAAAGAATTTCATTTCTCCAATCTTGGTCATCTCAAACTCACTCTACATCTCATTAGCAAAATTCATACACAAACTATTATCTCCTCCAAAAATGATATCATCAACAAAGACTTCAACAATAAAATCTTTATAATGATCAATCTTGAAATACAAATTACTATAAACAATACCTTTATTAAATCCAAGCTTCAACAAATACTTGTCCAATTTGGCATACCATGCTCTTAGGGCTTGCTTGAGTCCATACAATTCTTTCTTTAACTGACAAACCATAGCTCCTTGATCAGTCAATTGAAATCCATTAGGTCGCTCATTATACACTTCTTCTAGTTCACCATTTAGAAATATTGACTTGACATCCATCTAATAAAGCTTGAATTTTTCTTTAGCAACATAAGCAAGAAATAGTCTCACAACTTCAATCCTAGCAACAAGGGAAAAAGTTTCTTCAAATTCAATTCCTTCCATATGAGAATATCCTTTACACACCAATCTTGCTTTGTTTCTAACAACTTCACCTTGCTCATTCTATTTTTTTCTAAAGACCTATTAAGTTCCAATTACATTTTTTCCCTTATGTCTAGGAACAAGAATCCATGTATCATTCTTATCAATTTGTAGTAGTTCCTCTTTCATTTCTTCCACCCAATGTTCATCTTTGCATGCTTCATTCACACTATTATGCTCACTCTTTGAGATCAAACAATATTCTTCTACATTTCTTCTCCTAGTTTGAACACCTTTGTTTTCATCACCTATAATCTGATCTTCTGAATGATTTCTAGTCTTACATACCTTGGGGTCTTAGGATGTTCCTTAACTTCAGGCTCTTGCAATCTCACTTTTTCACTTTCACTAGTTCCTTCCTCTTGATTTTCCTGATTCACCGGAATGATCTAAACTTAGTTTGAAGTTTGAACTTTCTTTTTTTTATTTGAACTATCATTATGATCATCTGAATCATATCCACAAGTTCTAGATGGTCTAACTGTGTCTTCATCAACCTTGACATTATCACTTTCAACTACTTTCCTCAATCTCTTATTGTAGCACTGGTAGGCCTTTCTTTTAGTAGAATAACCAAGAAAGATTCATTCATCACTTCTAGCATCAAACTTCCCTATATCTTCATCTCTTTTGATATAACATTTACTCCCAAAGATTTTGAAGTATCTAACAGTAGGCTTATGACCATACCATAACTCATAAGGAGTGTTACTAGTATCACCTTTGACTTGTACCCGGTTGAGAGTGTAAATGACAGTACTCGTAGCTTCTCTCTAGAAGATATGAGGAACATTTCCTTCTAGCATAATAGTCCTAGCAACTTCTTCAATTGTCCTATTCTTCCTTTTCAAAACTCCATTTTGTTGAGGGGTTCATGGGGTAGATAATTATCTCTTTAATCCATTCTCTTCACAAAAAGAATGAAATTCACCACAAGTGAATTCACTAGCTCTATCTAATCTCAGAAATTTAATCTTCAAACCTATCTTTGTCTCAACCATAGCCTTAAAAATATTGAATTTCTCCAGAGCTTCACATTTTTCCCTTATGAAAGTGACCCACATCATTATATACTAATCATCAATAAGTAACATGAAGTAGTTGTATCCATGCAAACTTCTAAGTCTAGAAGGACCACACAAGTTAGTATACACAAGCTACAACACTTCATTTGAAAAATGTTGTTTGCTCCGAAATGAAAATCTAGTTTGCTTTCCTAATTGACATTCCTTGCATATGGTATTAGTAGGTTTAATCAACTTAGGAATATCTCTTACTACCTAAGTAGAAATTATCTTGATAATATTGTCAAATTTTACATGACACAGTCTCCTATGCCACGACCAACTTTTACTAGAAGCACTCAGGTGAAAGATATTACCTTTTATTTTTGTACCAGATGCAATCAAATTTCTAGAACTTCCCAATATTCTACACTCTCCATTCTTGAATTGAATATTGTATCCCTTGTCAACCACATGTCCAACACTTAATAGATTATGCTTCAAACCTTCGACATATATAACATCATCAATATTATGCTTACCATCAAGAGAAAGGGATCATTTGCCATGAATTACACCATCTTTGTCATCAAAAAATCTTAAAACACCACCATCATACTTTTCCAAGTTCACAAATTTACTTTTATCACCTATCATGTGATGGGAGCATCCACGGTCAATCACCCATTCATCTTTTTTTTTCAACTTTGGTATCTAGGGATTTCTCCAGATTTCTGCAACTAGTAGATTCGGTAGGTACTAGATCATTTTAATTGATAGGAATAAATACCCATTCATCCTCACTTACATTTCCTTTATCAAATTCATCATTTGTTAGACCTTCATCTGTAACATAATAACACTTTCTTTGCAATCTAGGCTTTTTAGATCTTGGCTTAGAAACTCTTTTTGGACACCTTGAGGAAAAATGACCTATCTTAATGCAAGAAAAGAAATTAATAGGCAATTTCCCTTTATAATTACCTTCTCCTATGGCTTCCCTATTGACAATAAGTGCTTCAAGCTCGTCTAGTTTTCTTTCTTCATCTTCAATCTCTCTCATTTCCTCCTCATACTTGAACATTTTTCTAGAAGATCTTTCTCCCAGATCATATCTCTACTCATCCTTTCTGGAGATAGTAGCTTTGAATATAGATTCTATCTTAGGAAGAGAATCATCAAACTCACTTAACTCAAAAGCAGTAAGCTTACCAATCAACATATCTCTGGTTACATTTTTCATAGTCTGGATCTCCTCAATAGCAGTAGCGTTGGCTTTGTATGCAATAAGCAAGGATCTGAACTACACAAATTATGCCTCGAAGTTCCACAACATGCTACAATCACCCTATCAGCCATGAACATGAAAAACATGAACTCACAAGAGAAAATCACCAATCGTGAGAACAATGATGAATGCGGATCAACAACACAGATAGAACATGATCTAGAAACATCCACAAGCATGATGAATCACCATAGAAGCATCTGCAACAACTCAACTTACTAGAATCACATAATATTCTTTTAGGGACACCAACTAAAGCAATATAACAACTGTTAGAACATAGATACTCATAACTCAATCAAATCTTCATGTAGATCTCAAAAAATTGAAGTGGATAAACTATATATACTCATCAACAAACCCTTTGATCCACAACCTCTAATCATCAATATATTGAGCTAGTCAACATACTAAACTTCACTGCATCACTAACAACCTGCAACTTCTTTTAGTACAATTTTCTCAATATCCTTGACATATACAACCTTAAAGACATTAATGCTAATAGTGTTGACATCAATGACAACCACATATTTGCAACATACAACAGTTCATTATTTGTATCAATGTTCATCACATGAGTGTTTGAAGGTTCACTAGCCTTGACAAATGAAACATTGTGTTTAGGCATAGCATTGGTAAATATTTGTAAATTCTGATTAGAGGGTGCAACAGACTTATTGACTTGGTCATTAACACTCACAATGGACAAACGACGTGAATCAATGATATCTTGAACTAAGTGTTTGAGATGCTTACATTGTTCGATGCCATGTCCATTTAGGTGATGAAAATGACAATAAGTATTTGGTTTAAAGGTGGGTTATAAAGGCTTAGTGGGAGCAAGTGGTTTAACTATAGGAAAAGTTATCATTTGTTGTTGTATTAGTTGATTCAGTGTGTTATGGAGAGTATCAGGTAAGGGAGTAAATTGTCTCTTTAGGTCCCCATAGGTAAAGGGCACCGCTGCTTTAACATCTACCACTTAATTTTGAACAGGTTGGGTTTATTGTTGAGGAGGTGGATTAAACTGTAAAAATCCTCTTTTTGGTTTTCAAAAGTTTTGTGTGTTCTTTTGGTTGCTTTGTTCAAACTTCTCAACTCGATTAGAAGTGTACTTTGAATCATGACTAGAAATCGAGTTGTGATAGTCACAAAGGGTCATACATAAATGCATGAACGAAGGAAATTTCATCATAGTCAACTTATCATGAAGGTTTGTGTGTAAATTTTTGATAAACATCTTTTAGAGATGTGAATCAGGAATCTTGACATCAATTTGAGCATACAATGATTGATATCATGAAATGAAATTAGTTACCTTTTCATCTGTAGTTTTTTTACATCTCGTTAAATTAGCCATTATCTTTTTGGGAGTCATATGGACTCAGAAATGGCTTATGAACGCATCCAAAAGTCCATTAAATGATCAGATTGAATGATTAGGTAGGTTTGAAAACCGCTTTAATGCAGTGTCCTTCAAGGTCCTAGAAAAAAGTTTGGCTAATAGCTTATCATCATGGACAAAAGCACTACAAAAGTTGTATACGCATTGACATGACTAGTAGGGTCTCCTTTACCTCCATATTTATCAAACCTAGGCATTTCAATTTCTTGTGGTATTTGTGTGTGTAAGATCTCTAAGGAAAATGGGCTACTACGAACGTGATATGTGGGTGGAGCATTTTGACTTTGGCTAATGGTGGAGATTTGTTGTTGCATAGATGAAATTGTGTTAAATATTTTTGTAATGATGGGATCGATGTAAGTGGTATGAGGTGGAAGGGAAAATGGTGTTGAAGTGTATGTAATGTTAGGGGAAGTGAAAGGAACACTAAGAGGGATGAAGGTGGAAGAAGGAATATTTGATGCCACAAAAGAATTGGGAATGCTAGTTGGAAAGGAAGGAGTCACATGGCTAATATGCTGCATAGTTGTGGTAAACTAAGGAGTGCCATAAGTTGGTATGGATGGGTATGTGTAGGATCATCATGGAAAAAATAGGCCCTTAAGTGGTGAAAAATTTAGAAAAATCAGAGTTAGGAAACTTGATGTAAAAATTTGAATAAGTTATCTATATTATTTCAAAATAATGTAACAATAGAATCTATAGAAAATTGAATGTAGTTTCTAAACTACTAGATTTATTTTTAAAAAAAATCTATTTGGTGAAAATTTGAAATTTCAATCCAGTACTACTTAAATTTCAAGCAAAAAATAAGTAGGTGTATGTTTGAACACCCTAATCACAATAAAATGATAATATTTTTTTTATAATTTATTAGATATAAGTAGAGGACTCATGTCCCAATGTGATGCATACTTTTTTGTAATTTTTTTCCAAGTAAATAATTAATTATGAATTTTTTATTACAACTTTTGAAAAATATAAAGCTGTATGTCTGACCACCTTAACTTGGTCAAAACTTCATGAAATTCAACTTTTTTTTAACCCTATAGTATGTGAAGCATAGAATGTGATGCATGTTTCGTATTCAAAAAATGTGATACCATTTGAAAGCTATAGATTTTTTTCAATCATCCTATCAATCAATACTTTAGTCTTAATTCAAATAGAAAATGAATAATAATTATTTATTAAATTCAAAGTAAAGCATAATTTATATTGGTGGAAAGTTGAGAATCTCCTTTAAAAACCCTTTTTGTTTCATCATTTTTGGGTAAAAAATAAGGCCCTCATCCATATACCCTACACATACCCATCATATCATCACTTTTTGGGCCATCATGATCCTGCACATACCCAGATGCGATGGTTGAAGGGGGAGGAATGTGATGTCCTCCTTGGATCACAACAATGTTTATTGACTGGGAAGTTGAAGGAGTGTGTTTGTTGCATATCTCAATAATTATTTTCATGACTTGTAATCCATCATCAATTTTAATCAAATGATGAAGGTTTTCTATTATAGTTATTACAAGTGTGGAAATTTTTTCAAGACTTAAATATTGGTGTAAATGTGAAAAAATCTCATGAATACTAATGACTTTTTCTAGTAGAATGGAATTGTTTTGTGTGCATTGGATGGAAAGGTGAAGGCATAGTAGTGGTAGTATCCATTGTTGTCAAGAGATAGTGAACATGTTAACTGGTGTTGTCATAGATGGAAACCCTCATCTATGATCCAATCCGCATGCCAACATTTGATCATACTAGAAGTCATATTGAAGTTTTGTGATTAACTGTCAAGCTAGAATAGAGCATCTGACAGAATTGTGTTCATCGATTCATATGCAATTTTTTGCTATCATTTTGAGTTGTGGATCTCAAGGAAGGTTGTTTGGTGTATGAAATTTCTTATCCTTGAATCTTGGAGCCTCATATCGATCCATGTACAAGTTAGAAGATTCAATTGATTGATTTTTCTGTTTAATAGTTTAGAAGGCTTACTAAGTGAAGGTAGCGTATTGTGGATCTTTGAGGAGTAATTGTTTAAGTGTTTTTGTGCTTGAGCATGTTGATTTGGATCCTCACCATGTTGTGGCTGACTTTGGTTGGTGCACATTGAAAATTACTTTTGGATTAATCCGATAGTTTGTAAATATTTTATGTTTTGTTGAAGCTAACATGTAGCGATTAAATATTTAGTTGCAGATATATATATATATATATATATATATATATATATATATATATATATATATATATAAGCGACCATTTATATCACTTTGATGTATGTATGAAGTTTAATGATGTGTTGTGAAATTCAGAAGGATAGTTGAGTGATTATTCATAGTTTCATTTGTGCATAAAGGGATTTGTGATCCAAATGTGAGCAGACAGAGTAGAAGAGCAGAATTAGATAGAGGGTCAAGAATGTGATTGATGTGCTTAACCAGAACTATAATTTGCAATTAGTAGATGTTATTCTCTCAATTCAAATCTTCTGGATGTAATCCAAATTATTTTGTAAGATAGTGAGTTTTATTTTATATTTGAGTAGTGAGCTCTAGGGAGTGTTCCTGAATGCATGTGCATTCATTTTGTAAACACCCATTTTGAGTATACTTAGATCATATTGTGGATTAACCTCCACAATTTTTTTCCCCTAATAGTGTTTCCATGTAAAAAAATACTTGTGTTATGGTTTTGCGATTGCTTTTTTATGTTCATGCATCTTTCTTTTGGTTGAATGTTACAAGTGCTTTAAAGATTAGATTAATAAAGTTAAAAAATTGTAGAACACTAATTTACCCTCCCCTCTCAGTGTTCCTTGATTCCAACATCCATGCCTAATGCACCATTGTCCATACTAGGAGTAGAAGCTCTTGAGATCCCAAGGTCCACAACAAAAGTGCTATCACAGGAAGCTATGAGTCTAGAACTTCGTCTCACTAAAGTATTATCAATGGGGCACCAAACACTCATACAAGTACCACAAAATATGGGGTGAATGCAAATGCAATACAATATAGGAGTGCAAAATGTAAATAACAAAAATTCTACAAACTAAAATAGAGAAATAATAATAGATAACAGAAATGCAGTAAATACCCAGAAAATGCCTAAAAATGTTGTTTAGAATGTGCAGGTAGACTGATTCACCCAGGGTGGTGAATGAGTCCAATTATCAATTTATTTTTTTTGTTTTTCATAAAATTGAAACTAATTTCAATGCTTTTTAGATGCCAATTAAGGATGAAAATGCAAGTTTTCAATATTTGAATGATTAGATATGCAAAAATGAAATTTAAATGAGTCTTTCACTAATGCAATATGAGAAACCCTAGGATGTGAAAACAAAACAAGGCCTAACTTAATGTTGTTGCAAATGAAACCTAGGATGCAAGATGCAATTGGAATAAAAAAGATAAAGTGTTCAATATGCAGGTTCACCAAAATAAACCATCAATTTTAAGGAAGTTTATAGGCTACTCTTGCACTCTTAGAGTTTTTCACCTAAAAGGGGAGAGATAAACCCTTAAAATTGATGTGGTTTAATCAAATTAGGAAATGTATGATATGATTAAGAATAAGCTAGATGATCTAAATGCAACTAAGTAATGTAATTGACTGATTATGAATGCAAAAAAATAAGAAATGTGTAATGTTTGAAAATGCAATGTGATATGAAAAAAATGCAATAAAGAAATAAACTAATGCAAAATAGAATTAAACAAGGCTCAACAAAGTGCACCTAGGAATTTGATGATGAATCTAGAGTTTCCTGAATTTTGATAGAAATCAATGAAGATAACCAGTGGAAATCATTCACCACTGATGGAAAATCAATCCTGCTACTAACAAAAAAATCTAAAAACTAGTTTCTGATTGTTGGGATTCAGAATCTGAAAAAATCTAGTTTTCCAACCTTAAGGTGGGACTGATTCACCACTGATGGTGAATGAGTCCTCTCCCAAGATTTTGTGAAATCAGGGACCAATTTTGTAGTTCTAGATCTGCACTTGTCTTCTTGTCGAGTTGGCGAAGTCAAATCTACAAAAAATAGGTTATAGGTTGCCTCCAAGCATGAAATAGGATGTAGTTGACTTGAAACACTTTGTTGCCTTCTTGTCCACTTTCAACACCTATTTTATTGATAAATTTACAAACACAAGTCTATAAGAACACATGCAAAAGGGGGAAAATGGTTAAGGGTTAGGTTATAGGGATTTTCCTTGGTCAAATCCCACTTTGGTAATCAAATGCTTATTGAAGAAATGAAATGAAATGAACATGTAAATATCCTAAACTCACTACAACCTTGTTGAAGAAATCTTAAGATACGTCAATGGCTGCTCTAAGATGATTGATTGATGCTTGATTGTATGATCCAATGTTCTCAAATGCTTGATTGAATACTTGGATGAGTTAGTGAATGAATTAGGTGAATGAGAGATGCAAAATGAGGAGAAAAACACTTATTTATACACAATTGTGCCTTAGTAACCCAATAATACCTCATCATAGGAAAACATAAGGTAACTTTGAATAAAAAATTGAAAGAAAATTTAAAATATTTTGAATTTGGAGCCAAGAGGGATTCACTTGCCACCCATAGTGAATGGGTCCCACCTTGGACATGTAAGTGGGTGTTAGGAAATAAGTCATATTTAATGTTATTTGTCAGGCTTAAATTCAAAAATGCACTTAATTAAGACTTATGAGTGCACAAAGCAATCAAATAAAGCATAAGAAACATGTAAATAATGAAATAAAGCCAAGAAAAGCATGAAATCTTGTTACAAGACTTTACAACACTTGAAAATAGGACTTGATAAGTGATGAAAAGGTGATTTTTAAGTGAATTGTAATGAAAAGATTCTAGAAAAGTGTCAGAATGCTTTACAACACTTCACAACACCTTCACAAGATTCCTTAATTTGAATTTTTAGGACCTAATGTGAATTCATAAGTCACATTACAACATTAAATCAAAGCAAAACAAGTCAAGCATCATGAGAGAAAGACATAAAAGACCATGAAAATGTCAATGAGCCATTTTTCTGTGGTACACCACCTAAGGGGAATCAATCACCCATAATGGAAAATTAGTCCCACCTTAGGAATTTAAGGTGAGTTTCAGGATTTTGGTATTTTAAATGATATTTATTGGGATTATTCTAAAAAAAACACATAAATAAGGCTTGCAGATGTAAAACGGGGCCAATTAAAGCATAAGAAAGCCTAATTATTAATGAAAAACCTAGAAAAGTGTGAAAGTATGTGACAACACTTTGAAATAAGGCTTGGTAAATGATGAAAAGAGGTTATTTTATTAACAAGACCCTAGAAAAGTGTGAATATTTGTTACAACACTTTACAACACTTAAGTAAGGTACCATTTGAATCCTTTAGTCCACAAGGGCCCAAGATCTAATGTGAATGTGTTATCCACATTACAACAATAAATCAAGTCAATATTAGGCCAAAATCACAAGGAGGGCCCAAACTTCTCAAAAAAGGTAGAAGGGTTACTTTTTCAGTGACCACAGTCATTTCTTGGTCATTTTTGCATATCACACTATGTTTTCCAACATTTTATTTTCCATGTTTAAACTTGGTAGTGTGCCCCTCACTGTACATCATTGAATGCCTAGAACCTTCCCTTTGTCATATTTCAATCTCCTTTGCATTGAAATTTGGGCATGTGTAGGATCATTACATGGAAAAAACAGGGGCTTAAGTGGCAAAAAATTCAAAAAATTTAGAGTTAGACAACTTGACATAAAAATTTGAATAAGTTATCTATATTATTTCAAATATGTGTAAGTATAGAATCTATATCAAATTAAATGTAGTTTCTAAACTACTACGTTTATTTTTAAAAAGGAAGTAAATCTATTTGGTGAAAATTTGAAATTTCAATGTAGTAGTACTTAAATTTTAGGGGAAAAATAAGTAGGTGTCTATCTAACCACCCTACCACATTAAAATGATAATATTTTAGATATAGGTAGAGGACTCATGTCCCAATGTGATGCATATTTTTTTGCAATTTTTTTCCAACTAAATAATTAATTCTAATTTTTTATTACAACTTTTAAAAAATATAAAAACTTGTATGTCTGACCATGTTAACTTGGTCAAAACTTCATGAAATTCATTTTTTCATTTTTTAATCCTATAGTATGCGAAGCATAGAATGTGATACCATTTAAAAGCTATAGATGTTTTTCAATCAACCTATTAATTAGGAATTTAGTCATAATTCAAATAGAAAATAAATAATAATTATTTATTAAATTCAAAATAAAGCATAATTTATATTGGTGGAAAGCTAAGAATCTCCTTTCAAAACCCTTTTTTGTTTCATCAATTTTGGGTTAAAAAAAAGTCGTCAGCCACATACCCTATATATAGCCATCATATTGCCACCTTTTTGGCCCATCATGATCCTGCACATACCCATCTCAACGGTTTGTTCTTGAGTGAAAGGTTGAAAATTTGTTCTTTCTCGTTTTAGGTCCAAAACCCTAGAATCTCACACTTGTTTTAGGTTGAAGACTTTATCACCCAATGGTTCTGACACTTCGTCTACTCTCCAGATATCTGGAATCTCACCATGCCCATAGGGGGTATGAATCCCTAGTTAGAGCCACTAATAGCACCTTCAAAATTTTCAAATCTGATGTGCCCATGATGAAAAAAATTGGTTTCCACACTCATAAATGCCCCTGAAAAGTCTACCTCAATGACTTACTTTGGAGGGTTATAAATCAAAGGCCATTTGCTTTCAGGTCAAATCCCTTGGGGAGTGTATTCATTTTTTGTATGTGAACGTGTATGTTAGATTTAAGCTTCCTATGATGAGTTTTTATAAGGTTTTGAAACACAAAGTTGGAGGGTTTTAGGACTATTTTGTTGTTTACAAATTCTTAGGCCTATGAAGTAGCCTCCTCTTTAGACTGATATTTCATAACTGGATGTTCATCATGGAAAACAAATTGGTTCTCTACATTCCCTTCATATTCATATGCTTCTTGTTTTGGTTTAAGAGTCTCAGGATCAAGTTTGATATTTTTACCAAGTCAAAAGCAAAGGCATTTTGTCATATTTTGACATCTAAATGTTTTAAGGAGGTCAAATGTGGATTGGAGGAAATCCCTCTTGCACACATACTCAATGGAACTAAATTATTTAGTGTTTCCAATGGCAGTTTCCTAGGAGGTGATTTGATATTTTTTCAGGATGGTGACTTGGTGAGCCCTAATTGGTTTTTGACAGGTGTAGTTACAGAAAAGTATGATTAAGCCACTTTGGAGAATAATATCTTGCACCTCAGGATATATTTTTCCTAGCCATTTGTTGTACTGAATTTCCAGTTTAAATGGTAACATCCATACTCAATTTTAGGCTCCTAGGATGAGTTTTGATGGGTTATTCAATTATTTTCTAATCACGACAAGGTCAAAACTGGTGCTCTACAAACTTCCAAATTTTCAATTTCTAAGGGCAACCCGTTTCTCATTTTGGTTTGAAATCTCTCCAACTCCTTTTTTGTCAAAATTCGAGACAATCTAATGCATTATTTTGATGCATTTCAGTCATAGAAAAGGCATCCAACATGCCAATTTACAAAGAAGGTCCTAGAAATATTTGGGCGATGCAAGTTTGCAGTAAATGGGTTTTCTCAAAATAATTGATAATGCCCCTATGAAAATTTTTATGGCTTGAGGTATTTTAGTTTTCCCACAGTGAATTTTCTCCAAATGGGCATCAATTGAAATTAATTTTTTCCCTATTCCCTAATATTTTAATGTTTTGATGTAATATATTTGAAACATTTTGTGTTTTAAATATTATGAAAAGTAAAATGCACATAAATTGAGGAATTAGGGCATATTTCATTTTTTAATACTTTATAAAGTTTCAAATATTATAAAGCTTTTCTTCATAGAAGCCTCCCCACCAACTCATGGAATCTCTTGCTCATGATATCAAAGTCTCACGGGGTCATCAAAGTCTCACGGGAAAGTGGGAGAAGCTTGTAGTAGGCATTGAAGGGGTCACAAATTTTTTGATGACTTTGCTTAAAACTTTGAGAGGCAGAAAATCATTTTATATGCCCTTTTTATTGTTTTCCTACCAGCTCGTGGCATTGAGAGCTAACATCAAAAGAGGATGGTTGGGAAGTAGGGAAGAGGACTAGAGATGTTTTAAATCTTCAAAAAACATTATTAAAACTTTGGCAAAAATTGTGAAGTATTTTGTTGACCCTTTTTATGTTGCTTGCCAGCCCATAGCTGCAGGTGCTTCTGTGAGAGTTTTTGTTGGGAAAGGAGGGAAGAGTGGAGGGAGCATAAATATTTGTACTAAACATTATTAAAACCTTCAGAAATACAAATTATTTGCAAATAAATTTATTATGACTTTACAAAGTGTTTTACTTTACTTTGTGAGGAGGATATTTTTTCATTGTGGAGGAGGCATAGTTAATGTGTAATCACATTTTTTTGGCTCGAGGCTGATTTTTAAATGCATTTATAGGTTGGAAATTGTTATTTAAACCTCTATAAAGTTGTCTCAATCATTTATATTTCTCGGTAAGCAATTTTGGAAATATTTTCTGCACTCTTTTACTACTAATGAGGTAAGAAATGCTCAACATCTCATTCTCATGACCTACAAAATTTTATATACCATTATTTGAGCTGGTTGCTTTTCTTTTAGCTTGCAAAATGTTTCAAAATGGCTAAAATGAGGAGCATTCATGTAGGAGTGTTTTATCCAACATTGTGGGACCTTTCAAAGGCTGGAATTGGAGTTCCTCACCTTCAAAAGCTTGCTCTGAGTTTTTTTTGTGTCATTAGAGCAAAGTAAAAAATGTTATGATCACTTTTGAAGCATTTGAAATGCTAAAAATGCTCAAGGTAAAATAAGTTGCTACAAGAGTGAGATGGTAGCAAATAGAAAGAATGCACAGGTAAGTGGGTTATAGACCAAATGTTTGACAACATGTCAAAATAAATGTAGATTCACTTGAAGGCCCTAGATAGTTAAAATGTGTGACTTAAATCTTGTTTCAAATGATGGTGGTGAAATATTTTCATACTAGGAAGGCGCTTTTACTTTAAGAAAGAAAAAGGCACATGGGTATGGGGGTGTTTTACCCAAAGGTGAATATTTTTCACTTTCAAGTGAAAATGAAGGCATAAAACATGTTTTTACAAGCAAATAAAAAGTTGCACGAGATTTACAAGTTGAAAAGGATGTAGCAAATTTCAGTTTCAAATAAGGAGGGAAAGTGGAGAGTAAAGGCATTTTCAAAATTCCATTTTGTTGAGTAATCAAGGGAGTTGAAGATGCCAAGTGTCTTCCACATATTCATTTTAGGGATTCTTCTTCTTATTTATGTTCTTTCTACTTATCATTTGTGAGGGTTCTAAAAATTTGAATTATGAAGGTAGAATAGTGTTGAGTTTGAGTCATAAATTGGGTATGTAAATTCTAATAGCTAGATTTATGAGAAATTGTTAGCTCATTTGTGCAACAATATATTATTGTCATAAAATTGTCTCCAGATTTGTAAGCTTTTAATCATATGAATTCAATATATATTAAGGATTTTTGGATTTGTCATTGCAACTTTCTTGTGATTGCATTGTTTGGCCATGACTCTCTTTCAAGTAAAGAGTTAAATTACTCTGATCAGATAACACCAATTTAGAGTGCACAAGTAATATTGATAAGTAGAATTTTATGACACATATGAGTGCATTTTTTTAATGTAAGGCATTAACATATTTTAAATCCATTGGTTGAAACTAGTTTGTTGATAGGATATATGTTGCAATTTTATATTTGTCTCTATGGCCCATGATTAGGCACTAATTTATCACAAAACCTGAAGCACTTTTAGAAACAATTCAAATCATATTAAATATATTTTTCTTTAATGTTTAAGTTATCATAGTTCCCTCTATCTTCATGATATTTGAAAGAGTATAGAGGTTGAATTTGAGAGAATTTTACATAGTAAATCTCTATATGTTTAAGATGAAGATATCTAAATTATGTCTTCTCAGCAATGTTCAATGCAAATGGGATTATGCTTGAACCTGGTAGGATATAAAATACTCATCACTCATATATCTTAGAACTATCCACTCTCATAGGTCTATAATTTTTTTCTTGGGATGAGTTTATAATACATTTAGGTCTACAATTAGGAACACCCTCATGAGTCCTATGGAGCTCAAAGTAAAGCTTTCATAGCCTTGTTCATTGGCTTTTCTTGTCTTCAATCCATTGATATTGCAGATTCCTAGTCCTAAATGTTTAATTCCCTAGTTTAGGCATTACATTTCTCGTTAGGATTGAATATTGCAAGAAAAACCACAAACATAACCCATATTCCATAGATGGCATATGAGTCCCATTTGGACTATTTTTAAGGTTTTGAGTGGGAAAATTGAACTTTTAGTTCAAATTTCATGAATGTTGGCCTATGGGATCCAAATAATGGGATATTATATGAATTACCTATATGAATGAGGTCTCAAATCATTATTTCATTAGGAATTCATGATATCAAGTCATGCACTCAAGAGTTAGGAATTTTGAGGCTTTACAAGATCACCAAGAGAGCATTCATGGTCATTTCTAAGGAATTCAAGGGAAAAAATCTTCAGCAATTGTTGCAACAATTCAAGATCCATCAACATGTGAAGATTATACAGCATCAAGCATGTTATTCATATAGTGTTGTGATGTCACATTCAATATCCAAGGTCAAGCATTATTCTACACTTATCTCAAGATCTAGATCTACATTATTAATGGCCATTTCATGTTAGATTGTAGATTTATAAAGCATCATTTACAAGACATCATTCAAGGTATTATTTTTCATGATTCATCTTCTTTGTTTCATGTTTCATACCTTCTTTTCATTATCTCATCATTTTTTTTAATTACCTACAAGTGTTTTTACTAAGGAAAACCCCTATTCCCTAACTATCAATACTTTCTCTATCTCTTTATGTGATTGAAAATATAGGTGCTTTGAAGACTTGAATATCCTTTGAAGATTAGGTTGCAAGGTTGAGAGAATTTTTCAAGTCATCACAAGGGTTTCCTCTTAATAAAAAGTCACCTATAAGTTTGAAATTAGTAG
The DNA here is from genome assembly GCA_007258455.2 of Sequoia sempervirens. Lineage (NCBI taxonomy): Eukaryota > Viridiplantae > Streptophyta > Pinopsida > Cupressales > Cupressaceae > Sequoia > Sequoia sempervirens. The sequence continues at coordinate 319,877,569 of VDFB02353493.1, forward strand.
TTTCAAATCCAAACACAAAGTGGGACATAAAGAGCAAACATTGAAGACCATATTCAAACCTTGAAGTTCTAGAAAACCCTAACTAGACTCATACACTATTCTAGGTGTATGCATCCTAGTTTAGGCCATTTTTTATATTTTGGTAGTTTTGGATACCCTTTTCCAGAAACCCATTCCTACATGGAAAACCTTATCTAGGACTAATATTCCCAAACTAGCATATGAGTCTGAGTAGGCCTAAATTTTAGGTTATTCAGAATTTTAGGCCTCCATTTAAGCTCTCTCAGGTTTCCAAGTGCTCCTCTATAGTTTTGAAAATTTTTGTTCTAATTTATTTGTATTTATAGTTCATTTAGTGAATTTTTATGCATAATTGAGTTCAATCATTAGATCTTCCATTTCATACATTTTTCAAGCCCTAGCTTGGTGGTGAGCCTGTATTTAATCATTTATCATGCTCTAGGATAGTCCCTTAGTATATCTCTTTCTCCCATTCTCATCATTTGACTGAGATCCCTTGAATGAGAGAGTGTGAAGATTGTTATTTTAGGTCCTTAACCGTAGAATCCCATAACAATTTTCTCCACATACATTTTGGTAAACCTAGATTTAGAACATTTCATTTTCTGATTTGGATTCCATCATCATCCTAGATCTAGCTTGCATTAACTTTCCATTAGGGTTTTCATTAGTTAATTGGCATTCTAGGCTTTATAATTTTTACATTAGTAAAAGTCCATATAGGTTTCATTTTTGCATCTCAAATCACTAAAAATCATATAAAATATACATTTTCTCTTAGATTACAAATTATACAACATAAAAAGCATAAAAAACACTTTTATAGAAAATTGTGAAAAAAACACTCATTGGGTCTCATAAGCCCCTTTGGGCGAATTAGTCCCAGTGCACATCTGAAACTACCTTTTATAGCATTTAAAACCTCATTTATACACTTATGTTTCTTTCCATTGGTTATTTGTTTCAGCTGGTTGAGTTTCTATTACATGCATTTCATTAATTCTATCTTAAAGTGGTTCATTTCATGTATTGCTCAATTCCAAATTTGCATTTATGACATTTCATCTTTTAGGCTATTTCATAGTTTAATTAGTAAATTATCTTGTTTCAAATCTGAAAATTACATTTAAAAATTTCACTTTAGGTCATAGAATTGAACTTTATTTACTTTTACATAATAGCATGTTTTCATTCAAGAGACGTGGCTTTGATATGGTTAAAAATGGATTGCATACGTACAAAATCCCCTCTTATGATTTTAATTTAAAGTACAACAATGAGGTCATTAAGAAACATGTTAGTCATCTTTCTACTATATTCCATAGTTATGAGAACATCTTAGAGCAAGTGGATCAAACCATTGAAACAATCCTTAATATTACATTTCTTATTGGTGAGGATGGTATGATACAAGAGGATGAAAGTGTAGAAAATCATAATAGTCATACTTGTTCTTCTCCTAATACCTCTCCTATTAGTGACAAAGGTATCTCATTGAAATAAGATACGAGCACTAAGAGTCTTGATTGACCCTCTCCTTATCCCCCTTTGGAAGATATTAGAAAACAAGAAGATAAGATCATAGAAACATTTCTAAACATCACCTTACCTAGTCTCCATTCATCCCTTGCTTACGAGAATGTTTTAGCAAAAGAGGATGACATCATAGATAGTCATGACAATCAAAATTTTCCTTCTCCTAATATCCCTCCTTGATGCAAATAGGATAGGTTGGTGTTAGAAGATGCACCTATTGAGATTCATGAGAATATTGTTCCTCCCTCCCCTAATGCTCCTACCATTTGGAAAGATCTATTTGGTAAGCATGAAAATCATATTTTTCCTTCTCTTGATGCCTCTCCTACTTGCGATGAAGCTACTTTAAAAATAATAACCATGGAATGTGATTAACATCTTACAACCTCTCCTGCTAGGGTAGATAGTATGGTAAAAGAGAATGACACCTTAGAGAAAAAGGAAAATCAAATTTAACTTTCTTTTAATCTCCCAACTATTGATAAAAAGGATATTCTGACCTCCCTTGCATGTGATGAAATCATTTTAGAAGAACCAAACTTTTAAGGTCATGAACATCTAGCTGGTAGTTCTCCTAAAAAATCTCCTTATAAGGAGGATATCATGGTGCAATAAAAGGATAACATCGACAATAATGATATAGTTCCCTTAGATGAAGATGATGAAGTAACATTAGACTCTCCTTCAATAAGGGAAGTTAATATTATTCAGCCTTAACTCATCCTTTACCAACCTTCACACAAACCTCAAACTCAAAACAAACCTGAACTTATCCTTTACCCATCTAAGAATAATGTTTTGTAGTAGTTGACTCATAATATTCTTGCTCATACATATAACACTAGAAACAATCCACGACCAAGGAAAACAACTTCAACATTCCTACAATTTCGTAATCTTATCTTACCAAGTCCTCCTTCTTTTCCTCCATAAAATGGAAAGGAGTATGATCTTGTTGAACAAATAAAGAATACTCCTACTAAGATATCATTATGCGACCTTATTCAAGCCTCCCCTCATTAACACACCACAATTAAAATTTCTTTATAGAAAGTTCATATGCATCCTAATGCACACTCAAATGATGTGGCAGCCCAAATTCAATCCATAACTTTGTAGAACATAGACATTACTTTTCATCACCATGAGTTTCCTCCTTTGGAAGATTGAAATAAAAATGATGCATTCATGATAATAGCTATGCATAATAGGTCATGAACAAAAATAACCATTGTTGATAATGGCTACACCCTTAATGTGTGTAGTGTAACCCTTTTGGATAAACTAGGCATGGATAAATAAAAAAATTATCCTAATTCTTTATCTATTCAGGGGCTTGATAATGAAGGAAAACAACTGCTAGGAGTGATTACATTACATATTACATTTGGAAAGGCCAGATTACAAACCCTCATTCATGTTATTCCTCATGATCTTTCTTACAACCTCTTTTTAGGAAGACCATGGATTCATGAGATTCATGTGGTGCCCTCTACCCTTCATCATATCATGAAATATGTCTATAACAACAAGGTATATACAATCAAAGTCAATCCTAAACCAAACAGTTGCTTGAACATTGACAAAGATAAGGAAAATCCTTTGGCAACATTGACACCAACTACTCAAGTGGAACCTATGCAACATAAAGACAAAGAAAAACACATTGAGGAAGTCACCAAGCTATTAGAAGGTTATTTGGGATCTTTATACTTTGAACCAACATTCATGGGAGAATACAAGATCATAAACAAAGACTCTGAAAAGGGGAAAGAAAAAGTGGTAATGTCAACTCAAAATTCAAAAGACCCTTTGAAAGCATTTTCCTCAACCACTTTAGAACAAAATACAAAAAAATGCACAACAAAATTTTATGAACTCTACTATGAACAACCACTAAATCCTAAATAAATGAAAAATATTTGTGGAAGAGGTTATGAACTTATGAGACAACTAAGTTATAGTGGAAAAGGATGCGGTACTTCAGAACAAGGTATCCATGTCCCTATAGATCCTAACACATAAGAAATAAATTTTGGTCTTGGTTATTGTCCTTTGATAGAAATCAAACCAAAAAACCAACCTTCACTTAATTTCAACATTTTTACAAAAGATTCTTCTAAGCTGACTTTAACTGTAGTACAACCTGAATTGATACACATTACTAGTTTTGATTGTTATCCTTTGAAAGAAACAACGATATCCTTGCTTAATGTAAATATCATCATGCAAAAAATAATTATTTAATTTTATTTTTTTAGATTTTACACCCTCCTATAAAGGAGATAACAAAATCTCACAATCTAAAGAGTCTTGCATAAGTATGGCATCTTGTACTAAGAAAGAGATATCTTTGTTGCAAAATAATAAGAAATCCTCTACTTTTTATCAAGATAGTATCTGGACGAGACTCCTCCAAGATAATCTAAGATCTCTCCCTCCAAGAACATGAAATAAATTCTACTACAAGAGTTCATTTTGTGTATATCATAGAGTTCATTGTCATTCTACTAATGAATGTAAGGCTTTGAGTAACAAAATTTAATATCTTAAAGATTGTGGTGCTCTTCCTTGGGTTGAGACACCTTGTTCCTCTTTTCATTTTGGCTCATCCTTGTCCTACACTAAGTGGGGGCAAGGGGTTAGGTAGCCTTTTCCTCATATGTCACTTGTCATTGTCTCCTTTGGCCAATTGACAACCTTTCTTGTATATATATAAGAGCAATCTTGGGATGTGGACAACATGCCTTAAGTTGGCTCGCAAGTGACATACTTATTCATGATGTAGCTTTACTTGTAAACATATTACTTGGAATAGGGCTTTCCACATAAGCTCTCATTTCTTCTTCTACTTTAAAGAAATTTCTCATAGAAATGGTGTGAGCAACCACTTTAAAGTAGGGGCATACATCAATACTCATGTTTCATTATGTGATTTTATTTCTTCTTGTGATGCGTTCTTTTCTTGATGGTGTCATTTGGTTTGATTTCCTCCAAGAGCATGATATTTCTTTGACTTTTCCTCTCTTAGAAACATTTAGCATGATGTTTTCCAAGAATAAACCTTGCATGAACTAAGCAAAATCCCTTTGAACGTACCTTACACTATTTCACATTCACAACAATCATTATATGACAACCTTGCATAACACATTTTGCATGTTCTTGTTGAGCCATCTTGTTTGTTCATGAGTTTCAAGCATACAAAGCTTTTCTTTCCTCATGAAGCTCAAAGTTCATAGTTGTGTGGTGCCTTAAAAAAGTTATTAGTAGGTATAACTTTGGCATGGTTTGATGTGAAGCCAATTTGAGGCATGACTTTCCCTTAGCCACTCATGTGTGTGTAGTGAGCACATATTGGCTCTCTGTGTATGTGTGTCACCCTCTTGGATTACTCACCCAGTGAATAGCCTGAAGTTTTTTTGCCTCAAAGTGAGTGCGCATCTTTGGACAAACAACTTAGATTTGTTCCACATCGTGTTGGAAAAATAGTTGAAGCTTGATCGACCTCATTTTTACTTTTTCTTGCTTTTGTTTTTCTTTCTTTTACTTATTGACATTGCATGTTTTTGTATCTTGATGCTACATATTATAAACCTTCTGTGTGTCCATTTGTGCTTATGTTGGTTTGGCATAGGGTCTTGGATCCTAGGGGTTTTGGTTACCTCATCGATCTTTGTTATCCTAGACCATCTGCATTGGTAAGATTTGAACCCTCTTGAATGTCTACTTTAGTGTGAGTTTAAAGCAAGTTCATCCTCTCACTAAAGTTGGTGCTAAATGTAGTGTCAAAAAATATCATCATGTACATTTTCACACTTAATTTGGGAATAATTAACGATAAATTGGACTTAATATCCCCTTGATCTAGTGTGGTGATGTGTTTTACACATCCACATTAGTTCTAGGGCTCATTTAAGCCAAATAAACCTAACTCTACCCTAATTTAATGTTGTAAAGTTTATTTCTTCACACCTTCACACAAAATTTATGGGTCTTGTAAACTAAGTGGACCTAATCTAGTGGTGTAATGCTTTGTACACTTTCACATGGGATTTTGGGACCTCTAAGATAAATAGACCCAAATTGGCATTAATTTAGTGTTATAAAGTATATTTATTCACACTTTCACATTGTATTTTGGGTCCCTTGAATTTATGACCATAATATAGGCCCCTAATACCCTATATTGTCCATCCAAATGCATATTTTAACCAAAATCCCAACAAAATCAACAAATAATCTTAATTTACACACTCCATAACACTTTAGCAATCAAAATTGGCCTTGTGGGACCCATATGCCACCCTACCTGAATATGAGTCCTATCTAGGTGGGACCCATATGCCATAGATGGTGTGTCAGTCCCATTTGGCTTATTTTTAAGGTTTTGAGTGAAAAAAAAATTTAAGTTCAAAATTCATGAATGTCAGCCCATGGGATCCAATTAAGAAGATATTAGATGGATTTCCTACATAAATGAGGTCTCAAATCATTATTTCATTAAGAATTCATGATATCAAGTCAAGCACTCAAGAGAGCATTCAAGGTCATTTCTAAGGAATTCAAGGGAAAAATTCTTCATCAATTGTTGCAACAATTTAAAATCCATCATCATGTAAAGATTATCAAGCATCAAGCATGTTATTGAGATAGTATTGTGATGCTCCATTCAAGATCCAAGGTGAAGCATTCTTCTACACTTATCTCAAGATCTAGATCTACATCGTTCATGCTCATTTCATGTTAGATTATAGATTTAGAAAGTATCATTTACAAGACATCATTCAAGGTATTATTGTCAATGGTTCATGTTCTTTGTTTCATGTTCCATACCTTCTTTTCATTATCTCATCATTTGGTTTAATTACCTACAAAGGGTTTGAGCAAGGAAAACTCCTATTCCCTAACTATTCACAATCTCTCTCTCTCTCTCTCTTTGTGATTGTAGATCTAGGCGCTTTGAGGAATTGATGATCCTTTGAAGATTAGGTTGCAAGGTTGAGAGAAGTTTTCAAGCCATCAAAAGCTTTTCATCTTCACAAAAACTCACCTACAGGTTTGAAATCAACAGTTTCAGATCTAGAGAAAAAAGTGGAATAGAAAGAGTGGACATTGAAGACCAAATTTAGACCTTGAAGTTCTAGAAAACCCTAAATAGAATCATACACAAGTCTTGGAATATGAGTCCTATTTTAAGCCATTTTTTAGATTTTGGTAGTTTCAGATTGGCTTTTTTCTAGAAACATGTTTCATTTACATGATTTGTACCCAAACAACAAACACTTGTATCCATATATCCTCTCTTGATTAAGTATTTCATAGTGTTTTCAATATCCATAGCAATGTGGTATTCCTACTGTATTGTCTTGGATTCCTTATCCCTTATCAAATAGCTAATCTCATTATCAAATGCACCTATATACATAATCCAAAATTCTACATCATTATGTATCAAGTGTTCAGGAATATCTTTTACTGCTTTCATAAATTTGAGGTTAAATGAAGGAACCAACTTATCTTCATACTTTTTGATTTCCATAAATATTTTTCCTAACACAGTTGGACTAATCCTTTCACCAAATTCTTGCACAAATTCTATCTAGAATTCATTCCATGAAGCTACAAAACATACTAGTAAATATGAGAACCAGTCTTTGGCATTTTCTTTTAAAGACTAAACAAAAAGCTTCATGACAACATCTTCATGATCTATCTCAAAATCCACCATTAGATCCATGAATACATTTAGATGTTTGGAGGCTAACTCAGAATTTTTCCTTGTAAACCTAAGAAAATGTTTCCTAATATCATTAGGAATCCTGTTAGGGAAACCCTGAATACAACTAAAAGTTAATGGCTTATATCTCTCGATAGAGAATTTCCTTTGAAGGCATGATAAAGGTTGCATACCCTACATACTGTTACTTGATGTTTCACTAGGTGATGTAGAGGAATGATACATCTCTCTTTTATCCTTATTCAATCTGTGAATATAAACTTCATAGTTGATTATCCACTGCCTTCTTCCTTTATTTAAGCATGATTTTAAAATGCACAACTCAAACTCAATTATGCTTTAAAATTTTCTAAACAAAATATTTCAAAGATAACCATAATTCCTCAACCCAACTTAGATATTAAAAATTTCACCTTGGAAGTATGTAAAATGACTACCATTCCCTCTATTTGTGCTTAATTTACATCATAGGGAAGAAAAATTTCTCACCAAATCATTTCAATATGGTTTTTGCATGGATTTATTTTCTTGTAAACTAAAACATGGGAAAATTCCTGGATATACTGTAGCTGTCCTTAATTGTGCTTTTGACTAGAAAACCTTGCAGATCTGCATCTTTCCTCATATCTTCATCTACATAGAGTCGCCACCTCCTTTTTAGAGGAAAAACTTCAACTATATGAAGTTTCTTTCACTAGTTGATTTCAATTTTAATCTTTCTTAATCAATAGAGTCACACATATATTCCCTATACTTTTCTTATTTTGTCTCCAACAACTATTCATTCCATCTTATTGGAACCTCTCAAACAATTCATACTGTTACAGAGATTTTAGGAGTCGCCACCAACTTCTAGTGAGAAATTATAAGATGATTTATGGACTTGTAGTAGATCTTGAGAACATTAGAAAGTCTTTAAAGGAGACATTGTAAACTCCCTTAGCATCTCGTAGGATTGACTCATTAACAAAAATCTAGGCTTGACAATGTAAGTCTTTTAACAAATATTTGACTCTTTAACGCAAGATGATCTCCTATCAGACCTTTCTAAAGTTTTTAATCCCCAAAAGAGTTTCCATTTCTTTTGGTCCTTTTCCCAATAGAACCCTTACACCCTCTAAAGGGTAGCCAACCCTTATGCTTAAGAATACTCAAAGTTAGTGGCCAACACATGGGAGATTTGATATGTAACCATTTCTCCCCCACACTTTGGTCTCTACGAAACCTAGGAGGGGTAATCCCAACAATCTGTGATAAACATCGGTGTGTATATGCATGGGTATGTGTAGGATCATCATGGAAAAAATAGGCCCTTAAGTGGCAGAAAAATTAGAAAAATCAAAGTAAGGAAACTTGACGTAAAAATCTGAATAAGTTATCTATATTATTTCAAAAATATATAAAAATAGAATTTGTAGCAAATTGAATGTAGTTTCTTAACTGCTAGGTTTTTTTTTTTTTTTAAATCTATTTGGTGAAAATTTGAAATTTCAATCGAGTAGTACTTAAATTTCAAGGAAAAAATAAGAAGTAGGTGTCTGACAATTAACCACAATAAAATGACAATATTTTTTATAATATTTTAAATATAAGTAGAGGACTCATGTCCAAATGTGATGCATATTTTTTTGTAATTATTTTCCAAGTAAATAATTAATTATGAAATTTTTGTTACAAATTTTATAAAATATAAAAAAATTGTATGTCTAACCACCTTAACTTGGTCAAAACATCATGAAATTCATTTTTTTTTAAAATCCTATAGTATGTGAAACATAAAATGTGACACATGTTTCAAATTCAAAAAATGTGATACCGTTTGAAAGCTATAGATGTTTTTCAATCAACCTATCAATCAGACTTTAGTCGTAATTCAAATAGAAAATGAATAATATTTATTCATTAAATTCAAAGTAAAGTATCATTTATATTGGCCTAAAGCTGAGAACCTCCTTTAAAAACCCTTTTCATTTCATCAATTTTGGGTAAAAAAAAGTTTTCAGCCACATACCCTACAAATACCCATCATATTACCACTTTTTAGTCCATCATGATCCTACACATACCTGCATCAAAAACAAAGTACATAGATGATTCTCCTTAAATTGTTAAAGAAAAACTTAATACCCTAAAGGCTTGGCTGACCTTCATGGAAGTGTCTAACTCAAACAAGAGAAAATGTAATTCATTAAATCTCACATACACCCGCAATAAGATTGATAAGTAAATGGATTTTAATTTTGTGATCAATTATTGAATTGGTTAGCACAATTGTAGTATAATTACCTTAAACTAGTGCCATATTCTTGAAATGAAGTCAATCCTAATACCCACATGATTTGAGAATAATTTTCATATATGACAATACCCACAACATTGAGAACACTGCATTACAGTATTCATTCTTAACATCTCAAACATTCACTTCTTACTAGCATCCTTATTCATAATTATTACAAACCTATTGTTATAATCAAGCATTTGCATCCATTCATTGAATTAATGAGCAAGAATAGAGGGGTATGTGCAGGATCATCATGGAAAAAAAAGGCCCTTAATTGGCAAAAAATTCAAAAAAATCAAAGTTAGGAAACTTGACGTAAAAATTTGAATTAGTTATCTATACTATTTCAAAAATATGTAAGAATATAATATGTAGCAAAGTGAATGCAGTTTCTAAACTACTAGGTTTTTAAAATATATATATATATTTGGTGAAAATTTGAAATTTCGCAGTAGTACTTAAATTTTAGGGAAAAAATCAGAAGTAGATGTTTGTCTGACCACCCTAACCACAATAAAATGATAATATTTTTTAATAATATTAAATGAAATTTAAGTAGATGACCCATGCCCTGATATGATGCATATTTTTTTGTAATTTTTTTCCAAGTAAATAATTAATTAGGAATTTTTTTATTACAAAATTTTAAAAATATAAAAACTCATTTTCTGACCACTTTAACTTGGTCAAAACTTCATGAAATTCATTTTTTCTTTTTTTAATCCTATAGTATATGAAGCATAGAATGTGATGCATGTTTTGGATTCAAGAAATGTGATACAGTTTGAAAGGTGTAGATGTTTTTTAATCGGCTTATGAATCAGTACTTTAGTCATAATGCAAATAGAAAATAAATAGTAATTACTTATTAAATTCAAAGTAAAGCATAATTTATATATTTGGAAAGCTAAGAATCTCCTTGAAAAACCCTTTTCGTTTCATCAATTTTGGGTAAAAAAAAGTTGTTGGCCACATACCCATCTTATTGCCACCTTTTGGCCCATCATGATGCTGCACATATCCAGAGCAGTACATCTATTGGAAACCAATAGAGACAAATAAGATAACCACTGATTATATTATTCATTGTTTGAAAAACTAGTACATAGGAGAGCAATCTATTGAGACTTGATACTACCCATTTATATATATTGTCACTACTATTATCAAAGAACCATATACATATTTATTGACTTCATCCCTAAAACATACTAAAAGAAAGTTCAGTATTCTTTTCTATTCCTATGTGACCCCTTCAAAGAAAAACTACCTACTAGCCTCCTTTGTAATCAACCTTGAAATACCTTTGATAGAACAAGGTAGCAACAAGATGTAGGCTTAATTACACATTACATTTCATTTTCATTTCAAAAATAATTTCACTAGAATGTTAAATATTCCTTGGAAAGTTATAAACAATAATTTGTAGATAGGGGAAAGAAAAATTCCAAAAACTGTTAGTCAAAGAAGACCCACCAGCCTTCCAAAAGGTGTCACTATCACAACATTAAAACTTGTATGTCCACACCAAACCCAGAAAAGTAACCATCAACACCAAAACCATAGACCAACCAAACAGAACCAAATCAACACAAAGTACCAAAAACCAAGTACTAGTTTAGAAAGGAAATGAGTTGATACCCTACTTTTTCAGTAGTAGAGTAAGTACGCCCACTTGGTGTCCTTATTGAAATTTGAGAAACCTCCACCATCTCATCATATTATTCTATCAATTAAGTCATGTCCATAAGATTATTCTATCAATTTAGTCATGTCCATAAGATATTGATGGTAACCTAAACTAGTCTCAACATCACTATCTGAGGGATCATCTGAGACTTCAATGGGAGAATGATGCTTGCTCAAATAAGATCAGTGGTATTTTTTCTTCCTTGTTGCCTCCCTTTCAGGCCTATCATATTTCTTCCCTTTACCATTGACCAGTTCCTTTAAAATAATTCTTCTCAGATGATAGGCACACTTTACAACATTCCACACAAATTTCTTACTAGCTTTTTCTTTATTTCTCAGAGTTATAGGAACCTCAGGGATATCTTGTTCATTCTTAGTAGTGTCACTTTGAAATTCAATGGGATTGAGTCTCCTGGACCTTCAAACTAGCCTTATAGACACACTTAGTTCATCCATTTTTAGTAGATTAACTACACAAGACAAATATACTATCAACAACATATGAACTCCACTCAAACTCAAGAACTATCTCAAACTCTATAGTTACTAAGAACAAATCCACATGCTCCTGCTCATATTCTCAACTCCCAAATATATCAAATGGTGAGAATAACAAGTAGGAAATCCTCATTAAATAGAGAAATTGGAGAGTTCTTGCATTAATGTTTCAAGAAATCTTGTGTGAGAAAATTGATAATCAGCTACATTGATTTTTGAACCTCCGTTATTGATCACTCACTGAGAAAAATCAATGGATAATCAATTAGAATAATTAATTATGATGAAGATAATTTTCCTGCACTTGATGCCTTTCTCTAATCAAAGTAACCCAAGTGGATATACACCCACATTGCTTGCATAATTAATCATATACTTAGCACTTGATAAAACCTGTTGTGTCATAGTTACTTGATTTCCCATGAGAATTAATTTACTTACAATTCATCACAACATGAGAGTGGGGATTGATCATGATTTAACCTAAGATTATTAGCTTGTACTCTACCTTCAATTTCACCTTCTGACATGTACTAGCAATTGACATAATTGACAGTCGTAATTAGAAGGCATTTCCCAAATCTCAAACATATACCAAAATAAATTGACTCTAATATGGCATCTGCTTTAATCTTGGTGTAGTCTTGGCCAAATTTTAGTATTACTTTACTTCCACTAAATTCCGTCAAAGCCCTTAAAATATTCCACATGGTAGTTGCCTGCTTTCCTATTGAGAAAGAAGAGATGCAAATGGACCCCTCACAGGATGGCAGGGAGCAGTCAAGATTAACCCACATCACATGTCATCCATCATTGATCTATTTTCTTATAAATATTTTTCCATTTCCAAAGTTTGACAGGCCCCTACATGAAGCTACCAGTTTCATCTCGCCCTCTAGCTTGTGACATTCTATAAGCACCAAATAAAATCCAATGGGGTGGCAGGGAGTGGTGGAGATTTGGCCACGCCACCCAACAACCAGTGTAGATTTCCCTTTGATACCATTTTCCAATCACCAAAATATATCGATCCCACCTCATAGAGGTAACACGTGTATAATTCCCACTTGCCCATGTGATTACTTCACCTCAATGCACAAAATGGATGGGCACGAGGGTAATGGCCAAGATGAAGATGTGTGTTGTGATATCGGCTATTGATCCTTCCCAAAGATCTACCTACTGACCCTCTAGAAGAAATGGTCCCACTACCTGACACAACACAAGGTAACCACCCGCCAGCTCGCTCAAATATTTTAATGAAGAATGAAATGAAGCAGACATGTGAGGAATGGTCAATATTTTCCTCTAATGATCAAATGGTCATTACATAGCAAAAATTTTCACATGTTGCAAATGTTAGTTTTTAAAAGAGGGTTGTTACTAGGCTAATAATGGTCAGGGGCATGAAGATAAGGATTAGGGTGCTAGGAAAATATTAAAATCTAGTCATAGACTTAGGAATTTTTTTGTAAAGAATTCCAACCCTAAAAATAATGAAAATAATTTAGAATGACCATAGGCACCAACCAGTACATTAGGACTTATGGGCTAGTAAGGGAATGACCTTGATGGAATAAGTAGTTACTTTAACAACTAATAAACTGGATCAAATGGTCAACAATGAAATAGAACACCAATTAGGATTTTTAGACTCAAAAGTTAATTTGGAAGGGCTTTGACAACACAAACCCTAAAATAGTGATGAGGAACATAACCTTGAGCCTAAAACAAGGGTCAATTCTAGATATTGTAAGCTTTTAAAATGGAACGAAAGAAATTTTTTTAGGGGTTCCATTAGTGCATCCTATTGGGGACAAATGCCTCTTGCAGGCATGGTGAGATCCAAGAATCTCAGGTTGAAGTAGACCAGCACAGAAGACAAAACCAAGACCTACCCAGACTAGGCAAGAAGACCAGACCAAAACAACCAACATATGTACAATATTTACATAGCCTATAGAACATAAACCAAGAGATTTAATCTCCGTCTTGATTGAAGCCTTCCTCTGAGGTCCAAGTTTTCACTTATGCACCCTAAAATTTAAACTAGGCTTCAACTTTACTTGGTGGCCCCAAACCACTAAACTTGGGGATGATACTTGCCACTGTCAAAAACCTTGCTTTCCATTGTGTGTATCACGTCAAGGCTGCAAATATTCCCATTGACCACCCTCCTACTGACCATGCCATAGTCTCTATAATCAACTACCATGGACATATGTATGAACTTAGTACTATCATGATTAAACTTGTCCAATTGGGAACCATAATCGGACTATCACCATAAGGGATAATATCAAATTCAATTTGATCATCAAACTGAAAAATTCTCATACATATTTCTTTCTGGGTAAGTATTCAAGGACACATAACTTATCCCTTTGGAGTGGTGTTGCACTCCTATTTCAATTATTTTAGGGTCCTTTCTATCTAGCTTGTACTCCATACTAAGCATGAATTCACTTTATGGGATGAACAAATAAATTTTCATACACAAGATTCTTTTCAAATTGGAATTCTCATTCATTAGAGTAGTATGAACTAGTTACGCTTCCAAATGCTACACTTCCCTAGGAAAGTGATTCATCAATCCTCATAGCATTATTAATTTTATTCATCTCATGGTCACTTCCACGAAAAGCATTTTTCATACCATCCCAAGCATCAAAAAATATTTCTATCTTAGGTTCATTAACATAGTCCAATCCTCCCTTCCCATTACTACCCAACTTGAAAGAAAATGCTTCAAAGGATGGATCAACTAATCCAGGATTGATATGATCAATAGTAGGGTATTCCAATGTACCATCAATTGATAGGCATGCTAACTCATGTGTGTAGGATTAGTTACAATTTAAACATTCCTTATGTTCAACTGAGCATATAATTTTTCATTTCCTTCCTCAATAGATTTTTTTTGAAAACAATCATGTCCATCGTTTCCATAAAACTTGTACATCCCATTTATGTTTCATACAAGCATTCAAGAAAATGACCCTAATGTCTAACATCATTAATCCCATCATTTTTAATACTGAATTCAGACTCAAGATGTTGGGAACAAACATTATTATCTTCATACTCATCACCATTCATATTTTCCAAGATATTCCCATTTTGATGCCAATGGATTGCATTTCCAATATCCATTACATGGGATTTTTTTTTTGAAATGTACAGGTAAAACCTTAAGAGCATCATTACTATTATCTCTTTCTATCAAGAAAAATTCCTTTAGGTCATCCTCACTAAGAAATTCATATTCCTCATAAGAATTAACATAATTCTCAACTTTATTATCTTGGTTATCAACCTTCAAATGTACCTCAATAGTACTTGTAAGCACAACAATGTCATCATCTGCACTACTACATAGACATTCATCTTCTCAAACATCATTATCCATTGCTTGGATATACATTTGATCTTCAATAGGGAAATAATCACTATGAGCTTGAGATCTCAATCTTTGTATATAGTCATACTTAGCCTGCTCAACAATTTTGATCCAACAAACTATCTCATTAAAATCCCGAGGTTTCAATTCCTTGGGTAGGACACTGAGCCCTGGCTCATAAATATCACAGAATATGTGAATGCATATTGAATGTTCAGGTCATAACCTTTTATGAATTTCTACCAAGGGATCTATGAACCTTTCTAACAACTCATATGGAAATTTCCGCTCATGTCTTTTCATGTTGGACAACCTTTAAACTAACAACACCTGATCATCATGACTTAAACTTTAATTTTTTCCATCCTAAACCTACCCATTATTAACATGTTGTGTGGGTGAGTGAGATGAGGTATTAAAAACATCATCACATTGATCATTATTTTCATCCTTATTTCATGTACATGATGTGTGCCCAAACAACAAATGCTTGTATCCATATATCCTCTTGACATTGAGTATTTCATAGTATTTTCAATATCCATAGCAATGTGGTATGCCTACTATAATGTCTTAAGTTCCTTATCCATTATCAAATAACTAATCTCATTATCAAATGCACCAAGATGCATAATCAAACATTCTCAATCATTAGGTCTTAAGTGTTCAGGGATATCTTTTACCACTTTCATTAATCTAAGGTTAAATGAAGGAACCAACTCATCTTCATCCTTTTATATTTTCATAAATATTTTTCTTATCACATTTGGACTAATCCTTTCACCAAATTGTTTCACAAATTTTATCTTGAATTCATCCCGTGAAGCTACATAACACACTATTAAATATGAGAACCAATCTATGGCATTTTCTCTTAGACTGAGAAAAAAGCTTCATGACAACATCTTCATGATATATCTCAAAATCATCCATTAGATCCATGAATATATTTAGATGTTTGGAGGAAGACTAAAAAAATTTCCCTATAAACCTAGGAAAATGTTTCCTAATATCATCAAGAATCTTGATAGGGATACCCTGAATACCACTAAAATTTAATGGCTTATACCTCTCAATAGAGAATTTCCTTTGATGACATGATAAAGGTTGCATGCCCTACATACTATTACTTGGTGTTTCACTAGGAGATGCAAAGGAATGATACATCTCTCTTTTATCCTTATTTAATCCTTAAATATAAACTTCATAGTTGATTATCCACTGCCTTGTTCCTTTATTTAATCATGATTTTGAAATGCATAGCTCAAACTCACTTATGCTTTAAAACTTTCTAAAAGGAATATTTCAAAGATAAGCTTAATTCTTCAACCCAACTTAGATATTACAAATTTCACCTTGGAAGTATGTAAAATGACTATCATTCCCTCTATTTGTGCTTAATTCACATAATAGGGAGGGAAAATTTCTCACCAAATCATATCAATATGGTTTTCGTATGGATTTTTTTTCTTGAAAACTAAAACATGGGAAAATACCTAGATATACTATAGTTGTTCTGAATTGTGCTTTTGACTACAAAACCTTGCAGATCTACATCTTTCCTCATATCTTCATCTGCTTCTTTGCATAGAGTCACCACCTCCTTTGTAGAGGAAAAATTTCAATAATATGAACTTTCCTTCACTCGTTTCTTTCACTTTTAAGCTTTCTTAATCAATAGATTCACACATATATTCCCTATAATTTTCTTATTTTGTCTCCAACAAATTTTCATTCCATCTTATTAGAGCCTCTCAAGCAATTCATACAGGTACATATATTTTAGGAGTCGCCACCCACTTCTAGTGAGAAATTTGAAGATGATTTCTAGACTTGTAGTAGATCTTGAGAACAATAGCAAGTCTTTAATGGAGACAGCAACTCCCTCAACATCTCACAAGATTGAGTCATTAACACAAAGCTAGGCTTGATAATGTAAGTCTTTTAACAAATATTTGACTCTTTAAACTAGAATGATCTTCTATCAAACTTTTCTCAAGTTTTTAGTCCTAGTAGAGTCACCATTTCTATTGGTTATTTTTCCAGAGAACCCTGAAATCCTCTAAAGGGTAGTCAACCCTTATTCTTAAGAATATTCAAAGTTAGTAGCCAACACACGAGAGATTTGAGATGTAACCTTTTCTCCCCTGCACTTTGGGCTCTGTTGTGTGATACATACTAGTGTGTATAGGCATCAAACACAAAGTACATAGATGATTCTCCTTAAATTGTTAAAGAGAAACCCAATACCCTAAAGGCTTACCTGACCTTCATAGCAGTGTCTAACTCAAACAAGAGAAAATGTAATTCACTAAATCTCACACACACCCACAATAAGATTGATAAGTAAATTGATTTTAAGTTTAAAATCAGTTATTACATTGGTCATTACAATTGCAGTATAATTATGTAGTGTCCCTTCGTTTCGACCGTCTTGGATCTTGTGTAAGTTGGTTTGGTTAAATTGAGTTGATTGTTCGGAAATCTTGAGGAATCTAAGTACTTGGTTTGTGTCATGAATATAATGTAATAGTTCATAAACTTATATAGTGTTATTTATTTTATTATTTCTTTTTGGAGGTTGTAATTTACAAAATATTGGATGAAGGTTCAACAATTGTTAACAACGATTTACAAAACAATAAAAATAGTATTATTAAACAAAATTAATAATAATTTATTATAAAAATGTATAAGTGTGGAAAGTATCATGATTATAAGGAGAAAGGCACACAGTCAACATAATATAATAATTAAATGAGTTTATATATTAATTATATAAATAGAGAAAAACATAAAATAATATAGCAGTAAAGAAAGATAGATAAAGTGAGTGAATATATAAATACAAGATAAAATAATAACTAATAGAAGGGAATATGAAAAGTATTAATATAGAAATATAATGATATGAGATAAATTAAAAGAAAGTGTATGAAAAAAGGAAAAGAAGTGATAGGTATAATGTCATTATATACTATGAATTAAAAATATAAATTATGGATGAAACTAATAATGATTAACAAATAAGGATGCAATGAGAAGATAAGTCTCAAACAAAAGTAGATGTGTTAAAATAGCATAAAATAGGACGAAAAGATATAAAGATAGAAATAATAGATAGTAAATGTGAAATTAAATATTAGACAATAAGGTGAAGAATGAATGAATAAAATTGCAAGAAAATAAATAAATAAATAAAAGAAATGATAAGGAATAAAAATATAAGCGCATGAATAATGTTAGGAGAATAGAGTGCAATAAAGTATTAAAACATATAGGGAAAATGGCATAAATATAGAGCAAACTTAACAAATAATAAAAAAATGAATCTTATCTTAGCCCTCGGGCCATGTGCCTTTCAAGTAGCACTGTCAGCTCTTCACGTGTATGGCATTTGCTTCTGCATTTTTCACTTGTCTTATGGATGGAGAATCATCTTACACCTATCTTGCTTGTGCCTCCACCTGCCTTCAAGGTATTCCTTTCTGTTCATGTGTCGGGACCTGGTGTTCAGTTTTGGGCATGCTTTTTGGAGGAGGGGCTGGGTCTATGCGTGGGGGACTGCATGCAGATCTAGGAGGATTTCTGGAAGAGACGGGTTGTTGGATGCACTTCAAATGATCTGTGATACATGCAATGCAATAAGGGGTTGCTGCTGTGTGAGGTATGTGCTCCTCTTATCCTCTAAAACTGCAAAATTGCTCGCACCTTGAACGTAGAAGATTGTAAAGGCGCATACAGCCTTTTTGATTCTGTTGGAAACCTGTCACTTCTGCTATACTCGAAAATAGAATGTTGTATAGGTTTAAATAATCTCTATGATTTCATTGCCAACCTGTCTCAGCTGTAGCGTTTGAACATAATAGGAAGTTTAAAGGTTTAAATAATCTACCTGATCCTTCAAGTAGTCTAACGTGGCTGCATTGCTTGAGTGTAGAAGGGGGATAAGCTTAAATAAACTCCCTGGTCTTTTGGTGCTACTTGCCAATTGCATTTGTTTGAAAGTTTCTAAAGCCTTTTCAATAAATCCATCTTGTTCATGTCCTACAATCACTTTCCTCCTTGAGATGCTTGTCTTTTCTCCAATTACCTCGGCCTTGAGTTATTGTTTCACTAGTCGTCTTCATCATCATCATTAAATGAGTATGAAACATCTGTGTATACTTTGGAGCTAACCCCAGTTGCATTTTCAGGCCCTTTATCCTTAACAAATCCACAGTATCAGCAAGGAGCGACGAATAATTCTGTGTTTTGGGGTTACCAGTCTGCAACTGCAAATAATCTCCCTAAGACCATTCGCAACCTGTCTGAGCAGCAACACTAGAACGCAAAAGACTGTGGAGGCGTAAATAGCCCTCCTAATTTTTTTGGCAACCTGTCACGTCTGTAGTACTGGAAATTAGAATGTTGTAGAGGTATAAATAATCTCCTGATACCATTGTCAACCTGCCTCAGCCGCAACATTTGAACATAATAGGAAGTTTAAAGGTTTTGATAACCTAGTTGATTTGCACCTTCACCTGTTGATTGCTTTTGCTTGAGAGCTTCTAAAGGATTTAAACAAATCCATTTTCTGCTCATCCTACAACCTTGTATTCCTGGAGATGCCTGCTTTCCTCCATTTAACTTGGCCTTGGGTTTTTGTTTCACTATCTCATCTTCATCATCGTTGTTATATGAGTATGCAACATCATTGCATACGTTGGAGCTAACCCCAGTTGCATTTTCAGGCCCTTTATCCTTAGCAACCATAGTGTCAGCAAGGAGCGATGAATAATTCTGTGTTTTGGAGTTACCAGTCTGCTACTGTAAATTCTAAAAACCCAAGTGATACATCAAAATCCATTTTGTGCATATCTTGCAATCATTGCATTCCTTGAGATCACATTTCTTAGAGGAATTTGGTTAAACAGTTTACAGGGCTTGCTCATGCGTCTACATGTTTGAATACATATCTACCTGGGCACTTTCCCGTTTTTGGTTTGGCTCCTCCAGACTCTTTCTAGCTGATAATGACCTTTCACTTCTCCTTTTTGGCGAATCTGCAGCCTCAAAATAAGGTTTCCAGCGATGGTTCTAAGTATGTTTTCTTTTTAAAAAAAAAGAAATAACCATCAAGTTTCTAATAATGTTCACATTTAGGTTTTGTCATTACGGCAACCTTTACCCTGCGTAGTCTATATATATATATATATATATATATATATATATATACATTGAGTAGATTTCTTGAACCTAGAAAATACCCTGCCGCCTTCATCTGCCAAACTAAATTCTCCAACTTTACATATATCTGCTGGGCTGTGAATGCAATCTGTCTCATATGTACAAAGTATGTACCAATTTATGACTTTCAATCCAACTGCATCCTTGTATTGTAATAATTCCTCTATCTTTCTTTGATCTCCTTACCATTTAAACCTCTATCACCTGCCACCAGCTGCAAAATAAATAAATATATTCTATCACATAGAGTCTTTTAGCAATGAGAGAAATAAGGTTTACAAAGACTGGTGTTTAGGTTGGTTGCTAGGGAATTCATGGTTGATATCGTATTAATTAGCCTAATTTCTTCCACTTTTCAAACCAAATGATTAAAAAGGAATCATTTATTTCTTCCCTCACTTTTCAAATCAATGTTTCGGACATAGTGGTAGCATGTTAGAGTGATAAGATTTACTTTATCACTAGTGTTATTCCCTTGACGCTTGGAATGGTAATACCAGTCACTTTTTAACGTTGTTTAATGTTGACCTCTGCCTTATCAATAAAATATTGAAATGAATCATTTAACTCGCAAGAATATGATTTATTGTAGAAAGAGTGTTTAGAATGTAAATGGTAGACTAAACACCGTGACAATATTAATATGGGGCAGTTCGCCTAATAATACTATTAGGCTTCCATGTTCAAGTAGATACCACTTTTTTATTTATTTATCTCAAGTAGATACCACTTTTTATTTATTTATCTTAAGTTACTTTGAGTTAATTTAATTCATACCTAGAATTTAAATTAAATACGTGCACTTCTCCTTAATAAGTTCTTATATTTATATAAAAATCATTTAGATTTTATTCTTAAGATTAACTTTATAAGGATTATTTATTAAAGGAATTTAAATTATAAATAAGGATTAAGTTAACTAATTTCTTTTGGGAAATAATTATTAAGGATAATTTAAAATATAACTCATTAATTTAATTTTAATTACCTTATGAGTAATATTTATATTTTTATTAGGTGGGAAAAATATTTGTTAACTAATTTCTTTTGGGAAATAATTATTAAGGATAATTTAAAATATAACTCATTAATTTAATTTTAATTACCTTATGAGTAATATTTATATTTTTATTAGGTGGGAAAAATATTTGTAAAATGAATGGAAACGAGGTACATTGGTAAAAATACAAAATTAACGTATTGGAATAATATTAATGTCATTATTAGATCAACTATGTCTAGTAATTTTGGGCATGACATAGGAAGTTGAAGGATTATTTTTAAATTTGTAGGTGATTAGAGTTTACGGGAGAAATTGAAATAGTATTATCATTGCCTTTTCGATAGCTAGATATATTTGTCTATTAGTTGGTATAACTTCTTGGAGTTAGTCAAATTAGTGATCATTGCAAGTAATTAGAGTGTTACTAAATGTAGCGTAGGGTACACCTTAGATTATCTTGTGAAACTTACTTTTGTTTAACCCTATAATATGATTGTATAGTGAAGCTTAAACCCTAGGGATTTGGAATGGTTACTTCTTGGATAAGAGATTTTTCTGGATGTATCGGTATATAATCTTGTAATTTGATCAAGTAAATAGATTATTTTAATGTCAAACTCATTGTAACCTTTAGTTTGAGATCATGGATAAAATTGCTATTGCTTATTTGATTGCCCGTCATGTCTCTCTTGGATGAACTGACCATAAACTTAGCTATTGGTTAATGTGTTTGATCTTGTATAAAGGTGATAATCTTTTATAAGTGTCGGCTTCTAATTTCATTTGTGATATTGTCTCCTTTACTTTGCACTTGTTGATTTTTATTATGAAACTTATATAATCATTTTGTGATCCCATGATGTGATTCTTCCTTTTGTGTTAAATTTTTTTGAGGAAAATTTATGCATTGACTTTCGTTTAGTCATATTTTGGATGAGTTGGGAACCCGTAAATGTTTAAGTCACTTCCTTTTGATAAGTTATGGGTGTAGGTTGTTAGGCTTCCTAAGGCAATGGGAAACCTGTCATGTGTTGCATTTTCTCATGATTAGACCTTTGTGATCCTTGATCGTATTCTTTTTCTTGAGACCTCATGGTTGTACCTTGTTCCATGATTTTCCTTGCCTTTGGTTATGACTATGAGTGAGATGGTTCATGCCTCGCATGTGTTTCCTAAACAAGCGAAGTTGTACTTGTTTGATGTTGTTTTATGCCAGTGTTGAGTTAGCCTTGTCTACTTGACCTTGTTTGGATGTGGATCATTTCTTGTCATCTCCTAGCACGGGGGGTGGACCTTCGGGTCCACGCGATCGGGTGGAACGTGCTATGCACCCCATTGGGTTCTCGATTGGTGTTCATGTTGTAAAAGTGAACGAAGAGTTACCAGAGCTTCTCTTGGTTGAAGATTGATCTTCGCCCTATACCTTATTCTTCATTGGCATAATTATTCTTGATCTTGATGTACTCTTCCCATTGTTCTAAGGGAAGCAATATGTAATGTATTAATGTAATCATGATGTGTAGTATCTGTGGAAATATGCTCCACAAATGTACTATTGATCTATGAATTGAATTGTAATAGAATGATGTATCATTTTCCCCTCTATTGTTATGGATGAATGTATGCTATCATTATGTAATCTTGGTTTATATTTTCTTTCATAAAAGTTTACATATTGTAATGACCGTTCTGTTTACCCTAGAGGACGTAGATAACTTTGTAAATGTATAGTTTCTCTTCATGTAATGTATGAACAAATTTTACCTTACACAATGTTTCGCTTTAAAAAATTAAAAAAAATAATCAAAAAAAAAATTAGTGTGGTATTTTGTTGTCCTCTGGGGTTCAACACAGTGGGGCGTTACAAATTACCTCACTTAAACCAGTGCCATATTCTTAGAATGGAGTCAATACTAATACCCACATGATTTGACAACAATTTTCATACACGATGATACCCATAGCTTTGAAAACGCTACACTACAGTATTTCGGTTTAACATCTCAAACATCCACTTCTTACTAGCATCCTTATACATGACTTATTACAAACCTACTGTTATACTCAAAAATTTACATCCATACATTGAATTAATGAGAAAGAATAGAGAAGTACATTTATTGGAAACAAACAAAGGAAAATAAGATAACCATTGATTATATTATTCATAGTTTATAAAACCAATACATAGGATAGTAAATTGTAGACTTTATACTACCCATTTATATATATTGTAACTATTATTATCAGAGAACCATATACATATTGAGTGACTTCACCCTAAAAAATGGGTATGTGCAGGATCATCATGGAAAAAACAGGTCCTTAAGTGGCAAAAAAAATTAAAAAAATCAAAGTTAGGCAACTTGACATAAAAATTTGAATAAGTTATCTATCTTATTTCAAAAATATGTAAGAATAGAATCTGTAGAGAATGGAATGTAGTTTCTAAACTACTAGGTTTGTTTTAAAAAAAAAATCTATTTGGTGAAAATTTGAAATTTCAATGCAGTGGTACCTAAATTCCAGGGAAAAAATAAGAAGTAGGTGTCTGTTTAACCACCCTAACCACAATAAAATGATAATATTTTTTTATAATATTTTAGATATAAGTAGAGGACTCATGCCCTGATGTGATGCATATTTTTTTTAATTTTTTCTAAGTAAATAATTAATTATGAATTTTTTATTACAACATTTTAAAAAATATAAAAACTTGTATGTCTGACCACCTTAACTTGGTCAAAACTTCATGAAATTCAATTTTTGTTTCTTTAATCCTATAGTATCCGAAGCATAGAATGTGACACATGTTTTGGATTCAAAAAATGTGATACCATTTGAAAGCTATAGATTTTTTTCAATCAACCTATCAATCAGGACTTTCGTCATAATTTGAATAGAAAATTAATAATAACTACTTATTAAATTCAAAGTAAAGCATAACTTATATTGATGGAAAGTTGAAAATCTCCTTAAAAAACCCTTTTTGTTTCATCAACTTTGAGTAAAAAAATAGTTGTTAGCCACATACCCATCATATTGCCACTTTTTGGCCCATCATGATCCTACACATACACAAATAGTACTAGAAAGTTTAGTATTCTTTTCTATTCTTGTGTGACTGCTTCAAAGAAAAACTACCCACTGAACTCCTTTGTAATCAGCCTTGAAATTCCTTTTATAGAACAAGGGAGAATCAAGCCTTGGGATGAATTACACACTACATTTCATTTTCATTTCAAAACTATTTTTACTCTAGAATGTGAAATATTCCCCAAACAATTATAAACAATCATTTGTAGGATAGGAGAAAGAAAATTTCAAAAAATTGTTAGTCCAAGAAGACCCGCAAGCCTTCCAAAAGGAATTGATGTCACAACATAAAAACTTGTATGTCCACACTAAACCTAGAAATGTCACCATCAATAGAAAAATCACAAACCAGCCAAAAGGAATCAAATCCACACATAGGACTAGAAAGCCAAGCACTAGCTTAGAAAGGAAACAAGGTGCTACCCTACTTTGTTAGTAGTAGAGTAAGTACACCCACTTGGTGTCCTTATTGAAATTGGGGAAACCTCCATCACCTCATCATCTGATTCTATGAATTCAGTCATGGCCATAAGATACCGATGGTAACTTGAATCAGTCTCAGCATCACTATCTAAGGGATCATCTGAGACTTCAATAGGAGAAAGTTGGTAGCTTAGATAAGCTTGATGGTATTTTTTCTTCCTCACTTCCTCCCTTTCTGGCCTATCATATTTCTTCCCTTTACCTTTGACTAGTTCCTTTGAAACAATTCTGCTTCTCAAATGATAGGCATGCTTGACAATGTTCTACATATATTTCTTACCAACTTTTTCTTTCTTCCTCAACTTTATAGGAACCTTTGGGATATCCTTCTCATTCTTGGGAGTTTCACTTTGAAATTCAAGGGCATTGAGTCTTCTGGACCTTCAGAATGGGCTGACAAACACACTTAGTTCATCCATTTTCAATAGAGTAACTACATAAGACAAACATTCTATCAACAACATATGAACTCTATCAACACAAGAATAACTATCTAAAACTCTACAATTATTAAGAAGAAATCCACTCAGTCCTGCTCATATTCTCAACTCTCGAAGACATTAAATGGTGAGAATAACAAGCAAGAAATCCTCATTAAATAGAGCAATTGGAGAGTGCCTACATTAATGTTCCAAGAAAGCTTGTGTGATAAAATTGATAATCAACTACTTTGATTTTTGAACCTCAGCTATTAATCACACACTAAGACAAATCAAGGGATAATAAATTAGAATGATTAATTATGATGAAGTTAATTTGCATGCACTTGATGCCTTTCTCTAATAAGAAAAACCCAAGTGGATAGACACGTACTCTTCTTGCATAATTAAGCATATACTTAGCACTTGATAAAACCCTGTCATGTCATATTTACCCACTCGCCCATAGGAATTAATTTGTGTGTAGTTCATTGCAACATGATAGTGGGGAGTGATCATGATTTAACCTAAAAATATCAGTCTGTACTCTCCCTTACTTCAATTTCACCTTCCCACATGTACTAGCATTTGATAGAATTGATGACTACAATTAGAAGGAATTTCCCAAATCTCAAACATGTGCCAAAACAAATCGATTCTAATATGGTGTCTTTTTAATCTTAGTGTAGCCTCAGCCAAATTTTTCCAGTATTCTACCTCCACTAATGTCCATCAATTCCCTTAAAATATTCCACATGGCATTCACCCTCTTTCCCATTAAGAAACAAGAGATGCAAGTGGGCCCCTCATGGGATAGCGGGGAGCAGTCAAGATTGACCCACATCACCCATCATCCATTGTTGATCTCTTTTCTTATAAAAATTTCATTGTTTCCAAAGTTTGACGGGTCAGTCTGACGGGTCCCTCCATGAAGGTCAATGGGTTTCATCTCACACACTAGCCCATGAAATTTTATAAGCATTGAATAAAATCCAACAGGGTGGCAGCAAGTGGTGGAGATTTTACCATGTCACCAAATAACCACTGCAGATTTCTCTTTGATAGCGTTCCCCAATCACCAAAATATATCAGGCCCACCTCATAGAGGCAACATGTGTCCAATGTCTACTAGCTTGTGTGATTACTTCACCTCAATACACAAAATGGACGGGAATGTGGGGAATGACTAAGATTAAGACATGTGTTGTGATATCGGTCCTTGATCCTTTTCAAAGCTCCACCTACTAGCCCTTCAAAAGTAATGGTCCCACCACTTGACACAACATGTGGCAATAGCCTGCCAGCCCAGCCAAATATTTTAATGAAGAATGAAGTGAAGAATGTGAGAGGGGAACGATCTATATTTTCCTACGATGATCAAATGATCATTATGTATAGCAAAAATCTGTGCATGCCCTAAATTTTTGTTTTTAAAATAGGGTCATTACTAGGCCAATGATGGTTAGAGGCATGAAGACAAGGATTAGGGTACTAGGAAAATATTAAAATCTAGTCATAGACTTAGGAATTTTTTTGCAAAGAATTCCAACCCCGAAAATAATGAAAATAATTTAGAATGACCAGGGGAATTGATAGGTACATTAGGACTTACGGTCCAGTAAGGGAACGATCTTGATGGAATAAGTAGTGACTTTAACAATTGGGAAATTGGATGAAATGGTCAACAATGAAAAAGAACTCCACTTAGGGTTTTTAGAGTCAAAGGTTAATTTGGAAGGGCTTTGACAACACAAAGCCTAAAATAGTGACGAGGAACATAACCTTGAGCCTAAAACGAGGGTCAATGCTAGATATTGCAAGATTTTAAAATGGAACCAAAGAAAATTTTTGAGGGGTTCCATCATGGTTGATGTGTTAGTGATTCATATTGGATTGCATTTAGAATGGGTTTGAACTTGTTTAACCATGCATGTTTTGACTTTTATATTGTTGAGAAGGCCCTTGGGTGTTGGTTTGTAGAGGAATACTCAAAATAGGACCTTGTTGCATGACATGTTGGTGGTCAACTTTAAATTGACATTTGGTATAGTGTTTGTCTTTGGAGGTTGTGACTTAGGACCACTGATGTAAAATTTTTCATCTTGGGTGGATTTCAATTTGATTTGTTTTGACCTATTACAAAAGCATTGAAAGATGAAGTCCCCATAGCATGAGATGACAAGAAAAATAGATTAAATGTCCTACCAGGTGGGTTTGTCATAGCTTGGGTAGCTTGTGCTCCAAATACTAGTGTTGCATTGACCATCATGGTGTCTTGCGGTGTTCCTCCTAATAGAAAAGGAGCATTCACTTGTGTAGTATAATTTGGATTAGATGCATTATTTCCTTGGTTTTATGTGGTCTAATTTATTTGTGAGATAGAAAGCTTGTTGACATCAAACCTAGGGGAAATTTTAGC
The DNA here is from genome assembly GCA_007258455.2 of Sequoia sempervirens. NCBI lineage: Eukaryota > Viridiplantae > Streptophyta > Pinopsida > Cupressales > Cupressaceae > Sequoia > Sequoia sempervirens. Next base: position 319,905,389 of record VDFB02353493.1, read on the forward strand.
TCCATTTTGTAGCAATTCCATGAGAAATCATTTTGGTTACACTACTACTATCTCATCTACAAATCAATCTATTATAGGGTCTTGGGAAACCACCTCAATTTCTTAATTAAAATTCTTTGGACATCTTGTAGTGTAAACTTATTAAAAGGATTAGGAAATGAGGATCATACCTTGGGTGCCTTATTAGAAGAAGACCGAGGTTACATGTTTCTAGTTGGGTTGAAAATGGGGTCTTCATTTGTGTAGTCCATCTCTTTTGGGTATGTGTAGGATCATCATGGAAAAAATAGGTTGTTAAGTGACAAAAAATTTAGAAAAATCAAAGTTAGGTAGCTTGACATAAAAATTTGAATAAGTTATCTATAATATTTCAAAAATGTGTAAGAATAGAGTCTCTAGCAAATTGAATGTAGTTTCTAAACTACAAGGTTTCTTTTCTTAAAAAAAAATCTATTTGGTGAAATTTTGAAATTTGAATGCAGTAGTACTTAAATTTCAGGGAAAATTTTAAGAAATAGGTGTCTATCTAACCACCCTAACCACAATAAGATGATAATTATTTTTTATAAGATTTTAGACATAAGTAGAGGACTCATGTCTGAATGTGATGCATATTTTTTTGTAATTTTTTTCCAAGTAAATAATTAATTATGATTTTCTTATTACAACTTTTTAAAAATATAAAAAAATTGTATGTATGACCACCTTAACTTTGTCAAAACTTCATGAAATTATTTTTTCCTTTTTTAATCCTATAGTATGTGAAGCATAGAATGTGACACATTTTTTTGGATTCAAAAAATGTGATATTGTTTGAAAGCTATAAATGTTTTTCAATCAACATATCAATCAGGACTTTAGTCGTAATTCAAATAGGGAATGAATAATAATTATTTATTAAATTCAAATTTATAAAGCATAATTTATATTGGTGGAAATTTGGGAATCTCCTTTGAAAACCCTTTTCATTTCATCAATTTTGGGTAAAAGAAAATTTGTCAACCACATACCCTACAAATACCCATCATATCACCACTTTTTGGCCCATCATGATCCTACACATACACTTTTGTTTTCCTTTGTAACCTATTTTGGACCATATAAGACTTGAAAATTGATGGAGGGGTATGAATTATAAGGAATGATATAAGAAATACCAAATGGTAATGCACATATGACCAAGATTAAGATGCAAAGTGACAATAGATGAAATAAAGATATCATAATGCCACTATTACCAAAACCTATGGTGTGACTTTAGTATATGCAATGAGAATTATGATTAAAGGTGTGGTATGGAAAAATTTATGATATGATATTAAGACTAAGCACATTTGTGAACCAAAGAAAATGATACTAACCAAGATAAGATAGTTCAAAGTAACAATTCATATTATCAAGACCTTAAAAGGAAAAATACTAAAAGGGGGATGATGGTTGACATAGTGAATCTTGAACTAGGCTCATGAGTTCGAAGGTCCAACTTAAATTATGAGGATTGATTGATAAAAAGGACAAGGTCAAGGAAAATATAAATCTATGACAATGGTCTAATCAAAGGTATGAAAGGTCTCCTAGTCTAAAGTCTGCAACCGTCTATGCAACTAAGAATGACCTAGGGTTTGACTAAGCTAGGAAAGGATGGAAAAAAAATGAATGGAATGGTAACCTAAGAGAATGCAATGAAATGATTAGACTGAACTAAGAAAGTCTATGATCTGAAAAGATGATTACTATCAAGAATTGATCCAAGATAAAACTTCACAGAAATATCTCCCAAAAATTTGAAAACTAGCAAATGTGGTCATTGTCTCACAATTACATTTTATTGTGATAGGAAATTGTGTCTCACTATTTTTCAAGTTCAGTTTACTATCTTGTAAATGCGGTTCACTATTTTTAGTAGATGTGATGCAATATCTTGCAATTGTAGCATACTATTTTGTATATGTGGTGAGCAATGTTTTGACCATAGTTTGAATGTTCAAATGTGATTTTTCATCTTTGGTAATTATGAAATGTGATTGAAGACCCAACAAGTAATCTAAAAATCATTTTTGTTCTTGTTGAGTGTCTAGATTTTATGTGAATAGTGTATGTTCAAGGTCAATGGTCAATGGAAACAAATCTTAGGGCCACAACTTGGAGTCTCCTTCAACTCAAATGTAGGAACACCTTAATGGGTGTATGCACTCTTGTCTTTACGATAGAGGAGAGGTAGGGGCCTCTAGGAATGGAAGGATGAACTAATCACCCTCTCACCAGAAAGCTATGTGTATCTTATCCCAAGCCAAGTATTTTTATCTCATCTCAAGGGAGCCATATGGTGTGTAACTTCAAGGAATGATGTGCATCCCTTGCACTAAGAATGACATGAAAAATAATTCAATCAATAGAGTAAGCCCCTAACTAATAATTTCTAGTCACTGCTCGAAGACTTAACACCTGAATATAACCCAACAAGATAATTAAGGCTTTAATCGACCCTAATTGGGGCCCTAACTAGCTCACATAAATATGGGTATCTCCACTTTTAGATTAGCATTGTCGCAATGTACTTGCCAATTTTACCTTGGCTTCCACCTTAATCTTTTATATAGCAGCCTAAGAGAAAAACCACTTTGGGTCATACCCCTTAGAGTGATTACTTCTTCAAAGTTAGGCCCTTCTAAAAAGGTTACACAAAAGAAATACAAATAACATTTTTGATCTCCAAGATCATATGAAAATGCGAGGAGAGAGCATATGTATATTTTGATCACACTAGGAAATGCTCATTATCCTTATAAATTGAAATGTGTGTTGTGAAAATGAGAGTGTAGAAGAGTTCTTTTGTTTCTCAACATCATATAAAATGTGTGGAAAGAGAATACACACCCCAAACACAAAAAAATATCACCAAGCAAAGCAAACAATTAATCTTTTTAAGCCCAAATTGAAAATGTGGCAATAAGAAAACACTTGTTCTTTATAGATCCCAAATCAAAATGTTCCTATTTAAAAAAAAGTGAAATCTAAATAAGACCCTGCAAGAACATGGATTAGTAGTCTTAATGGTAGTGTATTGTCCCAATAAATTTTATAAGCTACAAATCAAGTATTAGTAAGATAGAAACCTCTACTCTATCGAATGGAAAAAGTGGAAAATGATAAAATTTGAATTTAAATCCTTATTACCAATGACAGGAAGATGTGGCTCACTATGTCATAGAAGTGGCTCACTCTATTAAGTAGATGCAATAAACCAAATTGCGACTGTGGTGAACTTTATAAATAGATGTGACTCATTTTCATGTAGATGCCTCACACTATCTCACAAATGTGGCACACAATCTAAAAGCTACAAAAACACTCAAATCTGGTAGAATTTCAAAATTACCAAAATTGAAATGATGGAAGTAATATATCAAGATATGAGAAAAACTAGAAACCTAAAAAATGATAGAAAATAACAAAAACACTCTAATTTAACGATTTTCCCTAAAACAAATAGATGTGGCTTTCTATGCCATAGATGCGGCACACTGTTTCATAGATGTGTCATGTCTTACTTCAAATGCATCATTTCATACCATGATTATATCTCACTATCACATTAATGCGTCATTTCACCAAGTTACAAAAGTTTTTCTAACCTAAAAACTCATAATCTCTCAAAAATTTCTTCAAATCGGGTTAGTTCATGTCAGGTTCACTAATGTAGAATAGGCTAAAATTAAGGGAAAAGGCATGAATCACTAGTACCAACCACTAAATACATAACCAAAAAAACCTAAAGACCCTAGTCTAGAAATAAAGCACAAATGAACATAGAAACATAAAATAACAAAGAAATATTACCATAATTCGTATTCCATGGTTGAATCACCCTCATTGCTCTTCTCCATTTTTCTTTATATGCTTGCTTACCCTTAGATTTTGATTATGCAACAATAAGCCTAGAAGGGTAGGTTTCTTAGCCAAGCGAAGAAGCTTCAACTTCTTAAATCCTCTCTTCAAAATATTATTTTTTAGTTTTTTTTGTTATTCAAGGTTCATGCTTGTATAGCACACAAAATTAAATAGATTCAGAGGAAATTCTTGTGGACAAGAACAGAGAAGTCCAAAATTTCCTTGGTCAACTAGGAGAAAGTTTGTGTGCTAAAAAATTTTGGGGGCCTGGGTATTAGGAGATTGAAATTTTTCTTTAAAGCATTGCTTGCAAAAATTGGATAGTTCCTCTTGACTGAAGAGAAAGTCTGGGTGGAAATTTTGAAAGTGATTGCTAATGATAATCAAAATAATTTTATGGGTTCTAAATTTTTGGATGGTTCAGTTGTTTAGAATAAGTTTGTAAAATAAGAGATATATTAAGCAAGGGACTAGAAAAAGAGTGGGTAATGGCCTGAATATAAAGTTTTGGAAGGATATTTGGTCTAAGGGACATGCCCTTTCCTCCTTAAATAAATTTAACTACATTAAAACTCAACTAATATGATATTATATTGACTCCCTAAATAACTATATCGATTGGAGTGTTGCTACCCAAAATGGAATAATTTTGAAGATCATGTCACTATGGGTAGATCCCTAAGGCAAGTCAATCAACTAAATGTGAAAGAAATTGTTAAGGATCTAAGAAACTAAATTGGGTAGTATACTTTCTTCTCCCAAAATAAAATTGACACTTAAATTTGGAAAAGAAATCATATTGGCATATTTTCTACTAAATTTGGTTACTGTATGATGGAGCAACTAGTCCTAACCTACAATAACTTTGATTGGAATCAAGCTTGGATCACTATACTCCTACCTACAATTAATTTCTTTTGGAAATATTCTCTTCATGGTAACACTCTTACTATGGAAAACCTTAATAGAAATGGGTTTCAATATATTAATAGATGTCCTCTATTCCTTTAAGATGCTAAAAGGATAAAACACCTTCTATTAAGTTGTTCCTTCACGAAGGAAGTCTGAAAAAATGATCTTAAGTCTTTGTTGCTTTGTTGGGTTTTCCCTTCTTTCTTGAAGGACTTTGTCAATAGTTAGAAATACTACCCTTTCTTACCCCTTCATTGTTAATTTGTGTAAATAGATTCCCCTAGTGGTCTCCTAGAATTTGTGGAAAGAGATAAAAAAAAATTTCTTAAAGATTAGAAAGGAAACAACATGAAGGTTTTTCTTTCAATAAAACAACAATTTTAGGAAAACATTAATTTGGATAGTTATGGTCTCTCAAAATCCTTTCGTTATTATGGTGAAATTATAATTAAACAATTATGGGGCATCATATATAATCTTTCTTAAATCAATTAGGTTAAAATATTGAGTAGGAAAGCTACCAAGTGATTTCCCCTTGAGGAAGGAAGGTTTAAATTAAAATCTAATGGTTGTTGTAAAGGAAAGCCTAGAATGGCTACTGCAAGGTGGGTGATCAAGGGCCATAAATGCATCCCCATTGAACAATACACTAAAAACCTTGGGGTTTACTCTAGTAATGTTGTTGAATCCATAGCGGTTTGGTGGGGAATTAGGAGAATAATTGAAAAAGGATGATACAAGGTTATTATTTAAGGTGATTCCATGGTAATCATCAACATATTAAAAGCTATTTTTGTTGAGCCTTTAGATGATCAAATCCACCACTCCTATAGGGAAGGAAATATGGAAGTTGATGTGGTGGCTAATGTTGGCATCTCCTACCTTGATTAGGTCTACTATGGATTTTAAAATATCCCTCGTAAAGTTAATCAGATTATCCCAAATGAAATATTTGACCATAGGTATTCATCCAATATGTCCAAAACGGTTCATAACTTTTTGACCTCCTAAGTTGATAAGGTCATCAATGTTTCTCATCTTTCTAATTTTATTTATCATTTATCCCCCTTAGGTGTGTGGGTAGATCCACAATAAGTATGATGTTGTCAAGGATTACTTATGGTGTTTAGGAAGAGGAAGTATTTATATTTTAACAATGCGAAATTTAATCACAAGGACATAATCTCTAAAATTATATGAATGCATTGTCATCATCTTTTTCTCAAATTTGGAAATAATATCTTTTCACACTCGAAATCTTATTGTTTTTTTAAAGTGGAGTAATTATGGAAATAAAATAATTCCAAGGTGGCAACACAAGTTGCAATTCTCTTGACTCCATTTTATCAAGTTTTAATTTGTATGATATTCCCCCAAAGTACAGTACCCTTGATAGGTTGCTTTCTTCGCAAACTAGGGATATAATTATTTGAATTCTTGACATAAGCAATATTTCATTCTCTCTAATGGGCTGCTCATTCTTCAATAATTACTTGTGCATCTCAAATCCAATCAGTCCCACACTCTATATTAAGCTTATGGTGAAAATTTCTCTTTAGTCTTTGAGTAAGTAATTTGTTGCTAGAATGGCTGGCCCAAGGAAAAGGGTTCAAACCTCTATCTTGTGTCTATATGAAACAAAAAAATTATCTATTGGTGGAGAAATTTTGAGGAGGAAAGCCTCATAATTCCCTTCTTTCAAGCAATGCAAGGGCATGTTGATAGCCTAACATCAAAATTCTACAACTCCTAGAATGTTAGAAAAGTTATCATTAGTTGAATTCAGTTTGAGGCTATTGCTAGTCTCATTGCAAAAGCTATGGTCCTTCCTCGAATGTAAAGGTCTCAAGGTGGTGAATATTTACAATGGAAATACCAAAAATTCAATCATAATTTTTTTGAGAAATGTGAAAAACCTATTCATCTACAAAATGAATAACTTTGGAGAAGACGTATCCCACCTAAAGCTTTGTAAGCATTCATTTAATTAATTATTTCACCCTTGAGGGAAGATATGCCACAGTACATGGTTATCATTTTCCTCTATTGAATCACACATGTCACATGGAATGGATCAAAGTTCCTTTTTACCCACTTTCTTCCCTAATATCCTTCATAGAAAAAGGAGCCTCAATACCTCTACATTCAAGTCTAATTTATGCCCTTTATAAATATGTGAGTGAGGATACCCCCAAGAAAATCCTAACCCCATTGTTGCCTTTGTGGATATCAAGGTCCTAAAAAATAAATCATATTCTTCCCCTAAATCCCTCCCTCTAATCTCAAAGTCAAAATCTAAAAAGAGGTTCCCCCCTTCTTCTGCATCCCTAAATCTTGGTTCCATGTTGCTTGTGGAGTCTATTAGTCTATAGAAAATAATCACCCCACTTTCTCTTAAGAATGCTTAAAAGAAGAAAATGGAGCCCTTGAGATCTATAACCATTAAAATTGGGGACAACCTAGGGCCTTTCCAGAAAGACCTGAATAGTAGTGGGTTTTGTGAAAGGTGGTCTACCAGAATGGATAGTGCAAGCCAAAAGAATAAGGGAAAACATATTAAAGGGAAAAGGTTAGTTCCTGACATTGAGTGTTTGGTCGAGTTGGAGGACTTAGATGTCCTCCTTGAATTTGATTATGATAGTTAAGATTATAGTAAATTGGAGGAAAAAGAGGAAATTGATGTTGAAGAGGGGAAGGATAGCAGTGTTGAAGAGGAGATTTATTTTGAAAAGAATGAAGAGGATTTTGAAGATCTTGAGTGGGAGTGAGAATTTGGTAAAAAAATCTTAATGAGGAGTTAGAGGAAATGAAAAAGGAAGAAATAATATGCAATGACCCTAAGAATTTTTTTGAATATAATCTAAAGGAAATGTCTAGCTACTCATTGAATTATGTGCTCAAAGGTGATGGTGAAAACATAAGGAACATTATTTTTATCTTGAGGAAGTTGTTGGCAATATAACTATTATTGTGGATGAGATTATGCAATGTGGAATTTTTTGTATTGTGTCAGGTAAGTCCAAGATAAGGAAAATTAAGAGGAAATTTGGGAAAGAGTAGGAGGAAATGACTTAGAGGACTTCACTTACTAACAATATTAATGAGAAGGACTTGGTATGTGCAGGATCATCCTAGAAAAAATGGGCCCTTAAGTGGCAAAATTTTTAGAAAAATCAAAGTTAGGCAACTTGACATAAAAAATTGAATAAGTTACCCATATTATTTCAAAAATATGTAAGAATAGAATCTGTAGAAAATTAAATTTAGTTTCTAAACTACTACGTTTATTTAATAAAAAAAATCTATTCGGTGAAAATTTGAAATTTCAATGTCGCTACTTACATTTCAGGGAAAAATAAAAAGTAGGTGTCTATCTGACCACCCTAACCACAATAAAATGATAATATTTTTTATAATATTTTAGCTATAAGTAGAGGACTCATGCCCCGATGTGATGCATATTTTTTGTATTTGTTTCCAAGTAAATAATTAATTATGAATTTTTTATTACAAATTTTAAAAAATATAAAAATCATATGTCCTACCACTTTAACTTGGTCAAAACTTCATGAAATTCATTTTTTTATTTTTTTAATCCTATAGTATGTGAATCATAGAATGTGACACATGTTTCAGATTCAAAAAATATGATACCATTTGAAAGCTATAGATGTTTTTCAATCAACTTATCAATAGGGACTTTAATCGTAATTCAAATAGAAAATGAGTAATAATTATTTATTAAATTAAAAGTAAATCATAACTTGCATTGGTGGAAATTTGAAAATATTATTTAAAAACCCTTTCCATTTCATCAATTTTGGGTAAAAAAAAGTCATTAGCCACATACCCTACAAATACCCATCATATAGCCACTTTTTGGCCCATCATGATCCTAGACATACCCGATTGGAAGATGACTATTGATTTTCAAAGACATATTGGGATCTCATTAGCTCATCTAAAAATTAATTGTTTCTATTTTGTTGACTTTTCTATTTTGGCTTCTTTCAGGCTTACGTGTCTCCTTCTACTACTTTTTGTGTATGTTTGTATGTGTTCTACGTGCCTCCTTTTGATGCCTTTGTTTCTCTATTTTTTTAGCTTAAGCTCTTAGGTTAAAAGGGACCTTCCCCTTATTTTAATAACAAAAACTAGTTCCATCACTATTTTTATTGTGAATCAAAAGCATAAAGAATATCCATGCTATAATATGAATTATTGATGTATGGACCATATTAGTTAGGTTGAAAAAATCCTTTCAAATTTATTTTATCATTTAGATTATTTGGATTTGTGTGAATGAGAAAAACTATAACTTGAAATTTTTGTTGAATGATTGATTTTTTATATGGGTTTTTCTTAATTAGTATATATATATATATATAATCTATCATATGCATTTATTCTTCTCTTTTTAAAATTTTTGAGCTCTTTTAAATGTTGTTACCTCTTTACATAATAAAATAATACCATGGAAGGAAACACACAATAATGCATTCCTAAGCTCAACAATTATTATGGAATATGTACCATACATCAAGGTTCTCTTCAAGCATGTTTAACCATATTTTAATTTTGGAGTGACATTTTTATTCAAATATATGCTCACTATATTTTACAATATAAATATATAAATACAAGAAATATAAAAAAGTATAAGTCGTATTAATATTATAATACCATTCTATAATACTGTGTTGTAATATTTTCTTACATTTGAACAAGTACTAAAAAAGAAAAAAACTATGTATATGCTAGAAATCCTTCAAATAACCAAAGTGTTAAAATATAATATTTTATATGTTTTAACAAAAAGTGGTCATTGAACAAAATGATGAGCCAATGAGCAATGAGAACCAATCAATGTACAATATTAAGAAGTTGAAAAATGGAGGCATCTAGTCTTTACAGAACTAAGAAGATATTTTGTTTTAACAAATAAAACATTATTAAAATTTTACATATTATATGTTCCTCAATGGTTGGCTAGAACTAGATTGTTGGTCATACATCAAGTGCTTCAAAAAAAATCTTTCTTTAATATTTTAAAGAAAAATAGGTAATTTTAAGAATTTTTTAATATTTCCTTTCTTCATAGAAATAAAAAAAAATTCTATTGCAAATAGATCCTTCCTTGAGTCACATGCAATAGATTAGAGAATTAAAAAATTTGTTACATATGTAGTCTTTATTTAGCTCAAACATTTCATCATATAATGTACAATATGTTCAGTGAGGCCACCAACAATAATATGTCTTCAATAATGCAAGCACAACACTTGAAATGATCCTAAGGGGAAGCAAATACCTATACAAAAAGGCATATATTAATATTAGTCAAATGATATCATAATTTAAGAGCATTAGAAAAAAAAAGATTTGATGCATGAAATAACTACTCTAAAAAGTTAAGTATTAATTTCCTTTTCAATTTTAACATTGAAATATTTTGAAAATATGATAAATACTTCAAAGAACTAGGCATTCAAGACTCTACCTCTCACATTTCAATGGATTGTAGATATATACATCTTCAGAGTGTCAGATTTTTCATCCATGGAAATAAAAACTTTAGGATTGTATCAACATTTTTGAAGTATTTCCTTCTCCAACTATTTTTTATCAAGATCAATGACATCACCCCTCCGAAAGCTACTCCATATAACAATCCCACTATTACATAATACCATGGATATTCATTTCTTTTTTTTTCTTTGTTAATTGAAACTAGAGGAGTAGGAGAAAATTGTGGCCAATAACAATTTTTTGGTAGGGGACACCCCCATAAATTAGGATTCCCTGAATAAGAGGATTCTCCAAATGTGCCAGTCATATGTCGTCCTTGTGGTATACTCCCTGAAAGATTGTTGTTTGATAAATTCAGTGAACCCAAATAGCTTAGAGATTCAAGCTCTGCAGGAACTCGTCCTGCAAGATAATTTCTTGAAAGGTCTAATGACTCCAACTGTCTCAATTCTCCCAAACTATTTGGAATGGACCCATTCAAATTGTTTCTTGAAAAATTTAGAAGCCTCAATCCCTTCAAGTTCCCAAAATCAAAAGAAATTTCTCCCTCCAATTCATTGTTTGAAAGATCTATGCATGTGAGAGTTGAAAGAATATATGGGTAGTGCTCAACTGTGCCTTTTAAAGTCATATCTAGTCCATCTTCATATAGTACTGCATTGGATAGTTTGGATGTGGACAATATAGAACCATCTTGGCTTTCTGTTGTCATTGCTCGCAATGATGTGATTGTGTGTGGAATTGAACCCAAGATATGATTGGAAGAAAGAAGCAAGATTTGGAGGTTAATTAATTGGCCTATCTCTGGAGGAATACTTCCTATAAAATTGTTCTCCTTCAATACCAACACTCTCAGCTCTGAAAGATTTCTAACTAATGCTGGTATTTCACCTCCAAATAAGTTGTTCCCAATATCAAGAACCTCTAGCTTTGAACAATTTGCTATTGATGGGAGGAATGATCCATTCAAATTATTACTATGAACAACTAATGAATATAATTCACTTAGCTTACTGACTCATGTGGTAAGCTTCCCTCCAATCTATTATTTCCCAAGTTCAGAACATTAAGTAAAGAGCATTTGGACAAACTCACAGGGATCACCCCTGTTAAGTTGTTGTTTGCAAGATTTAATAGCTCGAGTTGAGATAACCTATCCAAACTTGAAGGAATATTTCCACTAAACAAATTGTCATTGAGTAGCAAATGCCTTATACTAGGAGACCACAATGAGGGCAAATGCCCACTCAGTGCGTTTCTAGACACATCAAGCATTTCTAGTTGCATCTGTACTGAAGTATTTAAAACTAGGTTTCCTTCTAGACGGTTTCCTGAAAGACTTATAAATTTCAAGAGAGGACTGGTTTTCCATAGCCAAGAAGGAATTTCTCCCACGAGACCAGTGTTAACTAATTCCAGTAAGAAAAGCGAGAGTTGTGTTGAAATCCAAGTTGGAAATTCGCCATCAATCACGCATGACACTAAAGACAAGTGATCTAGCAGAAAGGGCGGAATCCATGTTGTGCTAATATTTAGCACACAATCAAACAAATACAAAAAATTTAGACGTGTGAGGTTGTCAAAGAAAGTTTCTGAAATCAACTGGTAATGGTTTCACGATAGGACTAAATTAACTAAAGAAGATGGAAGTGACGAAGAAGAGATGGTTTCATTGAACCGATTGCCACTACAATCGAATTCATACAGGGAGGAAAGATGAGCAAATGAAAGGGGAATGGTCCCAGTTAGTTGGTTGTTTCTAATACGCAAATATTCAAGCAAAGACAAATTGCCCATGGACTCTGGAATGCTACCGCTCAATTGATTGTCTCGAAGATCTAACTCCCTCAACAAAGATACACTTCCAAGAGAAGCTGGTATGCTTCCACTCAGTTGGTTGTGATGAAGGACAAGACCCTCAAGGGAAGAAAGATTACCGAGAGAAGCCGGTATGCTTCCAGTAAGTTGGTTGTTATCAAGGAGAAGGTGAGTTAAAGAATGAAGATTACCCAGAGAATCAGGCATGCTTCCGCTGAGTTTGTTATTACTCAGGTCAAGGCCTGTCAAAGAAGATAGATTACCCAGAGAAACTGGTATGGGTCCACTGAGTTGGTTGGTCCTAATGTAGAGAATATTTAAAGAAGAAAGATTGCCTAAGCAGCAAGGTAAGCTTCCATTGAAGTTATTGCCAAAAAGAGAAAGGTGTGCAAGGCGGGTGAGCAAACAAACGAGAGGGGGAATCATCCCACCGAAGTCGTTTAGATATAAACGTAAATTGTCAATATAAGAAAGATTTCCTAAACATGGAGGAAGAACAGTAGTACCTTTTACTCCGATTATCCTCAGTGATGTGAGAAAGCGAAGTTGGCACAAGCTGTCAGATATCACACCTTCAATGAAGCCCAAAGGACTTACATCAACAGAGACAACGTGGTTGTCTTCATTGTTGCAGGATATGCCTTTCCACATGGTGCAACAGTCTGTTCCATTTACCCACGAACTGAAATGGCCTTGGGAGTCATTGAAGGGGGCTTTGAAGCTAAGCAGAGCTTCAGATTCATGGGAAATACATCTGTTGGACACTAATACACGGGAAAGTGTAAGGTGTGGAGAGGGGAACAAGACAAACAGACTTGAAATGATAACTATAGAGAGCTTCTGTAATGAGATAGCCATTTGGGATGGAGGGGACGAGGGAAATGCAGATGATCTCTGGGTGGGCTACTCTTAACCTGCTTGCCCGTCAACGGTCAATGATTATATTTTCCATTTTTAAAATTAAATTAATTTTTATGTGACGCAGCCCTATCTAGAACATTCTGGATTTTCTTATATTTTTCCTGATAGACATCATATTGGAACTTTTCGTGAGGACACGTGAAAGCTTTTGTAACGAAGAACAGGAAAAACAGTATGCCTTGGAGATACTTTTGTATCATCACTCGCATTTGCGCGTTTAGTAGATTAATTAAGAGCCACATGTCTTGATAATTTGTTTTTAGCCGTTCAAAGTCATAATAACCATGCGTTTTCTCCTCTCTCAATATTCACGATAATTGGCTATATTAGTGGATCATCCCACCGAAGTCATTTAGATATCTTTAGAGATATGAATTTTTATCTTTTTTATAAAAAAATATCTAAGATATCAATTTCTATATATTTTATTTACGTCAAATCTATTTAATTTACGTCAAATATGACACTATTCACTAAAAAATGGACGTCTTTTTTTCATGCAGTTCTATTGGTCAAGTGGTTACTAGAAATTGTAAATTTCTTAATTTCCAAGTGGTTACATTGCTTTCCTTCTTGACTAGACCAAGCATTCTTTGGAATCACCCAAATCTAATCATGGCTTGGACAAGGTGTACGAAATTCTACATTATTTTTACACCTTTCCCTCTTTGCAATCGTTCTAACACAACAATGGCAGACCTTCAACTTCAATCCCATTTCAAAGACTCGTTCAAAACAACCCTCAGAATAGCTTAACAAGAAATCCCAACAAGCATTTATAGGAGTCTTCCACTTGCACTTCTCTGCCATGTTTTGTACATCATGCTTCACATATTCTCCTAGAATAGCTTCACATTCAAGGCGGCTTTGAAGTTAAGCAGAGCTTCAGATTCATTGGAAATACATCTGTTGGACACTAATCCACGGGAAAGTATAAGGTGTGGAGAGGGGAACAAGACAAACAGACTTGAAATGATAACTATACAGAGCTTCTGTAATGAGATAGCCATTTGGGATGGAGCGGACGAGGGAAATGCAGATGATCTCTGGGTGGGCTACTCTTATCCTGCTTGCCCGTCAACGGTCAATGATTTTATTTTCCATTTTGAAAATTAGATTATTTTTATCTGACGCAGTCCTCTCTAGAACATTCTAGATTTTCTTATATTTTTCCTGATAGCCATCATATTGGAACTTTTCGTGAGGACACGTGAAAGCTTCTTTAGCGAAGAACAGGAGAAACAGTATGCCTCAGAGATATTTTCGTATGATCGCTCGCATTTGCGCGTTTAGTAGACTAATTAAGAGCCACATGTCTTGATAATTTGTTTTTACCCGTTCAAAGTCATAAAAACCATGCATTTTCTCCTCTCTCAATATCATGAATAATTGGCACTTGAATATATCAATAAATGAATATAGAAACTCAGCTTAAAATGCTTATTATTCATTTAAAAGAAATATTTACAATTTTCAATATTTTTTAAAATTAGTTTAGATATCTTAAATGTCTCTCTAAAAAATCTAGAGATATTAATTTTAATTTATTTTATTTACTCAAAATTTATTTTATTTATAAAATCATTTTTTACAAATAAATGGCACTATTCAGTAGAAAATGGTGGGCATTTTTCTTTCACACAAGTCTGTTGATAAGTGGCTACTAGAAATTATAAATTTCTTAATTTTGAAGTGGCTACATGATCATCGCTTTCTTTCTTGACTACACCAATAATTCCTTGGAATCACTCAAATCTAATCATGGCTTGGACAAAGGTGTACGAAATTCTACATTATTTTTACGCCTTTTCCTCTTTGCAATCCTTCTAACACAATAATGGAAGACTTTCAACTTCAATCCTAGTTCAAAGACTCATTCAAAAAAACCCTCAGAATAGCCTAGAAAGAAATCCAACCAAGCCTTTATAGGACCCTTCCACTTGCATTTCTCTATCACGTTTTCCACACCATGCTTCACATATTCTCCTACGAACAACTTTGCAATAGATTATAGGTACATGAACATGCTTCACTTTGATACCAAAAAGATGATGAAGATAAAGTTGACTTGTCTTATTAAATGAACAACAAACAAATTTATAAAGAGGAGAAATTGTAGTTAGGAGAAAATGCAATTACAGAACTGCATAACCATATATTGTTGGTTACAAAACAATGTGATGCACTAACAATGAATTCACCATTGCCAAGGCCTCTTGCTCTCTAGTAGTATACTTATTTTCTACTTGTCATAGCTCATGGCTAGGAAATGCAATTGGTTGGTCCTTATTTCCTCTTAGTTGCATCAAAATCATTCCAATTAAGGTTTGCAAGGAATCAATATGTATGTATGGAATGGAAAATTATAGTTCAAAAATACTAAGATAGGTGCATTCATTATTTTAATGTTATAAAATATAATTGATATTATTTAATTCAATTGCTTGGTTTTCTTATTTTAATTTTTAATAATTCTTCTATTGATATCACAATTCTAGTATAGTCTTGAATACTTTTTTTATGATAAATGATGTTGTCTTAGATGTGATAAATTCATGATTAGTGTTAGATTTAGAGGATAAACCATAAGTCCTTGCATACATATAATATACATGTATTGAATAGTATCACAATACATATGTTTTCAAATTTAGGAAAAAATGTAGACTTCTTCATCATTCTAATATTAGATGAAGTACATGAACATGGTGTTTAAGTAATTCGTATATCATCCAATAATCTAGGTAAATTTCTTGAAAAAGATGGATAAAATCTTTAAATACATTGAGGATGATTTTGCTAAATATTGTTATTGCATTTTTTAAACCAAACTACATTATTGTGTATATAAATGATCTCCATTATATTGTAATACTATTTTGGTTTTTTTTTCCTTGTTATTAAGTTGATGATATCTAAAAACCTCATCATTAAATGAATAAATTCTCTTCTAATGATACATTCTTTCTAAGATCTCTTTTATGAATTTTATGGGGAAGGGATCATGGATGCAAGAATTATTGAATTGCCTGAAATTCACACATATTTTGATATAATAATTCTTATTATTTTAAAATAGCATAGAGCTAATCCAATCAATGTAATCCACTAATTTAATTATACTTGCTACTGGCATCCTACATATCTTTATTTCAATATTTTTCTTTATATTTGGATATAACTAATATAACCAATTATAATGGTTCTTAATGTATTCTTTAAGTTGAATTGTCATGATTTATGACTATCTTTGATTCCATGAATATTTTATAAATAAGAAAGGAAGTAGGTCTTCATATTTGTTAGGATATTTACAACTTGCATGACCTCCTTTTCTTCCCAATAGTATCCTAACTTTTCCAATTTTGGGACTACCATTAGTTACAATGTTTCCTTCTCTATGTTTCTTAGGGTGATTATATTATTTTTTTCATATAATTTATGATATTATCATCCTTTTTCCTTTCTTGACTTAAATATCCAAGTGTTATGGATGTGTATCTTCATCATTATCTATTTTATTATTTCATTATGTTATATACATATATGTGTCTCTGTTTATAACCATTTATATATTTATTAAGTTGGGGCCATTCACTTAATTCAAGACAGTTATGTGTTAACTTTTAAGTTCAGCTTATCTAAAAATAAATCATTTCATTTGTAGGTGCACTTATGAGGATAAAATATATTTAAATGTATCAATGTTTAAATCAGCATTATGTTTATATGTAATATATTTGGGAAATATATTATTATATAAATATATAAATGTAAATGGATGTACAATATATTTACAAGTAATACATTGAGAAAATATATTAGTATATCAATATATTGTAGTTAATACATATAAAAAATAAAGAAATAAGATATATTTAAAATATTACTAAGTTCCCATATTCTTCTTGTTCAAATTAAAATAATAACAATAATAAAATTCATAACAAAATATAGTAAATTGTATTCTATTTCATTAGAAAATATCATCAAAAAATAAATTATATATATGTGTGTATTTATGTTTTCTTTTGTTGGTAGGGGTTTGAACCTCTCCCACACCCTAGTCACATGGTTAGGCTAAGGAGGGGTACCACACCTCTCAAATGACGGGTGCAATCTTGTGGGAAACTAGGAACCCCATGGAGTGGTACAACCCATGCATAGATCTAATGAACCTACAAAATGAATAATTTGTTTTACTTAGTTCTTTTAATAATTTCTTTATGTGAATATATATATATATATATATATATATATATATATATATATATATCAAAACATAACAAAGTTTAATAGATTTCACTTGGAGTAGAGAGTTCATTTTAAAGGAAACCATAGGAGAAAGTTTGATTCATAAACCTATCTTCTCTCTACTTTTTAATTACATTTTTCTTGCTAATTTAAAATCTTTGTATTTATGTATGGATGTATGTATATTAATTTAAAATCTTTATATTTATGTATTTTATGGGAACTCACACACATACACATTTACTATTTTAAATTAGCAAGAAAAATGTAATTAAAAAGTAGAGAGAAGATAGATTTATGAATCAAACTTTCTCCTATGGTTTCCTTTAAAATGAACTCTCTACTCCAACTGAAATCTGTTAAACCTTTTTATGTTTTGAATAATCCCTTGAAATGAGAAAGCTGCCACACCATAGCTACAAGCTAAAATGCAATCCATTTTTTAGAAGAAAAAATCTAAATATTTGTTAATAAAAAATGATCAAATTATTAAAATTACCTTGCCTAAAATATGGTTTTGTGTGTTTTATTTTACGATTTTAACTTCTAAGGGAACTTTAAAAAAAAAAATGATTTCCTATTAAAATATTTATCTCAACTTCTTGTTATGGGAATATTTTTATTGAATATACATAAATTCATAAAGAGAAATTCTAACATGCATATAATATGATTATGAATCACTAATACATACATACATACATACATACATACATACATACATACATACATACATACATACATACATACATACATACATACATGCATGCATGTATACTTGCATGCATGCATACTTACATACATACTTACTTACATACATACTTGAGAAATGCTATAAATATAAGTAAAGGCTCTTTAGAAAGAAGAAGAATAAATTTATGAAGTTATCTAAGTACTCAAAAATTTTAAACATTATCATTAGATTTTTTCTTTGATTTGATAATCCAATGCTAATTTATTATGTTTATATGATTAAGAAATTTTTAATAAAAGTGTTCCTAGCTTGAAAGAGAGATTTAATAATCCAAAGTTAGTTATTAACCTTTTAGATGGGAAATTTCCAATATTTCAAGTCAATTAATTGTAAAATAAGATTTTTAATTTATGATTAATTTATATATTCAATATTATAAAATGATTATTAGGAACACCTCTAGGATTTATGAATTAAAATTTTAGTTTCAAATAAGAGGAAATGTTTTGTGTAAACTATGAAGGCATGCAACTCGAAAGCAAAACTATTTTATCCTTTGTTACCAAAACCATGACACCTTGCTTATCTTGGGAAAAACAATATAATTATTGTTATAAATTTAAAATTAGGGAATATGATTAGTTAAAACATGCATTGATTTAATAGGGTATAGATTAACCTTTTGAGAGATAACTAAAGTATTCTTAAGATATGTTAATTAGGTTAAATGTGGAAAACTTATGTTGATTTTAAGAAATTGGCTTCTATTATGTTTAAAAGGGTATTGTAACCTAGAGGGTATCTCTTTCGATGAATGCTTAATATAGTTAGTTATGATTTATTTTTGTGTATGTGCGTGGATCACCATGGAAAAAATGGGCCCTTAAGTGGTGTAAAAGTTTAGAAAATTCAGAGTTAGGCAACTTAAATTTGAATAAGTTATATATATTATTTCAAAAATGGGTATGTGTAGGATCATGATGGGCCAAAAGTGGCAATATGATGGGAATGTGTAGGGTATGTGGTTGGCAACTTTTACCCCAAATTGATGAAATGAAAACGGTTTTATGAAATTCTTAGCTTTTCACCAATATAAATTATGTTTTACTTTGAATTTAATAATTAATTATTATTTATTTTCTATTTGAATTATGACTAAAGTCCGACATAGGTTATTGAAAAACATCTATCGCCAAATTATTAACATTTTTGAATCCAAAGCATGTGTCACATTCTATGCTTCACATACTATAGGATTAAAAATAAAAATGAATTTCATAAAGTTTTGACCAAGTTAAGGTGGTTGACGAAGTTTTTATATTTTTTAAAATTTGTAATAAAAAATTTCTTAATTATTTTTACATGAAAAAAATTACAAAAAATATGCATCACATTGGACATGAGTCCTCTACCACTTAAAAATATTATAAAAAAATATTATCATTTTATTGTGGTTAGGTGGTTATGCACACCTACTTCTAATTTTTCCCCAAATTCAAGTACACATGCATTGAAATTTCAAATTTCTCATAAATAGATTTAAAAATAAAATAAACCTAGTAGTTTAGAAACTACATTCAATTTTCTATAGATTTTATTCTTACATATTTTTGTAATATAGATAACATATTCAAATTTTATGTCAAGTTGACTAAAATCAAATTTTTTTTTTTTGTCACTTAAGGGCCTATTTTTTCCATGATGATCCTACACATACCCAAATATGTAATAATAGAATCTATAGAAAATTGAATGTAGTTTCTAAACTACTAGGTTTATTTTTAAAATAAATATATTTGGTGAAAATTTGAAATTTCAATACAGAGTACTTAAATTTGGGAAAAAAGAAGTAGGTCTGTCTAACCACCCTAACCACAATAAAATGATAATATTTTTTTATAAGACTTTGACATAAGTAGGGGAGTCATGTCTAGATGTGATGTATTTTTTTTTGTAATTTTTTTAAAGTAAATAATTAATTATTATTTTTTTATTACAACTTTTAAAAAATATAAAAACTCGTATGTCTGACCACCTTAACTTGCTCAAAACTTCATGAAATTCAATTTTTATTTTTTAATCCTATAGTATGTGAAGCATAGAATGTGATGCATGCTTTGGATTCCAAAAATGTGATACCATTTGAAAGTTATAGATGTTTTTCAATTATTCTATCAATCAGAACTTTCGTCATAATTCAAATAGAAAATGAATAATAATTATTTATTAAATTCAAAGTAAAGCATAAGTTATATTGGTGGAAAGCTGAGAATCTCCTTTAAAAACCCTTTTCATTTCATCAATTTTGGGTTTAAAAAAAGTCATCAGCCACATACCCTATAAATACCCATCATATCGCCACTTTTTAGCCCATCATGATCCTGCACATACCCTTTTTTAAGGATGGGCTCATGGTCATATCATGCTAACTT
Organism: Sequoia sempervirens; assembly: GCA_007258455.2. NCBI lineage: Eukaryota > Viridiplantae > Streptophyta > Pinopsida > Cupressales > Cupressaceae > Sequoia > Sequoia sempervirens. Next base: position 319,925,840 of record VDFB02353493.1, read on the forward strand.
AATCTTGGTCACCTCTACTTAGTTATTCAATAGGGTTTGACTCTTTCAAAAGTCCCCCCTATGTATCCTTGTAATTAGCACCTAATCCATCATAGGGGATCCATTATAAAATGGTATGCAAGATGGTTCTCACAACATTTTCTTTACTAAATCTCTTTTCCTTACTCTTGTATAATGTTTTTGTAATGGAATTACACAAGCATGTCAGAAAGTGTACTTTCTTATGTTTAAAATGACATATATTGATGGTTAGTAATTTTTAAAAAAAGTAAAAATAGGGTGTTAGTTTTGGTTTCCCAAGGGTATAAACTTGGTCATGAAATAAAGTGTAGTAAATAAGCAAACTAAGATGACATGATGTAAAACTATGATAAGAAACAAGTTTGAAAAATGTGACAAGATGTGAACTAGTTGCAATAAGCTACACCAATTAAGTTGACAATGTGAAATAATTTCATTAGTAAAGATATAAACAAAATCAAAATAAAATGATGCAATAGAATAATTATGACAACAAGAATGTATAATGAAGCAATAATCATGACACCAAGATAAGAAAATGTTGAAGTGAGTTAAAATGTGTGAATTAATACTTTGAATACGGTATAAAATAAAAGATATGAATGACTAGCTACAAGCGACCAAGGATATACTATCAATGTGACTTCATAGTACTCAAAATGAATGTCACTAATTTTAAAAACTAGGGGTATTTTTTGAACAAAAAAACTAGGATTCAATTTCCTTTATTTATCCCAAGGTCTCTTCACTAAATTCTTTTTCCTATATCACTATTGATGATAAAAATATATCTCCATTTGATCTCTTCCTTTATATTTGAGAAAGATTTTATCTATCTCTAGGTTTATATGTTCATATAGTTTATTGGTTTGTCTACTCACTCACCAATTTTCTCTCCAAACAAAGGGGTAAAGTTATATCTCTTCTAAAGTTACTTCTCTATCTTGTTAATGAATATGTTATTAATACCTATTTTCTCTCTCTTTTGGAAGAGATGAATAATGTGATTCATGCATTTAGTGTCTAAATATTTTTACCTACATCATTTATTAATTAATAGAACAATTCAAAATATCGTTGTTAATCCTTTGTTCCAAAACCCTCTTTGATTCATTGCTATGGTCACAAATGGATTGACTACATAAAATTAATTAAGTTTCTTGTTATTTTGTTTCCTTTCTAGTCCTATTCAAATACTCTATTCAAGGTTTTTCATACACACATTGATAAAACATTACAATTTCAATTTCCAATCTACTTTCCCTTGTTGGAAAACTCTAGATTTATTCCAAAGTTCCCTTAGCTACTCAAATGTATGATTCCTCTTACTAGGCCTCATCAAAATCCTCCTATAAAAACTTTTAAAGATTTTTCAATGAAGTTTTCTAGGCCTCGCTTGAGAAATAAAAGACAATTTTATCAAGTTGCCTAATAATTATATTTCTTTCCCTTTGACTCTATTTTTCTTTATTTATTGGATACTTACATATAGGTTGTGGTTTTCTATGGTAAGTTGATAATTTAAGCTAGATAAGCTAATGAGGATTATTAAATTCTCCTACCATTTGGTGTCCCTCGTACACAAAAATCCTACCAAGTTTTAGGATTTCATCTCATTCTCATCATAAAGTAACTTTTATTGTTGAAAGGTGGAAAATTGTTTGATCTCCCACCTTTCAGGTTTATGTACCTAAAAGGGGAAATTTTCACTAACTTTCACTCAAGAACAAGTTCCCTTTAGATCTTAATGCAAAAGCGAAAGAGATCTTGCAAGAGGGTTGTTCTGGGGGCTAAATATAATCTAATAAGGGGTTCATCACCAAGTTTGAACTTGGAAAAGATAATGAAATGAAAGATGGAATATAAAACCCAAATTGAATGCAAAATAACACTAAATGACCTAGAAAAGTGAATGAAATGAAGAAAGAAACTACAAAATAGAATCTATACACCTAGGAAACTTGAGATGTTTAAATGGAGATCTGAATCACTAGAAATTTTTCTTTTAACATAGACTAGGACTCATTTTCCAAGCTAGGAAAACCAGTCTTGTTTTTGGAAAATTGTGCAGGAATAGGTTTCTACCAAAAGGGTATTTGAATTTGCAAAATCCTAAAAATTGATTGGAATTTGGACTCATTCACTAGAAGTGGTGAATCAATCTAGTTGGGATTTTCTACAACTTCAAAAGATGATCATGTTCTTTTTTGTCTACTTTGCCCTTCCTAAGTGATTTCCATATCTGAATCCCTAAATTGCAACTTGTAGGTCTTCTCTAAGGTTATCCAAGGCTTGATAACAACTTTGAAAACTTTGAATGATTTGCAACTTTTCTCCAATCTTGCTCCTTGGGAAATCTGCAATCTAGACCAAACCCTAGCAATAAGGTGCTACAAATATGCTTCTAATGGTTGAAATGGATGCATGCCTTGACTCTTTCTTGAATGATGTTGAACTTGAATGAAAAAATTTCTTGAATCATAAAATCCTACACCACAATTTTTAGCTCTAAAACAATATGATGCATGAAATAATTGACATGATGATTGATGCTTGAATGCTACTCTAAAATGCTTGAAAATATTCTCTGAAAGACACTTGAATGCTCTTGATTAATCTTGTGAACACTTGATTTCTTATTAGATTGCTAGGTCAGTATATGCGTGAAAGAACTTTGTATTTATACTCAATTATGCAAGAATTCTCAAAATTGCAGCACTACAAGTTGACATCAAATCTAGGAGAATAAAATCCCACTAGGAATTTGAATTAATTTTAATTTTGGGCAACATGGGACTCATTTAGCCAAGATGGCAAATGAGTCTAATTTGGCATAATGTATGAGACCAAAAATCAAAAGTTCTTAGAAAGGTGTAAAAAAAAGTTTGGGACCCAAAAATTTAGGTGGGACCCATTCACCCAAGGTGGTGAATGAGTTCTAGATCACTAAATCTAGGCCACACAAGCCAAACACACTTGAATTATGATTTGATAGTAATTGGTGTCTGGATTATCCTCAAAAAGATGCATGAAATGAGGCTTGTGGGTGTAAAATAGGGCCAATTAAAGCATAATAAAGCCCAATTATTAATGACAAGCCTAGAAAAGTGTGAAAGTGTGTTACAACACATTACAACACTTCAAAATAAGCCAATATTAATGTTTATTTTAATTAAAAATTGGTTTATTATGTTTAGAACCTTAGAAAAGTGTGAAAGTGTGTTACAATACTTCACGACACTTTAGCAAGGTATAATTTAAATCCGTTAGTTCACAAGGGCCCAAGACCTATTGTGAATGTGTCAACCACATTAGAACACTTTAAATCAAAGCAACATGAAGTCCAATTTCACAAGGAGGGCCCAAAAAAGTTTGAAAATGTCCCTGACGACATTTTTTGACACTACATTTACCCCCACATTAGTGAGAGGATTAACTTGCTTCAAAATCACACTAAAGTAGAAAAACATGAATGAAGAGGGGTCCAAATTCACCAATGCCAATAGGATGGGATGACAATGATCAAGAGGGGTGATCAAGTCCCCAAGATCAAGATCCCATGACAAACCAACATAGAAAGAGCAACAACAAAGCATAAGCATACACTGTTAAAGAGAAAAAAAAAAAAAGGAGAGAAAAGGGTAAAAAGATAAAAGAGAGTCAGATCAAGCTTCGACTATTTTTCCACCATGATGTGGATTAGATCTAGGTTTTTTGTCCAAAAAATCATTTACTCACTTTGAGGCGACAGAACTTTAGGCTATTCACTAGGTGAGAAGTCCAAAAAGGTGAGAAACATACACTAATGGCTAGTATTCACTCACACACAGACACAAGTGGCTATGAGGAAAGTCATGTCTCGGTTTGGATTTCCACTCAAAATATACCAAAGTTATAGGGTATGTGCAAGAAAATCATGGAAAAAAAAGACCTTAAGTGGCACTAAAAATTTAGAAAAATTAGAGTTAGGAAACTTGATGTAAAACTTTGAATAAGTTATCTATATTATTTCAAAAATATGTAAAAATAGAATCTATAGCAAATTGAATTTAGTTTCTAAACTACTAGGTTTATTTTTATTTTTTAATTATTTGGTAAAAATTTAAAATTTTAGGGTATGTGCAAGATCATGATGGGCCAAAAAGTGGCAATATGATGGGTATGTGGATGATGACTTTTTTTTAACCCAAAATTGATGAAATGAAAAGGGTTTTTAAAGGAGATTCTCAACTTTTCACTAATATAAATTATGTTTTAATTTTAATTCAATAAATAATTATTACTCATTTTCTATTTGAATTATGACTAAAGTCTTGATTGATAGGTTGATTCAAAAACATCTATAGCTTTCAAATGGTATCACATTTTTTGAATCAGAAAAATGTGTCACATTCTATACTTTGTATACTATAGTATTAACAAAAAAAAATTGAATTTCATGAAGTTTTCACCAAGTTAAGGTGATCAGACATGAGAGTTTTTATATTTTTTAAAACTTGTAATAAAAAAATTTATAATTAATTATTTACTTGGAAAAAAATTACAAAACAATATGCAACACATCTTGACATGAGTCCTCTACTTATATGTAAAATCTTATAAAAAAAATATTATCATTTTATTGTAGTTAAGGTGGTTAGAAAGACACCTACTTCTTATTTTTTCCCTGAAATTTAAGTACTACTACATTGAAATTTTAAATTTTTACAAAATAGATTTTTTTTTTAAATAAACCTAGTAGTTTAGAAACTACATTCAATTTTCTATAGATTATATTCTTACATATTTTTGAAATAATATAGATAATTTATTCAGAATTTTTTACATCAAGTTTAAATAACTCTAATTTTTCTAAATTTTTAAGCCATAAGGGTCCATTTTTTCCATGATGATCCTACACATACCCTTCAATATAGTAGTACTTAAATTTCAAGAAAAAAAAGTAGGTGTTTGTCTGACCACCCTAGAACCACAATAAAATGATAATATATTTTTTATGGATTTTAGATATAAGTAGAGAAATCATGTCCTGATGTGATGCATTTTTTTTGTAATTTATTTTCAAATAAATAATTATTTTTTTATTTTTTATTACAACTTTTAAAAAATATAAAACTCGTATGTCTGACCACCTTAACTTTGTCAAAAATTCATGATTTTTTTTTTTTTAATCCTATAGTATGCAAAGCATAGAATGTGATCCATATTTTGGATTCAAAAAATGTGATACTTTTGAAAGCCATAAATATTTCTCAATCATCCTATGGTATGTATAGGATGTGATGGGCTAAAAAGTGGTGTGTAAGTGATATGATGGCCCATGTGGTTGACGACCTTTTTTTTACCCAAAATTGATGAAACAAAAAGGGTTTTTAAAGGAGATTCTCAGTTTTCCACCAAGATAAATTATGCTTTACTTTGAATTTAATAAATAATTATTATTCATTTTATATTTGAATTACGACTTAAGTCCTGATTGATATGTTGATTGAAAAACATCTATAGCTTTCAAATGGTATCAATTTTTTTGAATCTAAAACATACATCACATTCTATGTTTTACATACTATAGGATTAAAAAAAATTGAATTTCATGAAGTTTTGACCAAGTTAAGGTGATCAAACATATGATTTTTTATATTTTTAAAAATTTGTAATAAAAAATTCATAATTAATTATTTATTTGGAAAAAAATTACAAAAAAATATGTATCACATCGGGACATGAGTCCTCTACTTATATCTAAAATCTTATAAAAAATTATTATCATTTTATTGTTGTTAGAGGTGAGATAGGCGTTTCTACTTCTTATTTTTTTCCTAAAAATTTACTACTACATTGAAATTTCAAATTTTCACCAAATAGATTTTTAAAATTAAAAAATAAACCTAGTAGTTTAAAAACTACCTTCAATCTGCTACAGATTCTATTCTTATATATTTTTGAAATAATATAGATAACTTACTCAAATTTTTATGTCAAAATGTCTAACTCTAATTTTTCTGAATTTTTTGCCAGTTAAGGGTTTTTTTTCCATGATGATCTCACACATACCCCTATGAATCAAGAATTTATTCACAATTATAATAGAAAATGAATAATAATTATTTATTAAATTCAAATAAAAGCATAATTTATATTGGAAAAAAGCTCAGAATTTCCTTTAGAAACCCTTTTCATTTCATCAATTTAGGGTTAAAAAAAGTCATCAACCACATGGGTGAAGTATAGAAAAGAATGGTAAGTTGTTAAACATGTTTTTTTGTGTTGACTTCTTAGGATTGGCATGTACTAGCCAAATTCCAAAGCAAGCCCGAGGCTAACCCCTAGGTAGTAAGGTTTGTGTCAGAAGCATTGGATATCCGATATATTTTATATATGATTAAAAAAAATGTAATATAGTTTATAATATATGGTTTAAAAAATGCAATAAATAGTTTAAAGTTTATTTTAATATATATAGTTTAGAATATACAATATAGTTTATAATTTAACATATAATATAAAATTTATGATAATCTCTGACTAAATTATGTATAATATTTAAATATTATTTCTATATTTTAGTTAATGTATATATATATATATTACTAATTAAATAAAATAATATATAACTAATTATTAATATTACGAATATATAAAATGTTTAAATATTATCTCTTTCCTTCTCTCCCTCTCCCTCTCTCTCTCCCAAACCTCTCACTCAATCACTCCTATCTCTCTCCCCTCTACCCTTAACCCTAAACCGTAAACCCTTAACTCTTAAACCCTCTACCCTCTACTCTCTCTCTGTCTCAAGTATCTCTCCTATACCCTCTCCCTCTTTTAGGTATCTCTGTCTCAATCTCACTCCTTCGAATCCGGGATCCTGAATCCCGAGATTTGACAGGAATTTGACGCGATGAATCCTGAGATTTTGATTTTTTTCGATCTTTTTTGTTTTTCTGATGTTTTGGAGTTTTTTGAGCGATCTTTATTTCGATATTTGAATCTCGAACTTCTGATCCTCTGATTTTGATGGATTTGATTTTTTCTGATTTTTTCTTTTGTTCAGATGATGATGATGACTTTGATTTTTTCTTTTGACCGGATTTCCGGACCTGAACGATTTTCGGAATCTGAATTTTGGAGGGACTTCGGATTTTGACATTAATCTCCCTGATTTTTTATTTTTTCTTTTTTTTTTTTTTAGATGGATGACTATGGATTTTTTCTTTATTTTGACTTATTTCCGGGATTTTTTGGATTTTATGATGAGTTTATAGATTTTTTCTTTATCGGACCCCTGAATTCCTGAATTTCCGTGAATCTCGAATCCTTTATTTTTTATTTTTTAGATCTCGATATTTTATTTCATTTTTATTTTATTTTTTGAGTATTTTGACTTTAGAATCCTTTAAATGATCCTGAACGAGAATCCCGGACTCTCGGGATTTTTATGATTTTGATTGATGTTTGATGATCTTTTTTGATCCTGACCTGGATCCCGACCTGATTTTGGATCCTGATTTTGATTTGATCCCGATCCTGATTTGATCGCCCGATCTGTTTCCGGATTGATTTGACGAAGTGCCGGATCTGATTTTAAAAAGATTTTTTGATTTGATTTCTTATTTTTTGACGGACTGGATGATCCTGATGGATGCAAGCAGAGCCGATTTGATCTTTACTTTATTTCATTTCTCTCTGATTTGATGACGGACTTGAATCCTGAATCCTGAACGCGATTTTATGACCGACGCTTGTTAATTTTTCGACTGACCTGACTTGAACGAGATCCTTGATTTTGATTTGGATCTCAAAAAGCGGATTTCGGATCTGACGATTTTTTGATTTGATCCTGATTTTGACAAAGTCGATTCTTTGCCTGATTGGATCCTGAATCGATCCCGGATCCTGATCCTGACGGATAGTGGATCCTGGAATCCCGAGGATTTCGGATGATCCCGAGGTTTGATTTTAAAGATTTGACGGATTTGATCTGATCCTGACGTGATCGATCCTGGATTTGTCGCCTGATGGATCCTGATTTGATCCGATCCCGATCGTGAGCCGATCTCTGGATTTTTCTTGATGATTTTGATTTTCGGGATTTTTTGATCCTGACCTGAATCCTGACCTGGAACTGAATCCTGAACTTGATTTTTGATGACCTGATGATTTTCGATTTTGATGCCGGATTTTGATGATTTTTGACGGATCCTGATTTTGAATCCTGACGAACCTGAATCGAACTTTCGGGATTTTTGATGACCTGACCTGATTTCGACATCCTTTTGAACGGATTTGAGTGACGATGGATTTGACGGATGATTTGACGGATGATTTATTTTGGATTGACTGATTTGAAAAGATGATGATCTCTGATGCCTGATGACGGGATCTCTGGAGCCGGATTTTGATGTTTGATTTTTGAGGCCGATTTTGAGGATTTGGATCCTGAATCCTGAATCCTGGATCCTGGATTTTGGATGATCTCGATTTTCTGATGATCGATTTTGATTTGATCTGATCCTGATGATCCTGATTTGAAATTTCGATGATCTCTGATTTTGACGGATTTTGGATCCTGACCGATTTACTGGATCCGCCGGATGATGACGCAAAAGATTGATTTATTTTGATTTTTGATGATCCTGATTTTGATCGCCGATCTTGATTTCTGATTTCGGATTTTCGGATCCTGGATCCTGACCTGGATGGATGTTTGATTTCGATTTTGAAAACGCGATTTATTTTGATTTTATTTCGGACTCTGAATCCTGAATCCGGAATCCTGATTTATGACGATTTTGATTTCGATTTTATGTCTCCCTCCTACCCCCTCTCCCTCTCTTAGGTCTCTTTCTCTTTCTCACTCACTCCCTCTCTATCTCTCCCCTCTACCCTTAACCCTTAAAACCTAAACCCCTAATCACTCAACCCTTTATCATCAACCCTATACCCTCAACATTAAATTATCAACCCTCTACCCTCAACCTTAAACTATCAACCCTAATCCCTAAACCCTTAAACCCTATCTCCTCCATCCCTCTCTTTCACTGACTCCCTCTATTAAGGGAAATCACTAGTCCAATGTAGCTTAGAGTGATTTGGTGTATTTGGGTGCAAAAGAGTACCATCCCTAGTGTAAATGTACCCATATAGATGTGTTGGAATAGTTTGTTTAGTTGTATGAGTTGTAAAATGAAATTTGCATCACTTTGCAACTTTACACTACTTGCATTTAACAACGTTTTCCTCAACTAAAACCTCATCACCATAGAAAAATGCCTCAAAGATAGAAAAAACTGAGAGAATTTATTATAGAGGGTCCAAACATGTTCCCATAACCTTAGATAGAAAGTCTGAAAGCATCATGGTTTCTAATAAATAGCCCTTCAAAGATTGCTTCCTTTTAGTACTTTGGACTCCTAAAGGAAATTGTTAGTCTAATGTAGCTCGAAGTGATTTGGTGTATTTGGGTGCAAAAGAGGAACATCCCTAGTATAAACATACCCATTCATACAAGTTGGAATAGTTTGTTTGGTTGTACAAGTTGCAAAACGAAAGTTGCACCACTTTGCAACTTTACACTACTTGCATTTGATAACTTTTTCTTAAACTAAAAACTTGTCACCATAGGAAAATGCCTCTGAGATAGAAAAAAATGAGAGAGGTTATTTTAGAGGGTCCCAAAAAAATCCCATAACCTTAGACAAATATTTTTTAAGCATCATAATTTGCGAGAAATAGCCCTTCAAAGATTGTTGTCTTTTAGCACTTTGGACTCTTAAGGGAAATCATCAGTCCAATGTAGCTCAAAGTGATTCAACATATTTGGGCACAAAATAGGACCATCCATAGAATAAATGTACCCATCTAGATGTGTTGGAACAATTCATTTGGTTGTACGAGTTGCAGAACAAAAGTTGCACCACTTTGCAACTTTACACTGCTTGCATTTGACAACTCATCACCATGGGAAAAAACCTCTAAGATAGAAAAAATTGAGAGAGTTTATTGTAGAGGGTCCCAACAAAATCTTGTAGCCTGAAACAAAAATTTTGTAGGCATCATGGTTTTTGAGTAACAACATGTCAAAGATTGTTTCCCTTTTGCACTTTAGACTCATAACAAATTTCGCTTGTTGAATGTAGCTCAAACTACTTCGGCCTATTTGGGTACAAAAGGGGACCATACCTAACCTAAACGTACCCATCTAGATGTGTTAGAACAGTCGATTTGGTCATAGAAGTTGTAGAACAAAAGTTGCAGGAAAAAACTTCTAGGATACCAATGGTATAATTACCATAACTTATTCAAATCTCCACAAAGTTTGACCAAACCAAAGGCATTTGAAAGTTTACTCGATTATCTGCAAATCATAATGAGGAAATATAGACCATGCAAAATCAAAATACCAACAAAAGATGTAGGAAAATCACAAAATTCTTCTTCCTCAAAGATGCAAATTCTAATTTTCAAGTTTTCCAACCCTAAGGTCATGTTTACAAGATTTATTTATGCCTTTACACTTATTTTTCAACCTCCAACTGAACTCCATCTAACTTTTAACAACATTTCAAAAAGTAGTCATTACAATTGAAAAGTTGTCATTAACAACATTGACAACATTTGGAAATTTTTTACATCTTTTACCCAAACGACCCACAAACTTCCAAAATGACTCTAAATGATCAGTAATTTTCTCATTTTTGCATTGTTTTCTGAGAATTCAAGGCTCTGTATGAATCCGTACAAGCATATCTTGTTCTAACAGTGATTGGATTGGATGTAGGACTTACTTTGAATCTATTCTCGTGGAATTACTTTGAGTTTCAAGCAACTTAGAACTAGTTTTTTGTAAACGGGTCTGTATTTGCTAAATCAAGGGTTTGAGAGGGTAATATGATGAAATAGGCCATTGCACATATTGTACTTGTATCTTGATGGAATGGGCCTGGTTGGAGTAGGTGTAGGTGTAGGAGGAAGAATTTAGTGTTGGAAAAGTTATGTGAGGAGGTTTAGTAGAAACGTACAGTTTTAGGCCTTAAAAGCAAGGTTAGAAGTGGTGAAAAGAAGATATTGCTTGAGAAAAAGGTAGAATAGGTTGGAAATAGTGTGATCATGTGAATTTTGATGAGATAGAAGGTTTTAAAAGACAAAGGAGGTCATTTGTATGTTTGGGCATGAAGCCCTAGTTGAGAAAAATGGTTTTTGAATGGAAAAGTGAGGTTTAAGAGTGTAAAAGTGGGTAAAGTTTGGGGATAGCATAATTTGAAGGATTATTAAGCTTTTGTGGTCTGAATATAGAATTTTTGAAGTGGTTTCAGGGTTGTATGTGGTCGGGAGAGGGGTTTTACGATAAACCCTTGGCTATTTTGTGAAAAATGAGGGTTTCAAGGAATGGGACTCTAGAAGGTGAATTTTAAACTAGAAGTTGGAGAAGTTGTGGTTTTAGAGGAAATGTAAGGCATTCCTAGTCATATCTTTGGTTGGTAGCAATTTTGAAGGTGTGGTCCTTTGTAAAAATGGGCTAATTGGAACCCTTTTTAGCATAAAAGCTTAGTTTGTGAGGAGTTGGTCCAAAGTGAACATATGATATTTCTTGATATGTTTGGGTTGGGCATAATGGGTGCTCAAAAAAGGTGCATAGTTTGTAGGTTTATTAGATGTTTTGAGAGTTGAGATCAAAAATACATATTTGGACACCTACTAGGTGAGTAGGTTTGAATTCTGGAACTTGTGGAGTAATCACCCTTGTTAGGGATTGAAAGTTGAATGTTTGATTTTTTCAAGTGAATTTGAGTTTGGATAGTTGAGGACCTCCATGTTACTGTATCAAATATGAAATATGTAGTGTGAGACAATGACATTTGTGAATTTAAACTTTAAAGTTAAAATATTAAACTTTACCATTGTTCTTGTCTTTAAAGTTTTTTAAACTATATAATATAACCATAATATAACTAAGAAATATATGATATAATTTAACCATTATTCATTATTTTTTATTGTGAACTATATGATATAACCATTATTTTTTATGCTATTGTACATTGATATTTAACCATTGCTCAAGATTAAATTTTTGAAGAGTTTAAACATGCACATGAGGAACAAATTATTTCAATTCTCAACTTTTGTATATCAAACTATCCAATAATCAAGTGTATGTCCATATACAAAAATGGCATCAATTCCAACTCGAATAAAGTTTTACAAAAATTGGCATATTCCATCTCGATATCTATTCAAAATATACATGCCAAAATATCTATCTCATCCTAAACTACTGGTGGATGATCAAAATGGACCCTCTTTGAAGCACTCTTTGGCTCTAAAAGTAGCTGCACAAGAAAAATTCAAACCACAATAGAGATTAGTTATATTATATAATTTAAAATTGAATAGTTAACATCAAAATCAATATACATTGAATTATAATTGAACCCTAAAATTGAAATCTTGATCACCTCATTTATACATCTCTTCAAAGGGTTAGGAGTCCTAGAATATTCCCTTCTCAAAGAACTAATCAAACCAACTTTTGAAATGTCAATCTATATATGTGAAAAAAATGTAAAATTTATACAAGTTAGCATACAATTGTCGGTAATAGGAACATATTTACAAAACAAAAAATAAAATAAACACATACCTCTTTAGGAATCTCTTTTTCTTTATCTACTTGAGGTGTTTCAACACCTCCTCCTTGAGGCATTCCAACACCTACTCCTTCAGGTATTATGACACTTGTCAACAAGGATGTGTAGCTCATAACTGCCTATACATAAAAATGGCAAGTATATGAAACTACCAATCTATGTCGATGTATGTATAATTACTATAAGATCTTAAAAATCTTAATTCAATTGAATTTGAGTTCAATTACCTTTCTCTTATCTACCATTGCACCTCCATAGTCTGGATAGTGTTGCACCTCGCTCGCACTAGGTGTTTCCTTCAAGAGGAAAGTAAGATAAACATCTAAGTTAATATATAATTTCATTAATGACAATTCAAATGACAAGCAAGTATATAATAAAAAAAGTGTAAATGAGTGAGTGTGAAAATATATACCATGTGCATGTCAAGGCTAAATGAAATGGCCTTGAGGGTGCTTTTAGTAACCTGTGTAAGCTCCCCCTATGACATCAACTATTAAATAGACCATGTAAATTAATATTAGTACTTGATACTATCTCTTATTAATAGTCATTTAAAAACAAATGAAAGTAATGAATTTACAACTTAAATCTTACCTATGTAACTATTCCAAGATAGAATTTCTAGAGAATAATGAAAGAGTTTCGTGAAGTTTCTCCATTCTTTGGGAATGGGAAGTTCTTACAATTTTCCTTCTAGATGAGGATAGGAAAGGGATATAACTCAGTGGTAGAGTGTCACCTTGACATGGTGAAATTCATCAGTTCAAAACTGATTATCCCTAGACCTAATGTGAGTTCTTCTCTTTTTATTTATGTTCGCTCATTTTTATATCGTAAAAAAAAGAGGCTAGGGGGTTTACATTTATAATATATTAGTTGGAATGTCATTTTATACCCACCATAAAAGATAAAGTCTAATCTATCATTAGAAGGTTGATACGTATCAACATTTCAATGAACATTCTATCCTATAATGGAGGACAAAAACTCATAATTTTTCACATTGTTAGTAATATACATACATGTATATTTAACAATAATAATGGTGGGTATATCATTTGAAGTAAACAATACAAATTACTAAAAAAAATTTCAATGTCTTTCTTTGCTATTACTCTATCATATTATAACATTAGTATTTTCTAATAAGCAAAGTTGTTAATAACTTCATTTTGTTGGTGGGTGTTCCCTTATGAATTTACAACTTAAATATTACCTATGTAACTATTCCAGTGTCCCCCTATCTAGTAGGAGAAGACTCTACAAGGTGTGCTCTAATTCTATGTGTTTGATCTCCTATAACATCTTGTTGCACAGTTTTCACACACACTCCATTGAAAGCAGGGACCCTCTCTTGCTTTGGTCTTTGGTGCTTTTGATCCTCTAGTTTTGAAATTTGGTTGCTTTGAAGTGTGCTTGAATGATTATTCTACTTATGTGAATGACACCTTGAAGTAATACTTTGAAAATCCTAATTCTTGGGGATTTTTGGGTTTTCCTCTGGTTTTGGGAATTTTCTCCCTACACAAAAATCTCTGATCATCTTGAAAAACCAATAGAGACTGGTTTTACACCTTTTTTTTAGAGATTTTGGCTCCTCAGGGAAATTTGTCTTCTCTAGAATTTCTTGAAATTTCGTTAGGCTCTTGGATCCCCGAAATCGTTTGGGTTGTCTTTTCATTGCATTAATACTTCTTGTACGAACTCTGCAGCCTGTGTTTTATGGAGTTTAGAGCGAATTTTTGTTGAAAATTGGTGTCATTTTCCTTGCTTTGAATTTGGAGAAACTCGATCCTTGGGAAGTGTGTGTGAATCTTGTGTTTGAGCTTTGAATCACTTTCTTTGGTGACATCTTTCTGGTAACTTTTTCATTTGTTTGAGTGTGGAGATTCTTGCTAGTCACTATCCTCACAAATTGTTCTTCATCTATGGTATGTTCACAGTTCCTTTACTTTTAATTGATGAGTATGAATGACTTTATGGTGTTGTGGATGTGCTTTGAGTTTGAATTTTGGCATCCTAAGAGTCTACGAATTGAAACTAGGGTTACCCATCATTCTTTTAGATGTCTTCCCTAATTTTGATATTACCATCATTTGCTAAACTGATGATTCAATAGTGCCAGCCATTACTTAATTTGGTCTTTAACTTTGAATCTATGCTTAATGTCAATTAGTTTCAATTTGACCTAGGGTTCTTAAGATTCAGTGAAAGTGACACCCTAGGTGAATTAGAACCAATTTTGTTCCACTTGCATTCAATAACTATCTTGCCTTGGAGGTTTTAGAAGAACTTATCATGGTTACTTGAATAAGAGAATGAATTGAGATCTAAATTGTGTGATCATGGAAAAATCCTAGGGTTTCAATATTATAATTCATTTCCAATGCCATTGAATCATCATTGGATAAGCCAGAAAGTTGAGCCATTAATGAACAATCTAAAAGGAATGACATTTGAGCCCAAGTCCCCAAATTTGTGATCGTTCAATCAATTTTGGTAAAATCACAGTGAAATCAAAACTGTCAGGATTTCAAGTGCTTCATAGAATTCTGTCTCTACTAGAAATCCCTAGTCTTCCACCACTCCCTCATTTTCCCAAAAACATATGAAGTCTTGCCAATTTCATGGATTTTTGTCCCCAATGGAATTCACTAAAACCCTATTAGAAATGAAGAATTGAGGGAATGCATGAGTTAATATTTTGCATCACATGATTAATTTGAATGATTTAAAGATGTATCATGCCATTTCTTAAGTGATGATAATGATTAAATGATTTTTGGGTGAA
This sequence comes from Sequoia sempervirens, assembly GCA_007258455.2. Taxonomy (NCBI): domain Eukaryota; kingdom Viridiplantae; phylum Streptophyta; class Pinopsida; order Cupressales; family Cupressaceae; genus Sequoia; species Sequoia sempervirens. Next base: position 319,941,305 of record VDFB02353493.1, read on the forward strand.
TATTGCTCCTCCACTAAAATCTGCCTAGCCCAAAATTCCCCAAGATTCCTCCCTGGCAAGAATTCCGTGAGGGGATTAAAAACCTGGTCTTTTAAAAGAAAAGATCTCTGTGATATTTTACAGAGATCTCAAGTATTGTTGGACTCATTTTGCAGTATGAATGTGTCATTTATGATAAGCTAACACAAATTCTCATTTTAGAAACTTATTGTGGTCCCTTTTTTATTGTAGGCTGAATCAAGCAAGGCCATTGTTGGTAGGGCTAAGGGAAAGTTAATGGATCCTAGTAATGAGGGAGTTCTTGTCTTAGAGGCTGAAAGAATCAAGTTGGACATGGAAAGAAAGGTTCCTGAGAGCAAGTTGGCTTCCATCTAGCCAGAAGTGACAGATACAAATGTAGGAAAGTGGGATTATGAAGAGTTCAAGGCACGAGTGGTAGTGGAAGACCCTCCTCTATTAGAAAGAACAATGGTAAGCTTTAGGTTGGCTCATGTGGCTGGATTTCTTTCTATGGTGCAGTGCTATGAGTTCATTTTGGAATGTCCTAGACACTATGATCTGAGCACATGAAGGGTGAAAAGTCCACAAGGAAGAGTGCTCACAAATTTCTCTCCTATTTTGGTGGCCCAAACGTTTGATATGCCAAAAAAATCCGATGTGGCACAATTTGATATTGATGTATAGCCAAGAAGTACTATGCAGAGGATACAAACAAGTCTTTACAAGTTATCAACTCTTGGTTGGAGAAACCTAAGGCACATATTTCCAAGATACTAAAGCAATTGTTCAAGGAAAAACTCAAGTCAAAGTACTATGATACAATCACTCTTCTCAGCAAAGTGATGGGTTTAAAGAGTGCAGGAGTATTTGAGAGTTGGATGTTTTACATAATAGTAAGAATGGAGCAGGATGTAGACTATCATTGGGTAGGTATAATTAGTGCCATGATCCATGAACAGTTGTGCAATGTACTGCAGACCAAGAGCTTCACCATGACATCGTACTTGGTCTATGCCTTGGAAAGATTCCATCCATACAAGGGATTGAGAACTCAAGGGGTTTTTGGTCAAGATGTGATCTATGAAGTCTACCCCCAACTACATTTGGGAAGTTCTAGCTATAGATGGATGAATGATGCATTCACCATTTACATTGCAAGGTTACTCCAAGGAGTAGAACATGTGAGAATTTCTGATGCTTCTAAGGAACTAATCTAGAGGTATGGAGAATTGTTCATTCAGTTTCCCACCTTCTGCTACATTAGGATTGATGGTTTTCAGAGAGCTCCATACAGATTTCCTAGGTACCCAACTAATCACCTCATACTTTTAGAGGTTAAAAGGAAAATTTCTAACTTTGATGACATTTTGAAGAAAGACATGCACAAAACTGGTTTTGAAAATTATTTCCCATTGAAGGTAGGAGGCAATGAGGCTTGTCCTTCTTCAATCACAACACACACCTCTGAGGAAGAGATGGATACTCTTGGATTTGCATTCCATTCCAAGAGTTTTAGATTTGATAGGACAAGAGGAGCTCAAAAGAGAGCCAACAAAGACTTCAAACACAAAGATGATATTGAGAACTATTGGGCTAGCTGTAGAGATGTGTTTGAAGTTCTAAGAAATAAGTTCTCAAGGTTTCCTACCCATCTAATCAAATTATATAGCATTAAGGCCATCCCATACCAAGTTGATGATGATGGGGAGCTAATTCAAAACCATGATTATGAGCCCATCAAGGATAAGGCAATAGGTGAGATTGATTGGTTGGAAGAAGAAAAGATAGAGTTGGAGGAAATCAATGCTCCTATTATAAAATATACCAAGTTATGGATCAATTATAAAATTTGGGAATTGGACAATGGAGGAAAGAAGTACACATATGATCTAATGGGAAACCTAGAGTCCCAATCCACTTCTAAGGAAGATGAGCAAGACCCAAAGGGTAAAGAGAAGGTTGGTTATCCCTTTAAGAACAAAATAAAAGGATTCCCAATAGAGGTTGAGGAAGAGAAGAAGAGGAAGCCTATTTGCAAGAAGAGGAAAATTGCTTCCAAGGAGAAGACATATGCTCAAGAGGAGAAGCATGAAGAAGAAGGGGAGAAGGATAGTGTCCCTGTGCCTAAAACAAGAAGAGTAGCTAGAACTTCAAGGAAACAAGATGGGCAACCTAAGGGAAAAAGTGAAGACACAAGACCATAATTGATAGATGTTGAGAGTTCTAGGGAGAAGACACAAGTTTACACCAGAAAGGCCAGAACTCCTCCAAAAGAAAGTTTGGTGAGAGAGGGTGCTCCTGCAATTTCCCCTACTACACAACAACAAGAAGACACTCTTGCCCCTCCTTCAAGTTTAGAATTACATGATGAAGAAAAGGAACTGACAGAAGCTACTAGTGAGGATATCCATCAAAGTGAGGAAACAAAGGAATTCAAGGATGAAGACCTTCATAGTGCATAAGAAAAAATTGGTAATATCTTGTAGTCTTCTTTGGTTTCCTACGAGGACTCACCAGCTGGTGATGAAAAAGGAAAGTCTATGGAAAAGGAAGAGGCACCTGAGAAAACTCCTTTTGCAATTCAAGTGGTGATAAAGACACTACACTAGGAGGAAAGTCAAAATCCAGAGGATGATATGGAAAAAGATAAAGGGGAAGATAAAAGTGAAGAGGTCCCCTCAGTATAGAACTTAGATGTTGAGTCCTCCAAGGATCAACCTAAAAAGGAGAAGTTAAGTGAACAACAATCAGATGTCCCTACTCTTCGATGGCTTAGTGATAGATTGAAGAGAAAACAAATAGTTGTAGATGATACCCCTCCCAACTGGGATGAATTCATAGCTAACATTCGAAAGGGAAAAGAAAAGAAGAAGGCTAAGGTGATTTCTAAAATCACTAGAGATGAGGCAGACAACAGGATAATCCATATTGCTACTCCTTGATATTATGCCATTTAGACAATAAACTTGGGGCCTACAAGCAAGGATCAAGAGAAAGAAGAGTTTAAAGAATCCTCTTAGGCCATCCTAAGGAGGTTCGATAAGGAAACAAAGGAGAAGTAAAGACTGCAAAAATAATTGAATGATGTGTATAGATATGTGCAACACCTACTGAAGCCTCTACAGGTTATGGGAAGTGAAGGAGTTACCCCTAAAGTATTGTTACCTAAAGAGGCATTGAGTGAGCTCAAGAAGATGAAGGGTTCCACACATGCTACTCATGAATGGTTGCAAGGAGTAGAACACTGAGGGGATAGCATGATCAAGGACATCCTGTCAACTTGTGGAGATGCACATAGGTCATTTGAATGGCTACAAAATGTGTTGGCACAAGACAAGGAGGATGTGGATCTTCTCCTATAGAAAAAAAAGACCATCATGGATTACACTGAGGGGATATTGGAAAGTGATGGAATCCTACCTTCCTCAAAGGTTTCAGAACCTTGGGAATGGTATGATTCATTACAGATTAAGCAAAAAGTTTTGAAGAGAATCCACAAGCAGGGACAATAGGTAGGAAATGCATTGACCAACATTTACAGTAAATGTATTTCATTATTTAAAATCATGATTGGAAGGAAGAAGTTTTCACCGAAACATTTGAGACTAGAGAAATTAAGGAAATGGTGTCATGAAATTTATTCCCCAATTGATGATGGTCCAATCACAACCCACCATTTAGATGATGCATCCACCTATATTGTTGTCATGGAGAAATACCAAGATCTCAAGGTGGAATGAGACATGGTCGTCAAAGAATCAAAGGAGGAGATTAAATATATTGAGAGGAAATTTAAAGTGTTAATCACTCCACCTTTGGTCAACCTAGATGATATTTTCCTTAAGGTGCAAGATAAGTTGGATTGAGATAAAGACAAGTGGCCAGGTAATGAGTTATTAAATCAAAATTTGTGCTTCCCATCAACTCTCCTTCATATTCTACATGCATTGGACTGAGTTGCATTGGAGAATCTAGGCCGACTTGGAAGAGTTTCAAGCATTTAATGCAATATTTTATTTTATTCTAGAAGCTTTCTAGGTTGACTTGTTTGTGGCCAATTATATTTTGGGCCAACATATCATGAATCTCTATAAGTATGGCATCTTTCCTCATTTGTAAAAGTTAGATAGAAAAGAAGATAATTAGACTTTGAAGCAAGTAATAGAGTAAAGGTTAGAGCTAGGAGTTAATTTCTGAAGCAAGTGTTGTAACATAGAACACTGGGATTGTTGCTACTATTGGGTGATTTAATACAAGTGAAGACATTGTGCCTTGGTGATCTCTCTTGTGTTGATTTATCTTGCATGGTTCTTATGGCTCTATATTTTCAGATTGCTTAAAGTTATTTGATATATGTTAGATATAAGGTTAGAAATGATTCAATGGTGTTTATGGTTTGATTCTTGAGGTGTTTGTAGCAATCCCTGGTCCATACTTTTTGTAACTGGTTGATTTTGAGTTGCTTTTTAAAGTTAGCCTAGACCTTATATTCATGTGCTTAGTTCAATTGTGAACATTTGTTTATTCATTTCAATTGCAAATGAGGTTGGTTTGAATGAATAATCATAATTTGAAAAAAATTAACTCCTTATAAGATTGCACTATTTATGTAAGATTGCAAATGAAATCTACGTTAAACAAGAATTAGTTTGAGAGATTGGTCCATTTCAATTATTTCCTCATTTGCATTGTTGGTCTTAGGAGTAGTTTTAATCTTAGAAATCTCTCTTAAACCCTTATCTTTTGCTATTTATTTTATCATTTAGGTTAGATTTAGGATTTCAAGTATCACCATATTACAAAATCTAATAAGTTCTAAGATCTAGCATTTGTTTGTAAAGCCCCTTGTGATTACCAACATTTTCACATTTATGACTAAGTTATTTTTGCATTGTCAAGACCTAACATTAGATACATTGGGGTTATCTCTTGAGGCTTGCTGATAAAGATTTACCTTTCAAGAGAGATAGGATACATTTATTTTTTTTGAGTTTTTTTTGTGCAAAAAACACCATCAACACATCCACATCATGGAGGTCATAATCAGAAGTGTCCAAGGGATGCTCAATAGGCTATACAAGAGGACCCAAGCATATCTAGTGGCACATAGTGCAAGTATGTGACACATAGATATGTGGACTTGAGGAGGAGGATGTAGCATCAATCGATCCATCACCAACATCACCAACATGTGGCTAAGCTACTATAGAATTATGAGAAACCAAAAGATCACTCAAAGAGTGAATAGCCTGAATAGTCTGTGTGGTTGCATCCTCGATAATATATGGATGATGTACTAGAGGTGGATAAGGAAGGGGAGGAGGGGGAACATATGGTCCCTGGACTAATATAATTGCCCCTAGTCTATACTGGGGCATACCTCCATCAATGCCCTGGAAGGGTTTAATGTCAAAGTAATTGACATGATGCCCTAACACAAACTCAGCGTATAATTTTTTAATAAAGTAAAATGGTACATCAATATTGTTGTTGGGTGGTTTATCAAAAACCATCCACCAACGATCCCAAAAGTTATCTACAATGTCCTTATTCACGCACCATTTTATAGAAATTTTTGGTTTATTAACATTAACTGGTAGACCGGTGTGTGGGTTAGCAAATAAAGAGGCTATTTGGGCTTTTGTTATTTTGAGATCTTTCACTTCTTCATAAGAAAATCCACAAGAGTAATATTCCCTCATGGTTTCTTGCCATGAAATAATGGCATTATGTTGGGTGGAGAAGGTTTCTATACTTTTAATTATTTCTTTCAATATGTTTGTCATCTAGGATAATTGAGGGATTGTCTTATAAACATCACAAATGCCCCTCAATTGCTTCAATTTTTCACCACTTAACTCTTTAATTGAGAGGCATGGAGGTGGTGAAGAGTTTGGCATTTCTAGGTTTTGATTCTTAGCCATAATACCTGATTAAAGTTCAAAACTAATTAATCTAATTGAAATTATTGTAAAAAACCCCAATTTTTAATAAAAATCCATAAAAAACACTAGTTTTTAATAAAAATCCATAAATAACCCTATTTTTTAATAAAAATCCATAAAGAACCTTAGTTTTTAATAAAAATCCATAAAGAACCCTAATTTTTAATAAAAAAACCCTAGGTTTTAATAAAAATCCATAAAAAACTAGTTAAAATTATGACTAATACAAAGATCAATGAAAACAAAAAAAAACCAAAAAATTAGGTATTGCATTCATTTGCATTGAATTAGATCTCATTTATGGTGTCTATTTTGCATTAAACTTTGCATTGCATCTATAGTTTTAGGATTGTATTGTTTGCATGCATTAAATATGAAAAAACATAAAAAATTAGTAATCTTGCATATCATTTATATCATATTAACTTGCATTTGAAAATTGAAACCAAAATTACATATCAAATTAGGTCTTCTAGGTCATCATTTTATCACATTTTGCACTTGCATTTCATAGAAAATTGAAACTGAAACCTACTATCACAAACCTACATCTGAAAACCAGTAGAAAACACTTAAAAATCTATCATTTTTTTTCAAAAACCTCATCTAGGACCCATTTACCATAGGGTGAATGAGTCTCTAATCAGGTCACATTTTTAATTTTTTGGGAATTAAAATATTCATTTCTACACTTCTATTTGTTGTTTTCATATTTTTGTTATAGTTTGTTGAGTTTTTGTGTCATCAATTTCATCATATCTAGCTTAATTTGGTACATGTGCATTTTTTTATTTTAAATTTTCATTTAGAAGACTTCATTTTTATATTTTTGCATAGTGTTGAATGAAGAAAATTGAATTTCCAATATGTTGGGAGATGGAACTAAAGGTGGATTAGGGTTCCTCCACCTATTTCCTTCAAGTTTCATTAAAGGAAACCCTAGAGATCTCAATCTAGGGATGGAATTGGGAAAAGAGATCTACAATAGGATGTCCTAGGGGTGTTATTAAAGAAAAAAGGGGGTTAACCACCAACCAAGGGCTTGGAAATAAGAAGATGCAAATGATATGCAATCTTAACTATGCAACTAAAGATACGAAACTGAATAAATTAGAATAATGAACTGAGAAAGGACAAAGGGGTACTTGGAAAACTAAAGATGCTTGAAAAAATTCCTACACTCCTAAAGATATAACTTTTAACACACTTTAGGACTCATACACCAATAGGGGTGATTTAGTCCTAGTTTAGGGTTTCAAGCCAAAATTGGAATTTAAAATTGCTAAATCAGGATCTATAGAAAATGCTTGAAATCTATTATACTCAGACTCATATGCCACAAGTGGTTATTTAGTCCTGATATCATGGTTGATCTGAAACTCTAATCTCCTCTAATGTTCTATTGTAGCTTCTCTCCTATCAAATCTTTGAATTCTACTCTATAGATGACAACTTTGACAACTTTCTCCAAACTTTCTCTTCATTGGATCTTCAACCTAAATCTACAAATCACACATCAAAGAAAGGGTTAAAAAATGTTGTCTTTTTAGTGGATAGGGGTTTTCCTTGGTCAAACCCCATTTTTCTAATCAAACCTTGGAATGTTGTGAAATAGAAAGAAGGAATGATGAATGAACAATATGCTATGTTGCAACTCACCAAATCCTTGAAAAAAAGGTTGCAATCTTGTATGTAATGGCTTGCATGAAAGTGGATCTTGAATCTTTCTTGTATGTTATGGACCTTGACTTGAATCCTTTCTTGAATCATAAGAACTTTCATAAAAAATGTTAGCTAAAAAAAAACATGATGCTTGAATCATGAATATAGCTCCAAAACATTTGATAATCGCCCTTGAATGCTCTTGAATGCTTTTGAATATTCTTGATCTCATAAATTTTCTATATGAATGCTCTCTTGAAAATATTAGATGACTTGAAAACTGGGTGATCCCATAATAGTGGTTTACAATTTTTGGCCAAACTGGACACTGAAATTATTATTTTTAACTAAATCTTCACATTCGGGCACCTATAGCGGCTAAACTGTGAGGAATTTGAAGATGGTGCAAACTAGAGTCTCATCAATTTTGTCTATAGATTCTAAAAATATTTTTGTAAAATTTTGGAATCAAATTGCACTTATTTTTCCATCTCCCATGAAAATTGATTTTTTTAGAAAACAACATTTTTAAAAAGTGACTTACAATCAGATAATGCATAACTTTTTTTCCATGAAGGATAAAATTCTAATTTTTCAAATTTAGATTTGTAACTCTAATATCTAGTGCTTACACTTGGTTAGATAGTTTTTATTGAATATTTTTTCCTTAATCAAGTTTCAAAGTTAAACAAATTACAATTTAGACATAGCCAACGCATAACGGGTAACTTTTTTGTATATGTCAAATTTTTTATTTTTTTGTTGGATCAAGGACTTCAATATCTAGTGCACTCATATTTTTCAATTTTTTTTAATAATAATCTTCTATTTTTCCACATGTGAAGAACAAAGAAATTCATTTTTGATGAAAAACCCATGTTTAATAAAACTTAAAAAACAAATACATAACAAAACCAAAACATATTAAAATTATGTTCATTGGATAGCTTGTTCTGAGGAATACCATAATAATTTGAAATAAATTTTAAATGAATTCATTTGATCCCCCAAAAGCTAAATCAAAAGTGATTTTTTATCAGCATTTTGATAGGTGTAAAGGAGACGCATTTATAGGTATGGTTTAAAACTAGCGAGGTTCTATCCAAGGGGGTTTGATCTAAAGTGATTTGATCAAACCCTCTTCAATTGGAATCCTTAAAATGGAACTTTTTAAGGCTTAAATCATTATATTTTCTAAAAATATGTGATTTCAGCTAAAATTCGTTCCTCTCAGGAATTGTAAACCACTATTATGATAGCACCCAACTTGCTAGGAGAAATTATGTGAAATAACCTTGTATGTATACTTATTTATGCCAAATTTCTTGAAATTGCAACACTACAAACTGACCTCAAATGTAAGAGAATAAAATCTTGCCAAGAATTGAATTGAAAATTAGGTCCAAGATAAGTGGGACACATACACCAGTTGGGGCATATGAATCTTAGTAGGCTAAGCTTGGGACACAAATTTCAAGAATTGTTTTGATTAGAAGGGAAAAATAGTTTTTGAAGGGACCTGAAACCCTATACAAAAATTCACCAACTGCTACTAAAAAGTAACACAGTCAACCAACAACAACATACCAATCGACAAAAAACTGAACAAACCAAAAGCCAATAAGCAGATAAGAAAAGAACAACCCAAGGCCCTCCCAACAACAAAACAACCGAAAACAAAAAAACAAGAAAAAATAGAAAATGGGAAAACAACAAAAATAGGAAAATTAACTAAGACCACCCAAAGTATTAGCCAACTCCAACTATTGGGCCTTTTTCTTTTCTACCATGTCAATCAGGTCCCTTTTTTCTACTTCGAATCTTCCTTTCCACTCCTCTGAACCTCTAGCAACCAACACCTTTTCCTCATCCCTGGGGGCTTTCTTACCTTTTCCTTTTCCACCCTAGTCTTTCTCCATGAGTTGGGAGAAGAAAACTTGCTCCTCTTGAAGCTAAATTAACTTCTTAAACAAGACCTCGAGGGCCTCAACATTGTTCTTGACTAAAGCATGGCTAACTTGTAACAAATTTCTAAGGTCATTATTCAAACCTTCCACCTTAACCTCAAGGACTTTCAACCTGGTCTCACAATTTTCCTTAAACTCATTTTGAGTATGCTCCAAATCCACCAGCCTATCAATTAGAATGTCCGACATAGAGGGACCTAAATCTTTCTGCACTTTAGCCATGAGCCCCCTAATTTTAATGTTAATTTTTTTGAATTCCTATTAGGTCCACTTTGCCAATTTGAACATGCCATTAGCTCCAGCCCTAGCCATGTCTAACAACCCAAACATGGAGGTGTCATCCTCATCCAAATATGAAAAATTCTCTGACAAAGGACCAATTTTCAAAGGTGAATTACCTTTAAACATTCTCTCCACATTCACATTCCACTTCTCGCCCTTTTTCTCTAGGGTATCCTTATTCACTTCATTGACCGAGGAATCTTCCACAACCACAATACCAACACTAGGGTTAATATTAGCCTCACCCTCCAAAAACTTCTTAGCTTTCCCTACTTCCTTCTTAGTCCTCTAATTCATGAGTCTCTTGGAAATCTTCCTGGTTTATCAGACCCATCAACATTCTTTTGGGCCCTAGTCTCCAAATCCCCATCATCCATACCTTTATCAACTACCAAATCCTCAGCATCAGGAGAAGGCCCATCCAACCCAACCTATGTATCATCACTATTAGAAATAGCCACTCTTTTAGGGGCCCTCTTCACCTTAGCACCCATCACCTTTCTATTCTTTGACCCAAAAGACACACCAACCTCCTTCCCACTCCATTCCTCCTCCTCATCAGAAGACGACGTTGAATTTGAAGAACTAGAAAGAGACATAAACTCAACATTTTTGTCATAAATGGTAGGAGCTGGAGTTATGGCTTGAATGTGTTCCATTATGAGTAAAATAAGCCCTTCCTGCAAAATAGGATATTTCCTATTCTTGAGGTGAGCATACACCGAGGACTCAAAAGAGGATAATAGATAAAACAGAAAAGAAATAAACAAGCCATGCCTAAAGTGATTTAGCAGGGTAAAATAATGACACAAAAGGGCATTGTACCTTCCTTCGAGCATTATGTGTCTCATAATAACCTCTGCAACCCTAGCTTGGAATTTCTTGAAATACTTTTTGTCATAGCCCCAATTTGTCGTCCTTACTAGCCTATTCCTTTCATCACCCTTAAAGAACTAAGTCATGGCTTCCTCATTGCTTCTTTTATCCTTGAAAAACTTTCTACCCACCGTTGGTAGCCTAGTCATGGAGGCGATGAATTCCTCATTCACTTCCACCTCCAAACCTTTCAGCACCAATTTTTGATTATGCCATGTAGACACAAAGTGCATCAACACATTTGAATCATTGCCATGCAATCACTCCAGGAATGGAGTAAAATTGTCATAACCAAGAATGTTCTAAAGTATTTTTCTCCTTCTAATGAAACCACAAGAATCAGGATCAACCCTATTCTTGTCACCACCCATGGAATCCCTCCATGCAGTTGCACAAACCTGACACAAAATCACCAAAAGCAAGCCAAAGTGACAATGCCTACCCAAAGAGTGTGCCAAACAAGGAAATCTACAAGACCAAGAGATCTGTAAGATATTATCCCCCGCCATCATTTCTTAAAATATTTCTTGCCTCCTCAAGAATGATAGACCCCTCTTCCCATGCACAAAAAATATTTTAGGCTTATAACCAAATTGGAAAAGCAATTAACAAGGGAGTTCTGTTCCCTATACACATGAGAAATGCAAGCTTCTTCACAAGTTTGTATCAATATGACCATGTCCTTAATTAGTTGCTCAACATTTCAGCTCGAGGGATGATTACCCTTCAAATCATTAATAATGTTCATTGAATCTCCCTCCACCCAAATTTTTGAATAGCCCTTCTCTATCACATATTTCACACTAATAAATGTAGCCTCCACTTCCACCCAAGAATTGTTAAGTTCTATGTCAAATTCATGTTTTAGGTCTCAAAACTTAGGTGGAACCCATAAGCCCACGGTGGTGTGTGAGTTGCCGATCACTAAATCCTGGCCATACAAACCAAAATCATTAAATTATGATTGGTCATTTGATATATGTTAGGATTAACCTCAAAAAGTTGCATTAAATAAAGCACGTGGAAGCAAAATAGGGCCAAATAAGGCATAAAGAAGCCAAATTTTAGCAAGGAGAGCCCAAGCAAGTGTGAAAATGTAGAAGGATAATTTTTCTTCACTACAAGTGTAATCAACAAATACCTTGTTTCAATTCTGAAAGTTTGAAAATGGATAAGTGTTTTAGTAATGTGTGGAAGTCTTTTTTCTCCTAGGTTGATGTGTCAAAATGCAGTTGAACCTACTAATGCTTAGCCATTTCCTAATGAGTTTCCTCAAGAATTTGACATCATTGGAGAATATGAAAGCATGCATGAGTTCATAAATCATTTCCTTATCAATCTTGAGAATAATGCATCTTTTTATCCTTCCATGAAACATTGAACACAACTTGAGATGTTTGGTCTTTTAAATCCTGAAATTGAGTCACAAACTAAGCCTAAAGTGCCAACAATGAGTGAATCTCACCCCTCTAATCATGTGCATACCTATCCATCTTATGTTGAAAAAGTGACTAACACTCCCATTAATCTTGAAGAGACTTAAATGGCCAAGTCTTTAATATTTTAACCAACCAAGGATGTGACATAACGAATGAGCATGAAATTCATAAACTTTTATAGAAAATTCCTATCAAACAAACCAAATGATTATGATATCAAAATCCTACTCTCAACATAAGTGTCCTCCTTTCTAAGGAACAACCAATGCCTCATGAGGATGATAAGGGAATATTAGTTCTTCCTCCTTAACATCTACCTCAAAAAGCTAGTGAATCAAGCAAGAAACAAAGGCCTTACAAAATTAAGAAACTAAAAGTTCCATGTCCTATGTCTGAAAATGAAAGAATCTTACACACCCTTCTAAATCAAGGATTCATAACATTACCACCCATTCGAGAAAATCAAAATCAAAATCCTAAGAACACAAATAGGTCTCACTGTCAATATCATAGAACCCTTGAGCATAGTACTGATGAGTATCACACTTTAAAAAGAATATAAATAAGAAGTTTGATATCATAAAAATAATCCCTTAAAGCATGTCCTTTCACTCCTTGCCATGTAATAGTTGTAGGGTCATAGCATTATCACTATTACATGTTATATAATCACTGCAAATCATAATTTTTATCACAAGGAGCTCATTATCATCATCTATCTCAGATCACCTTTGTCCTAAACTTAGTGGGGGCAATGGGTTAAGAAGCCTTGTCCTAGTTGTGGTACTTGATGTTGTCCCTTTGGCTAGTTTTCCACCTTTCGTATATACCAATCAAGATTGGGATGCAGACAACCTACTATAGGTTAACTTGCATGTGCCTTACTAGTATTTGGCTTTGTTTTCTTTTTCATGTTCTTTATGTGATTGCATGTGCATAATGTGATGGAAATCATTCTATTTATTTTGATGTATCTCTCTCTTTATGTGCATTCTTCTATTTGTATCTACATTCTTCTCTATGTCGTAAACATTTTACCTTTTTCATTTGTCTTGTGTTTTCCTTTTGGGTATGATGCAAGGCATCAAGACATTTAGGTCTTTCCCATATTGACCTAGAATGATTTGTTAATTTTTTTTCTCTCTCTTTGTGTCATTCTTCCAGTTCTAAGAGTATTTGAGTAATGATGGTGTTTCTAAGCTCTATAACAACATTTTAGCAAAGACCTACTAACCTTGAATCCATAGATCCCTTATGTATTTTTGGGGGCAACCCCTCCTTCTGTTTTAATGATGTAGCTTTATTTTGGAAACATATGACTTGGAAAAGGGTTTTCTGAGGAAGCTCTCATGTCTTAGGATTGAAAATTATCTACTTTAAAGCAATTGATCAATGCAATGGTGTTAGAAATTGCTTTAAAGTGGGGGCATACACCGATAATATCTTTTGACAATTTGCATGTTTCATGGTGTTATTTTATTTTTTCTTATGATGTGTCCTTTTCTTGGTGTCACTAGGTTTGATGTATCTACATGGCTTGTTAGTCAACTAGATGAACCCGATAGAGGAGAAGCACTTATGATGGATAGGACCTTGTTGAAACTAGTTAAGATACAAGATGACCCTATCCAAAGAAAAAGTTTTTTTAGAACAATATGTAAGTTAGGTATAAAATGTTGCAAGGTCATAATAGATAATGAAAACATTGATAACTTAGTTTTAGTTGAAATGGTGGACAAGTTGGGGTTAAAAAATATAGCTCATCTTACCTCATACAAGGTGTCATGGTTGCAAAAAGGGCACCAAGTGTTGGTTGATCAACAATTCCTTGTGAATTTTCAAATAGGAACTTATGAAGATGAGGCGTGGTGTGATATCATGCCCATGGATGTATGCCACTTACTCTTAGGTAGGATGTGGTAGTTTTATAGGAAGGAAATCCATAATGGAAGAGAAAACACCTACACTTAGGAGAAAAATGGAAGAAATAATACTCTTACACCATTAGCAACAAAGGAAGAAGAGGTGGAAAGTGGTCCAAGAACGCTACTAGTAGTAGGGAAACAATTCTTGAAAGAGATTAAAGGGGAAAATGCATGTTTTGCAATTGTTTCCAAGGAGTTACAAGTATATACAATAAAGGAATATGGTGACATTCCTTTAGAAGTAAAGGAGCTTCTTGAAAATTTTGATGAAATTGTGTCCAAGGATTTTTTGGAAGGATTACCACCTATGAGGAGCATCAACCATCACATTGACTTGATTCGAGGGGAAATTTTACCCAACAAGATGGCCTATATATTGACACCTACAAAGAATGAAGAGGTGAAAAGCAAGTGTATTAGCTATTGGAAAGAGTTTTGATTAGAGGAAGCCTTAGACCATGTATGGTACCAACTGTGTTAACACCAAAGAAGGATGGTGAATGGAGGATGTGCAAAGAATCACAAGCCATCAAATAAAATAAAAATAGGTATCATTTTCCTTTACCAAGAATGGATGATCTCATGGATTGTTTGGGAAAGGCTAGGTATTTTACAAATATTGATTTAAAAAGCGGCTATCACCAAATTAGGATAAGAGAGGGCGATGAATGGAAGACTTCTTTTAAGACCCAAGAGGGGTTGTATGAATGGTTAGTAATGCCCTTTGGGTTAACAAGTGCACCCAACACATTTATGAGGTTAATGAATGAAGTGCTAAAACCATTTTTATGGAAGTTCATGATTCTTTATCTTGATGATATTCTAATTTTTAGTAGCAGTAAAGAAGAGCATTTATTACACATTAGACAAGTCTTACAATGGCTCAAGGAAGAAGGTTTTTGGAAAATTTGAAAAAGTGTAATTTTATGAAGGATAAATTGGTTTATTTGGGATATATTATCTCTCAACAAGGGCTACAAATGGATCCAGAAAAGGTGTGTTCTATCATTGAGTGACCAACACCTAGAAGTGTACATGATGTTAGAATTTTTCATGCTTTATCAAGCCTCTATCATAAATTTATTTAAAATTTCATTGGGATATATGCACCCATAACTGAAACTATAACTTGGGGAGATAAGAAAGAGTTTAAGTGGATAGTGGTGGCAAATAAAGGTTTTGAGATTTTGAAGAAGAAAGTCACTAAAGAACCAATATTAGCATTGCCTAATTTTGAAAAGGTGTTTCAAGTGGGACAATCATAGGAGTGGTTTTAAGTCAATAAGGAAGACCTATTGCATACTTTAGTGAGAAGATTACTAATGCCAAGAAGAGGTGCTCTGTTTATGATAAAGATTTTTATGCCATTGTGCAAGCTTTAAAGAAGTGGCATCATTATTTTCTTCCAAAGGAGTTTATTCTCTACACAGATCATCATGCTTTACATTTCATTAATAGTCAAACCATGTTGAACTAGAGACATATCAAGTGGGTAGAATTCCTACAAGTATATACTATTGTTTTCGAGCATAGAAGTGGGAGTTCAAACAAAGTAGCAGATGAATTAAGTAGAAGAGCAAAATTGTTGGCTAAAATGAGAGTTGAAGTAGTTGGATTCGATGCTATGAAAGAGGTATTTAAGGATGATTTGGACATTAAGGATGTATGGATAACATGTATGGATCCAACTAGTGTGGATATGACACGTTGGATGGATTATTTTATACAAGATGGATTGTTGTTCAAAGGAAAACAACTTTGCATACCTCAAGGATCAATGAGGAAAAAATTGATAATAGAAAAATATTGTGGTGGTTTAGCTGGACATTTTGGGGGTGATAAGACAATGGCACAACTTAGTGAAAGATATTTTTTACCAAAGATGAGAGCATAAATCAAAAAATTTATGGAAGGATGTCAAGTTTGTCAATATTCTAAAGGAGCAAGTCAAAATACAGGCTTATATCAATGATTACCTATATTGGAGAAGCCATGGGAAGATGTGAGCATAGATTTTATTCTTGGGATACCAAGAAAATAGTGAGGTAATGATTCTACTTTTGTGGTTATTGATAGATTTTCCAAAATGGCTCACTTTATATCATACAACAAGATGGATGATGCAAGACATGTAGAAATTTTTTTCTTTATCGAGGTTATTAGATGACATGATTTATGAAGAAGTATAGTTTTAGATCATGGTACTAAGTTTGTGGGATATTTTTGGAGGAAACTTTGGAAGAAATTAGGGACTGATTTAAAGTTTAGTTCTGCATATCATCCTCAAATGTTTGCATAGACTGAAGTCATTAATCAAAGCTTAGGGAATTTGCTAAGATGTTTAGTTGGTGACAAGCCTAAGCAATGGGATTTTTTATTGCCTCAAGCTGAGTTTGCATACAATGACTTAGTCAACAAAAGTACAAGTAAGACTCCATTTAAGATTTTTTATGGGCATAGCCTAAAGGTATTTCAGAATTGAGGGAGTTTGCAAATACTAAGGGATACAAAAGAAGTGTTGAAGAGAATTATTTTCCAAAGATATGCAAGATTTGCATCACCAGGTGAGGGGAAAACTTAGTTGGAGCAAGCAACAATATAAGAGAAGGTTGATTTCAAGAGAATAGAAAAGAATTTTGAATTTGGAGATATAGTATTGGCACATTTACAAAAGGAAATATTCCCTAGCCATGCCTATAACAAACTCAAGTAGAAGAAGATTGGACCATGTAAGATTATCAAGAAGTTTTCACCAAATGCCTATGAGTTGGAGCTACCTAAAGGTTTGAAAATCTCTTCATTTTTTAACGTTTCAAATTTATATACTTACCATGAGGGAGAGAAATCATAGCAATCATGGGTAGAAGAAGAGAAAACATTACTAGAAAAATAGGAGCAACTACCCAAGAAAGCACAAGAGGAGATTGTAGATATTTTGGATTCAAGAGTGATTAGGAAGACAAGGGGAAAATAGTATAGTGAAGATTTAGTGAAATGGAAGCTTAGACTAGTGGAGGATGCAACATGGTTGAGGCTAGCAAAGCTAGAATCATTCCAGTTAACACAAGGTGATAGAGTTGTTGACCTACAACAAGAAGACCTTTAACCTACAACAACATAAAGCTTTACATGGTGAACAAGGGCTGAAAGTTTTTTCTAACATAGTAGTTTTATGTAGGGGCATCATTTTGATTTAAATATATTAGGTATGTGTAGAATCATCATGGGCCAAAAAGTGGTGATATGATGGGTATGTGGTTGACGACCTTTTCTTCTCAAAATTGATGAAATGAAAATGGTTTTTAAAGAAGATTCTCAGCTTTCCACCAATATAAATTATGCTTTACTTTGAATTTAATAAATTATTATTATTCATTTTCTATTTGATTATGACTAAGGTCCCGATTGTTAAAGGTGGAAACAAAATGTGAAATTTTGAAGACAAAATTAAAAGTTGTAATAAAAATCATAATTAATTATTTATTTGGAAAAAATAACAAAAAATATGCATCACATCAGGACATGAGTCCTATACTTATATATAAAATATTATAAAAATATTATCATTTTATTGTGGTTAGGTGGAAAGACATCTACTTCTTATTTTTTTCCCTAAAATTAAAGTACTATTGCATTGAAATTTCAAATTTTCACCAAATCATTTTTTTTTTTTTAAAGTAAACCTAGTAGTTTAGAAACGACATTCAATTTTCTACAAATTATTTTCTTACATATTTTTGAAATAATATAGATAACTTATTCAAATTTTTATGTCAAGATGCCTAACTCTATTTTTCTTATAATTTTTCACCACGTAAGGGTCTGTCTTTTCCATGATGATCTTGCACATACCCTATCTTTTATTTTCTAGTTAGTGCCATGTGAAGTAGCTAAAAGTTATTATATTTTAAATTTGGATTCCTTTTTTATTTGAGACAACAACTACTTCTCGTGAGCTCACTTAATAAGCAACAACATTAAAAAATGGTAAAGGGAAAAGTTGAGTGGAAGATTTTGAAGTCAAAAATAGGTAGGTGGAGGAATTAATGCAAGCTTTTGAATTTTATAGCTGTTTAGGTAGAATTTTTTGGAAGAAGCTTCCATATTTTGGTAGTGGGGAAGAAGAAATAACAACAAAAAAATAGAGAGGACATAATAGAGAAAAGAGGGGCAAAACAACAAAAAAAATGAGAAGAGAAGAGAACAAAGAATATTGGAGGACAACAAAAGAATTTTTGGAAATAATCAAAGAGGTTAGTAGCAAACAATAGGAAAACAAAAAGAAATAAATAGGATTGAGAGAGGGTGTTGTGTGTTGTAGATATTTACGTAAATCTATGTATAAGTGCTTAAAAATTTTCTTTTAAAAGTTAATATAATATTTTCCTCTTCATTGCTATTGCCTTCGTGTGTGCTTTTATGAGTATCCTTGTTATAAATTGTTGTTTTAAAAGTATAATTTTTTCAATGCAATTTTAAAGTATTTTACATTGCTAAAATTTTGAACAGTCATCTATAGCTAGTATTGCAGGTACCCATAACAACAGTCTATTTTTTATAGTAGCTTATTTTTTTCCTCTACAGTTGTTTTTATGCTTCCAAAACTACTTGTTGGACCTGCAACATGTGTTTAGACCTCTACAAAGGTTGTGTGAGGTTTCTTACAACAACATAACCTTTCTTTTCCACCTATTTTCTCATTTTAAAGTGGGTTTTTAGGTGCTTACAAGGGGTTGGGTGCCATCATGATGTGACACACTGCATTCCCTAAGTTGTGAATCTTTTACTCTTGAATTTTCCTCTCTTGGAGACATTAGGCACAATGATACCTAAGAAGAATACCTTACACAAATGAAGCAAGATCCCCTTGAACAAAATCCTTTTACTAAAATTAATGTTCATAAGTGTTTGGCATAACACAAATTGCTAACCTTGTGAAGATTGAACCCTAATAAAGGAAACTAAGCATAACACACCTTGCTTTCCCATGGAGCCTTCCCCATGTTCATGTTTTTATCATAACATAGCTTTTTAAGTCCTATGAAGATCAAACCCTAAATTCAAGGCCAGCTAGCATAATGCACCTTTCATGCCTATGGAGCCTTGCCTAGAATTGTGTTGCCTTATTGAAGTTGTCAGGAGGATAGATTTGATATCGTATGAGAGCCTAATATGATACTCTCATTTTCCAACCTTTCTTGGAAGACTCACTTAGTGGACAACCTATAGTTTTTCTACCTCAGAGTGAGCACAAATTGATATCTTAGATGTGCTCCACATTGCATTGCACAATTTAGGCTTGATCTTCTTGGTCTTTGATAGTGTACGATTTTTTATCTTTTTCATTGTTGCATACATAAGTGTCTTGAATGTCTAATTTAGTGTGAGTTTGACATGGGGTCATTCTCTCACTAAAATGGGGGAAAATTTTATTAACAAAAAAAGTATCCCTTTTTCACTTAATTTGTGAAGAATTAATATTAAAATGAGCCTATTTTTACCTTGGTTTAGTGTTGTAATGTGTTCTACACATTCACATTAAGTTTATATCCCTTTATAATAAAATGGACTTAATTGTAACTTATTCAAGGTGTTGTAAGGTATATCTTTACACAAGTTTCACACTAATCCAGGGCTCTCTTAATTAATTAAGGTTAATTTTCCTTAATTGGTCCCTTTAATTCAAATCCAAGCCTAATTAATTGCAATTTTTGAGGGATAAAATCTAGCTTTCATAAATGCCATTTCACAACACTTAACTTTGGAAAATGTGTGCCCTAGGTAAGTGAGGACACATTTGTCATAGGTGAATGGGTAAGATGTGTATAAATACAACATTATTTCACATAGTTTCATCTAAGCTTTCAAGTGTTCAAGTCCTAATAGAAAATTTATGGGATCAAGAACAAATTTATAGAAGATTATTGTAGCAATCAAGATTCATTTCATCATGTCAAAGGTTTATTGCATCATGTATGTTGTTTGAGCTATTTTTTTGATGTAGAATTCAAGATCTAATCAAGCGTTCAAAGGAATTGTTTCACATCAAGTTGCATGATCAAGATCTACATTTATTGAGGCCACTTCATGCTAGATTGTAGATTTTTTATCCAAGGTTTCAAACTAGGTATCATCATTTCATGTCTCATGTTTCATCCTTCATGTTTCATTATTTCAACATAAGGTTTAATTACCAAAATCAGGTTTGACCAAGGAAAACCCCTATTCCCTAAAAAAAAAAACATTTTTCTCTCTTGGATGTGTGATTAAAGATTTTAGGTCGAAGATCATTTGGAAAGAAAAATTGGAAAAGGTTATAAATTTTTCAAAGTTGTTAGCTTTCTTGCAAAATCATAGAAACTAAGCTACAAGATTTATTTTTGACTTTCTAACAATGTATTACTAGAATCAGGGAGTGCAGAAATTGAAGAATAAAACCCAAAAACTAATTTTTTGGAGCATTGGCTAGAACCCATTTGCCCTAGGGTGAATGATTCCTCAGTGAGGTTTGAAAAAGAACTTTTGGTGAAAGGTACACAACTTTGAACCCTTTTTAGATCTCCTTTTCATTATTGTTTCAATTAGGTTTCATTTATGTTACTCATTTGCACATTATAGCACACATATTGAATGAAGTTAGAGTAAAATAGGTGCATCACATATTTCTATTTTGGCTTACCTATTTTTGATCTTTTCAAAAAATAATGGAATGTGATATTTTATAAATTTTATGTTTATTAACAATATTTATTTCATTGCAATAATATGTCATGTTAACTTACAAGATTAAATGATCTTCACATTTTATCTAGTCTCTTTTTAATTGATAACATAACTTTAAAATCAATAGGTTTCATTTTATATTATATCTTTATATTCATCATATCATTAGATATTAATAATATTATTTACAAAATTATACATTACAATAAATACAAGTTAATAATTGATGATGTAGTACATTATTAAGTAATTTATATATACATTTTTTGTATAGTACATCTTCTAAATATATAATAGTGGATACAATAGTCTTTAGGATTTGTCTCCTATAGAGTATATTTCTAACTCAATGAAAATCTTATCTACCATGAGGAGGAAGTCTAGGCTAATTTGGTTTCTTTTATTCTGAACTTAGAAGCCCTCTCAAAACCCTACAAAATAGGAAAATAGAAAGAAAAATGATAGAAAGGAAAATAGTAAACAATAGATGGAAGACATATAGACCCAAAGGATTAAGATAAGAACAAGTAAAAATCATGAACCCAAAGAAGATACATAGGAAATGATTAAAAGAATCACAAAACTTGAGAATGGGATAGTTAGAATCTTTTTTATCATGAAAGAAGTGAGGGATTTCTCTACTAATTCTATAGCTATCTTGAAAGAAGAAAATAAAAGAAGGAAAAGAAAGATGGAGGAGAAAATTAATAAATATAAGAAGAAGTTGAAGAACATCATAGTGGCTAAGAATGATAGTAAGAAGAAAAACTTAGATGAATGGAATGAAAAATTGAACTAGCTAGCTAATGAGTGGAATGCTCTAAGGAGCCTTCACAAGGGTGATCCCACAAAGCTAGTTTACAATTTCTGGGAGATTCTAATTTTTGTTGAAATCACATAGTTTTAGAAAAAATAATGATGTAAGCCTTAAAAAGTTGCATTTAAAGCATTCCAATTGAAGAGGGTTTGATCAAACTACCTTAGATCAAACCCCCTTGGATAGAAACCCGCTAATTTTAAAGCATACCTATAATAGTGTCTCCTTTACACCTATCAAAATGTTGATAAATAACCACTTTTGATTTACCTTGTGGGGATCAAATGAATTCATTTAAAATTTATTTTTATAAGTATGTAGTCCTTATTATAAGCTTCCCTAAATGTATAATTTTAAATAAATTTAATTTTATTATCATATTTATTTTTATTTCTTGTGAATGTAGTTTTTTCACCAAAAATCAAGCTCTTTGTTCTGCACATGTGGAAAATTAGAAGATTATCAAAAAAATTTGAAAAATATGAGTGCACCAGATATTAAGTCCTTGATCCAAAACAAAAAAATTAATTAAATTGATACATATAAAAAAATTTGTGTTATACAATCCACCTATGTCTAAATTGTAAGTAGTTTGACTTCGAAACTTGATTAAGGAAAAATATTCAATAAAACACTATGAAACCAATTGATTGGAAGCATTAGATATCATAGTTACAAACCTAAATTCAAAAAAAAAAAAAAATTATCCTTCATGGAAAAAAAATTATGTGTTATATGATGAGCGTCACTCCTTTAAAATGTTGTTTTTGAAAAAAATAGTTTTCAAAGGAGATGAAAATAGGGTGCAATCGATTCCAATTTTTATTATAAAAATATATTTAGAATCTACAAAAAAATTGTCACAAATCACTAGTTTGCATCATCTTCAAATTCCTCATGGTTTAGCCATTATAGGTGCCCAAAAGTGAAGATTTAGTTAGAAAAATCAGTTCAGTGTCCAGTTTGGCCAAAAATTGTAAACTAGTATTGTGGGATCACCCACAACTTAAATATTACCTAGTTGTTTCTATTGTTCTTTTCTATTTCGTTTATTGCGTTTTCATTTTTCTTTATCGTGTGCTACATTAGTGCAACTTGTTATTCTGTTGAACTATAATTTTATACTATGTTTGTAACTCAGGCATGGGACCCTTTTCCCATCATATTTTTTGCACAAAAAGAAATAGTAGATGATATAAAGTTTTATTAGTTAATTTTTTAAAAGATACTTTAAATAGATGATTCATAATTAATATTAATTAATTCTTTTAATTATTTATTATTATCTACAATTTCACATTTATTATAGCAATCAAGACTACACAATATAAACATTTTCTTAGATTTTATTTGAAATTGATGAAGGTAAAATGAAAGAGTATTTTACAATATATTTTTATTTTAACTACGAAACATTTATTAAAGTTCACGTAAGTTGTTACCATTTCATACAACAATGAAATAAAAGTGTAAATAAAACATATGCAAATGCCTTAAATATATTTTTATTAAATGGAATAAGATATTAACTATCTTTTCATTTTTAAAATATCATGAAAGAAAATAAATTTATTTAAAATACTACAAAATAAAAATAAATCATAAATACACAATGTTAAATGAAGGTTGTGAAATTTTGTATTTGATTAGATTTCTTATCCATTATATTCAATGTTTTGCAATAAAGTTTGAATTTTTTAATATAATTGGTGATTTCTCATTTAAATTGGATATAGTCATTCACAATTCTGTCTATTTCATTTCTTAATCATTACATATAGATATGTTATCATCTTGAATTTATCTATGAATTTCTATCTATTCATTTCTCAAGTTCACTTGTAGATATGTTATCATCTTGAATTTATCTATGAATATGTAGCACTTGTAAAATTGTTATTACATAAAATATAATCTACTCTAAGTGAACCTAAAACATAAGACAAAAGAACATTGATATATAATTTTTCCCTTTACAACAACTAACTCAAATCAATCATTTTACTTTAATTATGAAAGTCTTAAATATTTATTACATTATATCACACATTATTATCTACACTTTCATGTATATCACAATAATAGAGACTACTCATTATGTAACAACTATTAGTTAAATGTCATTTTAAATTGGTGAAGATGAAATTCAAGAGTATCATACAATATTTTGTTTATATTAAATATCAAACAATGATTCGTATATGCAAGTCACTCTCATTGTCATGCAACAAAGAAACAAAAGTATATCCAAATCACGCATAAAATGAATTAGACAATTTTTTTTTACTCGACTTTGAATTTTTGTTATGATGTAATAACTATTGGAATAAGACATTAAACAATTTTCTAGATTCAAATATCACCAAAGAAAATAAGATCATTTCAAATGATGAAAAAAATCTAAAATTGTGAAATACATGATATTGCATAAGAAAATGACTTTTTATTTAATTATATTTATAATCAAAGTTTGACATATTTTATAGAGTTGGTGATTATTTGTCTAAATTAGGTAAAATTAACCATTCATGATTCTATTCATTTTTAGTTTTCAATCATACAATATATTATAATATTAAATCTATAAAAGAATATTTACCATTTATAGATTTATCATCATATAAAATACATTTTATTCTAAATAAACCTAACACAAAAGTACGTGAATACACAATTTTCACCCTACAATAGTATAGTTGTAATAATCAATCTATTTATGTCGTACCATCAATTGAGGAAAGAGCATCTCAAATGGGTTTTGGTATTCTATTTATTTACGTACTCTGCCGAAATGACGCCAAAGAAAAAAATGCATTTGAAATGCGGTCAAATCAACGTAAACATTTCAACTGCCGCCAAAGAAAATAAAATCATTTCAAATGTCTCCAAGAAACGTCAGATCATTTGAAATGTCACCCGAGTAAAAAAAATTAAAAAATGAAGGGGAAATGAATGTACGATACGACTCACAGTAATTTTTTAGGGTCATGATGATAGTTAAGGCCATGATTGTGTTCATTTTATTTTTCAATCATGGTTCGTAGATACTCTTCTATATTAGGCCTTATTTTTAGGCTAGAAGCTTTATAAATAGTAAGTATTTGCATATTCCATAATTTTTATTATAAGTGGGTGACAATGATAATAAGTGAATTTGAGATTTTATTTTTTTAAAGTATAAAATAAGGTAATGACTTGAAACTAAATATTGTTTTAGCAATAAATGTTGAATTTGTTTGCAATTAGCATTAGAACTATTGCCTCATTACATATTATATAGATCATATCATTTTCAATGGTCCATCTTTACTTGGATCAAGTATTCTTACAAGCCCTATGGTGAAAAGATTACTAGGTTATGAGTCTTCCTAAGAAGTTTTCCTATTTTGTTTCATTGACCCCATCAAGTTCACATGATCTTGAATTAGATCAAGAGGATTTTTCAACAATAGTTCTTCTAGTAATGCTTAGACCATTTTCATGGTCTACAATGCATCATGGAGCATTTTCATGATATGTAATACACTAGAGAACCTCACAAATGCTTTTGGTAACCCAAAGATCAACTCATCCATCTCCAAAAAGTGCCACATGCAATTCCCTGCCTAAAGCACAAGGAAAAACCTAATCTAGCACCTTAAAAAAAAACACACAACTACACCAAATATATGACATCAACATGTTGTACTTGCACAACAATGTTGGTGTAATTAATTATTTAATTACACTTTAGGATAAGTTTACTTAGGTAATTATTTATTTCCTAGGATAATTATTATCTAATTCTTATCTTATCTTATTGAGCTGTCTTTTTTGCTCAAGATAAGATTAGGGTTGTCTTTTCTTGCTTTATTGCATCATTGCCTTTTTGAAGGCTTTTGTAATATTTGTAAAACAATTTCATTCAATAATCAACAATTCTGATTTTTGCTTGCACAAGTTTGCACTGAGAGTTAATAGAACTTTTTTAATTTCTTATTCTGAATATCTGTGCATGTGATAGGTGATTGTTTGCAGGTGTTCTTAGGGACTGTGAAGTTGGTTTTTCAACTTCTACATGGTATCAGAGCTCCATACCTGTCGATGCCTATTCGTGATCTGAAGATATTCTCTCACAGTGTCCTTTTATGTGCGAGGGTTTCAAGTCAGATTGATTTTTTGTAGATCTGGGGGTAGCTGAATTTTTGGAACACTTTGGGCTTGAACGAATGTCGCCATCGCGATCAGAGCGTCCAAAAACCCCAGAAATTCCTTTCGTTTCATTGATTTAGGCAAAAATTGAAAAAAAGGCAAAAAAATTAGCCCCAAGGTCGTACGGCCCCAGGGCACACAGTTCGAGGCAATTTTTTTCAATAAATAAAAAATCAAGGTTTTTTAATACATTTTTTGCGCTGTCCATTGTTTTTTGGCGCACCGCTCACTCGCCACCGAGCGGCCACCAGCCACCTGGCAGCCTCCAGCTTCTCTACCACACTGCCACCCGACCACCGCTTCCACCCCGAGCTCTGTTGAGCTCCATTGTTTGTGCCGCTCCGCTGACCTCTCCGCTACAGCTCCTGCGGGCTTAAGCCAAAGCTTGTGGTCCCATTGGTGCCTGCGAGCCCAAACTTCCAGCCCACGCTAGGTTCAGCCCCCGCGAGCCCTAACTGCCGAGCCAGAGGTCACCTGGGTGACCAGACCCCAGCGCTTCCAGCTCTAGCAGATTTTTTAAAGCCCCTTGAAGCCAGCAGTCATATGCAAGACCAGAGACCAAAAATTTTCAGCCCCCAAGGGCCGGTTTTTTGATCCTGTTTAGTCTGCCTGGTTCCTAAAACAGGCCTTTTTTTCATTTTTTCATAACTTGGTAAAACAGAGGTATTTTTTTGCAAACGAAATATCGTCGAAAATTTGGTTCGAAGATATTTGCAATGGTGGTGGTTTGATTTTTTGATTTTTCCATTTTGATACTTTTTTCCCCTGTCAAAGCCAGAAGTTGCTATTTTCACTCTGGGAGGTGTAACTTTTGCATTCTGGCTCCGTTTTTCGAAAAAAAATAGGCGTTGGAAAGCTGGTTCAATGCTCTACATAGATCTCACACCCAATTTTTCATTTTTTTTAACCAGGTATCTGATATTTCTGTTTGATATCAACCTTTACCTTTTCAATTATTTTCTTGGGAAGCGTGCAATCAGGTAATTTTTTTTTAGATCGGCGAGCATTATTTTTCTATTTGAGAGTATATATTTATGTTTTCTATCATGGATTTACACAACATTGCACTCCTTACTCCATTCAACTATTTTGGTTGGAAAAAACAAATGGAGATTCAGTTGAAACATAAAGGGCTATATAGGTTCACCATGGGTACAGAAATTGAACCTATAGGTGCTACTAAAAAGAGAAAATGGTTTAATAGGTGTGATGAAGCTTATGGTACATTATTTATGTCTCTCTCCTCTGACCTTCTTTTTCACATTGAATCTTGCACTACACCAAATGAGATATGGGATACTTTGGAGTCTTTGTTTGGGAAGCAGGATACTATGAGAGGATTTCAGTTAGAGATTGAGCTTATTGGCTTAAATCCTAGGGATTTTGACAGCATCCAAGATTTTTTCACCAAACTCGAGTCTCTTAGATTATAGTTGCTACAGTGTGGTGTTCAAAAAGAAGACTCTTAGTTGATATTGTCCATTCTTTCTAAGCTTGGACCTGATTATTCAGTTTTTGTATCTACCTTTTATGGCAATATGGATGCACTTGGTACAAGATTCACTATGCCATCTCTTGATGACTTTGCTTCATCTCTGACTCGAGAGAAAGCTAAGTTACCTAGCATGGGCACGGTGAAACCTTCTTCCTCTTCACAAGCACTTATTGCATCACAGGATCCTAGAGATCAAAAGGCTTCTACAAGCAAAGGAAAGAAACAGAAACAAAAGGATTCCAAACCTCATGAGCAGCAAAAAGAGTCCTCAAATTCATCCTCCTCTTCTAAGGGGAAATCATTTAGGAAGGAGAAGTCTACATGTGCATATTGCAAGAGGGAAGGACATGCAAAACATAATTGTTACAAGAAGGACATTGATGAGCTGAAACATCTTCTTCAGAAAAACATCAGATTGATTTGCCTTCTAGGATGTCTGCATCATCTTCTTCTCCTCATTGTTCTTCTTCAGAGCAGCATAACACAGGCACAACTGGTTTACATACTTCATCAGATATGAAGGGACATGTTCTTTGTGCTTCTTCAGGTATTGGATCAGGGAGATGGCTTCTAGATTCAGGAGCATCTCACCATATGGCATCTTCATAGACTATGTTTACTTCCTTTGATCCTTGCACTATGTCTCTCATTTTGATGGGAAATAACACTTACATGAGTGTTACAGGGAAGGGGTCTATTAGTTTTGGGGATCACTACTTTTAGGATGTCTTGTGTGTCCCTCACTTGACAAATAACCTTCTTTCCATTTATCAAATAACAAATGGGGGCAATGGGAGATCTGTGGAGTTCACACTTGATTCGGTTATCATCAGAGACTTAGAGAGTAGAGCAGTTATTGCTATTGGGATAGTGGATCACTCATCTCGGTTGTATTCTTTCACTGATTTTGCTACTAGTGGTGCTTCTGTTCCTATAGTTGTTCCTCACACTTCAAGTGTGCCTCATCATTTAGAGGAGAGATATGGCTTCTCGAACATTGGTGTTGTCGAGCCTTCCATTCCATCACCTCCACCTCCTGTTGCTTCTTCTGTTTCAGTGCAGCAGGATCTAATTGATCATAAATCTTTGGAGGTTTCTATTGAGTCTTCACCTACTTTGGCTTCTTCATTGGTTGAGGTCACACCTGCTTCTGTGGAGACATCTTGGGCTGCACCTTCTTCACCTTCAAAGATTGCTTTCATTCGGCCTCTTCCCTCTCCCTTCTTTTAGGAGATGCAATTTCTTCACATCTTTTGGAGTTACTTCATTCTGGGGGGGATCTATGGTCTCTTTCTTCCTCTCTTATGGGGGAATCCATTTATGTATCTTTGTGATGGATGGTGTTCTTGGGGGGTCTTATGGAGTCCTCCATCTTTCATCACTTAGTTTATTGCATTCTATTTTGGGGAGGAGTTTTGTTCCCATGTGGTTTTCTCCTTTACCCCATTTGATTTAGTTTGCATTACATTTGTAAATGAGTACCTAATCAGGCCTTGTTGCCAGGACTCATATTTGCAAAATAATTTTCTTCTCCCTAAGTTGCACTTATGGGGGCATGTTGGTGTAATTAATTATTTAATTACACTTTAGGATAAGTTTACTTAGGTAATTATTTATTTCCTAGGATAATTATTATCTAATTCTTATCTTATCTTATTGAGCTGTCCTTTTTGCTCAAGATAAGATTAGGGTTGTCTTTTCCTGCTTTATTGCATCATTTCCTTTTTGAAGGCTTTTGTAATATTTGTAAAAAAAATTCATTCAATAATCAACAATTCTGATTTTTGCTTGCACAAATTTGCTCTGAGAGTTTACAGAACTTTTTTCATTTCTTCTTCTGAATATTTGTGCATGTGATCGATGATTGCTTGCAGGTGTTCTTGGGGACTGTGAAGTTAGTTTTTCAACTTCTACAAACAACGTGCACACAAGTGTCGCATGAACATAATGAAACAAGGATAGCAACAAAAATATGCCCTCACCATTACATAAGCAAGGTGGAAACAACGAAAGACTAACCACTTGTGGGATGAATCTACCATGAAGAACAATCGAGGGAGAAAGAGAACATCTCCAACATTATGGTTGATTCAACCCACGATCATATTCTCTCACAACATGGCTCTAGAATAGGATGAGGGAGTCGTCATCCTCAAATCCACATATAAACTAACTTAACCAACCAACACAATGACAAAACTTCACCTAAGGATGTCAAACCAAGAGATACAAACTCTACACTAACTAGAATGATGACAATAACTTTTAGACCAACCACAAGTTTTCTAAAATATCCTACTGCAATGTGACAAACAAATAGAAATATACTAGAAAAAAATGCCTCAAGACCTATTAGGAATGTTGGAACATGAGAAAGACCAACCATGAAGGTTTACAACCTTCTCAAGACTTCACATGAAAAGGTGCATGATTTCCCTAACCCTAAGTTTTTGAAATGGCCAACTTTGGAAGAGTGCAAAAAAAATGATGTAAGAGAACCCACAAGTCCTCAACAAAGACTCATAAGGGAAGGTTCAAAACATTAATAGAGCCCTAATAACATAATGAACAACTTTAATTTATATGATTTACTTATCTAAGGTCCTAAAATAGAGAGGAACTAACATGACCTAAAAGAGAGAAAACTTGACTAAGTTTTTGAAGACTTGGTTGACGAAAATGATCTCCATAGACAAACAAAATGGCATAAAAATTATCCAAGGATATTATGATTATAAAACCCTTAACTAACCCTAGTTATGAGATTTTACATTCTAGAATTTATATGGGGACCAGAACTCCCCAACATAGTACCAAGTTGGTCCAACACATTTAGCTAAAAATTTACATTTTTAGCTTAGAAAATTAGGCTGCTCTTGAACACCAACCCATTCTAGTATACTACTAGGCCACCCCACCTACTACTAGGTCACCCTAGCATGATACCAAGTTTCCCCAACATTGTCTAATAGTTATTTTCCTAGGAGGCTAGGTTAACATAGCTTATAACAAGATCATCTAGGTGCAATAGTAGCCCACCCAACTATGAAATTTGAATAAAAACTTTAATTTAAAAACCAAATGACATTTTCATAAGTTAATTTAAGCCTCCAAGGAATAATTACATCTTTATGCATTTACGATTGTGGTTGGCACCAACACCAAGACATTGAACAAGGTTAAAACACTAACTTTCAAAAATGAATGGCAAGTCATCTCACAAGAGAGGTCCACTTACAAATTACATAAAAAATACATTATTATTACATAATGAAAGGACACAAATGTCCTTTCACAATTACATTACATTCAATTAAACTAATTACAAACATTGAATAATTGAGAAGAGAATACATATGTTGATTCGCTCCTCAAACCTTTGAACCCCAAGAATGGTTTTCATGCCATCCTAATGTGTGGAACCAACAAGGTTCACTCCCACCATGGTAGGATATGGTCACATGAACCAAAAAAACTCACATAAGACATAATGGAAGAGGGTATACAATCACAAAAATCCTAGAGTAAACATTCATCAAACATATCACACAAGGATAAAAAAGGAAAATACTCATCACATAATGATCCATATCACAAAATTCATTGGCATGAACACAATGGAATACATAAGAACTCACATTCATGAACACTCATGAATGAGGAAACTATCCATAATCATAAAATAAACGGACTAAGTCCTAGATTCCACACATTTGTCAAAATTAGGTTGAGTCACACAAAGCAATGCATAATTCCTAATTTTATCAAATTTTAATAAAAAATTTCACAATGCATAGTATCAGATCTCACAAAGTACTTCATCAGAACATTCCAAAAAGTTCATCACACCCTCTAATGAGTGTGGCACAAAAATCAATGCAAAATGCATTCTTTCCCAATTTAATGACATTTTCCCATGATACTTAACATATCATTTCACGAGGTTCCATATTTTCCAAGCATTCAAATTCAATCATTTCATATAAAAATTTCAAATTTTTCAATATTTTAGAATGTATAAGAACATAAAAATTCTCAAATCCACCATTATTCTTCATCAAAAATTAACATTTTTTAAAAATAAATTTCTAGCAATACCCTTTGGTTGAAAATAAGACCAACACCCTTCTTAATCTATAAAATTGATATTTTCATCATTTTCCCAAAACATGGGTAGGTAACCCCGCCATTCTAATTTTTTTCAAAATTTAAATAAAAACCTAAACTACACCAATCAAATTGTAAAATAAAAGGAGATGAGAGGATTCTACACTCCCTAATCATTTTCCTACAAAAAAAATTCAAAGAATAATTCTCAAACAAATTTAAAACAAGGAAATACCTCAATGCCCTCCAAAAATTGAAATGTGAAATTTTCCAAGCATGCCAAATGAGGAGTCACAAAATTGAGCAAGCATGATTCCTTCTCAATTCTTATCCCAATGGATCCAAACTCATCATATTCCAATAATAATTCCCCTCCCAATCAACAATTTTTAAATTTCTCAAAACAAAGACTTTTCCCTCTCCATATTTTCTCATTTTTCCACCATAAACTAAAAAATAAAAACTGTTTTCTTTTTAACCCCCTTACTTTTTCTAAGAAAATAATATATTTCTTCTATACTTAATCATATTTAATCCCTAATTTCCCTTGATCCAAAATGAAAAATTTAAATTTAGTACAATTTATTATTCCACATTTAAATCACGTTTTAAATATATACAAGGCATATTTAATATTACTTTGTGAAAAATAGGATTCAAATAAAATAAAATTAATATAGCTCATTTTTTCATTTATCTATTTGAAACTCCCACCAATAACCCCCAAGTCCTGAAAATCAATTAAATTCATTTCCCAATATCACTCATCCAATTATTCTACTATTAAATCCATATAAGCATTTAATTGAATTAAATTGCAAAAAAAGGAAAATTTAACAAAACATCAACCAAACATTCACAAGACATCCACAACAGGGTTGTGGTATCTAGAATCATACAAATGGTAGTATCTAGATTAACATGAGTAAAATAACAATGGTCTCACACTTGGATCTATTAGGATTTCCATCCAAAATCATAACAACAAAAACCTTGTGCTTCCCCAAAAAAATACTTGCACAAAATGAGCCTAATTCACATTATCAAAGATACTGATAAAATATTTGATTAAAATGTACAATATGACCTTACATATATAGGAAAGGAAGAGGTAATCTATTGGCAACACAAGGGAAAAGAACTAAGAGGAGGGGGTGAATCAGTTGTCACTGAATTTCAAACTTATTCAACTTATTAACCTTATTCTCATATTTGATCATTAATCATGAAAGCATAAAAGAACAAAACATCAAAATCACACATTACACCAATACTTTTACGTGGAAACCCTATTAGGGGAAAAACCACAGTGGAGGTTAGTCCACAAGATTATACCCTATTAAAAGTATAAGAAAATATGAATGGGAATGCACATGCGTTCAGGCACACTACCTAGAGTTCACTACTCAAATACAAAATAGGCTTACTTCCCAAAAGAAGACACACTATCTTACATAAAGGTTCTAATTAAATACATCAGACTTTTAACTGAGGAAATAGCATTTTCTAATGCCTGGTTACAGTTCTGGTTAAGCACATAAACACTTCTTCACTCTTCTCCACTCTTCTTCACTCTTATTCACTCTTCTTCACTTTCTGCTCTGCCTTCGAATGATCTAAAATTTATTTGCACACAAGACTCATACACTTTGTACACTCCTTGCTTCAAATGATAAAACAATAACTCTTATATATCTACACTAGGAAATTCCATCGCTATAGGTCAGCTCTAAAGAAATAATAAAATAATTACAAATAGTCAGCCCAAAACAAATAAAGATTATTCATGCGAATCAACCAAGGTTAGCCACAACATAGTGAAGACCAAAAATAACACCCTCAAGCATGAACCATTTCAATTAATTACTCCTTGAAGATCCACAACATGCTTCAACAACTTGTCGGCCAAGAACATGAAAAACATGAACACACAAGAGAAAATATAGGATCACGAGCACAGCGATCAATATAGACATGCAACACAGATAAAGCATGAACTATAAACATCCACAAGAATCATGGAACATCAGAGAAGCATCCATAGCAACTAAAATTACTAAAATCACATGATCTTCATTTAGGAAAACAAACTGAAGTAACAGAAAAACTGTCAGAATACAAATCTTCATAACTCGATCAAATCTTCACACGAATCTCTGAAACTTGACATGGATAAACTATATATACTCCACAAGAAACCCTTTAGTCCACAACCTCAAAACAACAACATAATGAACACACTAACAAAAATAACTTCACTTCACTTCTAATAACCTTTAACACTTCTTATTACAATTTTCTCAATATCCTTGACATATACAACTTCTAATGCAACAATAATAATAGTGTTGATATAAATGAAAACCACATATCAACAACACACCACAACATCCAACAATCTCCCCCTTTGGCATTGATGGAAACACGTGATGTGAAAAATACCATCAACACAACTATGCTTACTCCTCCTTAGGTTCTGACTCTTCTTTCCTCAACTCTTCTCCCACATGACTCTTCTCTTAAGATGACTCTTCTCCCCCTTTGACATCAATGAAAAAGACCTATTTTCTCTACACAAGCTCTTAACCACATATCTAAACACTTGAACATTTGACTACTCCCCCTGAGTAGTAGGCACCACAACATCAATCGAGATCAAAATATGATCATGAAATGCACAGATTCATGCAAATCAATGCACACTTAGTTTTGATTAGGAGGGGTGATTTGCACACTTAGTTTTGATTAGGAGGGGTAATCACCCCTAAATTCCCTCCAAGATACTCAAAAGTATCCTTAGGCAACATCTTGGTAAATATTTCTACAATTTACTCCTTACTAGGCACATACTCCAATCTGACTTCCTTTTCACTTACTTTCTCTCTCAAAAAATGAAACTTGATAGATATATGCTTGGTCTTGGAATGCAGCACCAGATTCTTAGAAATTTTAATAGCACTTGAGTTATCATAGAATATAGAAATGGGCTTATCATACACAATTCTGATATCCTTCAACATTTGTTTCATCCAAAACACTTGAGTACAATTATTAGCAACAACAATGTATTTTTCCTCTGCAGTAGATAAAGAAATAGCATTTTGTTTTTTGCTTAACCATGAAATTGACTTCTTTCCCAAGAAAAATGTTCCACCACTAGTACTTTTTTTGTAATTGACATCTCCTACCCAATCAACATTAGTAAAGGAACTCTTGAAAAGTAAGATCATCATGATCTTTAGGATACCATAAACCAAAATCATCTATCCCCTTCAACTATCTGAAAATCCTCTTCACAACAGTCACATGATATTCTTTAGGATCAGCTTGAAATCTAGCAAGAATACATCAACATTCATGATATCGGGCCTAGTTTGAGTCAAATAAAGAAATCCAACAATCATTGATTTATATCTAGTGTGATTTTCCTTCAAAGAATCATCATCAGTTTTCAACTTGCATCCGGTCACCATGGGTGTACCAACAGGCTTTGAATCTTCCATACCAAATTTCTTCAAAAATTCTTTTACATAGTTGGAATGAGATATAAAGATCCCTTTATCTAACCAAGTAATTTGCAATCCCAAGAATAATTTCATCTCTCCAATCATTGACATCTCAAATTCATTTTGCATCTCATTAGCAAACTTCATACACAAGATATCATCTCCTCCAAATATGATATCATCAACAAAAACTTCCACAATCAAATCTTTATCATCATTTTTGAAATATAGATTACTATCAATCAGTACCTTTGTTAAATCCAAGCTTCACCAAGTACTTATCCAATCTAGCATACCATGCTCTAGGGGCTTGTTTGAATCCATACAATGCTTTCTTCAATCGAAAAACCATATCTCCCTGATCAATCAACTGAAATCCATCAGGTTGCTCAACATACACTTCTTCAGATTCCAATTCGGCATTTAGAAAAATAGATTTGACATCCATTTGATAAAATTTGTAGTCTTTGTAAGTAGCATAAACAAGAAACAATCTCACAGCTTCAATTCTATCAATAGGGGCAAATATTTCTTCAAAATCAATACCTTCTATCTATAAATATCCCTTACATACTAGTCTTGATTTTTTTCTAGCCACTTCACCTTGTTCATTTAGTTTGTTTCTAAAGACCCATTTAGTTCCAATTACATTATTATCCTTAGGTCTAGGAACAAGAATCCATGTATCATTCTTTTCAATTTGTTGTAGTTCCTCTTTCATTGCTTCAAACCAATGTTCATCTTTGCATGCTTCATTCACATTGTTAGGCTCAGTCTTTGAAATCAAATAATATTCTTCTACAATCCTTCTCCTAGTTTGGACTCTTTTGTTCTTATCACCTATAATTTGATCTTCTGAATTCAATTCAACCTTACATACCTTAGAGTCTTCTTAGAATGTTCTTCAACTTCAGGTTTTTCTGATCTCTCTTCTATTCTTCCACCAGTTTCTCCTTCCTCTTGATCTTCTTGATTCACTGGAATGATTTTCACTTGACTTGAGTTTTGACCTTGATTTCCTTTGTTTGTAATGTCATTTTGATCATCAAAATCATATCCACAGGTTCTGTATAGTGTACCAAAGTCTTCTTGAACCTTAACATTTGCACTTTCAACCATTTTCTTCAATCTTTTTTTTAAACACCGGTAGGCCTTACTCTTAGTAGCATATCCCAGAAAGATTCCTTCATCACTCCTAGCATCAAAATTTCCTATATCTTCATCTCCTTTAATATAACACTTGCTTCCAAAGATCTTTAAATATCTAACAGTAGGTTTTTGACCAGTCCATGGCTCAAAAGGAATCTTACCAGTATCACCTTTGATTTGTACTCGGTTAAGTGTGTACACAACAGTACTCAAAACTTCTCTCCAGTAGATATGAGGTACATTTCCTTCCAACATCATGGTTCCAACAACATCTAGAATTGTTCAGTTCTTCCTTTCCACAACTCCATTTTGTTGAGGGGTCTACGGTTCAGATAACTTTTTCTTTATTCCATTCTCTTCATAGAAAGAATTAAACTCACCAGAAGTGAATTCACCACCTCTATCTAATCTTAGAGACTTAATCTTTATACCTATCTCTGTCTCAACCATAGCCTTAAAGATCTTGAACTTTTCTAGAGCTTCAGATTTCTCCCTTAAGAAAGTAGCCCACATCATCCTTGAATAGTCATCAATAAGCAACATGAAGTACTTGTATCCTTGTAAACTTTTAGTTCTAGCAGGACCACACAAATTAGTATGCACAAGATCCAACAATTGATTTGAATTTTGTTGTTTACTCCAAAATGAAATTATTGTTTGCTTTCCTAACTGGCATTCTTTTCATATTGCATTAGTAGGTTTCATCTGCTTAGGAAGATCTCTCACAACCTTAGTGGAACTTATCTTGACAATGTTATCAAGGTTAACATGACACATTCTCCTATTCCACAACTAGCTTTCATCAATTTGAGCAATCAAACAACTTTTACTAGCAACACTCACGTGGAAAATATTACCTTTTGTTTTTGTACTTGCTGCAATCACATTTCAAAAATTTCCCAATATCTTGTACTTACCATCCATGAACTAAAGATTGTATCCCTTATCAACCATCTATCCAACACTTAAAGATTATGCTTCAAACCTTGAACATACAAAACATCATCAGTGTTATGCTTACCATAAAGAGAAATGCATCCTCTTCCACAGATCACACTAGTTGTATTATCACCAAATCTCACAACACCACCATCATACTTTTCCAAATTCACAAACTTACGTTTATCTCCTATCATATTATGAGAACAACTACTATCAATTACACATTCATCTTTCTCTTCAACTCAAGCAACTAGGGATTTCTCCACATCTATACAACTAGCAGATTTAGTAGACACATGACTATTTTCCTTGATAGTATTAAACACAAATTCATCTTCACTTGCATTTCCTTTGTCAGATTCATCATTTGTCACACCTTCATCAACAAGATAGTAACACTTCTTTTGGAATTTAGGATTGTTAAATCTTGGCTTGGAAACTCTCTCAGGATAGCTTGATGAAAAATGACCTATCTTATTGCAAGAGAAATATTTAATAAGTGACTTTCCTTTATACTTACCTTGTCCTCTAGCTTCTCTTTTCACAATCAATGCTTCAAGTTCTTCAAGCTCTCTTTCTTCTTTATCGAGCTGTCTCATTTCATCCTCATACTTGAATGTCTTTCTAGATGAACTTTCACCTAGATAATATCTTTGTCCATCTCTTCCAAAAGTAGTGGCCTTGAATGCAGATTCAACCTTAGGAAGTGCATCACCGAATTCACTCAACTCAAAAGTAGTAAGCTTACCAATCAACATGTCTTTGGTAACATTTGTCACAATTTAGAGCTCTTCAATAGCAATAGCCTTAACTTTGTAAGAATCAGGAAAGGATCTAAGCACTTTAGCAACATTGTCTAATTCATCTATCTATCCACCAGTACATCTGATACCATAGAAAAGTTCATTCACTCTTTGCATGAAAGTAGTAACATTTTCATCATCACCCATTTTAAGCTTTTCATATTTCACTTTCATACTTTGTAGCTTAGCAATCTTCACATTATCATCACCTTCATACAAGGTCTCCAACTTTTTCCAAATCTAATAAGCAGTCTTCAAATCCATCACATTTGTCATTTTAGTATAGTCAAAGCACTCAACAATGCCTCCTTAGCCCTTATATTATATTCAACAACCCTGATCTCAATAGAGGTAGTAGGACCATTATGAGGAACAACTTATATTTTTTTGTAATGCTCCAGTAGGGTTCACCAATACATCTCAGATCACACTCCATTCAATTCTTCCACAAGGAATAATTTGTTCCATCAAATCTCAGACTATCCTTCTTATAAGTTTCCATCTCGGATCATCTCAAGCTATTAAACTTCTTCCAAGGAACCACAAGCTCTGATACCAATTTTTGGCAACACAAGGGAAGACAACTGAGAGGGGGGGTGAATCAGTTGTCACCGAATTTCAAACTTATTCAACTTATTAACCTTATTCTTGGATCTGATCATCAATCATGAAAGAATAAAAGACCAACACATCAAAATCACACATATCACCAAGAATTTTATGTGGAAACCATGTTAGGGGAAAAACCATAGTGGAGGTCAACCCACAAGATTATACAGTGTTAAAAGAATAAGAAAATATGAATGGGGAATGCACATTCATTCAAGCACACTGCCTAGAGCTCACTGCTCAAATACAAAATAGGCTTACTGCCCAAAAAAAGGCACACTATCTTACATAAAATTTATGATTAAATCCATCAGACTTTGAATTGAGAAAATAGCATCTGCTAATTCTTGGTTACAGTTCTGGTTAAGCACATTAACACTTCTTCACTCTTCTCCACTCTTCTTCACTCTTCTTCACTTTTTGTTTTGCCTTCAAATGATTTGAACTTTATTCTCACATAGGACTCATACAATTTTCACACTCCTTGCTTCAAATTATAAAATAATCGCTCTTATATATCTGCAACAAGAAATTCCATTGTTATAGGTCAACTCCAAAGAAATAATATAATAATTACAAACAGTCAGCCCAAAACAAATAAAGATTATTCATACGAATTAACCAAGGTTGGCCACAACATAGTGAAGACTAAAAATAACATCCTCAAGCACGGACCACTTCAATTAATTACTCCTCGAATATCCACAACATGCTTCAACACCTTATTGGTCAATAACATGAAAAACATGAACACGCAAGAGAAAATATCTGATCACGAGCACAACGATTAATGTAGACATGGAATACAAATAGAGAACAAACTAGAAACATCCACAAGCATCATGAAACATTAGAGAAGCATTGGCAGTAACTAAACTTACTTAAATCACATGATCTTCATTCAGGAACACAAACTGAAGTAACAAAAAATGGTCAGAATACAAATCTTCATAACTTGATCAAATCTTCACGTAGATCTCTAAAAATTGACATGGATAAACTAGATATACTCTAAAAGAAACCATTTATTCCACAACCTTAGAAAAACAACATACTAAACACACCAATAGAAAGAACTTCACTTCACCTCTGATAACCTGTAACACTTCTTATTACAATTTTCTCAATATCCTCGACATATACAACTTCTAATGCAACAATCCTAATAGTGTCGACATCAATGACAACCACATATCAAAAACAAACCACAAAATACAACATAATCCACCTATCATGTGTATTTACAAGTACCCTATGATGTGGCATAAATAAGTAGACAAGTGTCCTATAAGTGTCAACCTTTCGATCACTTGGAATGTGCAAACCAACAACCAATTTGACCAAGTCATCAAACTTGGTGACAAGTATTGAATGAATACACAAGTGACCTTTGAGGTGAGATGGAAAGTCTTCCAACCTTAAATGGTACATGTACATGAGGTTTACCAAACAACTAGGTAACCTCTAGAGCCTAAAATTTTTCACATTCAACTAGACAAGTTGTTGTGTAACCTCATCAACCTATGTACACTTAAGCCATAGTGAATAGAAAAACTATTCACTCTAACATCCCCCCTTAAGTGACACTTTTATATTTCAAAAAGGTGCAATAGATACGTGAAGAAATAGGTCCCAGCTATGAGACTTGTGTTAGATTCCCATGTACAATGAAATCTCTCATAAATGGAGAAAGATAGAAAAACTAGTGGGAAAAAAGTTATCCTCCAAAAGGGAGATGAGTTAAGGAGAATACCTATTGAAAAGATGTCCCATGAAGATAGGAACATTATGATGAAGAAATACTGAAGCATGTCGAAGTTATAAAGTCTACCAAATATGAACTAGTGTTTGATGGAATCAATGAACCTCCAAAAAATGTAGATCAAGATAAGAGATACAAAACACATCATGAGTGAACAAATGGAACACTAATCAACCATGAATATATAGATGCTTGTGATGTTTAAATTATAGATAGTACTATGATTATGGAGAAAAGTCAATAAATAAATGAGTGACATGTGTACACTACTAAAATATGTAGCATGGTGCTTTATATAAGTACTAGAATCTCAAAAAATATGATCCACTAAAATAATCCCCCATATGAGAGATAAAGAAAAAAGGTCTATGAGAATGGGCACAAAGTAGAAAGTTCCTCCAATGCTCCATTGAAAGAAGAATTAGAATAACACTATCATAATTCACCTTTAATGCTAAGAGGTATAAAAAGATCAACTGAAATCGGACACAAAAGTGTGCAAGGAATTTAGACCTAGAATTAGGTCCAAATAACTTGTACAATAACCTAAAAAAGGGTGTGCATTAAGGTACACATTCATGAGGTGAGAATAACGGGGATCGGGATTGTTGTGATGGAAAATCAAGGCAACACATGTATTTTGTGAGAATCGTGAAGATCCATTACTATGATGAAAAATCAATGCACTACACAAGCCCCCATTACACTTTATAATTTAATGTAAGTACAAAATTCCCTTCCTAAGGAACACACATTTATTTTTAGTGGCACTTTATGGGAGCGCATTTAGAAACTTATTTGTTGTTATGAGTTCTTACAAGTTTTTGTTATGAGGTAAATAATGAAGACAAATTATGTATGTCTTTGAAACCTCAAAAAAATGACAAAAATATAAAATGAAAACCCCCATTATTAAAAAAAAATCCCCCTCATTTGCAAGTTATTATAAGACAAAAGAAAATCCCTTGCCAATTATGACAAAAAACTACCCACTTCTTTGTAAATTTAGATTTGTAACCTAAAACATAGATTTTTTGGACCTTATAAACTACTCTTGCACTTCTAGGGGTTTTCACCTAAAAGGAGAGAGATAGGGCTGAAAATGCTTATGATTCACTCAAATAAGAATGTATGCAATGTTGTTTAATATAAATGAATTTAACTAAATGAAATTAACTAAACTGAATGACCGAGAATGAATGCAAAAGTGGGATTTATGCCTTGTTTGAAAATATAGTGTGATATTCAAACAATAAAGAAAATGAATGAAATGTGCAAAACATAAAGAGATAGGTCAAATCAAAGTGCACCTAGGA
Organism: Sequoia sempervirens; assembly: GCA_007258455.2. NCBI lineage: Eukaryota > Viridiplantae > Streptophyta > Pinopsida > Cupressales > Cupressaceae > Sequoia > Sequoia sempervirens. The sequence continues at coordinate 319,982,821 of VDFB02353493.1, forward strand.
AAAGTATGATGAGCTGGGAATGTCTTGGATGATAGTTGAGATCACTAATTTTTCACAGTGGGACTCATTCGCGCAGGGTGGCAAATCAGTCCTCTTGGTGAAAAAGTGTTGGGAGTTGGTTTCTGTCTGTTAAGATCCGTAATCTAACAAAATTCATATTTTTAGTCCTAAGGTGGGACTCATTCGCCATAGGTGGTGAATCAGTCCTCTCCCAAATTTCTAAAAAATTAGGAGACAACTCTACAACACTAGATCTAGAAATGCCTGCTTGTCGAGTTGTCGAAGTCAGTTGTACATAAAACAAACAAATAACTCTCTCCAAGATTGAAATTGACTCAAGTTGACTTGAAGCACCTAGTTGAATTGGAAATCAATCTTTAACACCTAATAACCTGTCAAATTTGCATACAAAGGGCTGCAAACAAAAATGCAGTAGGGGAAAACTGATTGAGGGTTAGTGAATAGGGGTTTTCCTTGGTCAAAACCCACTTTTGGTAATTAAACCCTTGAAAAGATAATGAAATGAAAGTGAAAGGTAAACTAATAACATGTAAGTGCTATTAACTTACCCAACCCTTGATGATGCAAGTCTAAAGTAATGTCAATGGCTGCTTCAAAGTGCTTGAATAGTGCTTGAATTGTTGATGTAAAATGCTTGAATTCTTGAAATGTGAGATCTAATGCTTGAATAGATGAGGAGATTGCTTGAATAACTTAGGAGATGTAAAATGAGGTGAAAATCACTTATTTATACAATTATTGTGCCTCAGTATCCATTCATACCTCATCACAGGGTGACATCAAGTGATTTTGAATAAAATTCTGAAAGGAAATTTAAAATATTTTGAATTTGGGGCCAAGGGGGACTCATTCATCTCCCATGGTGAATGGGTCTCACCTAGGACCTAAAAACATGTGTTGGGAAAAATGTTGTATTTAATGTTATTTGTTGGCATAACATTCAAAAATACACTTAATTGCAACTTATGAGTGCATAAAGAGACCAAATAAAGCATGGGAAGGGTGTAAATAGTGAAAATATGCCTTGAAGAGTTTAGAAGCTTGTCACAAGACTTTACAACACTTCAAAATAGGAATTTTTGATGACTAAAAAGGTGGTTTTTAGGTAAATTGCATTAGATAGAGTCTAGAATAATGTAGAAATGTCTCACAACACTTCACAACACCTTCACAAGACATGGGTATTTGAATTTAAGTACCTAAATAGGCATGTTCAAGCCATGTTACAACATAAAATCAGAGCAACATAGTTCCAACACCATGAAACAATACCTAAAAGGCATGAAAATGACAAGGGGCCTTTTTTCTATGGCACATTTAGCCCCCACTTTAGTGAGAGGATGAACCTATTTCAAACTCACACTAAAGTAGCCATGAACATTGAGGGTAGGGTTCAAATGCACTTACGTTAGCAAGATGGAATGAAAACGATCAAGAGGGATGATCAAACCCCCAAGATGAAGATCCCATGGAAAAATAGACATAAGAACAAAGGAACACACAAGTGTTGAAAAGAATTGGATGAAGCTTCGATCATCAATCCAACTAGTTGTGGAAAGAGATCTAGGCTGATTGTTTGAAATAGAGAATACATGTACTCACTCTGGGGCCACAGAACTTCAGGTTGTCCACAGGGTGAGAAAGACCAATTGTATACTCACTCTGGGGCCATGGAACTAGTTGTCCATGGGATGAGAAATCCCAAAAAGGTAAGATACATAAGCTAGTTGGTATGCACTCACAAACACAAAGGTGGCTATGGGGAAAATTCATGCTGCTAGATGGGCTTCCTACTCAACCATGCCAAAGTTATACTGCCTGATAACTTTAACAAGGTGCCACAAGGAAAAAGGAATGTTCATGAACAAAAAGACAAAGGTACCACAGTCATGCAAGCTGTGTTATGCAAAGTGGCAAAAAGGAATGCAAAATGAAAAAATGTAAAAATGTAAAATGTAAAATGTAAAAAGATGTTTAAAGGAGTCTTGTTCAGTTTATGCAAGGTCAGTCACTTAGGGAACATTGTGTCTAATGTCTCCAAGAGAGGACCAATCAAAGAATAGTATATTCACAACTTAGGGGATGCAGTGTGTCACATCAGGCCACTAAGAGGAATGCAATATGCTAAGAAAGATCACACTTATGAAGGACATCAAACCCAATGTCATCCACAAAGTGATAAACACATCACATAAATGACAAGGCTACACTAGGAACCAAGAATGCAAATGAATTAATGGTAATGTATGCCCCCCACTTTAAAGGAATTGCTACACATCGTTCTGTGAGCAATTATTTTAAAGTAGAGAAGGAAATAAAAAGAAAAAAGAAAACAAGACATGAGAGCCAACTTGGAAAGCCATATGCCAAGTCATATGTTTTGAAGTGAGGCTACATCATGTCAAGGAAAAATGAAAAAAAAAAGAAAGGGAGTTGCCCCCTAGAAAAGAAAGCACACCAACCACATAACAAATCTATGGATTTGGGGTTAGTATGTTCATTGCTGCAATGTTTTTATGAAAGAGCTTAAAACAATCATCATTCCCCAAAGCACATAGAACTAGAAAAATGATACAAAGAGAGCAAAAACAAAGGAAAACAAAAGTCCATTTTGGGTCAACATGGAAGAGACATTGTGGTCTCAACACCTTGCATCATCCCCAAAAGGAAAATACAAGCGAAACAAAAAGGAAAAAGGAAAAAGAAAATGAAAAATATTTTGGGTCAACATGAAGGAGACATTTCGGTCTCAATGCTTTGCATTATCCGCAAAAGGAAAACACTAAAAAAAGAGAAAAAGACAAGGACCTTGTGGGTAAACATGGAAGAGACATAGGGCATCTCTACGCTTTGTGTCATCCACAAAAGGAGAACACAAAACAAAAGTGAAAAAGACAAGGACTATTTGGGTCAACATGGAAGAGACATAGGGCATCTTTACGCTTTGTGTCATACCCAAAAGGAAAACAAAAAACAAAAAGAGAAAAAAGACAATGCACGACAAATAGAAGAATAGAGGTATGAATAGAAGAAGTGTACAAATAGAGGTAACATCAAATGCATAATACATGGGAACACGATATGCACATGAAAAGGAAAAGAAAAAGAGAAAAGAAAAAAGGCTAGTTAGGAGAATGCAGCTCAACCAACTAATAAGTCATCCAACTCCCAAACATGTTCAGTATAATGTGAGGGCGATTGACTATCCAAAGGTATAATTGCAAGCACTGAAGCATGATTCATACCAGGCTCTTCACTTGGTGGAGAGGATGTATCCTTTAAGCTTATTATGGATGAAAATAAAGAATTTAAATCATTATGCACTTCTTCATCTATTTTGGAAATCTTCGCATCATCATCACCATCAACATCATCATCAAGATTAATGACTATAGGAGGAAAAAGGGTGATTTATAAAGATGGATGATCAAAAGTTCAGGTTTTTGGATTGATTCAATTTTTTACGATTGTTGCACTAGACTATCTTGTGGTAGGTCAGGAGGAGGGTGGTCATCTATTAGTTGTGTCAAAAGTAAAGGTTGATTTTCTTTATCTTCTTCTATGTGAGATTGACAAGGAAGGAGAAGATGATGATGCCTATGTTCCCTAGCATCGTGGTTCCATTTAATTCTATTTTGGGTTCACCAAAATGAAACATAGACTTTTGGGACCCTATGGACTACTCTTGCACTTCTAGGGTTTTTCACCTAAAAGGAGAGAGATAGGGCCAAAAATGCTTATGATTCACTCAAATCAGAATATATGCAATGTTTCTTAATGTAAATGAACTTAACTAAATGAAATTGACTAATCTGAATGCCTGAAAATGAATGCAAAAGTGAGATTTATGCCTTTTTTGAAAACATAGTGTGATATGCAAATAATGAAGAAAATGAATGAAATGTGTAGAACAGAAAGAGATGGGTCAAATCAGAGTGCCCTCGGGAAAAGTATGATGAACTTGGAATGTATTGGATGCTAGTTGATAACACTAATTTTTCACAGTGGGACTCATTCACCCATGGTGGCGAATCAGTCCTCTTCCTGGTGAAAAAGTGTCAGGAGCTGGTTTCTATCTATTGGGATCTGAAATCTGACAAAATTTAGATTTTCAGTCCTAAGGTGGGACTCATTCACCATAGGTGGTGAATCAATCCTCTCCCAACTTTTTGAAAAATTAGGAGACAACTTTGCAACACCAAATTTGGAAATGTCTGCTTGTCGGGTTGTCAAAGTCAGTTTTGTAGAAAACAAACAAATAACTCTCTCCAAGCTTGAAATTGACTCAAGTTGACCTGAAGCACCTAGTTGACTTGGAATTAAATCTTCAACACCTAATAACCTATCAAATTTCCATACAAAGGGCTGCAAACAAACATGCAATAGGGGAAAAATGATTAAGGGCTAGTGAATAGGGGTTTGCCTTGGTCAAACCCCACTTTTGGTAATTAAACCCTTGAAGAGATAATGAAATCAAAGAGAAAGGTAAACTAATAACATGCAAGTTGATGAGCTTAAAATATGCTCATAATTTGGATGTTATGATAAACTTTTAATGTCTTTACTTTTGTTATTTCATGGCTGTTTAAACTTTGTTGAAACCTTTTATGGGGATATCCTGTAGCATAATACTTTCATATTCCTGTAGCTCATGGTGTTGACTTGATTGCATTTATTTCTCGTTGACTCCCTAAAATGGCTGGTATATCGTATACATTTTTTGAATGATGAAGTAGATTTAAAATGTGTGATTAATGAATAGATATCATGTATATGCCATGCGCCTTTTCTTTCGCATCTGTTACCTTTTGTTTCGCAGGTTGTTGAAGAATGATCGAGTCAAGCACAGCCGATCTCGGCCTTGCAGTAAAGTCCATTTCCTGCACGACTTTGAGGAAGCTCCGGCGAAGACTCTTTGACCGAAACTATGGGAAAGAATTTTAATGACAGTCAATCTAGAAAGAGTGGAGTGCTAGATTTTCTCCAAATTGGGGTGAACGCATAAATTCATTATGAAGTCTGTTCCTTGATTCGGGGATATAATTTACTTCCATGTCTTTCTTTGATAGGGTTAGTTAGTTAGTTGCTCTCCTGTTTATAAATAAAGTTCTCCTCCTGCGCGAGGGGGACAGAAGGGAGGATAGTTAGAAAAAGTTAGAAGCATAGTAATAGCAGATATTATGTAAGAGTCAGTATGATAATGAGAAACAGAATCTGTATGATCAAAGACAGAGTTTATTGTTAGTTTCCACATCAATAAAGCAATGTATACCATTCTATTTTCATGAATAAAGTTCGATGAAGTTCTGAGTTTAGCATCTGTGTAATCAGTAGATGCTTGCTAAGGGGGGCCACTTAGTAAGTATCTGTAGCTAGTTAGTTAGTTGTTATTTTATGTTGATCTTCAGTTAGCTTTCATCTTTGAAGTTTTCATACAAACTCAGTCTTATAGTGCTCCTGCAGCATAGAGAGTCCATCCCTATGACTGTTCCTGCAGCATAAGGCCGGTTCATAGTTTGTGTTTTAGTTGTAGTTGTTATGGTTTCTATCATAGTTGAGTTAAAGAATTTTGCATTACCGTTCTGTGGCTTAGATAGAATTTCTTTCCAGTATTATTTCTGCTAAGATTTGACCGAAACTAGTTCCTAGTGCATATATTTTGCCGCGCCATTTAAAGTCTACGTCCCCTGGTTTGACAATTAAAATGAACATCCATAGAAAGATATAAGTCACCTGTTGGAATGTCCAATTCCCAGGAAAGGTTTTACTGTGATTTTCATATCCTTTTGTGGGCGCGAGCCACAAGTGCTATCAACTTACCTAATGCTTGATGATGCAAGTATGAAGTAATTCCAATGGTTGCTTCAAAGTGATTGAATAACGCTTGAATTGTTGATGTAAAATGCTTGTATGCTTGAAATGTGAAATGTAATTCTTGAATGGATGAGGAGATTACTTGAATGACTTAGGAGATGTAAAATGAGGTGAAAATCACTTATTTATACATTTCTTGTGCCTTAGTATCCATTCATGTACCTCATTATAGGTTGACATCAAGTGATTTTGAATAAAATTATGAATAGAATTTAAAATATTTTGAATTTGGGGCCAAGGGGGTCTCATTTGCCACCCATGGTGAATGGGTCCCACCTAGGACCTAAAAACATGTGTCGAGAAAAATGTTGTATTTAATGTTATTTGTTTGGATAACATTAAAAAATACACTTAATTACAACTTATGAGGGCATAAAGAGACCAAATAAAGCATGAAAAGGGTCTAAATAGTGAAAATATGCCTAGAAGAGCATGGAAGCTTGTTACAAGACTTTACAACACTTCAAAATAGGACTTGTTGATGAGTGAAAAGGTGGTTTTTAGGTAAATTGCATTAAATAGTGTCTAGAAGAATGTAGAAATGTCTCATAACACTTCACAACACCTTCATAAGACATTGTTCTTTGAATTTTAGTACCTAAATAAGCATGTTCAAGCCATGTTACAACATAAAATCAGAGCAACGTAGTTCCAACATCATGAAACAAGACCTAAAAGGCCATGAAAATGACAAGGGGCCATTTTTCTATGACACATAACCAAACACTCACCTAATGACTAGTAAGAAATGGTTAACTAGTATGGAGAGCATTAAAAAAGGTTACAAGCCTTGTGCCAAAACTATTTAAAAAGTAATTAAACCATAACAAATAATGTCTGAATTAATAGATAAGTAAGACTTCACTAATTCTTGTGGTAGAAAATTTTAAATTCATTTGGATGAAGGTGCCAAGTGTAGATTCATAGTGAATTCAAAGGTGGATATATACTTGATTTATGGATATCTTGCTAACTACTATGAAGGAGCTAGAAACAAGTGAAAGCCACATGCAAAGGATAGATGAGTAATGAGTTTACAAACCCTTGAGTGCCTTATGCCTCCTTACAAATTCATGATAGGTATATGCAATGCCTTATTGGGTGTATCAAGTGACTATATACTGACACATGGCTTATGAACCTACAAATCTTAGAAAATATCCTTAATTTCACGTAGATGAAAGGATACTTTTGGTGTAAGAGCTGAATGTTGGTGATTGGGAGGCCACACAAATTGGGAAGCTGACCATATACTATTCATCATAGTCTCAAATTATGAACCAAGCTCATGGATTTGATCAGTCAAATGGAGTGGAGGACTACCAAAGGTAGGACATGGGTGATGGAGTATCTACAACTAGCAAGGAGGCCACAACACCCAAGAATGACATGAAATAAAATTACCTAACAATGTTTCCCATAAATTTATTAACCTCAATAGCAACCTTTGTACTAAACGATGTACAATTTGATTTGAGAATGCCAAATATTTTCTATAAATACACATACACTCACCCCCACCATGCATCATCATTATTTGGAAATGGTATTAGTGTGATAAAATGTTAGGATTTCCATGTCTAAGATCATAATAGAAAAAACCTTGTACTTCCACAAAAAACAATTGAACACAATGATCCTAATTCACATTATCAAAGAGATTGGTAAAAGAGTTGATTACAATATACAATATGACCTTGTATATATAGGAAAGAAAGAGGCAATCCACCTATCATGTGGATTGAAATGTTTCGCTTGATGTGACACAAATAAGTAGACAAGTGTTCTATAGGTATCAACCTTTGGATCACTTGGAATATGCAAACCAACAACCTATTTGACCAATTCATCAACCTTGGTGAAAAGTGTTGAATGATTACAAAAGTAACCTTTGTGGTGAGATGAAAAGTCTTAAAAACTCAAAAGTTATGCAAATTAGGTTTAGCAAAAAACTAGGTAACCTCTACAACACTAAAAGGTTGCACATTTAGTTAGACACGATGTTGCCTAAGCTCATCAACCTAAGTAAACTTTTAGTGAATAGATAAATTATCCACTTTAATAGGATCAAGTATGACGTGTAATGCAATACAATAATGACCAATGTGACATCTCCTTATAAACACTATCAGGGTATACTCAAACCTATGGATCCTGGTGGAGGAATACCTTTTACATGTAACCACTCAATGCACACATCAAGTGTACCTACTCCATGCTTTTAAGTATTGAAATAAAATAAAATGGGTTAGGTGCTTTCATATGGTTTAAAACATAAAGAAAACCCACTTTTCAAATTCATTCTTAAGGATAACCCTAGACATCTCAATGCAAAGGAGAAAGAGATCTTGCAATAGGGATGTCCTAGGGGCTGATTGTAAACTAATAATGGGTTCACCAGTAAGCTAGGGCTTGGAAAGACAAATGAGATACAAGATGGAATGCTTAACCCTAATTTAATTCAAATTTTAACTAAATGAAATAGAAATACATATAAAATAGAATAATAATTTGTAAGATGGAACACGTGCACATGGGAATCTGAAACATAATTTAATGAGCTCTGAAACACTGAAAAACCTAAAATTTTGACCTATTGGGAGTTATACGTCAATTTAGGTGAATAAATCCCAATTCAGGGTTTTTGCACATGAATAGGTTTTTGGAAAGAGAGTCTCTGAATATGCAAATATCTTGAAAAATTCTTGTAGTGGAACTCATACACCACTTATGGTGTATTAGTCTTATTCCACTTTTTTGGGAATTAAAAGTTTAAGTTTAGATCTACACTTCAACACCTACTCTTTTCTCCCAAATTGATTTTTGGACTCAACTATGTAAAAACACATGTAAAACAAGGTATAGACTTGATTTTCTTATGGGGGGTTTTCCTTAGTCAAATCCCTAGTTTGGTAATTAAACCTTGATAGAAACAATGAAATATGCATGTAAAGAGGAGTGTAAACCCTAACCTTAAGTGTGTCTAAGATTAGGAAATCTTAAAATGCAATGCAACCCTATTCTAATGTGTAAGAATGAGATACATGAATGAAATATGACAATGGATGACTCACTTTGAGAGATCACTAATCACCCAAGTGAGCCCTAATAATTCATGTACCTTCTTTAGGCTGAATGTAGAGTGACAATGGAAGATGGAATCACATAGGAAACAAGTCATTAGGCTTGGCTTAATGGCTAGTTGCATCTCCCCAACCTAGAATCCATCATGATTCACCATGGAAAACCATGATCAGCCCTTGGAAATGCTAGATCTTGGATGAAAGTGAGCTTGAAGACCTGAAAAAACACTTTAATGTTGCTCCAAGACTTCAACTTTTCTTTCTTTTGAAACATGAATGCTCCTATGAAAGAATGCTTGAAGAATTTTGAATGATTTGGTCTTGAAATTACTCTTGAAAATGATTTCTTAAATGAAAAAAATGACTTAGGAGCTTTCTTATATAGGAATTAACACCTAATTTATCATTATTTAGATCACAAAAGCTGAAATCAAAAAAAAATTTGAATTAAAAAGCTGATTTTTGTGCTCAAACCCTAAAAAATCCCCAGATGGGACTCAAATTCCACCTCTCACATATGGGTCCGACCTAGAGGTCCACTCATTCGCCCAAGGTGGTGTATGAGTCCCACCCTAGATTTTTAGGGTGGGATTTTGTAAGTTTTTATGTTTTTGATGATTTTGTTGGGTTTTTAGTTGAAATAAGCCTCAAGATCCAAATTAATGCGTCTTGGGGACCTATTAATGATGAATTAAAGGGTAATTAATACAAGGGTACTAAAATAGGTCCAAATTAAATGAGAAATTTCCCTATTTCCAAGAAGGGTCTAAATTTACATTGTTACATCTAGGCCCCACTTTAGCACCCATATGGCTCTACATGCATATGCAAGCTAAAGGAATCAAGACAATACACTTCATTTCATAAAAGGATACTCATAAAGGTTCAGTCACAACATGGGAGAATGAAACCCCCATTGTAGCTATTTTCAAAACCACGATGTTAGGAATCACATCCTGCAACATGGATTTGTTAGTTGTCCAAAAATCCTCTTATCTAACTTCTAGAAATGAAATTTGAGGGTAGATGTATGGCCCCCTTGATTCTGCTTGCTTTAAGGAGGTAGAATCAAGGTAGAATTCTAGCCACATAAAATAAGGTAGGTCACATTATAGGGTATTTCCAAGTACCATACCACATAATGATAGACTTTTGATGAGGACGGGAGTAGAATCATGATTCCAATGCAATAGACTACATAAAAAATGGAGCTCTCTAGCTCTCCTTATGTTAATTTCACTGAAAGGCACTTTTTAACCCTAATATAGTAAAAGCCCTAATTTTAATTTATATAATAGTAAAAAGTGAAGTAATTTCTAACTATTTTGTCATTTACCTTCTTGTAGCTTGAGTTTGGTGAAGAGTGATTGAAGATGCTGAGCTGACAAGATTACGAGCCTCCAAGACTAGATGTCCTATGAGATCAGGTAGCCCACAACGAGCATCATTATCAAGTGAGTTGATTTTTTTCCTTATCTTTGTCCGTACGCATTTATTTTATGATTTGTATGCATTTCTAGGTTAATTTAGGACCTTGGAAGAAAAGTTCTCAAAGTGTCCCTTTTTTCACAAAGTGTCCCCTTTTTTCACAAAGTGTCCTTTTTGTCGTGAAGTATCCCTTTTTGTCGCAAAGTATATCATTTCTTTGTGAAGTGTCCCAAAAGGAGCCTTACGTATCTAGGACTCTTAGAAAAGTACACTAGAACAATTTTAGTACACTTTTTTAATTGTTGATGTATAGATTTATGATTGTAGAATGCTTATAGGACATATTTTTTATTTTTTCTAAATTCCTCACTGTTTGCTGCAATGTCTTGGTGACAGACAAATCGGTTGCCTTCGAGACCTAGCTCGCACACTTTCAACAGAGGATATAGAGATATTGCAGACCACAGGATTGTGTTGGGCATACCTCATTCCCCCCATGAGGTACCATGATGCTATGTTGATGGCACTGGAAGAGTGGTGGAATGCAAAAGAATTTCATCTTCCCATAGGCGAGATGACTATCATGCTAGAGGATGTCCATCACATACTCCAAGTTTCAATTCATGGTGAGAGGGTACATTTTCTAGTAGATCAATCATTTTTGGAGATGAAATATGATATGTAGTATTTATTTGAGGTCTAGTTCATGATAGTATCATGAGGCAACATATTGATCTAGTGATGTTACTATATTTGTGGGCCTCATTTGTTGCATACATTATGATGTTCACTATAACACTGGTACTCAGCCCTCATGGCTAGGGACAACATTTAAAGGGAGGAATAGTATATATGATCCAGGGGATGACAGAGCATAGGACTGTGTATGCCTACGGTCACATCATCCTTGTGTACTTATATTATGATCTAGGGCAATTTTCATTTTGTGAAGTCGACACTATGGTACACTATATGCTGCTACAGGTGTGGTGCTTGGAGCATATCATGTGCACCAGGCCAAAAATATTTCCATGTGCATCAACCCTAGGGTATCCTCATGCATTCAACTATCCATTGTGGTGGCTATGGAAGTACGAGAATTTCCATTTTTGGAGAGTCCAATTTGACTAAATGGATGAGGAGGAGATCATATGGAGACCTTACCAACTTATACCATAGTGGTCAAATGGGACTCATTAGGTGAAGAGATTGTAGATGGATAGATTTTTGATAGCCAAACATGATTGCATAGTATGACCTTTCTACTATGATCATGTCATGTGACAGTTTGGATAGGTCCAAATACCACCCATGGCACGTCCATTTTTTAGGAGATCAATACGGAGTGCCCAGAGGCTTGACAATACTAGATGATTCACTACCGATGATGTCGTCTACAATGACTCTAATGACGATGATTGTGATATGCCCCTAGTATTCGGTGTTGATCATGTTGGTACCATAGATGTGTTGGATGTTGTGTTTTTGTTGCTGATATGTGGTTTTCATTGATGTCAACACTATTAGCATTAATGTAATTGAAGTTGTATTTGTCAAGGATATTGAGAAAATTGTAAAGAAATGAGTTGCAGGTTGTCAGTGGTGAAGTGAAGTTCAGTATGTTGGTTATTTTTGCACGTTGTTGATCAGAGGTTGTGGACTAAAGGGTTTTTTGTTGAGTGTATCTAGTTTATCCACGTCAAGTTTTAGAGATCTGCATGAAGATTTGATCAAAATATGAAGATTCTCATTCAGATAGTTTTATATTTCTTCGATTGGTATTCCTGATTGAAGATGATTCTATTTCAGTTAGTTCAATTTTTGTGGATGCTTCTCTTGTGATTCTTGATTCTTGTGGATGTTTCTAGATCGTTCTCTATCTTTGTTGCATGTTTGCATTGATTTTTGTGCTCGTGGTTGGTGATTTTCTCTTGCGTGTTCATGTTTTTCTTGTTCTTGGCTGACATAGTGTTTGTAGCATGTTGTGGATCTTTGAGGAGAAATTAATTAAAGTTTTTTCATGTTGGAGATGTTTATTTGGGTCCTCACTAAGATGTGGCCGATTTTGGTTGATTCACATTGAAAATTATCTATTATTTTTAGGCTAACAATTATATTCATTTAATTATTTCTTTGTGGCCGACTTGTAGTGTTGAAATTTTTTTCTATGGATATATAAGACCAATTGTTTATTTCATTTGAAGTATGTCAAATGTTTGTGTGCACGAATAATGTTATAAATAATTTGAAGGTAGAACAAAGAGTGAAGAAGAGTGAAGATTTGTTCATGTGCTAAATTGGAACTTTAAATTAGGCATTAGCAAATGTTATTTTCTCAATTCAAAATCCAAATGGTTGTAATCTGAATCTCTTTGTAAGATAGTGTGTCTTCCTTTGTAATTGAGCAATGAGCTCTAGGTAGTGTGCCTAAATGGATGTGCATTCCCCATATTTCATTTTCATTATACTTTTAAGAGGGTATAATCTTGTGGACTGACCTCCTCCGTGGTTTTTCCCCTAACAGGGTTCCATGTAAATTTTTTTGGTGTTATCTGTGTTTTTGATGTGTTGATGATTTATATTTTCATGGTTAATAATCAGATCTGAGAATAAGGTTAATAATTTGAATAAGTTTTGAATTTTTGTTACAATTGATTCACCCCCCCTCTTAGTTGTTTTCCCTTGTGTTTCCAACAAGGTTTCTATGAGGAGTGGTGGTCAACAACAAAGCCAACCTCTATATTCCCAATGGATGAGCCGATAGGTGATCTAGGGCCACTCGTAGATCAAATAGACAAGGAGGAGGATATAGATAAGGAGATATGCTTAAGGGTTGTATACATATTCACAAATGTGATAGATGAGGAGTATGGAGTATGTGCAAGATCATGATGGGATAAAAGTGGCGATATGATGGGTATGTGTAGGGTATATTGTTGATGACTTTTTCTTACCAAAAATTGATGAAACGAAAAGGGTTTTTAAAGCAGATTCTCAGATTTCCACCAATATAAATTATGTTTTACTTTGAATTTAATAAATAATTACTATTCATTTTCTATTTGAATTACAACTAAAGTCCTGATTGATAGGGTAATTGAAAAACATCTATAACTTTCAAATGGTATCACATTTTTTGAATCCAAAATATGTATCACATTCTATGCTTCATATACTATAGGATTAAAAAAATGAATTTCATGAAGTTTTGACCAAGTTAAGGTAGTTAGACATACAAGTTTTTATACTTTTTAAAATTTGTAATAAAAAATTCATAATTAATTATTTACTTGGAAAAATTTAAAAAAATATGCATCACATCAGGACATGAGTCCTCTACTTATATCTAAAAAATTATAAAAAAATATTATCATTTTATTGTGGTTAGGGTGGTTAGATAGAAACCTACTTCTTATTTTTCCTAAAATTTAAGCACTATTGCATTGAAATTTCAAATTTTCACCAAATAGATTTAAAAAAATAAACCTAGTAGTTTAGAAACTACGTTCAATTTGCTACAAATTCTATTCTTACATATTTTTGAAATAATATAGATGACTTATTCAATTTTTTACGTCAAGTTGTCTAACTCTATTTTTTTTGAATTTTTCACCACTCAAGGGCATGTTTTTTCCATGATGATCTTGCACATACCCTATGAAGAGGCTACAAATTTTGACTATGATGTCTAGGAGGAGGAGGAGGATGACCTGATGAGTTAGGGTGATGAGACAATAGATAAAGATCCAGTGGGCCACGAGTGGGGAGAGGCAACTCCTACTCATGTTACTAGATCACGATCAACAACTGCAGTAGGCACCAATACCTATAGTCATGGAGAGGCTAGCACATCCTCCATGCCCCCTACACGTGATGAGGCTATATTTACATAGCCAGTCGGAGAGCTAGGTGATGATATTTTAATTACTATGATGCTTTATGCTTATGATTTGTTTTAACTTTATATCTATATATATCATGATGTGTACTTATTATATTTATGATTTCTATCTTGCAGGAGTTGTGAGAGACCTTCATGATCTCTATCACTAGGTGGCTACCAAGATATTTCCCTCATCATTCTATGAGGAGGCTATTGATATAGACTATGTGCCCCCACCCATTGTGGAGTGGGATCCATAGTTGTTCGAGCCATACATTAGACTACAGGAAGCATATGAGAGTGTTAGGAGGTGCACCCATTGAGATGAGGCTACCCAAGATGCTCAGTCATCTTGAGCCCTAGCAAAGGTTGAGGGAATTTAGTTAGAGGTAGCTTGACTATAGGAAGAAAGAGATCATCTAGCGGAGGATCATCAAGAGGTCTTTGGATAGGTACAAGGTTTACAATATGCTCTAAATGTACTTGACAACTCACAATCATGATCACATACAACCGTCTCACAATGGACCACCTCTAGATAGGAATGAGCACTAGATATCAAGGAATCTAGTAGTCGCATACCTCATTTGCACTATATATATTGATGACATGTACACAAAACATTGATATATGATCATTTGATGTTTCGTTATTTATATTTATGTGTTAAATGTTAAATGGCAACATGATTGGTTAAATAATATTTGTAAGACTATTTAATGAATGTCTCCTTGACTTAACATGTTTTATGTGGTCAATTAAAACTTATTCTAGTTTCTCTTAGATGCAACATTGTTATTAAGTATGTTATGTTAAATTAAATGCATATAAGGATTTAATTGAGCATAACACACAACATGAACTTGAATAGCATGAAATCTAAATTAATCATATTAAATAATCACTTTAGCATCCAAGACACACAGATAATTATTTGTCAAGAACGAAGCAATGCAAGAGCACATAGAGTGTCATATACTAACTCTAACACTACTGGTTTATAATTCACACTATTCAAGATTGTTAGGCATAGTACTAGTGCAACTGAATGACATTTATAGGTTCTTTAAGAGGTGTACCATCCATTTTTGTTGTTGTATAATCCCCAAATCCATATTTTTCATTGATTATGTAAGGTCCTAACCAATTAGGGCTGAAATTTCTTCTTTTTATTAGGTCAACATTGACATTACGTTGATTCTTGCATAGCACCAAATTGCCTTTATTCAAGGAATGGGGTATTACATTAAACCATTGTAACTATGTTGCTTTCTTTTAGAATAAGCCTAAAGGTGCTCAAGAGGATTGATGTGATGTTCATTGAGCATTTCAAGCTGATGAAACCATTGTTCCTTATAAGTATTGTCATCAATTACCCCTTGAAGAGAGATTCTTAATGAAGGGATCTCTAACTCCAAGGGAATTATCACCTCAGTTCTGTAGATGAGGTTATAAGGGGTATGTCCAATTGATTCTTTAACATTTGTATGATAGGACCATAATGCATATGTTAGCTGTGTATGCCAATCTTTATTGTGTTTGTTTACTATTTTCCTTAGGATTTGCTTGAGGGTTCTATTAGTTGATTCAACTTGGCCATGAGATTGTGGGTAATAAGGTGTTGAAAAACAATGTTGTATGTTAAACATTTCTAAGAACTTATTCACATCCTTATTCTTAAATGGTGTCCCATTGTCTAAAACTAAAGTAGAAGGGAGTACAAAATGAGCAATAATGTGTTCCAATATGAAATGATATATTAGATCAATAGTTGTCAAAGTAAGGGGAATTTCTTCCACCCACATCATGAAACAATCTATTTCCAAAATTATAAATGTATGTCTGGTGGAGGAAGGAGGTGAAATTTTTCCAATGATGTCCAAGGACCACAACGCAAAAAGGCCAAATAGGGACTTGTGCACAAAGCTCAGAAGCAAGAGCATGAATAAGTTGCTATGTTCTTGACATTTGTGACATTTATTGACATATGCAAAGTAGTCTTATTCCATGTTTATCTAGTAATATCCTATATGAATTAAATTTTGCACTAGCGATCTTCCTCCAAAATGTCCTCCATAAGCACCTGAATGAGCTTCCTCAAGTGCTATTGGGATTTCAGATTGTTTAAGGCACCTAAGCAAGAGACCATCAAAGGACTTCTGATACAATACATCAACAAGAATTATATACATAGATGCAAGTCTCTTAAGGTTTCTTCTAGTATTCCTAGCTATAGACTCAGGAAAGGTACCAGTTTTTAGATAATCAAATATTGGTGCATACCATTCACTATAGTTTTCTGTGGTGATTTCCAATATCTCATCTATTTTATGATCAATTGAAGGTTTCATAACTGTGTGGACAAAAAATGTGAATTTTTTTGAGGGATCATGAGGGGATATTAGAGAAGTTGTGATTTCCATTGCATTTGCATGTCTATTATCTTTCCATAGAATTCTATCAATGGTAAATGGATCAAACTTTTCTAATGAATTCATTGCAATATCTATGTATTTTGATAGTTTGTCATGATTTGCTTGATATGTCCCATTTATTTGTTTGATGATTAATTTTGAATCACTAAATATTTTGATGTCTCGGGCTCCCAAAGTTAAAGTGGAGTGTTGTCCAGTGATTAACACTTCATACTCTGTAGTATTATTTGTGCATAAGAAATTTAATCGATATGATAAGGTAATAGGTTTTCCTCCAGGTGGAGCTATTATAACTCCTGTTTTGAAGCTTTTTCTATACTTATATCTATCAAAATACAATTCCCATGCATTTTCATGTTCTTGAATAGTCAATACACTCTAATCAGGAAATGCTTCTTGATTAGGTAATGTTAGGGGAGAAGGAGAGTTGACTAGCTAACTAGTCAATCAAGGCTTGTCCTTTAATTGCTTTTTGTGAAACAAACTTAAGGTCAAACTTAGTTAACAACATAACCCATTTAGCTAATCATCATGAGATCCATTTTAAAAAAATAGATGTTTTAAAGGATTAAATTTTGTTATCACATGTATTTCAACATTCAATAAGTAATGTCACAACTTACTAGTATTGAATACAAGAGAAAAAAATTGTTTCTCTATCATTTTGTATCGTTTCTCATAATCAATCAAAGTTTAGCTAATGTAATAAACAAGATGGCCTTTACCATTTTCATCCTGTTGAGCCAATAATGCTCCAAGAGCATGGGCTAATGTTGTTGTATATAGGATAAATGGTTTTTTTTGCATAGTAGGTTGTAAAATAGGAGTAGCAAGCTAATCTGTCAAACTCTCAAAATCCTATTTATAATCCACATTTCCATTAAACTAAAATTCTTTCTTAAGGATATGTGTAAATGGTAACATTCAATCTGCTAATGATGCCACAAAATGATGGATAGCTTAAATTATTCTTTATAAGGTACACAATTAGGAGATGTTTCTAGGAGGTGGCATGTTAACTATAACATCAATTTTCTTCATGTCCACCTCAATGCCTCTATGAGATATGATAAAACTTAGAAGTTTCCCACTATATACACCAAAGACACACTTTTTATGATTCAATCTCATGTTGTATTTTTGCATTCACTAAAATATTTTTCAAAGGACATTCACATTTTCTTGTGTTCTTAAATATTTTTCTAGAATATCATCAACATAGTCTTCCAAAATCTTATGTATGTAATCATGAAATATCAATGTCATAGCTCATTGGTATGTTGTGCCTGTATTCTTCAATCCAAAAGGAATCATTACCAAAAAATGTTCCCCAAGCTATTGTAAATGTTTTTTATTGGTCTTGAGGGTTGATAAATATTTGATTATATCCAAAAAATCCATCCATGAATGACAACAAAGCATTTCTCGTAGTCAAGTCTACTATCATGTTAATATTAGGAAGAGGAAATTCATCTTTTAAATATGCTAAATATTCAAATCATGAAAGTATGTACACATCCTAATACAATTGTTCTATTTTGTGATTGCAACAATGTTTAAGATCCAAGGAGAATAATCTATAGGTCTGATAAAACAAGCTTCAAGGACCTTTTCAATCTTGACTTAAACTAATAAGGCTATCTTAGGGTTCATTTATCATATCTTTTATCTAATAGGCTTAGCATTTTTCAGTGAGGACTATATTATGTGTTACAATCTTAGGATCAATTCTCAACATATCCAAATAAGTCCAAGTGAAAATTTTGGGAAAGTCATGAATTAAAGTTGCATGGTCTTCTTGTTATTCATCATCTCGAGGAACTTTCCTATCTTAATCACCTTGTCTTCATTGTTAACATCCATTTGTATGTTCATGGTATCTCCTTGAGAAAGCACATTTTGTTTCAAAAATTCAATGTTGTATTCTTCTTTGTTCATGTAAACTTCACTACTTTCTTCTTCTTCATCTTTTTTCTTGGTACTAATCATAAAACATGTAAGCCATTTCTTTTTAGGGGGAGTAAATGTTTTATCATAACCTCATAGCATTTCTTTTAAGGCTTCATCATCTTCGAAATACTCCAATGATGCTTCACAAGTTGTATCCATCAAATCTAGATGCTTCAAGGTTAGAGTTGTTTTAGGATTACACATCAAAGCAAGGGTCTCTTTGTTGCTTGCGTAATCTTAGTAGGTTAATACCCCAAACCACTTTTTGTTTCTTGCATATTAGGTTCTATCAGAACATGAATAACTTGTTCTTTCTTTCCACATCCTTTTCCACTATAACCAAGTTGTTTCATGAACTCATAGCCTTTTCCATAAAGTCTTTCCATTTCTTGCAGGTTTGGTGGTTGTTGATAATCTATCTCATCAAATTTTATTGTATAATTTGTGTCTTCTAGAGTAGATTAGGTAGATGTTTTTGATTGTTCTTCTGAATTCTATGTTAACATTATGATTGGTTGTTTTTTTTTTTCATCTTCTTTACTTGTGATTATGTATTCTCCCATAAACGAGGGTGTGAATTCTAAAGAACCCCAATCATCATCCAATAATTTTGATACTTTTTTAATCTCTTGTTTTTCCTCTTTCATAGGTTCTATGTTTGATGTTGGAATTAAGGTTCTTAGAAGACTTGTCATTCCTTTTTCAACTTATAAGCAACTTCCAAGCTTGGGGTCTATTTCAACTCGGTATACCTTATTGTTATGGACATACTTCATGAAACGATGAAGAGTCGAAGGAACTACATGTATGTCATGAATCCATGGTCTTCCTAAAATAAGATTGTATGAAAGGTCATGAGGCATAACATGAATAGGAGTTCATAACATAGCCTTTCTGATTGTAATAGGTAAAGTAATCACACCGAGCAGTAGCTTTCCTACATTGTTGAATATTTGAATTGATAAGGAGTCAGGTTTAATTTTTTATTTTTCTATGCCCAATCTATCTGAAAGGTTCATACTGTGCACATTAAGAGCTGATCCATTATCAACAAGGGCTCTTTTTATTCCTGTTCTATTGAATTTTTCTATTATCATGAAGGTGTCATGTTTCTTTCTCATCTCCAAGAGAGGGAGCTCATGTTGGTGAAGAGTAATGTTTACATTATTTGTATTCATTCCTTGTATTAGGGCTACCACATCGTTTGTATTTGTATTTGTGTCATAGAAAAATGGCCCCTTGAAATTTTCATGGTCTTTTTGGCCTTTCTTCATGATTATTGGTCAATTTTTCTTTGATTTAATGTTGTAATGTGGCTTGAACATTCACATTAAGTCCTTAAAATTCAAATTATGGTGTCGTATGAAGGTTTTGTGAAGTGTTGTAAAACATTTCTACACTTTTCTAGACTCTATTCATTACAATTCACCTAAAAATCACCTTTTAATCACTTATCAAGTCCTATTTTGAAGTGTTGTAAAGTCTTGTAACAATATTTCATGCTTTTCTAGGCTTGTTATCACTATTTACACCTTTCCTATGCTTTATTTGACCCCTTTATGACCTTATACAAATTAATTAAGTGTGTTTTTGAATGTAAACCCGATAAAAAACATTAAATGCAAGATAATTCCTAACACCCACTTTCATGTCCAAGGTGGGACCCATTCACCATGGGTGGAAAATGAGTCCCACTTAGCTCAGAATTCAAAATATTTCAAATTATCTTTCAAGTTTTTATTTAAAATCACCTTATGTTGGCCTGTGATGAGGTATCTTCAGGTTACTAAGGCACACGTGTGTATAAATAAGCTTTTTTACATCCAATTTAACCCCCATTCATCAAGTTCACTTATTCACTCATTCATTCAAGCATTCAAGCACTTTGCATTATTCAATCAAGCATCAATTATCTTGAAGCAACCATTGATATATCTTCATATTTCTTCAACAAGGTTGGCGCATTTAGGACATTTGTGTTGAAGTGATCAACCCAAGATCTTCAATCTACAACACCAAAGAACCTCCACAAGAGATAGAGAGAAGCAACAATGGAAGATGCTATTCCACCAAAAAAGGATTGCAATATGATACAATATGATCAATGGACAATACAATACAATGCTATGCAATACAAAATATGCTAGAGATGCCTTGCTTATAAAGGCAAGGATGAGAGATAGGATAAGAAAATATGATGACAAGTGTCTTAATCCTATCACATGAGACAACTAACTCATAACTACCTAGGAAAGTGGAAATTCTAGATGAGACAACTAATGCTTGTCTAGATATGACAACTAATATCCTAAGTAAACTTTACATGTGAATTAAGTCTCCTAAGTTCCTAGTAAAAGAATAAACTAGGTACAAGACTTATTCACCAACACCCCCCCTTAAGTGCAACTTATGGAGGTACAAACCAATGCATAATACAAAAGATAGGTCCTAGAAACTAGGCCTGATGAGGTACCCATGTACAAAACAAAAAACTCTCACAAGTGGAGGAAAGGAGAAAAACCCTATGGGAGAAAACTCCTCTCCAAAAGAGAGAAAAAGCTACAAAGAAAGCTAAAAGCAAATGAAGGAGGACTCCTCAAGACCCCCCAAGGAAAAATTCCTTCACCCCAACCATTGATCACAACTGAAGATAACGAGGTGATGCCAAAGGTTTAGTGAAGATGTCTGCAACCTGCGGATCTATAGGAAAATACTCCAAGCTAAGAACACCAGCCTGGATGAGCTGCTTGATGAAGTGCATGTGGATCTTAATATGCTTAGTCTGTTGATGCTCCACTAGGTTGCATGAAATATGAATGGCACTCTGATTGTCATACCAAAGAGTAGTGGGCTGAGTGGAAGGGAATCCAAACTCAGTCATCAATTGATGAAGCCACAAAACCTCCTGACTAGCCAGCACTGCACCTTGATACTCAACATCTATTGATGATAATGCAATAGCAGTCTACTTCTTGCATGACCATGCAATCAGACTAGAACCAAGGCAGAAGACAAAGCTAGAAGTAGACTTCTGATCATTGACATCACCAACACAATATGAGTCAGTGAAGCCCACTATCTGAGATGCACCTAAAGTGTAGTGAATGCCAAAATGAGTAGTGCCCTGAATGTATCTCAAGATATGCTTGGTGGCCTTCCAGTGACTCTCATGAGGCTCCTATGAGAAGTGAGAGACAAGTACAACCACAAAGGAAATATCAGGATGACTATGTGTCAAGTACAAAAGACTGCCAACCAACTGCCGATACAAGGTAGGATCAACTGGAGGAGTAGTGCAACTGGTAGACAGTACAACACATGACTGGAATGGAGTAGGGACAGGCTTGCAATCAACCATGCCAAATCTCTGAAGCAAATCAAGAGCATACTTTTTCTGGAAAATGAAGATCCCCTCAGAAGTCTGATGAACCTGAAGACCAAGGAAGTAATGCAAAAGACCAAGGTCATTCATATCAAATCGCTCCATCAATGCTCGCTGTGTACTCTGAATCATGGAAGTAGAACTCCCTGTGAGAATGAAATCATCCACGTAGAGCACAAGTATGAGTAGATCCTCTCCATGTCTCTATGTATAAACTGTGGGATTAGAATGGAAACGAGTGTAGCCTGAAGCAAGCAAGAAATTATCCATCTTCTCATACCAAGCCCAAGGGGCCTGTTTGAGACCATACAATGAACGTCGAAGCCTACAAACAAGTGAAGAGTCCTGCACAAAACCTGGTGGCTACTCCATATAGATATCCTCATGAAGATCCCCATGCAAGAAGGCACTCTTCACATCCATCTAATACACTGACCATCCCTGTGATGTAGCTATTGCAAGGACAAGGCGAATAGAATCCATCTTGGAAACATGAGAAAATGTCTCGGAATAGTCAATCCCTTCAACCTGAGAAAACCCCTTTGCAACAAGACGAGCCTTGTACTTGTCAATGGAACCATCGACTGCATACTTGGTACACACACCCACATGCACTAAACCAACTTTCTTCCCTTAGGAAGAGGCACAAGATCCCAAGTATGATTCTTCATCAAGGAAGAATACTCATCAGCCATAGCACTATCCCACTTTGGAATACTTGAAGCATCTGAGAGCTTCTAAGGATCATTTGAAACAACATGACTCAAAAGACTGATTCTGGAAGTCTGAGAATGAGTGCGGCGAGTGTCTATGGGATCACCAACAAGAGGACCGGCCTCCTCAAGAGTAACTCTAGCCCATCATGGCCTAGTGGGTGATAGAGGAGGAGGGGCATCAAGACCATTATCAAAATCTTCCTCAAGTAGAAAAGTATCATCAACTGAAGAAGAATGAGTAGGTTGTGATGAAGAAGAATTCGAAGGAGGATCTGACTGGGTGAAGGTCTCAGCAAACTGAACATCAGGTCAAAAATGAACCTCTCATGTTTCAGGATCAAACAATCTGTTTGCCTTCACATCCTCACAATAGCCAACAAAGATGTACAACTGACTATTCTTCTCCATGGATTTATTCTGACCATTCAGAATGAATGCCCAAGCCTCATTACCAAATACTCTGAAGAAGGATACATTAGGCTTGTGATGAGACCAAGCCTCCTCAGGGGTCATATTCCGCACTGCCTTGTGGGACGTACAGTTTTGAATATAGTTGGCATAGTTGATAGCTTCAGCCCAAAATGCAGGTGTCATGGACCTAGACTGAATCATACAATTGCCCATTTCCCTGAGAGTCTTGTTCTTTCTCTCCACCACACCATTCTGTTGAGGAGTGTAAGGAACTGTGTGCTAATGAAGAATACCATGCTCATTGCAAAAATCATGAAATGCCTGATTGACATACTCCCCCCCATTATCTATGCATATCTGCGAAGAGAAAAACCTAACTGATTCTCCACAAAATTTTTGAAGGTCTTGAAGTTGGTGAGGACTTCACTCTTGAGCTTTAGAAAATAGACCCATGTCATGTGGGAAAAATCATCAATGAATGTTAGCACATACTTAGCCTTGGAAAATGAAGGAGTTGGGAATGACATGAAATCACTATGGACAAACTCAAGGGGTGTGGTTGCACAAGTAGCTTGACCCTTAGGAAAAGGATCTTGATGTTGCTTTCCAAGAACACAACCTTGACAAACACCATCCGTGCAAGTGATCTTAGGAAGACCAACCACTAAGTTATGTGCTTGCATTTTTTGAAGATATCTATAGTTCAAGTGCCCAAATCTCTCATGCCAAATCTTGCTCATTGAATCAGCATGAGAAACAAAATATGAACCTGATGAAGACTCAAATCCATCATATCGATACAAATGATTCTCATGATCAACTATCCTTGTAGTAAAAACCTTCTTAGGATCTTGCAACTGTCTAATAGTCACATTCTGTGGAGTAAACTCAACAGACTTCCCATCTCCAGAATGACAAATCTGATATATGGAAAGTAGATTCACTGAAATATCAGGAACAAGAAGAGCATCCTCAATGCACCCATCTAACATCTGAACGGAGCCTTCCCCAAAAACTGGAATCTGTGAAGATTTCCCAACTGCAATATGAGAAGTAGAAGTGTGAACAATGGAATCAAGAAGATCACGTGAATTGGTCATGTGATGTGAAGCACCTAAATCAAGAATCTAGCTATCTAAAGATGAATGAATGGCCCATCCTGAAATAGCTTGCCCTTTGCCCATGGAAGAAGGCTTAGCCAATAAAATGTTGTGTTTTTTCATAGCTTCCTCCAAGGCCTCTAATCTCTTAAAGCAACAAGTTGCATCATCCCCAGTTTTGCCACAAAATGAACAAGGATCTCCTTTCTTTTTCTTGGACTTGGAAGAAGAATCTCTAGAGGTAGAAGAAGAAGGAGATTGAGTGGACTTCTGATTGTTCTTCGGCTTCAGTTTTGAGGGATTCTCACTACCGGAAGATGATTCTACTTTGGGCTTCTTCTTTTTCTTTCCTTTACCCTTGGATGATTGAGCCATTAGAGCATGATTCTTAGAATTAGGTAAGGAATCCAATTGAATTAACTTGGCCTCCTCCCTAGTAAGACACTCACAAAACAACTCAAATGTAGGCATTTTGTAATCTTTTCCCATTGCATCCATAGTTGAATAGAAAGTAGAAGAAAAAACTTCATAAGGGCCCTTTAACTTTGACAAAATCAAGAAGATACATTCATCACTAGATACATCATGTCCACATCCTTTCAACTCTGACAAAATCATCTTGAATTGTGCAAGGAAATCCTGAATTGAAGGAAATGCATCTGGAGAGAAGGATTCTAGTTCTGCTTGAAGTTGCAAGGCTCTGAAATGATTTGTTTTACCATACAATTCTTCAAGTTTATCCCAAACATTCTTAGGTGTTTTGCACTCCAAAATATGAAACAAAAAATTATTAGATACATGTAAGCCAATGAGCCCTTTTGCTTCATCCATTTTACATTTATGGACAAATTTTTCACAATCCCTTGTAAATTCAGGTTGTTCTGCATCTAACATTGGCGACAGAACCTTAGATTACAACAATTGAGTCATTTTTAGCTTCCATGTATGATAATTGTGTGGAGTGAGTGGTTTAATTTGCCTTAGATCCACCATGAACACCAAAAGAAAGAAGAAAAAGTGGCACTTAAATTGTGCTTTTCACCCCCCAGAATGTATTAAAACTGATTTTGCAACCCCCCTAGCAAATTAAAATGAAGAAATTTTGCAATTTTTACAAGTGACAAGATCAAATCAACCATTTATAACACACGGTGATTTTACAATTCTCATAAAAAAGAGCTTGCCAAAACTAAAAACTGAGGTAACAAACAGATTCCTTGCAATTTTTTGAGCAATTTCAAAAAAAAAATTGCCAAATTTTGACTTTGTTTGCAAAATTTACGCCAAGAACAAGCAATAAATGCACTTGTACCTTCAAGCTGAAAAAATTGGCAAAAAATGTCAAAATCTAGAAAAATCACTTGTACCACTACGATGTTCATCGAACTAGATTTATGACGATATCTCATTTTCAAAAATCTGATGGCGTGGCAAAAAGTTATGCAAAAATGAAAAAAAGGCCTATTTTAGGCACCTTTAACGGTAAACAAGAGCAAAACTTGAAGACTAATTGGGCGTAAAATTTAAGCCCTCGTGGGCTAGTCGTTAGTCCTCCACATGACCATGCATTGGCTGCTGTAGAAAATTCCAGGTGGTTATTTAACCACTAGCAGTCTATGACAGGCTAGTCACATACGAAGGCAGAAAATGCTGGCGGTTTATCTGACTTCACTGCCCTCCTAGTGGTCTAGCTTGGCGGTCTGATGACGCCGACTGTTGGCGGCTTGAAGCTTGCCACTGGTGGTATTGATACCATCGGTGAATACTGACGGTGGCGGACGTAACCACCCACCTGGCAGTGATGGTAGTGGTTTCAAAGAAACTGGTGGTGGTTATAAACTACGGCTTCCGCACACAGTCCGCAAACTTGAAGTCTGTGGCTTAATAAAAGCCGACAGTGCTTTTAAAGTGCTATATAAATATTATATATTTTTTTTGAAATTTTAAAATAAAATATCACTGAAAAAGCCGAAAAATAATTTTATTTTTTTTAGAAATTTTTTTTGACGACATGCATACCTACACAAGGGGGGGTCATACGGCCTCCTCTGCTAATTTTTTTTCCCCTAAAAACAACTTTTGCTGAATATGGGAAAATTATATATCAAAAAAATTGGAAATGACCACCTGGACGCAATGGAAGACTTATTTTTTTCCCATAATGCTCTTGTAAAAAGCTATTCACCAGATCTGAGCTCCAAAACCTTCTTTGCCAAAGTTGCAAATGGTGACGAAATTGAGTGAAACAAAAGCCAAATCTGACTTTTTCAAGCCTCCTGGATGCAATGGGACAGCCTAAAATACTTCCACTATAGCCAAAAGTGCTGTAATTACTAGATCTCACCAAAATGCAAGTATGCAATATAGGATACAAGAAACTCAAATCACAAATGACATTGATGGAAACTCTCTAATAAGAAAATGGAAGGGGCTTTCCAGATTCAAAGCTCTGATACCATGTTGAAGTGATCAACCCAAGATCTTCAATCTACAACACCAAAGAACCTCCACAAGAGATAGAGAGAAGCAACAATGGAAGATGCTATTCCACCAAACAAGGATTGCAATATGATACAATATGATCAATGCAATACAATACAATGCTATGCAATACAAAATATGCTAGAGATGCCTTGCTTATAAAGGAAAGGATGAGAGATAGGATAAGACAAGATGATGACAAGTGTCTTAATCCTATCACATGAGACAACTAACTCATAACTACCTAGGAAAGTGGAAATTCTAGATGAGACAACTAATGCTTATCTAGATATGAAAACTAATATCCTAAGTAAACTTAACGTGTGAATTAAGTTCCCTAAGTCTCTAGTAAAAGAATAAACTAGGTACAAGACTTATTCACACCAACAATTTGCATGTTGCTTATTCATCTTTCCTTGTCCATTTCATTTCATTTCTTCATTAAGGGTTTAATTACCAAAGTGGGATTTGACCAAGGAAAATCCCTATAGCCTAACCGTTAACCCTTTTTCCCCTTTGCATGTGCGTTTTCACACTTGTGTATGCATATTTGACAAGCTCTTATGTGTTGAAAAGTGGACAAGAAGTCAACAAAGTGTTTCAAGTCCACTACAACCTATTTCAAGCTTGGGGAAGATATTCTGTCAATTTTCTATAGATTTGACTCCATCAACCCAATAAGCAGACAATCTCAGATTTGGTGCTACATGATTGGTCCCTAATTTCATGGAATTTTGGGAGAGGACTGATTCGCCATCAGTGCCGAATGAGTCCCACTAGTGATTTTCAGATATCCTTTCCAGCATTCAGGACATTCTAGATTGTCCATTCTCTGCCTAGGTGCACTTTGATTCAACCTTCTTCTTTTATGTTTTGCATTTGTGCATACCTTAGTTCATGTTTGCATATCACATTGTGTTTTCCAAAATTGCATAATTCTTAGGTTTTGCATTCATAATTAGTCAATTTCATAGCTTAGTTGAACTTAGATAATTCCATTTAGTCTAAATAACATCATACATTTCCTAATTTGAGTGAACCACCTAGACTTTTGAGTGGGGTTTATCTCTCTCATTTTAGGTGAAACATCGTAAGAGTGCAAGAGTAGCCTATAAATCCTACCCAAAAATTTATGGTTCACTTTGGTGAACCTGTATCATATAATTCTGATTTGCATTTATATTTGCATCGTAGGACTTAATTGCATTATCTTTTGCATTGCATTTGCATCCTAGGGTTTCTTAAAATTGCATTAGTGAAAGATTTGTTTAGACTTAATTTTTGCATAACATTTCATTGAAAAAACTAAAAATTTGCATTTGCATCCTTAGTTTTCATTTTAAAAGCACTAAAATCACGTTAAATTTTCTAAAAAGCACAAAAAAATCTCATAACTGGACTCATTCACCACCCTGGGTGAATCAGTCCACCTACACGCTTCATATTACATTTTCAGGCACTTTCTAGGTATTTACTACATTTTTGTTCTCTATTATTATTTCCCTATTCCAGTTTGCAAAATTCATGTTATTTGCATTTTACAATCCTAGAATACATTGCATTTGCATTCACCCCATTTTTTGTGGTACTTGTATGAGTGTTTGGTGCCCCATTGATAATACTTTAGTGAGACAAAGTTCTAGACTCATGGCTTCCCATGATAGCACTTTTTTTGTGGACCTTGGGATCTCAAGAGCTCCTACTCCTAGTATGGAAAATGGTGCATTAGGCATGGAAAATACCACTACTATGCCTTCACCTTTCCATCCAATGAATGTTGACACACAAAACACTTCCATTCTGCAAGAAAAATTCATTAGTATTCATGAGGATTTTGCACATTTGCAACAAGATTTATCCCTTGAAAATATTTCCATCACTGCCATAACTACAATAGAAAACCTTCATCATTTGATTGAAAGTGATGATGGCTTGCAAGTTATAAAGAGAATAGATGAGATATACAATAAACATGTTCCTTCTACTTCCCTGTCAGCTAACATTGTTGTAAGCCAAGGAGGACCTCACAATCTTCCTTCTTCACCCATAGCATCCATACTAGCTTATACCACTCCTCAAGTTACAACAACTATGCAACAGGTTAGTCATGTGGCTCCTTATTTTTCTATTCCAACTAGCATTCTTAGTTCTTTTGTGGCATCGCATATTCCTTCTTTCACCTTCACCCCTCTTAGTGTCCCTTTCACTTCCCCTAACATTACATACACTCAATCACCATTTTCCCTTCCACCTCATACCACTTAAACCGATCCCATCATTACACAACTCTTTAACATAGTTTCATCCATTCAACAACAAATCTCCACCATTAGCCAAAACCAAAATTCTCTGCCCAAATGCCATGTTTGCAATAGTCCATTATCTTTAGAGATCTTATGCACACAGACGCCACAAGAAATTGAAATGCCTAGGTTTGAGAAATACGGAGGTAAAGGAGACCCTACTAATCATGTCAATGCTTATACATCCTTGTGTAGTTACTTTTTCCTCAATGATAAGCTATTAGCCAAACTTTTTCCTAGGACCTTGAAGGACACAACATTGGAGTGGTTTTCAAACTTTCCCAATCATCCAATATAATCATTCAATGAAATTTTGGATGCCTTTATAAGTCATTTCCAAGTCCATATGACTCCTAAAAAGACAATGGCTGATTTAATGTGATGTAGACAAAATTTTGATGAAAAGGTAACTAATTTCATTTCACCTTATCAGTAATTGTATGTTCAAATTGATGCCAAAATCCTTGATTCACATCTACAAAACATGTTTATCAAAAAATTGCACACTCACCTTAAAGATAAGTTAACTATGATGAAATTTCATTCATTCATGCATTTATGCATAACCCTTTGTGATTATCATAACTTGGTTTCTAGTTGTGATTCAAAGTCCACTTCTAACTGAGCTGAGAAGTCTGAGCAAAACAACCAAAACAATGCACAAAACATTAGAAAACCACACAAATGATTTTTATAGTTTATTTCACCTTATCCACAACCAACCCAACCTATTTAAAGTCAAGTGGTAGTTGTTAAAGCAGTGGTGCCCTTTACCTATGGGGAACCAAAGAGACAATTTACTCCCTTACTCGATACCCTCTATAATACAATGAACCAATTGCTCCAACAACAAATGATCACTTTTCCTACCATTAAACCCCTTGATACCACCAAGCCTTTACCACCCACCTTTAAACCTAATGCTTATTGTCATTTTCATCGTCAAAATGGACATGACACTGAACAATGTAAGTGTCTCAAATACTTAGTTCAAGACCTCATTGATTCTGTTTGTTTGTCCATTGCAGGTGTTAATGATCAAGGTAATAAGTTTGTTGCACCCCGTACCTATAATTTACAAATCTTTACCAACCCCATGCCTAAACACAATGTTTCATTTGTATGGGCTAGTGAAACTGAAAACCCTCAAGTCATGAACATTGATACAAATAATGAACAACATGATATAACTCCAAATGTTAGCCAAGTTACTCCTATGGATGAATTTGTGGGTACAATAGATGTTATCCCTCATAAGGGCCCAACCAACAAAACTCTTGATATCAATTTTTCTTCCAAAGATATACTTTAAATGATAAACCTTCTCCACCATGAGCTTAAATGTCTCCTTCATGTTGACCCAAAAGTTTCCTTTTCTTTTCATTTTCATTTTCTTTTCACTTGTGTTTTCCTTTTGGGGATGATGCAAAGCATTGAGATTGAAATGTATCTTCCATGTTGACCCAAAACAAACTTCTTTTCCATTTTTTTTTCACTCTCTTTGTGTCATTCTTCTAGTTCTATGTTCTTTGGGGAATGATGGCAGTTCTGAGCTCTTTTAGAATTGCAACAATGTACATACTAACCCCAAATCCATAGATCCCTTATGTGTTTGGTGTGTTCCTTTTTGGGGGAAACCTCATTTTCTTTTTCTTTCCTTTTTGTTTACATGATGTAGCCTAACTTAAAAATATATGACTTGGCATAGGGGCTTTCCAAGTTGGCTCTCATGTCTTGTTTTTCTTTTTGTATTTTCTTTGCTTCACTACTTTAAAGTAATTGCTCACAAAATAGTGTGTAGAAATTCCATTAAAGTGGGGGGCATACATTGGCATCATTTCATTTGATTTCATTTGATTTGGGTGTGATGTCCTTCATAAGTGTGATCTATCTTAGAATATTACATTCCTCTTAGTGGCCTAATGTGACACACTACATCCCATAAGTTGTGAATTTTTTATTCTATGATTGGTACTCTCTTGGAGACATTAGAAACAATGTTGCCTAAGTGACAAACCTTGCTTGAACTTAACAAGACTCCTTTAAACATATTTTACATTTTACATTTTTTCCACCTTGTATAATGCAACTTGCATGCCTGTGGCACCCTTGCTCTTTGTTCATGAGTTCTAAGCATACAAAGTTTTTCTTGTCCCATGATGCATGAACCAAAAAATTCTCTTACGACACCTTGTTAAAGTTATTAGAAGGTATAACTTTAATATAGTTGAGTGAGAAGCCCATTCAGTAGCATGACTTTTCCCATAGCCACCTATGTGTTTGTGAGTGCATACCAACTATCATATGGATCTTACCTTTTTAGGTCTTCTCACCCAGTGGACCACCATGAGTTATGTTGCCCCAGAGTGATTATGCATTCTCTTTTTCTCACAAACAACCTAGATCTAATCCACAACTAGTTGGACAAATGATCGAAGCTCAATCCAATTTCCCTTTCACATGTGTGTTCCTCTGATCTTATGTCTAGTTTACCATGGGATCTTCATCCTATGGGCTTGATCATCCCTCTTGATCATTGTAATTCCATTTTTCTAACATAAGTGCATTGCGATCCTTCTCAATATTCATGGCTACTTTAGTGTGAGTTTGAAGCAAGTTCATCCTCTCACTAAAGTGGGGGCTAAATGTGCCATAGAAAAATGGCCCCTTGACATTTTCATGGTCTTTTAGGCCTTTCTTCATGATCCTTGGTCCATTTTTATTTGATTTAATGTTATTGTTGCTTGAACATTCACATTAAGTCCTTAAAATTCAAATTAAGGTATTTTTTCAAGGTGTTGTAAAGTGTTGTAAAACATTTCTACACTTTTCTAGACTCTATTCATTATAATTCACCCAAAAATCACCTTTTAATCACTTATCAAGCCCTATTTTGAAGTGTTGTAAAGTCTTGTAACAAGATTTCATGCTTTTCTAGGCTTGTTATCACTATTTACACCTTTCTTATGCTTTATTTGACCCCTTTATGCCCTTATAAGGCTTAATTAAGTGTTTTTTTTAATGTAAACCCAACAAACAAAATTAAATGTAAGATAATTCTTGACACTCACTTTCAAGTCCAAGGTGGGACTCATTCACCATGGGTGGCAAATGAATCCCTATTGGCTCAAAATTCAAAATATTTCAAAATTTCTTTCTTGTTTTTATTTGAAATCACCTTATGTAGGCCTGCGATGAGGTGTCTTCTGGATACTAAGGCACAAGTTTGTATAAATAGGTGTTTTTACATCCATTTTAACCCCCATTCATCAAGTTCATTTATTCACTCATTCATTCAAGCACTTTGCATCATTCAATCAAGCATCAATCAAGTATCTTGGAGTAGCCATTGATATATCTTCAGATTTCTTCAACAATTTTGGTGAGTTTAGGACATTTTCATGTTGCTTATTCATATTTCCTTCTTCATTTCAATCAATTTCTTCATTAAGGGTTTGATTACCAAAGTGGGATTTGACCAAGGCAAATCCCTATAACCTAACCTATAATATTTTTTTCCCTTTGCATGTGTGTTTGCAGACTTGTGTATGTGGACTTGACAAGCTCTTAGGTGTTGAAAAGTGGACAAGAAGTCAACAAAGTGTTTCAGGTCAAATACAACCTATTTTAAGCTTGGAGAAGACATTTTGTCTATTTTCTATAGATTTGACTCCGTCAACCTGACAAGCAAACAACCTTAGATATGGTGCTATAGGATTGGTCCCTGATTTCGCATAATTTTGGGAGAGGATTGATTCACCATCAATGGAAAATGAATCCAACCTTAAGGCTGGAAATCTAGATTTTGTCAGATTCTGGATCCTGACACTCAGAAACCTGTTCTCAGAAGTTCTCATCAAAAGAATGAATGATTAGCCATTAGTGGCGAATGAGTCCCACTTGTGATTTTCAGTGATCTTTTCTAGCATTCAGGAAACTCTAGATTCTCCATTCTCTACCCATGTGCACTCTAATTCAACCTTCTTCTTTTATGTTTTGCATTTGTTCATACCTTAGTTCATGTTTGCATGTCACATTGTGTTTTCCAACATTGCATAATTCTTAAGTTTTCCATTCATAATTAGTTAATTTCATAGCTTAGTTTAACTTAGATCATTCCATTTAGTCTAAATAACATCATAGATTTCCTAATTTGAGTTAACCACCTAGACTTTTGAGTGGAGTTTATCTCTCTCCATTTAGGTGAAACATCCTAAGAGTGCAAGAGTAGCCTATAAATCATACCCAAAAATCTATGGTTCAGTATTATAAGGGATCACAACTTTTTGTAATGCTGGTTGAAGCATGATGTGATAATTAGGGGGTATGTGCAGGATCATCCTAGAAAAATAGGCCCTTAAGTGGCAAAAAAGTCAAAAAAATTAGAGTTAAGCAACTTGACATAAAAATTTAAATAAGTTATCTATATTATTTAAAAAATATGTAAGAATAGAATCTATAGAAAATTGAATATAGTTTCTAAACTACTAGGTTTATTTTAAAAAATATATCTATTTGGTGCAAATTTAAAATTTTAATGCAGTAGTACTTAAATTTTAGGAAAAAAATAAGTAGGTGTCTATTTGACGACCCTACCACAATAAAATGATAATATTTTTTTATAAGATTTTAGATATAATTAGAGGACTCATGTCCCAATGTGATGCATATTATTTTGTAATTTTTTTCCAAGAAAATAATTAATTATGAAATTTTTATTACAAATTAAAAAAATATAAAAACTTGTATGTCTAACCAACTTAACTTGGTCAAAACTTCATGAAGGGTAAACCCACAAAAGTGATTTACAATTTGAGTGAGGAAGGAAAAGTGGCAAAAAATGATCCCATACAAAAAAAAATCATTTTTGGGGTTCAAATGAACCCTTTGGTTTGAGTGAACCTAAAAAGGGTTTGAATGAACCCTAGTTCGTGCATACCAATTAAATGCAAGGTGGACCCCATCCCACCAAAAAAATAATGAAAACCCCTTTTTGAAAGGGGGTTTGAATGAACCTTGTTTCGCTTGAACCCCTGGGAGTTCACTAAAACCCCCCTAGTTCTAGCAAATCCCCCTTTTCCCACCTCCCTACTCTCTGGCACAAAAAATACCAAAATTTTTTCCCTTTGAAGCTTAGGTTGAGGATGAAAATGGAGGATAATTCACAAATCCAACTGGAATTAGGTATTCCTCAAAACGAGCTATCCAATGAATATAATTTTTATATGTTTTGGTTTTATTATGTATTTGCTTTTTTAGTTTTATTGAACATAGGTTTTTCATCGAAAATGAAGGTCTCTATTCTACATATGTGGAAAAATAGTAGATTTAAATTTTTTTTGAAAAATATGAGTGCACCAGATATTGAAGTCCTTGATCCAACAAAAAAATTTGAATTTTGATATATACAAAGAGTGTTATGCGTTATACGGTCGTGCTATGTCTGAATTGTAATTGGTTTGACTTTGAAACTTAATTAAAGACAAAATATTCAATAAAAAACTATGTAACCAAGTGGAAGCACTAGATGTTAGAGTTACAAATCTAAATTTGAAAGAATTAGAATTTTATCCTTCATGGAAAGAAAGTTATGTGTTATACGGTGTGCGTCATTTTTTAAAAATGTTGTTTTCTGAGAAAAAGCAGTTTTCATGGGAGATGGAAAAAGAAGTGCAATTTGATTCCAAAAAAATTGAAAAAAAAAAATTTAGAATCTATAGACAAAATGTGACAAGACTCTAGTTTTCATCATTTTCAAATTCCTCACGGTTTAGCCACTATAGGTGCCTGAATGTGAAGATTTAGTTAAAAAAAATTATTTTAGTGTCCAGTTTGGCCAAAAATTGTAAACTACTATTGTGGGATCACCCTGAAATTCAATTTTTTTTTTTATCCTATAGCATGCAAAGCATAGAATGTGATGCATGTTTCAGATTCAAAAAATGTGATACCATTTGAAAGCTATAGATGTTTTTCAATCAGCCTCTCAATTAGGACCTTAGTCGTAATTCAAATAGAAAATGAATAATAATTATTTATTAAATTCAAAGTAAAGCATAATTTATATTGGTGGAAAGCTGAGAATCTCCTTTAAAAACCCTTTTCATTTCATTAATTTTGGGTAAAAAGTCGTCAGCCACATACCCTAGACATACCCATCATATCACCACTTTTTGGCCCATCATGATCCTGCACATACCCTAGGATAGTTTTGAATTAAATCAGGCATAGGAATATTTCCACGAGAGTATTCTTAATTTTTTCAACAAAATCATACTCCTTTAAACTATTTGAATGCAAACGAGGGCCACTCGGAAAAATGGAGTTGGGTAAAGGTAAGGATGTTGAGGTTGTTTGTTTTGGTTGTGGATTGTTCCTAGTGTTATTTGTATGAGAAATGGTATTATGACTTGATCGCTGCAAAACATTGTTTTTAGGTGGTTCAAGAGTGTAAGTATGTTTTTTTTAATTTTGAAGTTTGTGTGTAGGTGGGTAAAAGATAAGTTGATGCTGGATCACATAAACCTCTCTTGGTTTTGGTTTGTCGTAACAAGCCTTAGTGGATGAACTTTGTGAGATGAAATCCTCAAGGGATTCATCTAACATGTCAAAGCCATCACTACTAAAAGGCTTGAGGGTTAGGTTAACTTGGAAAAAGATATTTGACATAGTCAAATAACTATACTTTCTTCAAGTGGTTTAGTTGTTTGATCTTGTTTTTCATTTCTTTTTCTAATCTATTCCAAATGTAATCTAATCTAATTGAATTATGAACTAATGCTGAAAATAAAAAATAGAAGAATTTAATTCTATCCACAATTACAATGAATGTGAATTATACTACTTCTAATGATTTGAATGTAACAAAAAGTATGCAAATTGAAACAAAAATATTCTAACAACAAATAAAAGATCTGAAACAAGGAATTTAACTTTGAAAAATGCAATGCAAAATCTACACTAGGACTGATCTCCAAGAGGGGTGTATGAGTCCTAGTGAGGGTTTTTGTTAAAATTTTCAAAAAATTTAATTGATTTTTATGCTTTTTATGTTGTATGATATATAATCTAAGTGAAAATGTGAATTTTGTTTGAATTTCAATGATTTGAGATTCTAAAATGCGACCCATATGCACCTTCAGTAATGCAAAATTAGAAATCCTAGAATTCCAATTAACTAATGAAAACCCTAATGCAATGTTAATGCAAGCAAGATCTAGGATGGTAATTCACTCCAAATAAGGATTATAATGTTCTAAATGTAGGTTCACAAATATGAAATGAAAGAAAATGAGTTAGGTGCTTTCATATGGTTTAGAATATAGAGCACACCCACCTTCCAATTTCATTCAAGGATAACCATAGAGATCTCAATGCAAAGGATAAAGATATCTTGCAATAGGGTTGTCCTAGGGGCTGATTGTAAACTAATGAGGGGTTCACCACCAAGCTAGGGCTTGGAAAGATAAATGAGATACAAGATGGAATGCTTAACCCTAATTTAATAAAAACTTTAACTAAATGACCTAGAAATGCATATAAAATAGAACAAGCTGTAATATGGAATGTGTGCACTTGGGAATCTAAAATAGACATGAATGAGCTATGAAACATTGAAAAACTTAAAACTTTGACCTATTGAAACTCATATGCATATAAAGGGTATCTAAATTTGCAAAAATCTTGAAAAATGCTTGTAGTGGGTTTCTTATGCCACTTCTAGCGTATCTGTCTCATTCAACTTTTTTGGGAATTCAAAATTTAGATTTTCACTTGAACACTTGCTCTTTTCTCCTAAATTGATTTTTGAACCTGAATCTGTAAAAACACTTATAAAATAGAGTATAGACTTAATTTTCTTATGGGGGGTTTTCCTTAGTCAAACCCCTAGTTTGGTAATTAAACCTTGATAGAAATAATGAAATATGCATGTAAAGAGGAGTGTAAGCCCTAACATTAAGTGTGTCTAAGATTAGAAAATATGAATATACAATGCGATCCTATTCTAATGTGTAAGAATTAGATGCATGAATGAAGTATGACAATGGATGACTCACTTTGAGAGATGTCTAATCACCCAAATGAGCCCTAATAATACTTGTACCTTCTTTAGGCTGAATGTAGAATGATAATGGAAGGTGGAATCACTTAGGAAACAAGTCATTAGGTTTGGATTGATGGCTAGTTGCATCTCCCCAACATAGAATCCATCATGATTCACCATAGACAACCATGATCAACCCTTGAAAATGCTAGATCTTGATGAAAGTGAGATTGAAGACTTG
Source organism: Sequoia sempervirens (assembly GCA_007258455.2). Lineage (NCBI taxonomy): Eukaryota > Viridiplantae > Streptophyta > Pinopsida > Cupressales > Cupressaceae > Sequoia > Sequoia sempervirens. The sequence continues at coordinate 320,020,173 of VDFB02353493.1, forward strand.
CAAAATCACTGTAATGTTGCTCGAAGACTTCAACTTTGCTTTCTTTTGAAACTTGAATGCTCTTGTGAAAGAATGCTTAAAGACTCTTGAAAGCTTGGATCTTGAAATTTCTCTTGAAAATGCTTGCTTAGATGAACAAAATGACATAGGAGCTTGCTTATATAGGAATTAACACCTAATTTACCATTATTCAAATCTCAAAAGCTGACATCAACCAAAAAATTGAATTAAAAAGTTGATTTTCCCTCTCAAACCCTAAAAAAGCTCCAAATGGTACTCATACACCACCTCTAGTGTATGGGTCCCACCTAGGGGGACTCATTCACCCAAGGTGGCAAATGAGTCCCACTCTAAATTTTTGGGGTGGGTTTTTGGAATTTTTGATGTTTTTGATGATTTTGTTGGGGTTTTAGTTGAAATAAGCCTTGAGATATGAAATAATGGGTCTTAGGGTTGTATTAATGATGAATTAAAAGGTAAAAAATGCAAGGATGCTAAAATAGGTCCACATTAAATGATAAATTTCCCTATCTCCAAGAAGGGGTTCAATTTATGTCATTACAAGTATTTGAATAATTACATAAATACCCCATAGTGTACAACATCATATTCAAAATTTTAATAAATTTAAATGATAAATTTCATGATATCATTTAATTACAAATCTATATTAATACATATATTCATGAACCAGAACATGACAATAATCACTTGGGAAAGCCCACATTTTGTACACATTCCAAGAAACCTCCAATATAAAAAAAATTCATCCCCTTTCAAGGGACTTGGCAATATAACACACATGCACTTCCATGCCAATTGAATCAAGCATAACAATAAAATAACCATAGATGAGACAAAGAATCAGGACATAAAATAATAATATCAATACATGATCATCTAAAATCTCAACATTTATGAAATATAATTCTCCTTCTAACACTATGTTTGGTTTTGGAAAAGAGATCTAGGTCCTAAATCACACTTATCCCAATTTGGTTTGAACTATTAGAAATGATCTCAAATCCACTTGACTACAAACCCTAATTTAGGAAGAGGTGAAATGGTGGATCAAGGTTCTAATATTTGTAAATGTGTGTGTGATGAATGGTTTGAGTGATTGGTGATTGAATGATTTTAAAGGATGCAATGAACTAAATATTTAAATTAGGGTGATCCCACAATACTAGTTTACAATTTTTGGCCAAACTGGACATTGAACTATTTTTCCTAACTAAATCCTCACTTTTGGGCACCTAAAGTGGCTAAACCATGAGGAATTTAAAGATGTTGCAAACTAGTGATTTGTGGCATTTTGTATATAGATTATAAATATACTTTTTCTCAAAAAATTTGGAATTATATTTCACTTCTTTTTCCATCTCCTTCAAAAACTAGTTTTTTTCAATCAACACCACTTTTAAGGAGTGACACTCACTGTATAGCACATAAATTATTTTCCATGAAGGATAAAATTGTAACTTTTTAAAATTTAGATTTTTAACTATAATATCTAGTGCTTCCAATTGGTTTCATAGTGTTTTATTGAATATTTTTTCCTTAATCAAGTTTCAAAGTCAAATCAATTACAATTCAGACATAGGCAGACCGTATAACACATAAATTTTCTTGTTTGTATTGAAATTCAAATTTTTTTTGTTGGATCAAGGATTTCAATATTTGGTGCACTCATATTTTTCAAAAACAACTTTTAATAATCTTATATTTTTCCATATGTGCAGAATAGAGAGCTTGATTTTAGGTGAAAACCTACATTCACAAGAAAAAAAATATAATAATTAAATTAAATTTATATAAAATTATGCTTTTTGGGAAGCTTATAATAAGGAATACATACTTACAAAAAATAAATTTTAAATGAATTCATTTGATCCCTCAAAAGATAAATCAAAATTAGTTTTTTATGAACATTTTGATAGGTGTAAAGGAGACTCCATTATAGGTATGGTTTAAAAATAGTGGGGTTCTATCCAAGTGGGTTTGATGTAAGGTAGTTTTATCAAACAATATTCAATTGGAATTCTTTAAATGAAACTTTTTAAGGCTTAAATCATTATATTTTCTAAAAGTATGTGATTTCAGCAAAAAATAGAATCTCCCAAAAATTGTAAACCAGCTTTGTGGGATCACCCACTATGAAAATACAATAGTCTATTATAAATTATAAGAAAACAAATGAAATAGGAAAAAAAATTCATGCCCTACACACTCATGTAGGGAAAAAATAGAACCAAAAGTTTTTTTTTAAAATAATAGTGAATAAACATTGTTCATTATCAATCAAGAATGAACATAGTAAGTATACTATACACATCAAATGATGATGCTCATACAATGGTGGAACCTTCGAATTTTCATGTTTCACTAGTCTAAAATGTATTTACTCAAATAGCTTCTTTTTTTGGTAAGAAACAAGGGTTTAGGGTTTATGCTACTTGGTGGTCTCTCTCTCATAATCCTTGTTCTTTGGTCTAATCCTTCGTTGACTTACTATAGTTGGTTCTAGGTTGTCTTAGTTATGTGTTGAGACATTAAATTCATTTTGTCACCAACCCATTGTGATTAGGATTCCCCATTTACCCATCACATAAAATATTCATAATGTTTTGGTCCAGGGATTTAATATTTTATAAAAGTTGAAGTTTGAAATATTTGGCCTTTACATCCTTGGGTAGAATGGTCTTAAGTCCTTCTATGTCCTTATGCATTGTTGCACCTAGTTGGTCTCCCTTTTAAAACATCTTGTGAGCTCATGCTAATTATCCTCACTTAAATTCTTGCTTACCACTTGGAATATCACCCTTTGTGGATTGCTTGGATTGGTTCATGACTACTTTTCTTTAAATTGGTGATGAGTGCTCAACCTTTCCCTTTGTATCACTCATTGCGGATGAGTGTTGGACCTTGAGTGTCCTATTAGAGATATGTGATATGAAGGATTTCCTTGCTAATGTTAGCTAATTTTATATTGCTGGTTGCTCAAGTTCTTTAGGTTCTGAATCAACGATGTGTGATAACCTTATGGCCCTTTGCATTACTATTCTATCACTTGTCATGGATTGTTGCTCGCTTGTCTTTTCCATATCAGCGATGGGCGATGAAGTCTATGGTTCTAGTATTTCAACATTTATTTGAGTACCAGTAAGGGTGACACTCTCTTAAACCTTGATCTTGTAATATGGACACATGGCCAAATCATGATCTATCACCACTTTCCCTCCATAACTAATATAGTTCTTCCAATATTAAACATATCAATAATGAGTGATGGAAGTTTAATGTCAAAAGAAGAAGACATAATCTAACGGATATGATCTTATTACATATGATGTTCATATCACTGGTAGGAAACATAAAGGAAATCGAGTATTGGTGATGAGTGATGGGTGGTCAAGTCTTGTGCCCATCATGTTACCTAAAGCCATCATGGTTACAAATGGAAGTCCAAGGAACATATTAGTGATGAGCAATGAGACATTCAGTGGAATATTCCCCTCAACAATGGGTACTATAGCATTGCAAATTTATTCAAAGGAAAGAAGATCAAAGTAGCGATGAGCGATGGATTTCAAGTGAAAGGTGACATGTATGGAAACATAAAAAGTGAATCGCTAAAAGAAAAAAGCGTGAGGATGAAGGAGAGCAATGGATGGAGTTTTTAATCAAAAAGAACAACAACTAGAATTTAAACTTAAATGACTAAGTGTCAATTTGCTCACATGAGCTTTCTTTTAGGAATTAATGGTGAAGACATTCCATTCCTTGGACATAAAGAAGGTTGTTGGCACATTTTTCCTCACAATTGCAACTATTTGAGTAGAAGAATTCATCAAGTTTGCGAAAAAATATGTGAGGAGCTCAGGCGAGGAGCTGTAGAGACATTCTAGTTCGGTTTTCCTAGGTAAGCAAGTAATTATACCCTCTATTTAAATTGTGTCTGAATTAAGCTAGTTTAGGGAGTTAGTGAAAATTTTATAAAAGCTTTAGGTTCTTTGGATTTGCAAGGGTTTTGATATTTTTGAAATTTGTTTAGGTTGGTAAGAATTGTGTAAGTCTGGAAGGGTTTTTCCTTGCAAATTTGTTTATTGAGAGCATAAACCAATTAGCCCTCATTTACAAGTTGAAAATTCATAAACCCTATCTATAAATAATGAGTCACCTTGGTGAATCCTCGTAGATTGAGGGTAAAAACAAACATAAGAAGCCTAAATTTGCTAAACCTAAGCTAGAATCTTCAAAAAAGTTTATAAAATCTAAGGGAGGAAAGAGAACTCTTGCTAGATTCATGGAAGGTGAAGCTAAAGATACCTATAGGGTAGGGCGTTATGAATAGAATATTGATTGAAAATGCTACTAGAATTGGAGAAACACACACATTGGTAAAATACCTATAGGGTAGGGTGTTATGACTAGTAGATTGATTGACAATGCTATTGGGATTGAAGTCCCTCCACGTTAGAGTGGTTGGGAGTTGTTTTTATATTCTTCCAATAGAAGATATGCTAAACATCCAACTCATCACCTATGGGGTTTCAACCTTGGAAGGCTAGTAGTTCCAAATGTATTCATTGAAGTGGATATGATGCTAGAGATAACAAAGCATTATGATGCTACAAATAGAAAAATAAAAATTGAGAATGGAACCATATCCTTGAAATTACCAGAGACAAGATTATGGAAGTGTTTAAGTTAAACCCTAATTACATAGTCAACATCATTTATTTTTATTTGTGCATGGAATATGAGCAAAACAAGTATGGTTATAGAAGACATTTTCTTGCTAGGAATAGGAATTATGATAAAGGGGGTTTTGGTCCTAAGGACTTAGAAGCTTTTGATTGTGAGGAATTTGCAAATTATTTCAAGAATACTTATTATTGCTTGGATCAATTCTTGGCTCACAAGTTTGATGCAAGGATACCAACTATCTTGTTGGTAATGATCATTGATATTCATAATTGGAATATCAATAGGGGTTTTGATTATGCAGTGCATATTGTGGAATAGATGCACAAGGGGTTAACTGGATTAAATGATGGCAGTGCCCCATTGGTTCTCCCCCACTATTCTTTATTGATGTATATTCTTCTTTATGTAGGATAAGAAAAGTGGAAAATGAAATTTTAGTTAAGGAAAAATGATGAGGAAGGAAATGATCTACTAGTGCAAATGTGGACTCATATTTGGGACCAAAATTGTCCCCATTCAATTTATCTTTCTTTCTGCAATGTTATAAGGGTTGGTATCTTGGAGAGTTTGGGTTTATCACCCCTATACACAATTTCAAAATTCATCAGGGAGATTATGTACCCCCATGAGCTTGTAGAAGGAGCAACACAAACTCATAATTTGGGTGACTATTTTTTGCATACACATTATACTTTTATTAGGGCTTATGAAGCCAAGGTTGCACCTCATTGCTTTCCATTGTATGTTTCTGATAGGTTGGAATTCATGGAACTCATGTGGTAGTTATTTTTATGGATAAAGAGCAATTCAGGAATCCTAGGAAGGGTTCAGTAATAACGCCACAATGTACTTTTGCTTACTTCAAGGCTACTGCCAAAGAAGGATATGAAAAAATTGGAATAATGATGAATAACCTTATGTTACCAATTGATGAGGTCAGGAATTATGACCTTGAGAGGTTTGTAAATGAGATGAAGAGAAAGAAATTCTTGTCCAAGTTTTTTCATAATTTTTTGTATATTGATGATGTGATTATAAATTTGACAACTAATGGAGCAGTGAACTCAAGAAAGGAGTGGACAAATATTTGTGACATTTCAGAAGATATAATGAAGAGGAATGAATTCTATGTTAGTCTATAAGATGAGATTCAAGACCATTATGAAAGGGCTATGGCTTTAAAGTAAAATATTTTTAGAATGGTGAGTTCAAGGTAAAGGTCAAGGAGACTACTAAAAAGGAACAAGCCCTTTTGGAGGAGTAGCATGAGGCTATGGATATTCTAGAGTAGCCTTTGGAGGTTAAAGGAGGAGACACCAAAATAATTGGAGATGAAAGATCTAGAGAGCATGTGCCTAGTAATGAGGAGGTGGAGATGAGATTCCCTTCCCCTAAAATAAATGATGCTCTTGGACCATTTGTTCCCCAAGATAGAATTGTCAACTGGGAGTATGATGAAGAAATTGATGATGATCCCCAAATCAAAGCTCATGATGAGTTTCTTTGTAATGATGTCTTTGTGTAGACCAAGGATTTAAAGAATTTATCATTCAACAAAGAATCCAAGACTCCAAAGTTGACCATACATGCTGCCATGCTAAGTGTTGACACTATCCAAATATCCCAAAAGAAGTACGATGATTTATTGAATAACTACAATACTCTTTTGGATTAATGTAATAAGATGAGGGCCACTGCACAAGCAAGCCAATCAATAAGAGAATTTCCTCCCCTTCTTCATCTTCTTTAAATTTATCAAGTTAGGATAGAGAAACTTTGGCACTAAGAAGCCAATGTTTGAAGAAGGAAGTGTAAGTAGAAAAGAATAATGTCAAGAGAGCTAAGGAAGAGATTGAAAAGGTTTTTGATGGAATTTTTTATGATGTCTTGAACAATAGAGTTTCCAAGCTAGTACACAAAGTTGACAATTTTTGGGGAGCATACAAGAGCATCCATGAGGCTCATGAAAGGTATGTACAAGTTCAAAATTCTTTCTAGAATGAATGGAGAAAATGGAGTGCCAAGGCTGGGGAATTCAAAGAGATAATGACTAACATGAAAGATGGTCCTAAGGCCACAAAAAACATACCAGATGTGTTGAAAGTAGTAGACTTATTAGGAGGAATATCAAATTTTCATGGTAAGATGGGAATGCAACTACAAAACAAATTAAAGATGTTCAAGGCCATGGAAGGGCATGGTATGCCCAAGATTTAAATGATGAAGGTTGACTAAAGGAATTTGTAGTTTGGAAAGATGAGCTGGGAGGTTTACTCCCACACTTTAAGAAAATAGTCAACCTTATAGATTACACCATGTTGAATCTAGTAGTTGACAATATGACGTAGATTGAAGCGCGGATGGACGCATTTGTCAAAGAGGCATGCATATTGATTGATGTCAGGTACAACTACCAAAACACTAAAGTGCAAGAATTACTGGAGATACAATGGCCCATAGAGGAGGATTATAATATATGGCTCAAAAAGTTTACAAATTAAGCCTTAGATGAGGTATTGTAAAACATTATATCCATTCAGTTATGGAGTGATGACAAAGTGTTGACATGGACGTGGTTTCTACTATTTTCCTTTATTGTTTTATGTTTTAATTTTTGCTAACTTGGCGTGCATGTGGAAGAAAATTTTGCTCATGGATGGTACTACTACAATGTTGAAAGATTCCCTTTGGAGGGTAGGAGTAGTCTTCCTCAACAAATAGAAATTATTTTTTTCTTATATTTTTTCCCTCTCTTCAAAATGCAAATGTGACTGCTTGAGGATGTTTTTAAATTTTAATTCAAATGTATGCCAAATGAAAAATGTGACTGTATGTGTAATTTGGCCTTAAGATTGTTGCTCCCTTGTTCTTATAAAAGGGAATTCAAGGCTAATCACATGCATCTTTGGTTGGTTAAGCATTAAAACTCATGTAATAATATTTTATAATTCAAGCACAAAGGAATAGATTAGTATTGGGTCTTAGGTATGAATTCTAGTTTTTAATAGGCTTAATGGTTTTATATCAGTAATGGCATTCAAATCATGACAAGCACAAATTTTGGAAGAAATTATCTCCTATTTTATTTTTTCACATGAATTATGAATAAAAAAATCAAGGATCTTTTTATTGGTCTTCAATTGTTTTGGTTGATTGTATGGTTTTTTCTTTTCTTTAATTCAAAGAATTAATTAAATGCTTTGATGGGGTCATAGGTTTATGTGATTAAGTATAAGGATTTGATGAGTAGTTCTTTTTCTAAGAGATCTTGAGTTGTTTATTGTAATGCAATATCACAATAGTCAGTAAATGCTAAGCATATTTACGATTGTATTATAGTTCATCTCAAATTTGAGTTCGTTGCCCATGGATAAAGAATTGATCTATCAATTTGGTAAACTTTGAAGTCATGGAGTCGGCCCTACCTATTAAAGAACACAATCTTAAGAAAATAATTCATACACCTTTGATTGTTCTAAAGTTTCATGAGAAATTACCCATTCCTTTCTTTAGATGGTTATCTATTAGGGAATTAGCCAAATTCATGAAGGATTGCGTCTAGTTTGTAATCTATAGGAATTTATCTATTATTTACAATGTCTATGTTAAATAGAACAAGAGTATCATTAAGTTCATTGTAGGGATCACCCTCTTAGGTCTTGCAGATCTCGAAGTGAAGAGGGAAATCCTAGCAATTTTTCACCTAGTTTTTGGCTGATCCTCACCATTGCTAATCATTGAATAATGGCAGGTTCATAAGCAATTGTTGAGATTAAGTTTGGTTCTTAAAAAAAAAAACAACATACAAAATTATCTTTGACATGTTTCCTAAGAGCGGGGTTGTGGGAAGCAAATGTGATTCAGTGTGTGGATTCCATCTCCCACACTCTAAAATAACATTGGTTTGATGCTAAGAACTAAGTCAACATTATATTACATTCTACACAAATTTCAAGCACAATTACTCACCTACTTCGACAATAGTAATGACCTTTCTATGAAATTGAAAACATTATAAATTCCCCATGAAGTTACCTCTCACTTAAATTATTTTATTATTACTACTAATTCTAACCATATTATCATTAATTCACTATACAATTAATATAGCTATTAAAAATCCCATTGACCCCATCGTTTCCCTCTAATAATGAGATTATAATATTGCTCATTATTAGTTTTATTACCTAGAATTAATATGAATAGTATCATTACTTATAATGTTAATAATAATATTATGGTTAAAATTAATGTTATTATAAAAGGTAACATGGCGAGTACTAGGGTAAATGCAGAAAGATGGGGGGCCAAAAAGGTGTCTTAAGTGGCCACCCTATTCTTTTTGAAATCTAGAAATATTGACCATGGATGAGAAATTGAGGATAGTTACACTCAAAAAAATTAGATGCAACAAAAACAAGGATCTTAGTGCTTTGATTATAATTTCTAAACTACTATTTAAAAAAAAAATGGTAGAGATTAAGGGGTTCAAGAAAGGGAGCCACAAAAATTGTTGTTGTTTTTGTCAAAAAACATAACATAGCATCTGTTTGGTTCCCTTAAATGGTTAATTTTTTTTTGGTATTTTTAAAATCATTTCAATGAGAAAATAGCTAACATCATGTAGTTTATGCCCCATTTTTTTGATAATCTTTTAATGAATATATGATTTTTTACTAATTTTCAAAGTGGACACATCCTAAACAACAAAGATTTGATTTTGGCATTCCTATAGTTTTTGAAAACTAGATCAAAAATCAATTTTAAAAAATATGTGTAGAATGGAGTCTAGTTTATAAAAGTGTAATTTATTTGAAATTTCAATGAATGGTTAAAAAATAAAGTTAAAATACCAAACATTGGTTTTTGAAAAAACCCGTACACACAAACAAAATTAATTAATAATGAAAGCCTTAACATAGTCAAAATGAAAAAAAAATGCATTGTTAAATAGCTAAGAGTGAGCCTAATATTACCTAGGTGTTCAATTTACTTTACCTTGAAACACATGGAAACCTGACGGTTGCCACAAATGAGATAATGTAAAATTTTGTAGAATATGCAAAAACATGTCTTTGGAGGTTAGGAAGGCACTCCAAGCCTTTGGTTGGAAATATAAAGCAAACCCAAGCCTAACGCTTGAGGATTCCCAAAGCAAGACATAATGTGCTCAAGTTATTTCACATTTTTGACATGTTTTGCTTCTTTTTGCTTTATCTTTCCCAAAGCAAGATGTAACATAAGCATGTTATAATGCACTCGCATTATGTATCACTTGAAGTAATTTTTTAGTAAATTTTTTAAAGGTATGTTTGATGTATGTATATTTATATTCATTGGTGGAAAAATAGATATATGAATATCACTCTTTCTCCAACAAATCACTCAATAATGTCTTAGGAGTCCTAATTAGATTGACTAACAACCTCACAAGGTGAGTCAATTCACAATGAGGAGGAACTAGGACATGGCTCTTTCAGCTTTAAATGGGTTCACCACCAAGAAAATGCTTGGAAAAGACAAACAAAAATTCAACCTACAAACCCTAGTTATGAAAGCTAAATGAAGAGCGCAAATAATGAAACTATGCAACAAAAAGGTATGATGAGTGTACCTAGGAATTTTGGAGATGTTGTGAGGATTCTCAAAATGTAAAGAAGATACCAAAAATTGCTATGGAGGACTAAGATTCCCAAGATGGTGTATTAGTCCCGCTACTATTTTTCATGGTAGATGCAGAGTCTTGGGATGTCAAAACTGGATCTGAAGGAATCTTTGAAAAATATGCTTGGAAGGACTAAGATGCCCAAGGTGGTGTATTAGTCCCATTCTAAGTTTTTGAAAACTCTAAATGTGATCCTGAGCTCCAAGGTTTGCACTTACTTCCTTTCTGATCTTAGGTTTTGAAACTTCTAGATTTAGCCTATAGGTGAGTTTATGTGAAGATGAAAACTTTGTAATGCAACTTTGCACTCCAAATGATCTTCGAGAATTTAAGTTAGATATATAATCACAAATATGCAAGAGAATAAAAACTTGTTGTTTGTTAGTGAATTGGGGTAAATGCCTTGGTCAAACCCCTTGTTGGTAATTAATCCTTGAAATGAAATAGAAATAATGAAGGAAATGGTGAAGGAACAACATGCAATTCTACAACTCACAAAACCCTTGTGGTAAAGTTTGCAAACTTGTGTGAAATGACTGCAATGGATATTGTTCTTGAACCTAAGGAATGATCTTGAATTGCTTTGCTTCAATCAAAACCCTACATTACAAATGTTAGCACAATAACACACATGATACAAGAAACTCTTTGATATGATGCTTGAATCTTGATGATGGCTCCAAATTCTTAATGAATCTGCTCTTGAATGCTCTTGTGAACTCAATTTGATATTATGAAGGATCTCACAAAGGTCTTGGATTGAAATGAATGAATGAACCTTGTATTTATACTTATCTATGCTTAATATCCCAAAATTACATCACACCAAGCTGACATATGAATTCATTAAATAAAGGAGGCTAAATCCCACCAAAATTTGAAATTAAATCCCGAAAATGACTCAAGGAGGACTAAGACACCCTAGGTGGCATTTTAGTCCCAAGCCATGAAAATTTGGGCACAAACACGAAAAAGGGGCCCAATTAAGATGCCTCAAAATTAGGGTCCCGAGACCTTTGGGGGACAAAGACACCCTAGGTGGCATTTTAGTCCTGACCCAAAAATCAAGGATACATAGATGAAGTCATTAAACTATCATTTATACATTGGAGAATGTTGGAATTAACTAGAAAAAAGATATAATTCATAGGGCTTGCGGATGCAAAATAGGACCAATTAAGCCATAAAGAAGCATAAATAAAGCAAGGCAGGCCCAAACAAGTGTGAAAATGCAAGGGTATTCATTTTACTACATTACATCTAGCACCCACTTTAGTGAGAGGATGAACTTGCTTCAAACTCACACTAAAGTAGCCAACCACACAATCAAGAGGGGTTCAAATGTACGAATGATAATAAGATAGGATTTCAATAATCAAGAGGGTGGCCAAGCCCCCAAGTTCAAGATCCTATGGTAAACCAACATAGGCACAAAGGAACATGCTTATGGATGATATAGGAAGCCATAACCAGATCACAAACATACACAATCGAAGACAAGAAAAAGGAAAAACATAGATGAAAAATACAACGAATCAAGCTTCGATTGGTCGTCCAATGTGGTGGACTGGGTCTAAGCTTTTTGTCTAAAAGGTTTACAAGTGGACCACACTACCCACTATGAAAAAAAAACACATGCTCACAAGGGCTAGTGAAGCTAGTTGTTCACTAGGGGAGCCCCAGGGGACCATATCAAATCCATACCTCCATGAATTTAATAAGGTACAAAAATGCATTCTCACAAGGGCTAGTGAAGCTAGGTGTTGACTAGGTGAGCACCACGGGACTATATCAAAGCCATACCTCAAACTACAACAAGAAAGAGGGATGTTAAAAGGGATTTTACATAATTCATTGTAGGTCTTACTCTTGGGGGACATCATTCCTAATGTCTCCAAGAGAGGACTAATCAAAGGATAAAATTTTCACCACTTAAGGGATGCAGTGCATCATATTACCACTAAGGGGAATATAATATGCTAAGATAGATCACAATCTTCGAGGAAATTACTCCCAATGTCACCACAAAGAGGAAAAACATATCGTATGAAATAAGAAAATTGCATCAAAGAACATGAAAAGAAAAAAAATTCAAGTGAAATCATACCAAAATAATGCCAATGTATGCCCCCACATTAAAAAATTTTCTAACACCATGTTGTGAGCAATTACTTTAAATTAGCCAAAAGATAAAAAAGGAAAAGAGGGTTGCCCCCTAGAACACATAAGGGATCTATCGATTCGTGGTCAGTATCTATCTTTGTTGCAATGATATTAGAGAGCTTGGAACTGTCATCACTCCCCAAATACACATAGAATTGGAATAATAAGATAAAGAGAGTAAAAACAAGGAAAATTATTTTGGGTCAACATGGAAGAGACATAGGGTGTCTCGACCCCTTGCATCATCCCTAATTTAAGGAAAACACAAGACAAATTAAAAGGAGAAAGTGAAAGAAAAAGGAAAATATTTTGGGTCAGCATGAAGGAGAAATGAATGTCTTGATGCATTGCAACATCCCCAAAAGGAAAAGAAAAGACAAAAATGAAAAGAAAACAAAGATAAAAGATCAAGGAAAAGGAAAAAGTATACGACATATAGAAGAATGAAGGTACAAATAAAGGAATGCACATAGAGAGAGAAACATCAGACATGACACCATAGGGGATCATGTTACACAAATGCAAGAAAAAGTGAAAAGAAATCGAAAAGAAAAGAAAAAGAAAAAGAAAAAGAAAAAACTAGTAAAGCATATTCAAGTCAACCATCTAGTAGGTCATTTTCATCCTAGTCCTGTTTAGTATATGCAAAATGTAGATCACTAGTGAGAGGGAAAACATCAAGTGTTGTACTAGGAGAATCACCAAGTTCAACACATGGTGAATCACTAAGTTTAGGAGGATCACCGTGGTTGTTGTCATTTAAGCTCCTAGATGACGAAATGAACCAACAATTTTTGTGGTTGCCTATGTACTTCTCTTGCACTCTTAAGGTTTTTCACCTAAAATGAGAGAGATAGGCCCAAAAACTATGGTGGTTCTCTCAAACTAATGTATGTGTGATGGAATTATGCCTAATTGCAATGATCTAGCTGCAAAAAACTAGTAAAAACTATTGATTATTAAGTGAAAACTATGAAAATGCAACTTGTTGGAAAACACATTATGTAATGCAAAAACATCTAGAAATGAAAGTTAACTACAATAGAAATGAATGAAACTGAAAAAGTGCACCTATAAACTTGCTAGAGACTTGAATGCTACTGATCCTAATTTTTAGGCCAGGTGGGACTCATTCACCATTCTAGGTGAATTAGTCCTAGATCTAGGAAATTGTTTCAGAACTTGTTTCAGACAAATGGGTACCCAAAACTGTAGAAAATCCAAATCAGGTTTGGCAGTGGGACTCATTCACCACCCATGGTGAATGAGTCCTCTTTTAAATTTCTAAAGATTCAAAGGTGGAAACTAAAGTCTTTGTTTTGCTCTTCGATTCTTGACAGGTGTTTTCCTTTGAAAGTCTGATTTTCAAACCTGAAAAATGACTTTTTGTTGATATTTTTCCTTAGACAATGAAGAGAATACTTAAACAACTTTGCAACTTGATTCTTAATGATTTCCAAGCTTCCAAGATGCCTAAATCTACAAACACACAAGAACAGAAATATAAATGTTGGATGCTAGGGCATGGCAGTTTGCCTTGGTCAAACCCTTTTTTAGGTAATTAAACCAAAAAGAGAAAAGAATGTAATGAAGCATACAATAATAGGTTCAATACCTTTCCACAATGTTTGATCTTTAATTTTTACAGCAATGGAGGAAGATTCTATCTTGGAAAGTCTTTGGAATATTTCTTGATGACTTAAAGTCATAAAACCCTAACTTGCTTGACTTGAACTGGAAGAAAAATGATGAATAAGTTGTGAATGAATTAAGAGATTGTAAATTAGGGTTTAGAGACTTGGTTTTATAGGAAATTCTCCTAATGTTCCCATAAATTGGATCCCAAAGGCTAACATGAAGAAGAATAAAACTTAAATTCCAAAATTTCCTACTCAAAAGTAAAAAATGGCCTAAATAGGACTCATTCGCCACCTTGGGTGAATTAGTCCCACCTGGTAGGGACTCATTTGCCATAGATGGTGAATTAGCCCCAGAGGGGTCCATTTTCTAGTTGGGTTGTTGGGAGATAGGAAAATTATGTTTATATGGTGACTTTGTTGGGTATTCCATCAAATATTGCCTCAGGGTGGAAAATATGGGGTAACAGGGTCCTATTAATGATGATGTGAAGGTTAATTAGGTCTTGGGATACAAAATTCAATGTGAAAGTGTGATTAAATACACTTTAAAAGACAAAAATGAGGTCCACGCAACCTAGAAAGGCACAAGAACCAATATGAATGTGTAAAACACTTTACAACACTAGGTTAAAGTTGAGTTTAATTTACAAGCCTTCTAGATTAGTGTAATAATGCTATTAAATACATTTATAATGTTTAATTAAGGGAATATGGGTTCATTAAGTATAGAGAGGTGTGTAAGTCTTTTACAACACTTTACAACACCTCACAAGACATCGTTAAATGTGTTCTATTCAGTTTGCAAGGGTCCAAGACCTAGTGTGGATATGTAAAACACCTCACAACACTAAATCAAGGCCTCCTTAAGTCCAATTTATCAACTCTTCCCATGTCAAGCAAGAAATGACTTTTTCTATGGTACATTTAGCCCCCACTTTAGTGAGAGGATTAACTTGATTTAAACTCACACTAAAGTAGACATTCAAGAGAGATCCGAGTGCACAAATGTAGATGACAAAAGATGAAAAAGATCAAGAAGGAAGTTAAGCCCCCAAGATCAAAGATCCTGAGTCAAATCATCAAGATACATAATCATGCAATGGAAAGAACTTAAGGAAAGAAAAACAAGGTGATAAAGATGCACTCACTCTAGGGCCACAGAACATTAGGTCATCTGCGGGGTGAGATGTTCCAATGAAGTGGTTTAATGAGAAATTCATCCTAGTGTGTTGACTTCAAACCGTATAATGAGAAATTCATGCTAGTGTGTCAACTTCCCATCATACTAACCATACCAAAGTTATGTTCCTGATAACTTTGATAAGGAACCACAATGAAAATGTTTTTTGTAAATGTTTTTGAATATGTAAAGATTTTTACTAAAGGGGATTTTTCTTTGTTCATGTAAGGTCTTCTTCTTAGGGAGCATTGTGCCTAATTTCTCCAAGAGAGGACAAGTCAAGGTGTCAGATCGTTATCCATGGGATGCCTTGTTCATATCAGGCCACTTCAATTGATCATACACTCTTGGAAGGCATCAAACCCAATGAAACCACCAAGAAGAGGACATATCACAATAAAAATAAAAGTCACACCACGAAATTTGTACAAAGATGTTGTTTATGTATGCCCCCACTTTAAAGCGATTGCTACACCAATACTATAGCAATTTCTTTAAAGTAGAAGAGGGTATGGGAGCTTATTCGAAAAGCCCTATGCCAAGTCATATGTTTTCGATAAGATGTGTCATGAAGAAAGGAAGTATGTCACATGCAAGTCAATAATAAGACATGTCGTCCACATCCCAAGCTTGATATTATACGTTCATGAAAGGTTAATGAGTAGCCAATAGAGACGACGACAAGTGACATACGGGGAGAAGGATTTCTAACCCTTTTCCCCCACTTAGTGTAGGATAAGGGTGAGCCTGGAATGAATGATGGTATGATGCCCCTTGTGATGGATGCAAAACATGCAATAGTGAGTATGCTCTTATCCTACAACTATTACATGACAAGGAGCAACAACTAATGTTAATTATTTGGATAAGGAAAAAAACTTTCTACTTGATACATGTTTAATGAGATATCTATCAATTTAGGATGTACCAAGGTTAGAGTTTTCTTGGAAGAATCTTGTGTGATAGTATTGATGTTGATTGAAAGTTTGTTGGATGAGTTGATTTCTATGAAAGGACAATCATGAAGACCATGAATCGGTGTTTTTTTTTGGGTGCTAAAGGGGCATGGATACTTTTTTCTATAACATCACATCCTTTCCCAAGTTGCTTGGTTTCCTTTGTTGGATTTGGTGGTTTTTCAATTTCCTTAAAGTTTTTCTTGGATTTTTTTGCATGTAAGGTGGTTGAAGAGGATGTTATTGAATTTTGTATTATGGTTACTAGTTTTTCTTTTCTTTGGTTATACTCTTTTGGTACATGATCTTGTATTTTCCCTTGGATATAGGTATGGATTCAACGGTTTTTGAGATCTCTTCCAATAACTTGGTGGCCTCTTCTATTTGCTTTTGTCTTTATATATCATTTTTCTTGGTACTGATCATAGCACATGTAACCATGTTGTTTGAGGAGTAGAGGATGACTTATCATGAATTCCTAAGATTGACATCAAGGCTTGATCCATATCAAGCAACTCAGGATGCTTCAAAGTGAGATTGATTTTTGGTTTTCATATGATATTGTTGTTGTTTTCTTGTACCATGATACCTTCCTTATGAGTAGATCATTTAGAAGAAATGCAAAGTAGATGTTTGTGACATTCAATGTTTGGTTATTTCATATTTACTTCATCAAAAGAAGGGGAATGATTAGTTTTTGGAGTGTCTTGATCAATAAGGGTTTTCCTAGTTGAAGAGGGATCAATAAGATTCTTATGATTTTCATCCATCGTGTTTTCCAACATCGAAGTATCATCTTTATAGTTATGAGAGATAGTAGGAGAAGAACAAGTTTGATTATCATGATCATTTATTATTTCATTCCTTTCTTCCCTAATGTCTTCCAAAATAGGATAGGTAGGGGAAGGATCATAAAGAGGGCTATTATAGACCTTAAATATTTGATTATTTAAGACCAATCTATCATCATCATCATTTATAACTTCATTCTCTTGTGTTGTAGTATCTACCCAAAGGGGACGAGAAGGACAAGCAACATTTGAATAACGACCAACGATTGTATCTTCATTCTCCAAGATACCTTCATCACTAAAAGGAGAGGTACTAGGAGAAGAAAATTTGTGATTATCATGAGTATCTATGTTTGTATGCTCTTCTATCACATCATCCACACAAATAGGAGAGATAGGAGGGGGTGGAAGTTTAAGGTTAACATTGGCATTTTCACGCTCTTGTGCTAAGAGACTCTCATAACAAGGACATGCATTGAATGAATGATGATCATGCTTATTGACTAACTTGTTCTTTGAAAATTTGGAGAAGATTGAAACTAACTTTTTGAAATAACAATCTATGCTAACTCAAAATGCAATGTAAAGGGCTGAAATGAAATGTAATTTTCAAATGATAATTGACTGATTATGCTATGTAACACTATGAGAATGCAAATTTGAAATATAAACCATGAATGAAATGAGCTAAGTTAAGCTGAATTTAATGGAATGCATGTTATATAAACTCAACCAACTGATACAGGTAGGTAATGGCACCAAACAAAAGCTTAAAAATAGGGTTTTTTAGCTCTATAAAAGACAATTTCAAACATGAAAAGGGATTGATTCGCCCAAGGTGACGAATGAGTCCCAATGGGGATTTTTTTCAAAATTTTCAGAAATTTTTGAGTGATTTTTTTTTTTCAAGATGCAAAACTAAGACGCTAATGCAAAATTTTAGTTTTTGTAATGTTTTGAGGTGCAAAAGTGAAATATATATGAGATATTCACTAATGCAAATTTGTAAATCCTAGGATGCAAAAACAATGCAAAAAAGCTAATGCTATGAATTCTAGGATTTAAATGCAATGAAAATTAGAAATATGATGTTCAATATGAAGGTTCACCAAAATGAACCAACAATTTTTTTGTGGTGGCTATGTAATTCTCTTGCACTCCTAGGGTTTTTCATCTAAAAGGAGAGAGATAGGCCCAAAAACTATGGTGGTTCACTTAAACAAATGTATGTATGATGGAATTATGCCTAAATGTAATGATCTAGATGCAAAAAACTAGTAAAATCTATTGATTATTAAGTGAAAACTATTGAAATGCAACTTGTTGGAAAACACATGTTGTGTAATGCAAAAACACCTAGAAATAAAAGTAAACTACAACATAAACGAATGAAACTGAAGAAGTGCACCTGTAAACTTGATGGAGACTTGAAATAAATTTTGAAATGCTATTGATCTTGTTTTTTATGCCTAGTGGGACTCATTTTTCATTTTGGGTGAATTAGTCCTAGATCTAGGAAACTATTTTGGAGCATGTTTCAGACAAATGGGTATCCAAAACTATGGAAAACCAAAATTAGGACTGGTAGTGGAACTCATTCGCCACTCTTGGTGAATGAGTCCACTTTTTAATTTCTAAATGTTCAAAGGTGGAAACTGAAGTCTCTGGTCTGCTCTTCGGTTCTTGACAAGTGTCTTCCTCTGAAAGTCTAATTTTTAAACCTGAAAGTGACTTTTTGTTGATATTTTTCCTTAGACAATGAAGAGAAGACTTAAACAACTTTTCAACTTGATTCTTAATGATTTCCAAGCTTCCAAGATGCCTAAATCTACAAACACACAAGAAGAGAAAGATAAATGTTGGATGTTAGGGCATGGGGGTTTGTCTTGGTCAAACCCCTTTTTAGGTAATTACACCAAAATGAGAAAAGAATGTAATGAAGCATGCAATAATGGATTCAATACATTTCCATGATGTTTGATCTTTAATTTTTGTAGCAATGGAGGAAGATTCTGCCCTTGAATGTCTTTTGAAGCTTTCTAGATGACTTAGAGTGATAGAACCCTAACTTGCTTGACTTGAAGTGGAAGAAAAATTATGAATGAGTTGTGAATGAGTTAAGATATTGTAAATTATGGATTAGAGACTTAGTTTTATAGGAATTTCTCCTAATTTTCTTATAAATTGGGTCCCCAAGGTCGACATGAAGAAAAATAAAACTTAAATTCCAAAATTTCCCCCTCAAAAGTCAAAAATGGCCCAAATGGGACTCATTCGCCACCTTGGGTGAATCAATCCCACCTAGTAGGGACTCATTTTCCATAGATGGTGAATTAGTCCAAGAGGATTCTATTTTCCTATTGGGTTGTTGCGAGATAAGAAAATTAGTTTTATATGGTGACTTTGTTAGGTATTTCATCAAATTTTGCCTTAGGATGCACATTATGTGGTAATAGGGGCCTATTAATGATGATGTGAAGGTTAATTAGGGCTTGGTGATCTGTAATTAGAGGTTTACAAAGTAACTTGCAAATTAATCCTAATTACAATTTTTACCTGATCTAGACAAAATTGTGTGATTATGTTGTTTAACCATTGAAATTACAGACTAAGTTCACTTAATCCCTTACAGAAGTCAATGAAATTAAATAATTACTAAAATGTTGTAATTAGAACTTAAATGCCAAATTGAAAATACTGGAAAGAAAATAAGAGAGAATGTAAGACAAGAGATAGAAGAATAATAAGACAGAAGATAGAAGAATCAGACGCAAGTTGATAACGAAGTTCGTCCAATCAAGACTACATCTTCGGGTCCACTTCTTAATGTTGGACCGCTTTTATTAATATCACCAAGCACCTGAAGATGCCTTCTTACAATATTCAAGCTTCAAAAACCTACACAAAATTCCTCACAATCCCTCACTTTTACAATTTTGGTGTATAACAACACCTTGCAATTCTTCCTCTCAAAAAGAATTCAACTCTCACAAAAGAATTATTTCTCCAAGTAGACTTGCTTATTTTCAAGCCAAAACTCTCCCCCTTTTATACAAATTTATTTGCTAATATGGGCTAAAACCATATTATTTGCAAATATACCCATATCTCCTATTACAAGAAAAAAAAATCAATAATATCCTCCTTTAATAATTTTTGGAAGGATAATATCCCCTCAAAATAATTATCTTTCCATTTGAATGGTTATGAATGGATTTATTCTCTATTATTTAGGGAATATTTTATGTAAGGTTTTATTTGACCCCTTAATTTAGGAATACTATTCCTAATATTTCCGTGTAAAGGAAAATATTCTAGGCCTCTAAAAATATGGGATAATTTAGGCCTCTAGGAAAAAGGGATTTAGCCTTATTCTAAGGCTTTGAAAAAGCAATTAAATCTTTTAGAGAAAATGGTGGGTGGTGATCCCACCATCCTCTCCTCCTTTTAAGCTTTTCCCCTAAAGACAAGGGAGACTTCCCTAAAATCTTGCCAACAATATATGGTAGTTAGGCGGATTTGTAGGAAGGAAGGGGTTCGAATCTTGTATATTCCCAAAAATAGCTTTATTGACTATTCAAATAAAACTACTCCCATAATAATTCATAAAGAAGATATGTGGCCAATGGTGGGGTTTGAAAATAGCATGAAGGAGGTTGCAGGTTCAAACCCCACTACCTCATTAAGTCATTTTTGACTTAGCCACTAATGCCACATGTCAAGCCTAGGTGATGCCACCTATCAATTGTTGATTGATCGAAGACTACCACGTGTCAGCCTGCCATCAGACCACGTTGATGCCTCGTCATTGTACAGACTGTTGATTGGATGACACGTGTCAACCTATAATTGGTCCACATCATCCATTTCCTTGTCACCATGTCATGTCATCATGCTGACGTCATGATGACGTCATCATTTTGATTGGTCAACTCCTTTTGTCTGCAAACTTTGACTGGCTCTATTTTGCTCATACGGGCTATGTTTTTTAAACCGAATATAGTTCCAGAATCAGCGCGACAAGCTCTACAACTTGGTGTCATTTTTGTCTCATTTTGAAATGATCAATTTTCTACCTCTTAGAATGCCTGATTCACCTATTTGACCGGACCTTTGACTGCACATAACTTCTGCATACGAACTCCTTTTGAGCCCATTCAAGTCTCATCAGGACCATGTCAGTGAGTTCTATGTGATGATGCTAGTTTCATGAGATTCTGAGATTTTGAATTTTTTTAGGTTTTCTAGGATCCACCTGGATCACTTGGGATACAATATTCAATGTGAAAGAATGATTAAATACACTTTACAACACTAAAATTAGGTCCACATAGCCTAGAAAGTCATAACAACCAATGTGAATGTTTAAAACACATTACAACATTAGGTTAAAGTTAAGTTTAGTTTACTAGCCTTCTAGATTAGTGTAATAATGCTATTAAATACATTTTATAACATTGAACTAAGGGAAGATGGGTTCATTAAGTCTAGAGAGGTGTGAAAGTCTTTTACAACACTTTACAACACCTTCACAAGACACTGTTAAATTGTTTTATTTAGTTTGCAAGGGTCCAAGACCTAATTTGGATGTCTAAAACACCTCACAACACTAAATCAAGGCCTCCTTAATTCCAATTTATCATCAAATCTTCTAATTTAAAGCAAGAAATACTTTTTCTATTGTACAGGAAAATAACAAATTCAACTCATTATGCACTTCATCATCAATTTTAGTTGTTTCCTCATCGTCATCCAAGTTAACCACAATAGGAGGATGAATGATAATATACATAAAAGTTGCTAGTCCTTGTTGTGTTGGAGATGTAGAATCTATTTGTTTTGGTAATGTAGGAGGCTTACCATTTATTGGTTCTATCAAGTTCAGATCATGATTTTTAGTGTTATTCTCATTGCTCATCTTTCGAGTAATAGGATGATGCCTATGACTATACTCTCTAGCATTGTGATTTATTTTATTATGGTTTTCAAGTTGTGTTTGTGTAGGAGTGGGTTTTTCAACCATAGGTTCCTTTTCTTCTTGTGAGGGAATAATGGAAGAAACCATGAAAGGTTGTTCAACCACTTTCTCTTTGGCTTTATAAATTTTCTTAGGAGGCATATTACAACTTGTTTGGTTTTCTCTAGGTCTCTTGTAGGAAATAGGTAAGGGATTTTTCATGGATAGGTCTTGGTTTGTTGGAGAGACTTTAGTTTCAGCATTATTTTCTTTAGGTGGCTCGGGTTCAAGCATGGATAGAGGTTCAATCATGGGTGGAGGCAAGTTTTCAAGGGATAGCTTGGCTATGCATTTTGTTTTGAATTTTTGGTAGGATAAGAAAAGGAAGTCTTTGTGGGGTCATATAGGCTCCATAGATTAAGGCCAAAAATAATCTAAGGAGAAATTTCCATGAGAAGATGGGGGTCTAAAGCCACTATGGTTCATTGTGAATATTTCATTTCCGACTATAAACTTTAAGCACTTGTGGACAATGGATGGGACTGTATTCATTGAGCAAAGCCATTTGTAACCTAGCTTCACATTGAATTTGTCTAAATTAGATATGATAGAGAATGATACAATTGATTTATTTAGTCCTAATTGTAAAGGGAGTGTGATCAAGACCATCGTAGCATGACAAAACCAATCATGTGTTTTAATCCATGATTTGGGTTTATCATATCTATCTTGAGTAGGTTCATGCACATATAAAATTTCTTTTGTGATCACATTCTCTCGATAGACGAGATCAATTAAAATCACAGGAGTAGGCTTGTTATTGATTCTATCGACTATGTGAGGAGCATCAGGTGCATGTTTAATTGTTTTTTCTAAAGAGAAACTAATGTCAATGGTTTATTGTTTATGAGGCTTGATGTGAACCACTCCAATCATTGTATCAATAGGACTTTGTTCATTATTATCCATAGGACTCTATTCATTATCATCCATAGGATTTTGTTCATGATTACTCATATTCTCATCATTTGTGTCAACATTCATCACATTAGGATTAGTTTCACTAGTCTTAAAAAATGAAATATTATGGTTGGGCATGGGATTGGTAAAGATTTGCAAGTTTTGGTTGGGAGGAACCACAAACTTATTACCTTTTTCATTCACACCTCCAATTTGTATTTGATTAGAATCAATGAGGTCTTGCACGAGATGTTTAAGATGCTTGCAATGTTCTGTATCATGTCCTTTGTGTTGGTGATAAGCACAATAGACATTGTGTCTACAACTTGGAGGTAATGGCTTGCTAGGGTCAAGGGGTTTGACAGGAGGTAAGGTAAGCATGTTTTTTTTAAGAGATGGGTATAATATTGTGAAGTGTGTCGAGTAAGGGAGTGAATTGCCTTTTCGGATCCCCAAAGATATAAGGATTACTCTTCTTTATAGTGGCTACTTGGGTATCAACTAGTTGAGTAGGTTGAGAGGTGGAAATGAGTTGAAGGAAACTTTTATTTTGTCTTTTGAAAGGTTGGTGAGTGTTTTGGTTTGAAGCTTTAGACTTTTCAAGATGGGTGGGGGCAGGTTCCGGTTCACTAATGGCTAGGAAATTATGATAGTCTTGAAGGGTAGTCCATAAATTCATGAAGGAGGGGAATTTCATCATGGTGAGCATATCTCTGATCTTGCTTTGTAAATTTTCTATGAACATCTTTTGAAGGTGGGAACCAGGAATCTTCACACTAATTTGGGAATAAAGCGATTGGTAGTGTGAAATAAAGTCAGTGATTTTTTCACCCTCATTTTTCTTACATCTCATCAAATCAATTAATATCATTTCAAGGACCATGTGCACTTGATAATGGATAACAAATGCCTCAGCAAGTTCATTGAATTAATGAACTAAATTATTTGGTAATGCAAAAAACCAATCCAAGGAAATGTCTTTCAACGATCGGGGAAAACTTTTAGCCAAAAGTTTTTCTTCAAGGATAAAGTCACTACACAAAGTAGTAAATGCATTAGCATCATTAGTAGGATGTCCCTTTCCTCCATATTTCTGAAATCTAGGGATCTCTATACCTTGTGGCACTAGAGTTCTTAATATCTTCAAGGATAGTGGGTTTCTCTACACATAGTATGAATGTGGACCATTTTGATTTTGATTTATGGTGGAAACTTGGCATTGAATGGATGAAATACTTTGTAAGAGATGGTTAATGATAGGATCATTTCCTGTAGTGTGTCATGGAGATGAATATGGTGATGGTGTGTATGTGTTGGAAGGACCAGTGAATGGATTGCTTATGGGAAGAGATATAAGATTGGATGCCACATAGGTATAAGGAGCACTAGTGGAAATGTTTGAGGTAGGAAGGATGCTACTAGTTGGTTGCATTGGTGTGGTCATTTGAGGATTGGTATAGGTGGGAATTGAGGCTATATATGAAGAGGGAGGAGTTTGAATTCCTCCTTGGTTTTGCACATTTTTTGACGCTTGAGCACCATTAGTGGTGGGAGGAAGATATTTTCCAAAGATTTGAGCTATGTTACGCACAACTTTTAGTCCATAATCACTTTCCATCATGTGGTGAAGGTTATCTATGGCAGGTATAATAGTGGTGGAAATGTTTCCAGTACTCGTATTATCTTGTAAATGAGCTAAGTCTTCATGCATTTTCATTATGTTTTCTTGAGGAATATGATCAGCCATTGTTTCGACACTCGGCACAATATTTGTAGGTAAGGTAGGAATAGAAAAAGAGGTTTCAAAGGTATGGTCTAGACCTAGTGAACTAATGCCAACACTAGAAGTAAGAGAGCTTGATAACCGAAGATCCACAATGAGTGTTTTATCACGGGATGCCATGAGTCTCACACTTCATCTAACCATAGTATTAGTAGTCGGACACTAAGTACTACAACTCATACAAGGAATAAACCACAAAAAGTACAATGAACACAATATCCTATGCTTGCAATTACACTTGAAATGAAGGAAATTGTAATAACAACAATTTTAGAAATTGAAACAAAAATTTGAAGGCATCCCACAAAAACACAAAAAACCAATTTTAGATCCTAAAAACTAGAGAGTCAAAGTCAATAGGGACTAAGATGCCAAGAATGGCATCTTGGTCCTCCTGGTGAGATTCTAAAGTTCCAGAGACTAAAATAGACAACAAATATCAGAGAAAAACTTCTGAGGCAATAATCCTGAGAGGCACTAAGATGCCAGGGAGGATGTTTTAGTCCTAATGGAGGTTTTTTGTAGAAAAAAAGTTGAATTCTAGAATGTCAACAATTTTTATAGATTGCCTATGCAAGATACTAATGTTTAGAAATGGAAAAATGTGCAAATGAGTGCAAGAAAAAGTAACTAGGAGCAAACAATTGAATGCAATATGGAATGCAATTTTTTTTTCAATTTTGAATATAATAAGAATGTTTGTAAATGCAATGAAGATGAAGAACAATGAACTTTTCAGTTTTTCAATGAAATGAAATGATGCAATAAAATAAAGATGAAACCTATATGCACTTTCACTAATGCAAATATAAGAAACCTTAAATGCAATTTCACTAATGCAAAATGCAAGAAACCCT
The DNA here is from genome assembly GCA_007258455.2 of Sequoia sempervirens. Classification (NCBI taxonomy): domain Eukaryota; kingdom Viridiplantae; phylum Streptophyta; class Pinopsida; order Cupressales; family Cupressaceae; genus Sequoia; species Sequoia sempervirens. Next base: position 320,045,835 of record VDFB02353493.1, read on the forward strand.
AGATAGACTTTCACTAATGTAAGATGTGATGCAAGAATGAATTAAATCTAGATCTAAGGACTTTAATGGACTCCAAATCAGAAATAAATGCTTAAATGTTAGGTTCACCAAAATGATTCGTGAAAAAATGGATATATGAATATCACTCTTTCTCCAACAAATCACTCAATAATATCCTAGGAGTCACAATTGGATTTACTAACAACCTCATAAGGTGACTCAATTCACAATGAGAAGGACCTAGGAAAGGGTTATTTCATCTTTAAAGGGGTTCATGACTAAACAAATTCTCTAAAAAGACAAACAAACATTCAACCTACAAACCTTAGTTATGCAGGTTAAATGAAGAGTCCAAGAAATGAAAGTATGCAACATAAAGGTAGGATGTGTGTACCTAGGAAGTCTGGAGATGTTGTGGGGATTATGGAAATGTAAATAAGCTTCCAAAAAGTTCTATGGAGGACTAAGGTGCCAAGGATGGCGTATTAGTCTCGTTGCTATTTTTTAGGGAAGATGTAGAGTCTTCAAATGTCAAAACCGGATCTAAAGAAATCTCTGAAAAAATATGCTTGGGAGGAATAAGATGTCCAACATGGTGTATTAGTCCCATTTTAAATTTTTAAAAACTCTGAATTTGATTCCAAGCTCCGAGGTCTGCACTTACTTCCATTTCGATCTTAGGTTCTAAAACTTCCAAATTTAGCCTATAGGTGAGTTTCTGTGAAGATGACAACTTTGTAATGCAACTTTACAACTTTTACAACTTTACACTCCAAATGATCTTTAAGACTTCAACCTAGATCTGCAATCACAAATATGTAAGAGGGGAAAAACTTTTTGTTTGTTAATGAATGGGGGTTTGAGTTGGTCAAACCCCTTGTTGGTAATTAAACATTGAAATGAAGTAGAAATAATGAAGGAAATGGTGAATGAACAACATGCAACGCTACAACTCACCAAACCCTTGTTGTAAAGTCTACAAACTTGTGTGCAATGGTTGCAATGGATATGGATCTTGAACCAAAGGAATGATCTTGAATTTATTTGTTTGAATCAAAACTGTACATCATAAATGTTAGCACAACACACATGATGCAAAAAACTCTTTGATATGATGCTTGAATCTTGATGATGGATCCAAATTCTTGATGAATCTACTATTGAATTCTCTTGTGAACTCAATTTTATATTATGAAGGCTCTCAAAAAAGACTTGGATTGAAATGAATAAATGAACCTTGTATTTATACTTATATATGCTTGATGTCCCAAAATTACATCACATGAAGCCGACATATGAATTCATTAAATAAAAATGGATAAATCTTACCAAAATTTGAAATTAAATCTCAAAAATGAATCAAGGAGGACTAAGATTCCATAGGTAGAGTCTTAGTCCCAAGCCATAAAACTTAGGGCATAGACACCAATAAGGGGCCCAATTAAGATGCCTCAAAATTAGGGTCCTGAGACCTTTGGGGGATAAACAAACCCTAGGTGGCATCTTAGTCCTGACCCAAAATTTAGAGACACACAGCTGAAGTCATTAAATTATCATTTATGCATTGGAGAATGTCAGGATTAACCAAAAAAAGATATAATTCATAGGGCTTGTGGATGCAAAATAGGACCAATTAAGCCATAAAGAAGCATAAATAAAGCAAGGCGGGCCCAAACAAGTGTGAAAATGCAAGGGTATGCATTTTACTATACTACATGTATATATATTTTAATGTATGTATGTATGTTTGTGTGCTTAAATGTATATGTAAGTATGCATTCATGCATAGATGTATATAGGCATTCATGCATATATGTATGTATGTATGTATGTATTTATGTATGCATGTATGTATGTAAGGGTTTTGGGTTTAGGGTACATAAGGGTGAGGGTATAGGGTATAGGGATGAGGTTTGAGGTTGTAAGGTTTATGAATAGGGTTTAGGAATGAGGGTTAAAGGATAGGGTTGATAGAGATATATGGTAAATCCTTTAATTTTCCTAAATTTTATGTTGGCTTGGACAAAGGATTATGGAATTCCTCTCACACTTCTTCATAATTTTTTCTACACCACTCATCACATATTGCTCCATAGACTTCAACATGTAGGTATAGGGTTTCTATGCAACTCTGATACCATATAAAGAATAAGGTAAAAGTGAAACTTTGTTACTTGAAAAATATTTGTTGAACTACATAATATTCTTATAAACAAGAAATTAAATTTCACAACCTACATAACCATTGAAACTAGCACAACCAACATTGGTAAATAATGTAACATGCATCACTAAAATATGATATGCTAACCATTGCATTAGTTTCCATTATCATCTATGTGAAAATTTAATTTTTAGATTTAGGGTTTATGTCAAGTAGGCTTGTTAAAACACATAAAATCAGTCATCCTTTTAACTAAAGAAAACAAAAACCCTAAGAGATTGGCTCTCCCCTTGTGGTAGAAAGCTAATGATAAAATTTTAGTTGGTTTGCATTTGAATATTGAGTCAAAGTGAAAATAAATTAAATCTAGTTAATCTAGTGAGATATAGGATCAATTTTCCTACTCTACATGAACATAGTAATTTTTATAAGGTTTGAATGGAACAACTAGTATTGTAGGGGAAATCAATGAACATTTAATACTTGAATTAAAAAGTCAGGTGAGATATGTTTGTATAAGAGTAGAACTCAAGGAAAGGTGATTGAGGAAAAATAAATGATAAACCAACACCAAAATTGATAGTGAAATAAATGCTTGTCACTCTAGAAGAAATAAGAGATGTAATTCTATCATGTTGAGACTAAGGAATGATAAAATCATATGTTGGAAAAAGATACTTATGCACATGTAGTCCTTGATAGGCCCAAGATAGAGGTAATAAATTTTTTTAGAAGCCATATAGTTTGACCAAAGATGTAAAAATACTACACCACCAAATTTGAATGGGAAATGCTTTGGAATAGAATTCAAAGATTGGTTTTATATTGTTGGAATATGAATTAACCTATGTTTACTTGTGCATATATTATTATTATTATTATTTTTTACACTATGAATTTTCTCACAATTGATATTAGAGAGAGGGTTTTTTATGGAAAATTTGTGTTTTTAAGTTCTCAATAATGGCAAGAAATATAGTTACTAGATTTGAGGAGAAAAAGTTTGATGGTTCTATTTTTTCTTTATGGAAGCCAAAGATTCAAGATTTATTGGTGAAGGATGGATATGACGTAGATCTCAAAGGGTTTGCATCAAAAATTCCAGCCATGACCTAGGTAGATTGGGATGAAATAAATAGCATGGCTAGAGAAATAACCTAATTATCTCTAGGAGATTTAGTACTATTTAATGTTGCACATGAGAAAAATACAAATGAATTGTAGAATAAGCACAAAAATTTGAATGAGAAAAAGTCATTGGAAAATAGTTTTTTGGGAACTAAATATTTTTAGTAGTTTCAACAAATTTTCAAAATATAGTTGCATGAGTCACACGTTCCTTTATTGGATGTTTTTTTCCAAAAAAGACTCTACAACTTGGATTTATTATGTTATGCAATGTCATTGTTTCCATATAGTTTGATGATTCCTATTGTAGTGTGGAAAATTGTACTCCCTTCTTGGAGATGATACAATTTCACTCTTAGTTAGGACCTATTTTAGTACCCTTGCATTCATGACCCTTTAAATCATCATTAATAGGCCCCTAAGTCCCTTTATTTCATATCCCAAGGCTAATTTTGATTGAAATCTTGACAAAATAAATAAATGCAATTAATTTTCTAACACCACAAAATTTTCTCACCCCAAAAAGCTAGGGTGGGAGTCATATGCCACCTTGGCCATATGAGTCCCCCTAGGTGGGAACCATATGTCACAAGTGGCATATGAGTCTCGAGTTGCCACTTTTTAGGGTTTGAGTAGGAAATTAAGGTTTTTAATTCAAATTTTTGTTTGATATTGACATTTGGTCTAATAAATGGTAAATTGAATGAAGTGCCTATATAAACAAGGTTTCAAATGAATATTTTTCACCTAAGCATTCATAATATCAACTTGAGCACTCAAGCATACTTTCACAAGATCATTCAAGAACAAGGAGCACATAAAGTTGAAGTCTTGGAGTAGCATTATAGTGTCTTCTTTAGGTCTTCAAGCTCACTTTTGATTCAAGATCTAGCATTTTCAAGGATTGATGATGGTTTACTATGGAGAATGATGATGGATTCTAGGTTGGGGAGATGCAACTAGCCATTGAGCCAAGCCTAATGATTTTTTTCCTAAGTGATTCCATCCTCCATTATCACTCTACTTTCTACCTAAAGGAAGGTACGTGCATTATTATCGCTTATTAGGGTGATTAGAGATCTCCTAAAGTGAGTAATAATCTCTATGCTTCATTCATGAATATTATTCTAGCACATTAGAATAGGGTTTTATGGCAGTTTAGATCTCCTAATCTTAGGTGCACTTAATATTAGGACTTGCATTCTTACTTTCAAGATCTATTATTTCTATCAAGGTTCAACTACCAAAGTAGGGGTTTGACCAAGGTAACCCCCCATAATAAAATCAATAGAATAACTCTATTTTGTAGGTTTTTAGCAGGTTTAGATCCAAAAACTGAGTTTAGGAAGGAAGAGTAGAGATAGGAGAAAAAATTCAAATATTAACTTTTTGAGAAAGTAGAATGGGACTAATACACCACTTGTGGCATATGATTTTTGGTATAGCACTTTTCTTGGATTTTGGAGGATTCAAACTTACCATTGTGAAATTCTAGTTTCTTCCTAGAAACCCTAAACTAGGACTAAATTTCCCAGCTTGGAATATGAGTCCCAATATGCTTTAAAAGTTAGATTTTCAAGATTTTAGACATTGTTCTAAGCCTCTTGAACTTTCCAAGTGCACCTGTATTTATCTCTAGTTTATTATTTTGATTTGAGTTCATTTTCTAGTTCATATCATTTAGGTTTTGCAAGTCATTTAAATTTCTTGTCTTTCAAAGAATTTTCTTGGTGGTGAACCCCGTTATTGTCTTTAATCACACCCTAGGATGCCTTATTGTGGATATATTTCCCTCATTCCATCCCTAGATTGAGATCTCTAAGGTTTACTTGAATTAATCTTTAAGGAAATAGGTGAACATGTCCTAAAACCCTACCTTCGTGTCCCATCTCCTAAAAGGTGTGACACCCTATTTCACATTCAAATAGTGGGGAGGAGTATGATCTTGTTGAAAAACTTAGGAATACTCCTGCAAAGATATCCCTATGGGACCTAATTAAGAATTCACCTAATTATCATACTATGCTTCAAATCACCTTGCAACAAGTTTTGGTTCGACCTCTAGTACAAATGCAAGTGATGTGGTAGCTCTAATTCAAGGAATGAATGTGGTTAACATAGGCATTGCTTTTCATCAACACGAGTTACCTCCTTTGGAAATAAGAAATAAAAATGATGCCTTCATGATAATAGCTATTTATAATGGGTTTGGAATAAAAAGAACCTTGTTGATAATGGCTCTTCCCTTAATGTGTTTAGTTTTACCTTTTTGGATAGAATCGACATGGATAAATCAAGAATTGAACCTGATTCCTTATCGATTCGAGGATTTGACAATGTAGGAAAGCAACTTCTTGGTTTGATTACTTTTCCTATTATAGTTGGAATGGCTACCTTACAAACTCCTATTCATGTTATGCCTCATGATATTTCATACAATCTCCTTTAGGCAAGACCTTGAATTCATGAGATGTATGTGGTGCAGTCAACTTTTCATCATATCATGAAGTATGTCTATAACAATAAAGTATAACAAGTTGAAATAGACCCCAAGCCTGAAAGTTTCTTACAAGTTGAAAAGGGAATGACAAGTCCTCTAAAGACATTGTTGGAACTATGAAAGTGTTATCATTGATGTCAACTAGTTAACTAGTTCTCAAGTAGTTGAGGTTGTCATTGATGTCATGTATAATGGTTACTGGTTGAATATGTCGAGTATATTGAGAAAATTGTAATGAAGAAAGGTTGTAGGTATTTAGCTATTGCTATGAGATTTTTTCATATGTTTGTGTAGTTCAAATATGTTGATCATGGTTGTTGGAAGTTTCTATATCTAGATTTTGGGTTTCTAGATCATTGTATAGTGTGAGTTATGTTCACCAATTATGAACTGTGGTTTTTAGTGTATTTGGTTGACAACGGGGGGAAATGTAGTTGCTTTGGATTTCTTCTTGTTTGAATCTTATGAATTGTGGTTTTGGAGTTAATCAAATATGATCGTGTTGAAGTTAATTTTCTTATCTTGAAGGATTGGATCATGCTAAGGTTGCATGTTCTTAATTGATTTATTTGTTTTACACTAGTTTGGCCAACCTTGTGTTTAGAACTACCTTCAAAGCTTATGTAAGCATGTATAAGTATGTGTGTGGGCCACCCTCATTCTAATTCCACCCTAGAATTTTTGGCACTAACCTAATTTGAATTTGTAAATGAAAATGGTGTGTGTGGCTGACTTTGGATATTTTCTAAAGTTGAAGATGGTATAAATACAAGATGAAATATTAATGAAAGATGCACAATGAATGTAAGCAAGATAGATGTGAAATAGTGTGTATCTACTGTGAGCTTTGGCAAATCAGTATGAAATCTAATTGTTGAGTTTTCAGAACCAATGAGATGAAGGTGTACTCTATCATTTATGCATGTTTGCAAGTGTGTGAGTGAATTATGGTGGAAATATCTATTGCATTGAGATTTTATTCTCTCTACAACAAATCTCCTCTATCTTCTTTGTAATTCTGTGGTAATGAGCCCTCCGGGTGGTTAACCCTTGTTGGACAATGAATCCTATCTTGGTATTGGGCCTTCTTTGTCAGTGATCCTTTGCAATTTATTCTGATATTCTTTATATTGTGAGCTAATCCTCACCATGGTTTTTCCCTTATTGGGGTTTCCATGTAAATCTGGTGTTATTATGTATGTGTGATATTTTTCATTTTCTACCTTTGCACTTGATGATTAATCATTTTAGCAGAGTAAAGGATTTTTGTTTGATCAAATTTTGAGTGGAAGTTTTAAAGGTTAAATTTTTTTACAACTAATTCACCCCCCATCTTAGTTTTCTTGTTCAACAATTGGTATTAGAGCTTGGTTCCATGGAGAGGAGCTTAAATTCTTAGGGAAGGTCCAAAATGGTAGGAAAGATCACTTTTGAGTATCATAGGTGTAAAGAAAATTTTGATTTTTAATCTTTTTGGTTTTCAACTTTTACCTTTTTTCGCTTTGAGAAGAGTTCATGCTTAATGAAGAGAAGACTGTTCCAAAAGGTGTGCAATGCACCACGTGGTGGTTGCATGGATTTTTCATATCGCTTTCCTTTCAGGTGCAAGCTAAGACACATGTCTACTTGGCGGGGATTTTCTTCAATGCCATTCTCATAAATATGAGATTGCTCGCCTGCTCAACATGTCATATATTCATTTGAGCAGTTGTTATTTTTGCATAATGATCTCTTCAGGTGGAGTTTGTCAAAACATAGTGGGTGTGTCATCTTCAGGGTGGAACTTTCGATTCGGCACTATCAATCTGTATGATTGATCAATCTAATTTTTTTTGGGCTATTTTTAAAATCCAATTTTTTTCCAATTGTGATCTTTCCTAAATATCTAAAAGACATTAATGAAGCACTTGGGACTTAATAAGCAAAGATTACTTCGGTCTAATCAAGATCTACGATTGGATAGTGGGCTATCAAATACATGCACTTGGAAAGTTTTTCTTTTAGAATGTTGGTGGTGGTGTTCTCTTCTTCCAAGTTATAAATAGGGGTTGGTAGCATAAGCAAAGAGAGTTTCTTTAGTTAGAAGAATTACTTCAATTTTTTTTTTGAAGAAAATGGGTCTAGTAGGAAGTTTTATTGTTTTCTGAAGTAGAAAGTCTTACAGAATACTACAATTCTCTGGCATGCTATATTTTAACTCAAACTATCATCAGATTGGTATCTGACCTTTGTTTTTTAGTTCATTTGATATTGAAATTTTGATCTATTTAGAGGAAATATTTGAAACTATGCATGTTATGAGCCTTTTTCAAATTTCTTCTTTATGTTTTTGTTCATGCTATAAGCATTATGTTAAGCTTATTTTGGTAGTTCAGGTAGCTAAATTCCATGTTGTTAAGCTTCTATTTTTTAATAATAGCTTTTGGAAATCAGATTGTCTATGAACTTTTCCATTTTCTATAAAAGTTGTTTTTCATATTATGCCATAAAGGGAGGAAAGGGTTTCTGTAATGTTCTAAATATTTTTGTTAACTTATAGGGTTTTCTTATGTTTGATTAGACCTTAATGGATGCTTTCCATGGGGAGATTTGAAAGACTGCACTATTTTTTTACTTAGCTTTTGTTGCTCGTCCTCTTCCAAACAATGAAAAGTATGTGGCATTATGTGTCTATTATATCATTTATAGGAAATAAGTTGATATTTGAAATGTTGTTAATGCTTTGTTGCATCACCATTTTCATGTTTTATTCACATTTCTTTCTATCTTTGTCTCCCAACACAAAGAAGAGTTGACTTTCTATAAAAATCCTAGAGGTTATTTAGTGAGGTGCAAATTGGTCCCCCACTCACTAAATTTCCCATAATGTTGTCAGAAAGGCACAATCTTTGATGATCAACAGTTCTTTTTCTGGCACGCCCGGTGGGACCAAAGTTTTTGAACATCTAATTAGAAGTCAGAAATATTTCTAAAATACAACCAAGAAAAGCGCTAGAAATTTCATGCCTAGAATCCAAACAAGAGCATCCTCAAGAGGTCATTTCCAATACTCCCAGTTACCTACCAAAAATTTCAAAGCAGAATACTAGTTACCCTATTCATAGGAATCTATTTTCAATGGCTCGTCTAGTTACTCCCAGTGCTAGAAATTCTATAGCATGGGATAGCAGTAGTTCGCTACAACCACCTATGCCCCTAGAAGTATGCCTTGCCTTACTTGTGAATGCCCTTTAAGCCATCCAATTTTTTTCCAGGGAGGATTTCAAAATTCCCTCTGAACATCTCCAAGATATAGTGGAGGTATGAAAATTACATAACATAGCAAAATAAAATATTGCTCTTAGGTCGTTGGCTACATCTTTCAAAGGAAAAGCTCGGGATTGGTATCGATCTCTAGCTTTCGGTTCTATCCACTCTTTGGATCAACTCAGAGAAAGGTTTTTTGAATGTTTGTTAGAAAAGGGGGATCGCTCCTCATTGCTGCATCAATTACTCACCATCAAAAGGCCCCCACAAGAGGTGATGAGATATTTCAACACCAAGTTTCACAAAACCTAGCAAATAATTCTTGTGACCGCTTGACCTCCTACCACAATGTCGTTTATGTTTTACCTAGTACAAAGGATTTCAATTTGAACATCATGGTCGTGATAACCTCTATGGGAGGAGATATTTTTCTTGACACATATAATCTAGTTGGTATGATTTTTCCACAATCCATAGAGTAATAGAGCAAGCTTTTAGGTTAAACTGTGTTTGTTTTTAGATCTAGAAGAAAGACGTTTCGGATCACACTCAGTGATCCATCATCAGGAAGAGGAAAGTGAAGAATAGGAGTGCAGATATGGCCTTAAAAGGAAGAAGAGGTGGGTGAAAGGATGGTAGAGAAATTAAAAAATCAATAAAGATTGGTGTGGTGGACCAAGAGTGGTCAAGGTGCTTAAAATAAGAAACACATGACAACCCAGAGAAAATGAATAAATAAATGAAAGAGAAATAAGAAAATGTATAAGAAATGAAAATAAGTAAATGAAAATAGAAAATAAAGAAAATAAAAGTATATATATAGCTATATATTTAAAATATGAAGATGAAAAAAGTAAAAACAAGAATAAAATGGATATATAAGAAAGAGAAATAAGTGGAAGTATAAGAAATGAAAGTAAATAAAAAGGAATATAAGTATATATATAGTTATATTATAAGGAAATAAACATAATAATCAAAATATAAAGGAATTGAATATATGAAAAAGAAAAGAGCAATAAAATGCAAATATAAAAATAAAATAACTAAGAAATGAAATAAAAAAGGAAAGGAAGAAAGCACACCCACACATACACACAAATATATATATATATATATATATATATATATATATATATATATATATATATATATATATATATATAAGTAAATAAAAAGAGGTAAGTACTTAAACCCAAAAAATAGTGAAACAATATAAAGTGAAATTAAAATGGGAAAAAGATAAAATAAAACCAAAAATTGAAAAAGTAAATAAATAAACACAGTTGAACCCAAAAGCTTGCTCTAATAAATATAATCTAGTTCTGCATGTAGAGAATAGTCCGATCAACATCAAGAAGCTTCCACCATAGCAGTTGATGCCTATGTTTGCAAAAATCTTTGGTGGCCCCCGAAAATAAATCACTCTCAGCACTTTTTCTCCACAAGTAACCACATCGGTTGTACCACCATCTATGTATGTATATCCCACTGTGCAACCAAGCATGTTAGGTTCCTCTTCACCAATGACAAATTTCAATGATATGAAGAGTCTCATGTGGTCCTTTGCTATTGAGCTAGTCCTCATATGATGATAGTAAGCAACACCTTTGAAGCAAACCACACAAACCTATCAAGGAGGAATGACATCTTATGAACAAAACACGTACCAAAGAGCCTCAAGAGGAGAAGGTCAGCAACTGACATCAAAAAACTAGATAGTCTTGGTTACCATACCACTTCAAGCTCTAAAGAGAAATCCAAGCATGAATTTAGTCCCAAGCCAAAATAATTTGGTGGAGGACAAAATCACATAGTGATTCCTATGTAATTATAGTCATATTCCTTCGAACTTTCTAGGGGGAAATCTACAACAAAAATAGTAGAGGAAAGAAGCCAAGGCATGTTATTGAGTATGAAGGAATATGAGTCTCCCAAAATGGAGAATTCTCACTTTAGGGCACAAACACAAGGAATTTCTTTAGAAAAAGTCTTAGATATTACACTGGACCAAGCCCTTTTTTCATGGATTGAGGAAGAGGACACAATATTTTCAAATGATGCTTCGATGGATAGTGCCCCACAAGTATAGTCATACTACATGTGGTTTAAAAGAAGGCTTACTAGAGAATGTTGGTGTAATTAATTATTTAATTATACTTTACATAAGTTTACTTAGGCATTATTTAATTCCTAGATTATAGGTTGGTATCCTTATCTTACTAAGCTATCTTTTTGCTCAAGATAAGATTAGGGTTATGCATACTTTCTTTTATAAAGAAAATTATCTCTTGTAATTATTGTACTTCGAATATATCAATTTGCACATCTTCATGCAAACTCTTTTCTTTTTTTGTTTTTCTCTTTGTGGAAGGTTATTTTCTGGTTTGCATTTCAGATCTTGGTTTCTAACATGGTATCAGAGCTTCGATTTGCAGCCCCTTCTTAGATTTTTTGGAGGAATACATTGCAGAGCTCATTTGGGGTCCCTTGATGGTTTCATTCCTTGAGCATATTCATGCAACGTGTTGGATCAGATTGTGGTTTTCCATTGGATTTGGAGCACTGGAAAAAGTCAGGATCGGCTTTTATTTTTCTGATTTTGGTCACCATTTTCCAGATTTGCGAGGGTTTCAAGCTCGATGATTTTTCTGAGAGATCTGGGAGTTGCCTAATTTTTTGGGAACTTTGGGCCAAAATGAACCTTGTCGTTGGATTCATAGTGCCCAAAAACCCCTATTTTCATATAAAATTTGTCCAATTTGGACACAGTCGACTGGGGAGGCAAAAAAAAATTGTCTGAGGGTCGTACGGCCCCCAGGGATGTTCTTCGAGGCTCATAAATTGAAAAAAATATTTAAAAAATAAAAAAAATCACACATGAATTTATGCCACCTGTATAAAAGGCCAGGTCCACCCTCCTGCCACTGGGCGGCCACCAGCCACCCGACGGCCACCGCCCTACACCACAGTGCTGCCAAAGGTACGCCAGTCCTCCTTTGTTGTCCCATTGTCTAGTTTTCAACCCCTATGGGCCCATTCCATAGGTTGAGGTTCTATTGCGACTGAGTGCTTAATACAAGCCCCTAGCCCCTAATCCACTGAGCCCATGGTCGTTTGGAGAATCAAGAGTTCCAAGATAAGCCCCGACTGCTTTGCCAACCCCTTGTGTGGTCACATTGGTGACCACAGGCTCCGGCCCAACTCCCTATGTGCCAACCCTTGGTCCTGCATGCGACCAGGGGCCGAATATTTTTAGCCCCTGAGGGTTGTGGAGGACCTTATTGTGTTTTTTTCAGCTACTTTCACTGAATCAGGCATAACTTTTGCATATGGTGTCATTTTTTTGCAAACAAGATATCCTCGAAAAGCTGGTTCCAGGATCTACACAATGGTGTAGGTATAATTTTTTGGTTTTTCTTTTTTGATGCCTTTTTCAGCCTTGAAAGTCGCATGTTTCTATTTTTCACTCCGAGAGAACTATCTTTTGATTCGCTTATCTATTTTTCGCAATTTCAAGCGGCATCGAAAAGCTGGTTTCAGCCTCTATGTAGATCTAAGGTCCTTTTTAGAAGATGTGTACCTTATTTTGTGCATGCATTCATTTTTTGTTTTGTGCACTTGGTTTTCATTTTCGCTTTTGTTTCTGTAGTTTGTGCATGATTTTTCTTTCTCTCCTTCTACAATCATTGGGTATTGTAATAATGAACTGAGATAAAGTTTCATTAAGGGGGGGTTCTTGCATCACACTTTCATATTGGTGACAAATCACATGAGTTTTTCTGGTTTCATGTTGTTTCTTTTAGCCTCTTTCTTGCTTAGTTGGACACATCTTTGGTTTGCATAATTTCACACTTCGCATTGGGAGTTTATGGTTATTGATCTGCATTGGTTCAGATCCTTCTCAGTTTGAGGGCCATGTTTTTATGGTTAATGTTCTAGAATCTTGATGGTACTCATCTTATGGGGCAGTTTTAGTTCCAGTTTGGCATTGGCATCGAAAGACACAACTTCTAGATTTTGTCATCATTATGGGTGGCTTCATCCTTTCATCTACTGTTGCTTATAGATTCCAGGGTTGATCAAGTATGTGAGTTTTCTAGTGTTCCTTGGCATCGGGTCTAATGTTGCATTTGTGATTCTGTTATGGTTTCTTGCAAACAAAAGTATGTTTCCTTGCTTGCTATATTTGGGGTTGCAGTGTTGCTTCATCAGAGTTCTTCCAGTGATTCTTTGCAATAGTTCATCTTATTGAGGGGGGGTTTTTCCCACTTGGTTTTCTCTCTCTTTGCATTTTCAAATGGGTACCTGATCAGGCCTTTGTTGTCAGGACCCATCTCACATCATTTGCATAATAATCTGCTTCTCCCTAAGTTGCACTTATGGGGGGGTGTTGGTGTAATTAATTATTTAATTACACTTTACATAAGTTTACTTAGGCATTATTTAATTCCTAGGTTATAGGTTGTTATCCTTATCTTGCTGAGCTATCTTTTTGCTCAAGATAAGATTAGGGTTATGCATACTTTCTTTTATAAAGCAAATTATCTCTTGTAATTATTGTACTTCGAATATATCAATTTTCACATCTTGACGCAAACTCTCTACTTTTTTTGTTTTTCTCTTTGTGGAAGGTTATTTTTTGGTTTGCATTTCAAATCTTGGTTTCTAACAGAGAATACATGTAACAAACCCACCACATCCACAACTATGTCAACCACACCTACAAGAAAAGAAAGCCCCACAAGTCATCTCTTGACCTGCTCAATAGTCGCAAGCTTCACCATTACCAGAAAAGGGGATGGAAAAAGTGTAGAGTCTGCTCTCATTGGATCGGCTCCTTCTGAAGAAAAGAGAGATACCACTATTCAAACCGAAGATATCTCTAGTCAGAACTCTCAATGTGGTTGAACAATTAAATAAGGCACCCACTAATGTATCCCTATAAGACGTAAGATCCATTCCTGAACAAAAGAAGTTTCTCCAGGAAGAGTTAAAGAAGGAGGAAAAAATATTGTGGATAGATGCGATTCTGTCATGTGATCAAGTTAAAGATAAAGGTATCTCATCAAAAATCCAGCCTTCAAGAGTCACAGCTTATTTGAACATCGTAGACAATGCAAAGGAGAAAGAAGTAAGCAAGACAAAGCCCACACCTTTCTTTTTAACACTTATTGTGGGAGATAATCTTTTGCATAATAACATGATTGATTCAAAAGCTAGTACAATGGTCATGCCTAAACAATAGGTCAATGCCCTAAATCTCAAGTATGAGCCACTTGAGAAAGGAATCATGCAATTAGATAGGAATCCTCCTTTTGTTGAATTTTGAATATATGATCACCCTTGCTACCACTCTTACAATATTCCTTGTATTTCTCAAGAAATTTTGTTTGCATGGATGCCCAACTATCAACAACACCCCTCCCCAAACTCATGAACCATCTAAGAGCTCCTTCTTTCAAAGTAGCAGGAAACAACTTTAGCCTCTGAGCATCTGAAGTGTAATCATAGCTATGATAGAGGATTTCAAACTCAAACAAGAAGGTTTCTGGGTCCTCTGTAACTAGTCCATAGAACTTGGGAAGTAATGAAGAAGGAATATTTTTAAGGTTATCATTATCTTGCTGAGCAATGATGGGAAATTCAAAAGTAGGAGGTTGATTAGGTGGATTACGTGCCATAGTTTCTTGATGGAGTATCAAATCAAATGGATTCTTCAGGTTGTTCGTTAGCTAGATCAAATGGTAGTTCAACAAGCAGGTTTTCAGCAAATGGATTGATATCTTGATCTCCTCCTTCCTCAAATAGATTATAAGCTGGTTCAAGATTGTTATCAAGGAATGGAAGGTTAGGGAGGAATCTTCCCAGAGCGTCTCTTCTTCTATGCATGCAATAGAATGAATTTGAAAATGCTTGAATAACAGACTAAACTATTGCTAACAATGACTATGACAGGTTCTTAGCTTGACACCATCCTTGGCAACGGCGCCAAAAATGGTCGTGCCCACAAAAGGATATACAAGTCACGAAAAATCCTAACTTGGGAATTGGATGTTCCAGCAGGTGACTAATATCTTCTTATGGTTGTTCATTTACATTGTCAAACCAGGGAACATATACTTGAAATGGAGTGGCACTATAGCATGAGGTTGAGTTAAGATGGCCTCGCTGGGCTTAATTGTAAAGATGATATTCGAGTGGAAGCATGCACAAAGTTTTTGGATGATGATTCATTAGTAAATCCTCAAGATTTTATGGAGTTTGCATATAGGGAAAAGAGAGATGAATATGTCAATAGGTTGGCCATAGAAAGAAGTATCCATCCAAAATTCCCCAATGCCACCACACAAACAAAGTTTTTGAATGAAACCATAGCTAAGTTTGAAAAGATGACTGCAAAGGAGGGTAGAGAGTTGGTTGGAAATAGAGGTATTTTATTACTTCTAGAATGGGATATAGCTTCTTTCATACCATTTGATACAATAACGAAATGTGATAGACATCTCTACATTTTAGCAGAAGAGGTTGCAATTGCATTGCAAGGGTTTTCCTTTAGTGAACAATGGGATGCATTAGCTATTTGGTCTCTAGCCCAAGTACAAGGAATCTTCACAATGTTGAGCCTACATGCCTATGTACAGTGGAGTCCTAATAATAAAGAGGGTGTCAAAAACATCGATACTAGAGGTAGCAAATATGTCAGTATTGTTGACGACGATTTCACTTGTGGAAAATAGGTCGAATAAATTTTTCATAGACAAGACCGCAAAGAGCCTATCCTTCTTGAAAGATATGAAAAAAAAAACAACTTAAAGGGGAATTCTGCATTTACAGGGAAAATATTGGCTTTCGTTCAATCCCAAGTCTCTGATAACTAGGTCATGGTTGCACTAGGGTCACTCTCAAGTATTAAAGTGATATTGATGTCAATCTCAAAGGGCCTATGGTTGTTCTTTGAATATTTTAGATGTAAATTCTAGATTGAAACAATGAGTTCAAACATCATGAAACCAAAATATTTGGCATAACATTTCATGAATATCACAATTTTTTTGCTATCACTTAAGTAGATTTAGCATTAAGCATTCAGAAATCCTATGGAAACAAAAGATTCCCAATAAAATTCCTTCCATTCATTCAAATTTTGGAATATTTTCTAAAATATTTAAAACATCTACTCTAAAACAAAGCACAAAAAATACTGAAAATTAAAAGTTTCTCCTAGTTATTATCCATGGATGCCCCAAAGAATTTATTAAAATAGAGAAAACTACTTTATACTTCACTAGATTGCTTCACAACTACATATAAAATGGTGCAAGCTTTTAAAGAGAGGGGTTTCATTTATGGACATTGAGTAGGTTTTGTATGCACCCTTAAACGGTGTAGCATACAATCTTGTTTGGAAAAACTAACAAAACCAACTACAAAAGATAATGAGATAGGTAGCTATCTAATAAGCTCTAATATTAATTAATGTCTACATGCATACAAAGTTTTACACTGGAATGGTTTAGAAAATAGGAAAAAGGAACAAACCTTAAAAGAATTTTATGCTCCTCTGACATCCACAAATTCTAAACTTAAAATAAAATAAAGCATACTCTGGCCTTTTATAGAACACAAGGCTTAAATAGGATAAGATAGCTATATGAGAGGAAATACAAGGGACCAATCTCATCAAGGCACGTGGAATGTAGTGACCAATATGAGAATTGCAATTGAAATTAATGGAAGTTAACTCCAATTACATGTTGAAGCTCTTTGAGTGTTGATCTTGAATCTTCACCAGGATGATACTTTGAATCATGTTAATGTGTAGGGGGTTCCCATACATTTGAAATTACAAGGTAGAATTTTCACCCCTGCACATTACTTGGCTCCAGTTTTGTCACTCTCAAGAATGGCCTCTCTCATTGGCATTTGTTCCCACCACATGTAAAATACTGAAATCCCGAGCATTCTGATGGACTCAAAGCCATCTATATTATCACCTCCTAGAGTGATTAACTAGAATAAAAATTATTCCATCCATGATTAAATTTTTCCTAACTGTCCATACTCAAGCTTTCCATCACAATTGATATCTCCTGCAATCACAAATTCCACACATTAAATCCCTTTTAAAACAAAAAACATTTATAACATCTCATGTAAATAAAACCATTATTCAAATGTAAGTACAAAATTCTCATAATTAACATGCCTTTTTTTAAAAGCATATCATGAATCCTCACACATATACTAGATCACTAGGATCATTAGAAAATTTAATATTTTAACATTTCACTTCACATTGCAACCTGGTACCCGGTACCCGGTACCCGGTATTCGTCTTTACCCACTTACTTTCTCGGACCTCGATTATACCAGAACTCCACCTTACTAGACTCCTTCATACCAGAACACTTCATACCAGACCAGAGTCTTCCACTTGAAATTTACATTACCTTTCACCTTATCCGTGTTTTCAGTACCTGGTATTTGGTGCAAAAAACACTTACAATATGAGTACTTTTATTCAAAGATTTTTCTCTTTCACTTCTGGTGATCTTCCAATTTGCTAGCTTTTTCCATAAGAGTTACACATTTTTTCACTTGGGTCCCCAAGTCTTTTTAGTCTTGGGGCATATTGTGAGACCACACAATAACTTGCAACCAATCAAACCAAATTTAAACCAAACTTGAAATTAAATCACCAATTGTAAATTAAAACTTATACATATTTTAAAACAATAAACTTCTACCTTTAGTTAGATTTTGGCATAAAAAAGTAAAACTCCACCAGAAACCTCCATGTGTGCTCTGATTAATTCTAGTTTTCAAAACTTAGTAAAAAGAATCGGTTCATTAACATTGAACTACATAATATAGTAATCCTCCAAAGCCAACTAGGGATAGAGCCTTGCTTCTAGTCAAGCATCCATAGCCCCGACATGGTTATCTTTGTAATTTTTCCAAACATAGTTTTACTACCGGTTAGGAATCCATAGCCCTGGTAGATTTATTTGGATAGCCTAAAGAGTTTATATCTCTTCTTTTTTTAATATTTTTAATATTTTTTTCTTAGATATAGCAATGATAGCTCATTTTTTCACTTCTAATATTTCAATGATAGCTCTTTTATCAACTTGCAAGCAATGAAGCACCGCTATTAGGTTGGGAATTACAGTGGTAGCGAAGGTTACTTTTTGCTTTTTAATTCAATGTAAATCCCTTCACCAATTCACTACTTCCCAAAAACTCATTTAATGATTCCCCATAGTTGTGTGTTTCCAACTAAATTTCACTAATTTATGCCAAATCCTAGCTAACTGTAGCCTGCAATATGTTAAAAAATATGCATAAATTAAAATTTAGCAATAGACAACTTAATCACCAAATTTAAATCTAAATTTAGAAACATTTTTTACCACCCTTCTAATTAAATTTATGACAACTACTAAAATTTCTACTAGCTATCTCAACTTGACGGCGTTGTACTTCATTAATGGATCAAAAATGTCATGATTACCTTGAAACACGATACATTATTCTGCATTAAATTCGCACACCTTTTTCAACATGTATTATCTCTTCAACTTACTCAGGTAATGACATGTACTACCTTGCCGACTTCATTTTCCTATGTATTCCACACACATAACACCTCCATAATTAATTTGGCTCTTTTAAACAATTTGAAATGACCACTATTAGTTACAAAATCTTCAACTTGTTTGATTCACAATCTCTGTACTGCTCAAATTTGAAGCAATTTCACCAGATATGTGTAAAGAATTAATTTGATTTAACCTTTAATCCTAAAGATAATTATCCAGCTGCCACCTCGCTTATGGTCTCCCAAAAAAAAATTACTCAAGGTAACTATGTACCGCAACTTTCTTATGACTCTATAAATTTGTGCATTTCTTCTCGAACTCTCCACATGTTTTCCTTTTCTCTCTTTTCTGCTTGTTTCTACAATTCTATTCTGTGTCTTTGAATTTGGTTCTTAGCCATGGATACTCCAATTTTTTTTGGTTGTTCTCATAGAAAAAATGTTTTTTTAGGGAGCATCACATCACAAAGGCTTGAAAATGTCTTCTTTATTTGGATTTACAGTTTCACTATGCCAAACTTATGCTTAATCCTTGGGGAAAGATATGTTGCATCCAACTGCTACTTTTGTTTCTGCTTTGATATAGCTTCTCACTTTGTAGTGTCACTTTTGGACATTGGGCTACCTATTGAAGATGTTTATGCTGCTGCCAACTTGATAGTGAAACCTAAATTATTGGAGAATATGGATACCATTTTAGTTGTTGTACATCCGACCATTGGGATTCCCTCCATGGATGATATTCCTCAGTTCCTAAAACATAAAGAAGTGGTTCCACTTCAGCCCTTTCTTACTAATCTCCATATCCAATACTTTGAAGCTCACGGGGAACTCACCTACATAGTTTATTTAGCCCTAATAGAAGAGGCATCCCACATTGATTGAATGGCTACTAGCATCAGCAACTTTTCTCACTCTCCTTTTTTGACTCTTTTTTTATTTTTTTGAATGAGGATTTCCCAATATCTCATGTATATACGTGATACACACACATATATATCTCTTTTAATACTTTTTAAAAGCGTGTTTTACTATGTATGGCTTTATTATTTCTCTTTCTCAGTTCAATTTTATAAAATGTTTGAATTCACTCTCATGCATAAGATAAGTTTAAGTAGAATTTTCTAATGCAGAGGCCAGACAAAAGAAAAGAACAAAATCAAAGAAAGAAAACAAAACAAACACAAAACCCTAAAAAAAAAACCCTAACTACCCTAACTCTATCATTACAAAATATTAACTCTAATAATGCAATTTATTTCAATTTCTATGGCTATTTCTTCTACAGTTTAAGTACGAATTACAACAAATTTTTCTTTAAATTCTCTTATCAAAATTTTTAGTACTCTACTGTAACAATGAATTATCTTTTTTTTTTGTGTTTAAACATCATAAATTCAAAAGTTTA
The DNA here is from genome assembly GCA_007258455.2 of Sequoia sempervirens. Lineage (NCBI taxonomy): Eukaryota > Viridiplantae > Streptophyta > Pinopsida > Cupressales > Cupressaceae > Sequoia > Sequoia sempervirens. Next base: position 320,065,885 of record VDFB02353493.1, read on the forward strand.
CTTACCCAAAATTTGGCTCAAATGTATGAAAATGAACTCATTAGAGATTGATTGGACACGTTTTGTCTGATGCGACCATCTTGTACCTTCTTCCAGCCCTAGTCCATTTTCATGAATGACTGCATTTGTTTCTCTGCTTCCTCCTCCTCTGAAAATTTTCATATCTTCAGCCTTATCTTCACTTTCCATTTTATTAGACCAAGATATATCACTATTTATATTGCTATCAAAGAGAGAAAAAGTAAAAACTTGATATTTTGTATCTTGTATAAAATCAGGAAAATGTCTTTTTATAGCTAGTGAATTTTCAACTTGAAGCACAATACATGCGTTTCTCACTCATTTTTCCTGCTCCATATCATTATCTGTGTTTTCCATGTATACAGGAAATGATGATTCATCGATGTCATTTCCTCATTTGTGATGAAATATCTCTAAATCTCGACATTCTTGGCTATTTTCTTACAAAGCACTATAATTTTCTTTATAATAATCATATTTTTCTAACTGTTTTGGTATATTACTTATTTTTATAATATTTCCAAGTTCTCCACTAGGGAAAAATGTTTTTCTCATTAATGATCCCTTTCTTTTAGCAGTTAAAACTTCCTCTATTAATGGAATCACTATTTATGGCCAAACTTACCCTAGTTAAAAAAAATTCATACTCAATTTCATTGTGGTCAGTTGTATCATGAATTCTACACTTGGTGACTCTTCCAAAAGTAAACAAACTCAGGATATAGTTTTTGATAAAATATTTTTCAAAGTTTTCCAACTTCCATAATGAAGACCAGCTTACATTTAATCTCTTGAAATTACAAGCTTCTTGTCAAACTCACAATTAATATTTCAAAGCATAATTCTCCAATTCTAGGGAATGATATCTAAAATATTAAATAAAGGCCCTCCTTCTAGTGCCAGTTCCTATTGAGGATGATTCACTCGCAGAAAATAGGGTGAATAATTTCTTCACAGACAAGACCACAAAGAGCCTATCCTTCTTGAAAGATATGGAACAAAGACAACCTAAAGGGGAATTCTTCATTTACAGGGAAAAGATTGGTTTTTGTTCAATCCCAAGTCTCTGATAACCAAGTCATGGTTGTACTAGGGTCGCTCTCAGGTACTAATTTGATATTGTTGTTAATCTCAAAGGGACTATGGTTGTTCTTTGAATATTTTAGATGTAAATTCTAGATTGAAACAATGAGTTCAAACATCATGAAACCAAAAGATTTGGCATAAAATTTCATGAATATCACAAATTCTTTGCTATCACTTAAGTAGATTTAGCATTAATCATTCAACAATCTATAGAAAACAAAAGATTCTCAATAAAATTCCTTCCATTCATTCAAATTTTGGAACATTTTTAAAAATATTTAAAACATCTACTCTAAAACAAAGCATAAAAAAATATTGAAAATTAAAAGTTTCTCCTAGTTATTCTCCATGGATGCCCCAAAGAATTAATTAAAATAGAGCAAACCACTTTATACTTCACCATATTGCTTCACAACTACATATAAAATGGTGCAATCTTATAAAGAGAGGGGTTTCATTTCTGGACACCGAGTAGGTTCTATATGAACTCTTAAACGACACAACATATAGTCTTGTTCAGTTGAAATAAAAAAACCAACTACAAAAGATACTGAGAAAGGTAGCTATCTAATACGCTCTTATATTAATTAATGTCTATGTGCATACAAATTTTTACATTGGAATGGGTGAAAAAATAGGAAAAAAGATAAAAAATTAAAATAATTTTATGCTCTTGACATCAAAAAATTCCAAACTTAAAATAAAATAAAGAATCCTCTAGCCTTTTATAGAACACAAGGCTCAGATAGGATAAGATAGGTATATGAGAGGAAATCCAAGGGAATAATCTCATCAAGGCACATGGAATGTAGTGACCACTATGAGAATTGGAATTGAAGTCAATGGAAGTCAACTCCAATTACACATTGAAGTTCTTCAGGTGTTGATACTGAATCTTCGCCAGGATGATACTTCAAATCATAATAATGTGTAGGGGGTTCCCATACATTCAGAATGAAAAGGTAGAATTTTCACCCCAACACATCACTTGGCTTTGGTTCTGTCACTCTCGAGAATGGGCTCCCCTAGAAATTGTCATTTTTTCCCACCGCATGTGAAATACCAAGATCCCCACCATTCCGGTGGAATCAAAGGCATCTACATTATCACCTCACAAAGTGATCAAATCAGACTGAAAATTATTCCATCCATGATTCAAGTTTGCTTGACCGTCCATACCTAAGCTTTGCATCACAATCAATATCTCCTACAATCACAAATTCCACACATTAAATCCCTTTAAAAAATATATATATATAACATCTCATGTAAATAAAACCATTAGTCAAATGCAAGTACAAAAATCTCATAATTAACACACCTTTTTTAAAAGCATATCATGAATCCTCATACATATACCAAATCACTGGGATCATTACACAAATTTAAGATTTTAACACTTCACTTCACATTGCAACCTGGTACCTGGTACCCGGTATTTAGCTTTACCCACTTACTTTCCCGGACCTCAGTTATACCGAAACTCCATCTTACCAAAATCCTTCATACCAGAATGCTTCATACTAGATTGGAGTCTTCTGGTTGAACTTTACATTACCCTTTGCCTTATCTGTGTTTTCAGTACCTAGTATTCGGTGCACGAAACACTTACAATACGAAGTGCTTTTATTCAAATATTTTTCTCTTTCACTTTAGTGATCTTCCAATTTGCTAGCTCCTGCCATAAGAGTTACACATTTTTTCATTTGGGTCCCCAAGTCTTTTCAGTCTTGGGGCATGTTGTGAGACCACACAAAAAGTACATGTTGAACAATTCACAAGGGTCATTGTAGAATTGGTAACTACAAAGAAGGAGAAGCTTAGGAAAGACCATAATAATTTTTTAGTTGACTATGGAAAGCTTTAACAAAATATGCAATTACTAACAAAAGCAACATTACTAGAGGACAAGTTGCAAAATTTGTAACTAGGGAAGCATAAGAAGAATGATGTTGATTACCCTAACACTTCACAAGAAGCTCCACCCCCTAAATTTACCCCTGAAGTAAGTTCCTCATGGGAAATTGTGCCATACAACATGGGAAGTGTGCCTATTTCAATAATAGAGCCTAGTATATTAGAAATGCCACAAGCTAAGGAAGATATTAGCAAGGAGGAGTTGCTCAAGTAGTTAAATGAGTATAAAGAAAAGTATGAAAATCATGATAGGGAGGCTTTTAACAACAATATGGAGATTGTCATTACAGTCTTGAAGCATTTGAATAGAGGGGTGAATAACAAATTGAATAGCATGAACATTATAGCTATTCATCCATGGAGGATACTATAAATAATTTTGACAATGACAAGGAAAGAGCTATTCCACTTATAGAAAGATGGATCCCAAGGATGAAATAACTAAGATTGATTTCAATTGGATCTAAGGAGGATGCTAACCCCCTTGAAAATTTTAAGCCCACTCATACTCTTGTGGGTAAAATTGAGGAGTATAAGGGAAACATTAAACCTTTGGAAATCAAAATAAGGGAATTGGTAAATTCCTTTCATAAATTGCATCATGATCTCCTCCCATACATTCTAAGGGATGATGGTAGCATAAAAACCCTACAAGAGTGGAGAGATGAAACTAGTAAAACCATTGTAGAGCAGGCAGTTTCAATTTGTCAAAAGGGTGATATGGGTACACTAAAAAGAAATATGTATATGTTGGCTCATGCTGAGATTGTCTTGTTAGAATTTGATAGGGAGGGCAATCAAATTGTAACCAAGTGCTCGCCTTATAGAGAAAAGGCTGATGAGGTAATGAATTTCAATTGGCCTACTGAATATGAGTTCTTGGCATGGAGAGATAAGTACATGGAGGAGGTGGTGGATTAATATGAAATGGCAGGGTGGTGATTTGAAAATTTTGATTTTGAAGTATACAATCATGATGAATAAATGGGTGAAAATGCACTACATAGCCTTGATTTATTATAGATTAGGATTTTTTTAAGTATAGAAAATATAGTGTATTTTATTCAAATTGAATTGGTGATAGGTTTGTAGATGTGGACATATTCTTTCTCCCTTCCTTTTTGTTTCTTTCATGCTTTCTTTCACTTTCACTTTGTGTGCGTGGGAAATTTTTTAGGGAATGGTTTGAAGATTACTTTTGAAAGGTGGGACCGAATCTCCAATGATGAAATGAAGACTATTCTTATTTTACACATGTTTCCCACCACCTGGGAACACAAAGTAACTAAAAATGGAATATATGTTATAGCGGTCCACTAAGGTAATGACATGTGTACTTTCTGGCCTGAGGCTTATTTTTCTCCTTCATTTCTATAAGAAGGAATTTAGGGCTAGAAAGCATGGGTTTATTGAATTGTAATTGGCAGTGAATTGTTAGGAAAATATTGAGCAATGTTTGAGTTTTGTCTTAAGTTTGAGTCTATAGTTACTTATGTAATTTTGATAAGAGGATAGTAGATACAATATATAATGATATCAATTCCATGGCTGTTGTCTCTCCTTTGTACGTGTTTTATGAGTTCTAAATGAAAATAATCATATATTGTTTTATTCATCTCTATTGTTTACAAATGGATGTTTAATTTTATACTTATTAGTTCAATGAATTAATGTAAATGCTTGGATGAGATTGTTAACTAATATGAATTAGGTGCTAGGATATTTGTAAGTAGTGATCATCATGAATGTAGCGTGGGAGTGTTGTAGTGTACAGTGTTTCTTGAGATTATATGTTTCTTTTTGAGTTGTTATCCGGTTGCATAGATTGAGATTAACTCTGTGTTTAGGATAAAGCACTGGTTTAAGAGAGATATTCATAATTTAGTTTTTGGGCTAGTCATCAGCAAATCACTCTTTATTTACAAACTTTCAAATGAGTTATCACTATCTTTAAATTTAGTTTCACTATTCTCATGCTCCAAGTGTAGAGTATTATTAAAATAATTACCAACTCTTTTGATATGCTACATTGTTGAGTGGATACTGGAGAATTATTTGTCCTTTATAATGTATTTAAATATTGGTTATTAAAATTCTTAAGTATACATTATGGGATTACCCTCCCAGGTTTCATAGAGCCCAAAGTGTAGGAGTAAAATTTTTACAACTTTTACATATTTGTTGGCTAATCCCTTTAGATTACTAATTACTAGAAATGGAAGAGTCCACATGCAATTCTGAAGACTAGCTTGGATCTTAAAAAATAACTAACATATTGGTGACTTTGCTAGAGATTTGTTAATTCCAATGTCTCTAGTTCAGATTTGGTACAGATAGAGTCGAGTATTATATTATTCTTTGTTGTTGAAGTATAATTGTTTCAAAATTGTAGCACAAAATCCACTTCTAGTCTTATGTGTCACATTCTAGTTAATTTTGTCACTTTGTGTCAGGTTATGTTCAGAGTCTTTTCTAAAATTACAAATACCAAGTCGAAGTGCAATCACTTCCTATTTCATAGTATTTTGGGTGGTGACTCTAAAGTCTCATATACTAGTGTAAAGGTAAATTCTCAAAGAGAATTTGAGAAGAAGGATTTTGATATAGTTGACACCATGAAGAATATTGGGAGCTATATGAAAAAGCATCCAGAGTAGAAGCTAGAGCCTGATCTTCCAAAGGACAAACAACCATTATGGGTGAAGAAAACTACTGAATTGGGTAAGTCCATTAAACTAATTGATGAAGCATTTCCTACTTTTAATAATGAAGTAGATAGCAGAAATATCCAGGGAGAAGAACATGAAATTGAAGATCCCAATGTACACCAATAGATTTTTCATATTGAGAAAGTATTTGATAATGAATTTGATGTGTCAAGAGAGGAGTATAGGTGGGAGTTTTGGGATAAGAATAAGAAGTTCTCAGAGCCTTTAACCCCTATTGTTGGATTTGTCTTCAATGGACAAAATTTCAAACCAAGGGGAGAATCTCCTAATATAGAGGTGCACATTTCCCTTGAGGAAGACTCACCTGATCAAGCCTATTATACTCCTGCACTTAGTGAGGTTGGAAATATCTTAGAAAATGAAGAAGGCATAGACAAAGAGATGGAAGCCTTAGAAGAAGAAGAAATTAGGCTTAAGGAAGAAGAAGATAATAGACAAAAGGATTTGAAGGAAAAGTAAGATAGGGAAAGAGCCAAAAAACTTGAGAGAGATGCTTGGAAATAAAAAATAAAGAAGATGAGAGAAGATATTGCTAGGCAGAAGGGCTTTCATGAGAATGTCTCTAAGTTGATTGCTAAACTTATCCCTAAAATTCTTAAAGAAATAATTTAGATGGGAACTTGTCCTGCTACTACCTATACCACATTTTTTGCTACTACTAAAGCCTTGGACCCCCTACTACTACTAAGAAACCATCATTTATATATCATGGAAAGAAACCCATTGATGAGACAAAGAGGAATACTTTTAATACTTTCAGTACCATCACCAATAAAAATACCCATACATCATTTGTTAAAACCCCCATCAATAATATTAAAATTGATCATACTCCATCCACCACACCCCCAAATCCTGAGATCTTGAAACTGTAATTGGAGAATGACAAACTGCAAGAAGATTTGAGGAAATTTGAAGTAGAAGCTACCAATGTTGAAATATCTAGGAAGATTTCTTTTCTTAAGATCTCTACACCAACTCTAGAGGCCTCAAGCTCTGTACATGATAATATAGTGAATCCCAAAAGAAGTTTGGAGAACAAACTACTAGTGGAGGTGGTGGTGGAGGTGGAGGAAATAATAAAAATAAGAACTCGTACTCTGAAGATGATGAGGGGAATAAGAAGGGAGGTGGTGGTGATGATAGAAGTGAGAAGGGTAAGGATAAAGATAAATATGATAACTATTGTGTGGTCTCACAACATGTCCCATTTTTACCCTTGGAAAAATGTGGACCCCCATTTTTCCCTTTTCTTTGATTCCCTTTTTTCTTTCATTTTCTTTGGAATCATTTTTCTACTTGGTTGGTTGTTGATTTCTCTTTCATTTTCACTTGGTCTCTTTATTTTTGTATCCTTTTGTTTCCTGAATTTGGAGTTTTTGTATTTTCACAAAGTTCAATATGTTACTAGAAACCATAGTCCTAGAGTCCTACGTTTATGCGAAAGGGGAATTTGTATCTTCATGTGATTCTAGCTCCACCCGGTATTTCACTGACCGAAGTTGTCAATCCCGGTAATTTCCTTTTTACTGGAGTCTGGTATTTTTATTGTTTCCTTTATTTGAAAGTCAGGGATCAAAGAGTCTATTGTTGAAATTTTTCAATCTATTTTTTGGAATTGGTTTCTAGTGTTTTCTCTCATTCTGGTTTTCTCTTTCCTTAGAGGGTATTTCCTGGATCCTAGTGTTTGTCCTTTTCCAAAGGAAATGCCAAAATTAGTGTCACATCTAATTTCTATGTATAATCATCATGCCATCTTTCTTCTCTAGTAGCGATCCAATGTAGAAATCTAGGTGTTCATGATTTGGACCGTAATCCATAATGATAGCACCTTTCTTCTAGGAATCAATGTGAAATAATAGGTAATAAATGAAGGTGGTGAACTACCTATGTACTTCGCACCACCTCAAGTATGCAATTGATTTTTCAACACTCCACTTTGTGTCATATTGCAAATTTGCAAAGGACATTCAATTAACGAAATGACATTGGCATGCAAGGAGAGGTAACTTTTGAGAAACCAAGACGTAGCTACCAAGGGTTTTGAAGTTGCATTCTTAAAGATCATCATTATTAACTAGAACTAGGTATGTTTTGAATAACTGATATTTTTGTTAAGTGTTTCTCAAGTTGAAAAATCTTGATGATGGTATTTTCATTCAGAAATTGAAATGTTGCTTACTCTTTGATTTCTCAAATTTAATCAAAAATGAATTGAAAGTTTTATAAATTGTAAGTTTCTGTTAAATTTAACCCTAACTCACACAAAAGACACATATTCTAAAAATTGTAGAACACATTATACACAGAATGAGTACTTTAGATGCAAGACCAGAAGATTAATTCAAGTATTGCAATTCACAAGTCCTACCTATCAATGTAGTGGTCATAGACACTCATATGGGATGGTCTTCCAACATTGAAATCTATTCATGACTATTACAAGAGAGTGCTTCTAAACGTAACAGGAATGTTGTGACAAATGGGATACTTCCTGTAGGAGGGTTTCCACCAGTGATGGATGTTCTTGAATTAGTTACGCAATGTATAAATCATTACAACCCAACCAAGAGGATTGTTGAGAAAAATTAGAATTGTATCCTTTCTATAAAAAACGTTATGCGGTCTGAAGTAAACTTCACTTTTTAAAAATACAAGTTAGAGAAAATAAGTTATTAAAAATTACATAAAAGGATTCACAATTTATTTTAATTTTCTTTTTAATATAATTAGAATCTACACAAAAAATCTCACAAATCACTAGTTTGATTCATCTTCAAATTCTTAATGGTTTAGCTGCTATAGGTGTAAGAAAGTGAAGATCTAGTGAAAAATGTTGATTTCAATGTCAAGTTTGGCCAAAAAGTGTAACCCATTATTGTCAGATCACCCATTGGTTTCATATTGTTTTATTGAATATTTTTCCTTAATCAAGTTCGAAGTCAAACCAGTTACAATTCAAACATAGGTGGATTGTATAACACAACTTTTTTTGTATGTATCAAAATTCAATTTTTTTTGTTGGATCATGGACTTCAATATCTGGCACACTCATATTTTTCAAAAAAAAATTATTATCTTCTATTTTTCCACATGTGCAGAACAAGGAGCTTGATTTTAAGTGAAAAACCTACATTCACAAGAAATAAAAAATAAATATAGTAATAAAATTAAATTTATTTAAAATTATACTTTTTGGGAAGCTTATAAGAAGGACTACATACTTATAAAAAATAAATTTTAAATGAATTCATTTGATCCCCCAAAAGGTAAATCAAAAGTCGGTTTTATCAACATTTTGACAGGTGTAAAGGAGACATTGTTATAGGTATGCTTTAAAACTAGTGGGTTTCTATCCAAGGGGGTTTGATCTAAGGTAGTTTGATCAAACCATTTCAATTGGAATGCTTTAAATGGAAATTTTTAAGGCTTACATCATTATATTTTCTAAACATATGTGATTTCACTAAAAATCAGAATCTCCCAGAAATTGTAAACTAGCTTTGTGGGATCACCCTTGTGAAGGCTCCTTAGAGCATTCCACTCATTAGCTAGCTAGTTCAATTTTTCATTCCATTCATATAAGTTTTTCTTCTTACTATCATTCTTAGCCACTATGATGTTCTTCAAATTCTTCTTAGATTTATTAATTTTCTCCTCCATCTTTCTTTTCCTTCTGTTATTTTCTTCTTTCAAGATAGCTATAGAATTAGTAGAGAAATCCCTCACTTCTTTCATGATCAAAAGGATTATAACTATCCTATTCTGAAGTTTTGTGATTCTTTTAATCATTTCCTATTTATCTTCTTTGGGTTCATGATTTTTACTTGTTATTCTCTTAATCCTTTGGGTCTATATGTATTCCATCTATTGTTCACTATTTTCTTTTCTATCATTTTTCTTTCTATTTTCCTATTTTGTAGGGTTTTGATACGCCTTCTAAGTTCAAAATAAAAGAGACCAAATTAGCTTCCACTTCCTCCTCATGCTCTAATATTTTCATTGAGTTATAAATATACTCTATAGGAGAAAAATCCTAAGGACTATTGTATCTACTATTATATATTTATAATTATGTTTGTATACGTAATCAATATATTATTCTTAACTTACATTCTAATATTTATAACATGTACAATACAAAAAATGTATAAAGAAATTACTTAATAATGTACTACATCATAAACTATTAACTTGTATTTATTGTAATGCATAATTTTGTAAATAATATTATTAATATCTAATGATATGATAAATATAAAAAATATAGTATAAAATGAAACCTACTAATTAAAGTTATGTTATCAATTAAAATGAGACTAGAAAAAATTGTGAATACAATTTAATCTTTTAAGTTAACATGACATATTATTGGAATGAAATAAATATTGTTAGTAAACATAAAATTTATAAAATATCACATTACATTAGTTTTTGAAAAGATGGGAAATAGGTCAGCCAAAATGGAATTATGTGATGCACCTATTTCACTCTAACTTTATTAAATATGTGTGTTATAATGTGCAAATGAGTAACATAAATGAACCCTAACTGAAATAGTAACGAAAAAGAGATCTAAAAAGGGTCCAAAGTTGTGTACCTTTCACCAAAAGTCCTTTTTCAAACCTCACTGAGGACTCATTCACCCTATGGAAAATGGGTTCTAGCCAATGCTTTAAAAAATTAGTTTATGGGTTCTATTCTTCAATTTTTGAAATCCCTGATTCTTGTCATACATTGTTAGAAAGTTAAAAATAAATCTTGTAGCTCAGTTTCTATGATTTTGCAAGAAAGCTAACAATTTTAAAAAAAATTTAACCTTTTCCAATTTTTCTCTCCAAATGATCTTCGACCTAAAACCTTTAATCACACATCCAAGAGAGAAAAATGTTGTTTGTTAGGGAATAGGGGTTTTCCTTGGTCAAACCTCATTTTGGTCATTAAACATTATGATGAAACAATGAAACATGAAACATGAAATGATGATACCTTGTTTGAAACCTTGGATAAAAAATATGCAATCTAACATGAAGTGGCCTCAATAAATGTAGATCTTGATTATGAAACTTGATGTGAAACAATTCCTTTGAAAACTTGATTAGATCTTGAATACTACATCAAAAAATTAGCTCAAACAGCATGCATGATGCAATAAACCTTTGACATGATGAAATGAATCTTGATTGTTACAATAATCTTCTATAAATGTGCTCTTGATCCCATAAATTTTCTATTAGGACTTGAACACTTCAAAGCTTAGATGAAACTATGTAAAATAATGTTGTATTTATATACGTCTTACCCATTCACCCTATGACTAATGGGTCCCCGCTTACCTAGAACACACATTTTCCAAAGTTAAGTGTTGTGAAATGGCATTTATGAAAGCCAGGTTTTATCCCTCAAAATTTACAATTAATTAAGCTTGGATTTGAATTAAAGGGATAAATTAAGGAAAATTAACCTCAATTAATTAATAGAGCCCTAGATTAGTGTGAAAGTGTAAAGATATACCTTACAACACCCTGGATAAGGTACAATTAAGTCCATTTCATTATAAAGGGACCTAAACTTAATGTGACAGTGTAGAACACATTACAACACTAAAACAAGGCAAAATTAGGCTCATTTTAATATTAATTATTCCTAAATTAAGTGAAAAAGGGATACTTTTTTTGTTAATACATTTTTCCCCCATTTTAGTGAGAGAATGACCCCATGTCAAACTCACACTAAAGAAGAAATTCAAGACACTTATGTATGCAACAATTAAAAAGATAAACAATCATACACTATCAAAGACCAAGAAGATCAACCCTAAATTGTCCAATGCAATGTGGAACACATCTAAGATATCAATTTGTGCTCACTTTGAGGTAGAAGAACTATAGGTTGTCCACTAGGCGAGTCTTCCAGTAAAGGGTGAAAAATGAGAGAATCATATTAGGCTCTCATACCATATCAAAGCTATCCTCTTGAAAACTTCAATAAGGCACCACAATTCTAGGCAAGGCTCCATAGGCATGAAAGGTGCATTATGCTAGGTGGCCTTGAATTTAGGGTTTGATCTTCATAGGACTTAAAAATCTATGTTATGTTGAACACGTGAACATGGGGAAGGCTCCACGGGCAAGCAAGGTGTGTTATGCTCAGTGGCCTTTATTAGGGTTCGAACTTCACAAGGTTAGCAAGTTGTGTTATGCCAAACACTTATGAACATTAATATTAGTAAAAGGATTTTTTTCAAGGGGATCTTGCTTCATTCATGTAAGGTATTATTCCTAGGGATCATCATGCCTAATGTCTCCAAGAGAGGAAAATTCATGAGTAAAATATTCACAACTTAGGGAATGCAGTGTGTCACATCATGATGGCACCCAACCCCTTATAGGCACCTAAAAATCCACTTTCAAATGAGAAAACAAGTAGAAAAGAAAGGTTATTTTGTTGTAAGAAACCTCACACAACCTTTTTAGAGGTCTACACACATGTTGTAGGTTCAACAATTATTTTTGGAAGCATAAAAACAACTGCAGAGGAAAAAACTAAGCTACTATAAAAAATAGACTGTTGTTGTGGGTACACACAGTACTAGCTGTAGGTGACTGTTCAAAATTTTAGCAATGTAAAATAATTTAAACTTGCATTGAAAAAATTATACTTTTAGAACAACAATTTATAACAATGATACTCATAAAAACACACACAGAGGGAATAGCAATGAAGAGGAAAATATTATATTAACTTTTAAAAACAATTTTTTTAACACTTATACATGGATTTACATAAATATCTACAACACACAACACTCTCTCTCAATCCTATTTATTTCTCTTTGTTTTCCTATTGTTTGCAACTAACCTTTTTGACTAATTCCAAAAATTCTTCTATTGTCCTCCAATATTCTTTGTTCTCTTCTATTCTCATTTTTTTTTGTTGTTCTGCCCCTCTTTTCTCTATTATGTCCTCTCTATTTTATTGTTATTGTTTCTTCTTCCCCACTACCAAAATTTGGAAGCTTCTTCCAAAAAATCCTCCCTAAACAACTGTAACATTCAAAAGCTTGCATTCGTTCCTCCACCTACCTATTTTTGACATCAAAATCTCTAGCTCAACTTTTCCCTTTACCATTTTTTAATGTTGTTGCTCATTAAGTGAGCTCACATGAGGTAGTTTTTGTCCCAAATAAAAAAGGAGTCCAAATTTATAATATAATAACTTTTAGCTCCTTCACATGGCACTAACTAGAAAATAAAAATATATTTAAATCAAAATGATGCCCCTGCATAAAACTGCTATGTTAGAAAAAATTTCCAGCCCTTGTTCACTGTGTAAAGCTTTATGTTGTTGTAGGTTAAAGGTCTTCTTGTTGTAGGTAAGAAAATCTATCACCTTGTGTTAACTGGAATGATTCTAGCTCTGTTGAGCTCAACCATGTTGCATCCTCCACTAGTCTATGCTTCCATTTCACTAAATATTCACTATACTCTTTTTTCTTGACTTCCTAATCACTCTTGAATCCAAAATATTTGCAATATCCTCTCGTTCTTTCTTGGGTAGTTTCTCCTTCCATTTTTCTAGTAATGTTTTCTCTTCTTCTACCTATTGCTGTGATTTATATCCCTCATGGTAAGTATATAAATTTGAAACATTAAAAAATGAAGAGATTTTCAAACCTTTAGGTAGCTCCAACTCATAGGCATTCAGTGAAAATTTCTTGATAATCTTACATGGTCCAATCTTCTTCTACTTGAGCTTGTTATAGGCATGGCTAGGGAATATTTCCTTTCGTAGATGTGCCAATACCATATCTCCAACTTCAAAATTCTTTTCTCTTCTCTTCAAATCAACCTTCTCTTATACTATTAGCTGCTCTAACTAAGTTTTCCCCTCACTTGGTGATGCAAATCTTGCATATCTTTGGAAAAATCTTCTCCTTCAACACTTCTTTTCTATCCCTTAGTATTTGCAAGCTCTCTCAATTCTGAAATACCTTGAGGGCTATGCCCATAAACAATCTTAAATGGAGTTTTACCTATACTTTTTTTTACTGAGTCATTGTATGCAAACTCAGCTTGAGGCAATAAAAAACCCCATTGCTTAGGCTTGTCACCAACTAAACATCTTAGAAAATTCCTTAAGCTTTGATTAATGACCTCGGTCTATCCAACCATTTGAGGATGATATGCAAAACTAAACTTTAAATCAGTCCCTAATTTCTTCCAAAGTTTCCTCCAAAAATATTCCACAAAATTAGTACCACGATCTAAGACTATACTTCTTCATAAACCATGTCATATAATAACCTCCATAAAGAAATTTACATATCTTACATCATCCATCTTCTTGTATGCTATAAAGTGAGCCATTTTGGAAAATCCATCAATAACCATTAAAGTAGAATCATTACCTCACCATGTTCTTGGTAGCCCAAGAACAAAATCCATGCTCACATCTTCCCACGGCTTCTCCAGTATGGGTAATCGCTGATACAAGCTTGTATTTTGACTCGCCTCTTTGGAATATTGACAAACTTGACACCCTTGCACAAATCTTCAATTTCTACTCTCATCTTTGGTCAAAATAATCTTTTGCTAAGTTGTGCCATTGTCTTATCAACTACAAAATGTCCAACTAAACCACCACAATATTTTTCTCTTATCAAATTTTTCCTCATTGATCCTTGAGGTATGAAAAGTTGTTTTCCTTTGAACAACCGTCCATCTTGTATAAAATAATCCATCCACAATGTCCTATCCACACTAGTAGGATCCATACATGTTATCCATGCATCCTTAATGCCTAAATCATCCTTATATAACTATTTCATAGCATCAAATCCAACTACTTCAACTCTCATTTTAGCTAACAATGTTGCTCTTCTACTTAATGCATCTACTACTTTGTTTGAACTCCCACTTCTATGCTTGAGAACAATAGCATATCCTTGTAGGAATTCTACCCACTTGGTATGTCTCTGGTTTAGCTTGGTTTGACTATTAATGAATTTTAAAGCATGGTGATCCGTGTAGAGAATAAACTAATTTGGAGTAAAATAATGATGCCACTTCTTTAAAGCTTGCACAATGGCATAAAAATCTTTATCATAAACAAAGTACCTCGTCTTGGAATTAGTAAGATTCTCACTAAAGTATGTAATAGGTCTACCTTATTGACTTAAAACTACTCCTATGATTGTCCCACTTGAAACACCTTTTTAAAATTAGGCAATGCTAATATCAGTTCTTTAGTGACTTTCTTCTTCAAAATCTCAAAACCTTATCTGCCACCACTGTCCACTTAAACTCTTTATTATCTCCCCTTATAGTTTCAGTTATGGGTGAACATATCCCACTAAAATTATGAATGAATCTGCAATAGAGGCTTGATAAACCATGAAAACTTCTAAAATCATGTACACTTTTAGGTGTTGGTCACTCAATGATAGCACACAACTTTTATGGATCCATTTGTAGCCCTTGTTGAGAGATAATATATCCCAAATAAACCAATTTCTCCTTCATAAAATTGCTCTTTTTTAAATTTACCAACAATCTTCTTCCTTGAGCCTTTGTAAGACTTGTCTAATGCGTAATAAATGCTCTTCTTTACTGCTACTAAAAATTGGAATATCATCAAGATAAAGAATCACAAACTTCCATAAAAATGGTTTTAGCACTTCATTCATTAACCTCATAAATGTGTTGGGTGCATTTGTCAACCCAAAGTGCATTACTAACCATTCATACAACCCCTCTTTGGTCTTAAAAGCAGTCTTCCATTCATCACCCTCTCTTATCCTAATTTTGTGGTAGCCGCTTTTTAAATCAATCTTTGTAAAATACCTAGCCTTTCCCAAAAAATCCATGAGATCATCCATTCTTGGTAAAGGAAAATGATACCTATAGTTATTTTGTTGATGGCTCTTGAGTCTGTGCACATCCTCCATTCACCATCCTTCTTTGGTGCTAACACAACAGGTACCACACATGGGCTGAGGCTTTCTCTAATCAAAACTCTTTCCAATAGCTATTGCACTTTCTTGTTCACCTCTTCATTCTTTGTAGGTGTCAATATATAGGTCATCTTGTTAGGTAAACTTTCCCCTACAATCAAGTCAATGTGATGGTTGATGCTCGTCATAGGTGGTAGTCCTTCTGGAAAATCCTTGGACACAATTTCATCAAAATCTTCAAGAAGTTTCTTTACTTCTAAAGGAATGTCACCATTGTCCTTTACAGTATCTAATTGTAACTCCTTAGGAATAATTGTAAAACATGTACTTTCCCCTTTAATCTGTTTCAAGAATTATTTCCCTACTAGTAGCAGTGTTCTTGGACCACTTTCCACCTCTTCTTCATTTGTTGCTAATGGTGTAAGAGTATGCTTTCTTCCATTTTTCTCTTAAGTGTAGGTGTTTTCTCTTCCATTATGGATTTCCTTCCTATTAAAGTGCCACGTCCTACATAAGAGTAAGTGGCATACATCCATGGGCATGATATCACACCACACCCCATCTTCATAAGTTCCTATTTGAAAATTCACAAGGCATTATTGATCAACCAACACTTTGTGCCCTTTTTGCAACCATGACACCTTGTATGAGATAGCATGAGCTATATTTTTTAACCCCAACTTGTCCACCATTTGAAATAAAACTAAGTTATCAATGTTGCAATTATCTATTATGACCTTGCAACATATTCCACCTGAATTACATATTGTTCTAAAAAAACTTTTTCTTTGGACAGGGTCATCTTGTATCTTAACTAGTTTTAGCAAGGTCCTATCCATCATAAGTGCTTCTCTTCTATCGGGTTGATCTAGTTGACTAAAAAGCCTCGTAGATACATCAAACCTAGTGACACCACCAAGAAAAGGACACATCACAAGAAAAAATAAAATCACACCATGAAACAAGCAAATTGTCGAAAGATCTTATCAATGTAGCCCCCACTTTAAAGCAGTTTATAACACCATTGCATTGAGAAATTTCTTTAAAGTAGATAATTTTCAATCCTAAGACATGAGAGCTTCCTCAAAAAAACCCTATGCCAAGTCATATGTTTCCAAAATAAAGCTACATCATGAAAAAGGAAGGAGGGGTTGCCCCCAAAATTACATAAGGGATCTATGGATTCAAGATTAGTAGATCTTTGCTAAAATGTTGTTACAGAGCTCAGAAACATCATCATTCCTCAAATACCCTTAGTACTGGAAGAATGACACAAACAAAGAGAAAACAAAGAAAAATCCTTTCAGGTCAACATGGGAGAGACCTAAATGTATTGATGCCTTGCATCATCCCTAAAAGGAAAACACAAGATAAATGAAAAAGGTAAAATGTTTACGACATAGAGAAGAATGTAGATACAAATAGAAGAATGCACATAAAGAGAGAGATACATCAAAATAAATAGCACAATGGATCAGATTATGCACATGCAATCACATAAAGAACATGAAGAAAAAATAAAGCCAAATACTAGTAAGGCACATGCAAGTCAACCTATAGTAGATTATTTGCATCCCAATCTTGATTTTTATATACGGAAGGAAAACAACTAGCAAAAGGGACAACATCAAGTACCATAACTAGGAAAAGGATACTTAACCCCCACTAAGTTTAGGACAAAGGTGATATGAGATAGATGATGATAATGAGCTCCTCGTAATAAAAATAATGATTTGTAGTGAATGTATAACCTGTAATAGTGATAATGCTATGACCCTACAACTATTACATGGCAAGGAGTGAAAGGACATGATTTAATGGATTATTTTTATTATATCAAACTTCTTATTTATATTCTTTTTAAAGTGTGATACTCATCAGTACTATGCCCAAGGGTTATGTGATATTAACAGTGAGACCTATTTGTGTTCTTAGGATTTTGATTTGGATTTTCTCTAATGGGTGGTAATTTTATGAGTCCTTGATTTAGAAGGGTGTGTAAGATTATTTCATTTTCAGACATAAGACATGGAACTTTGATTTTCTTAATTTTTTACTTATGCTTTTGTTTCTTGCTTGATTCGCTAGCTTTTGAGGTAGATGTTAAAGAGGAAGAACTAATATTCCCGTATCATCCTCATCAGGAATTGGTTGTTCCTTAGGAAGGAGGACACTTATGTCGAGAGGAGGATTTTGATATAATAATCATTTGGTTTGTTCGATAGGAATTTTCTCTAAAAGTTTATGAATTTCATGTTCATTAGTTATGTCACATCCTTGGTTGGTTAAAATCTTAAAGCCTTAGACATAAGTCTCTTCAAGGTTAATGGGAGTGTTCGTCACTTATTCAACATAAGATGGATAGGTATGCAAATGATTAGAGGGGCGAGGTTCACTCATTGTTGGCACTTTAGGCTTAGTTTGTGACTCAATTTTAGGATTTAAAAGACCAAACATCTCAAGTTGTGTTCAATGTTTCATGGAAGGATAAAAATATGCATTATTCTCAAGATTGTTAAGGAAATGATTTATGAACTCATGCATGCTTTCATATTCTCCAATGATGTCAAATTCTTGAGGAAACTCATTAGGAAATAGGTGAGCATTAGTAGGTTCAATTGCATCAGGATCACTATAAAAAATACAACTTGACACATCAACCTAGGAGAACAAAGACTTCCTCACATTACTAAAACACTTATCCATTTTCAAACTTTCAAACTTGAAACAAGGTATTTGTTGATTACACTTGTAGAGTAGAAAAAATTATCCTTCTACATTTTCACACTTGTTTGGGCCCTCCTTGCTAAAATTGGGCTTCTTTATGCCTTATTTAATGCAAATTTATGAGGTTAATCCTAACATATATCAAATGACCAATTGTAATTTAATGATTTTGGTTTGTATGGCCCAGATTTACTAATCTAGAACTCATAGGACACCTTCGGCTTATGGGTCCCACCTAAATTTTGAGACCTAAAACCTGAATTTGGCATAGAACTTAATATTTCTTGAAATTTGTGTCCCAAGCTTAGCCTAATGGGATTCATACGCCCCAACTGCTGTATGTGTCCCACTTATCTTGGACCTAATTTTTAATTCAATTCTTGGAAGGATTTTATTCTCCCACATTTTAGCTCAACTTGTAGTGTTGTAATTTCAAGAAATTTGGCATAAATAAGTATAAATACAAGGTTATTTCACATAATTTCTCCTAGCAACTTTTCAAGTCATCTAATATTTTCAAGAGAGCATTCATATAGAAATTTTATGAGATCAAGATCATTCAAAAGAATTCAAGAGAATTGAAGGGTGATTATCAAGTGTTTTGTAGCTATATTCATGATTCAAGCATCATGTCAAAGTCATCATGCATCATGTTTTTTTTGAGCTAACATTTGTGATGAAAGTTCTTATGATTCAAGCAAGCATTGAAGTCAAGATCCATAACATACAAGCAAGAGTCAAGATCCACATTCATGTAAGCCATTACATACAAGATTGCAACCTTTTTTTCAAGGATTTGGTGAGTTGCAACATAGCATATTGTTCATTCATTCATCATTCCTTCTTTCTATTTCATTACATTCCAAGGTTTGATTAGAAAAATGGGGTTTGACCAAGGAAAACCCCTATGCACTAAAAAAACAACATTTTCCCCTCTCTTTGATGTGTGATTTGTATATTTAGGTTGAAAATTCATTCAAGAGCAAGTTTGGAGAAAGTTGTCAAAGTTGTCATCTACATTGCAAGATCATGAAAAGTCATCTATAGAGCAGAATTCAAAGTTTTAGATTTAGAGATTTGATAGGAGAGAAGCTACATGAGAACATTAGAGGATATCAGAGTTTTAGATCAACCCTAATATTTGGACTAAATCACCACTTGTGGCATATGAGTTATAGTATACTAGATTTCAAGCATGTTCTATAGATCCTGATTTAGCAATTCTAAATTCCAATTTTGGCTCGAAACCTTAAACTAGGGTCCTAAATCACCGCTATTGGTGTATGAGTCTTAGAGTGTGTTAAAAGTTATATTTTTAGGAGTGCAGACATTTTTTCAAGCATCTTTAGTTTTCCAAGTTCCCCTTTGTCCTTTCTTAGTTCATTATTCTAATTTATTTAGTTTCATATCTTGAGTTACATAGTTAAGATTGCATATCATTTGCATCTTCTTATTTCCAAGCCCTTGCTTGGTGGTTAACCTCCTTTTTTCTTTGATAACACCCCTAGGACACCCTACTGTAGATCTCTTTTCCCAATTCCATCCCTAGATTGAGATCTCTAGGGTTTCCTTTAATGAAACTTGAAGGAAATAGGTGGAGGAACCCTAATCCACCTTTAGTTCCATCTCCCAACAGATTGGAAATCCAATTTTCTTCATTTCAACACTATGCAAAAATCTAAAACTGAAGTCTTCTAAATGAAAATTTAAAATTAAAAAATGCACTAAATGTACCAAATTAAGCTAGATATGATGAAATTGATGAAACAAAAACTCAACAAACTATAATAAAAATCTTAAAACAACAAATAGAAGTGCATAAATGAATATTTTAATTCCTAAAAAATTAGAATGTGACCTGATCAGAGACTCATTCACCTAGGGAGAATGGGTCCTAGACAAGGTGTTTGAAAACAAATTGATGGATTTTTAAGTGTTTTCCAGTGGTTTTCAAATGCATGTTTTTGATAGTAGGTTTTAGTTTCAATTTTCTATGAAATGCAAGGGAAAAATGTGATAAAATGATGACCTAGAAGACCTAATTTGATATGTTATTTTGGTTTCAATTTTCAAATGCAAGTTAATATGATATAAATGATATGCAAGATTACTGATTTTTTATGTTTTCTCATATTTAAAGCATGCAAAAAATACAATCCTTTAACCCTAGATGCAATGAAAAGTTGAATGCAAAATAGACACCATAAACGAGACCTAGTTCAATGCAAATGAATGCAATATCAAAATCTAGGATGAAAATGGACTCCAAAATCAAAAAATTACAATGCACTCAAAAGGTTAGGTTCACCAAAATGAAAAGATGGGAAATAGGTGATGTAAAATGGAACTATGTGACGCACCTATTTCACTCTAATTCCATTTAATATGTGTGCTATAATGTGCAAATGAGTAACATAAATGAAATCTAACTAAAACAGTAATGTAAAGGGAGATCTAAAAAGGGTCCAAAGTTGTGTACCTTTCACCAAGAGTGCTTTTGCATACCTCACTGAGAACTCATTCTCCCTATGGAAAATAGGTCCTAGCTAGGGCTCTATAAAATTAGTTTCTAGGCTCTGGTCTTCAATGTTTACACTCCTAGATTCTATTTGGACACTGTCAGAAAGCTAGAAATAAATCCTATAGCTTAGTTTCCATGATTTTGCAAGAAAGGTGAAAACTTTAACAACTTTACAAATTTCTCCAACTTTTCTTTCCAAATGATCTTCAACCTAAAACCTATAACCACACAAAAAAGAGAGAAAAAGGTTATTTGTTAGGGAATAGGGATTTGCCCTAGTCAAACCCAATTTTGGTAATAAATCCTTATGATGAAACAATGAAGCATGAAGGATGCAATATGAAAGATGAAATGATGATACCTTGTTTGAAACCTTAAAGAATAAATCTGGAATCTAGCATGAAGTGGCCTCAATGAATGTAGATCTTGATCATGAAACTTGTGAAATAATGCCTTTGAACACTTGATTAGATCTTGAATGCTACATCAACATATTAGCTCAAACATCATGCATGATGCAATAAACCTTTGACATAATGAAATGAATCTTGATTGTTGCAATAGTATTCTACAAATTTTCTCTTGAATGTCTTAGAAATAATTTTGAAGTGCTCTTGATCTCATAAATTTGCTATTAGGACTTGAAAACTTGAAATCTTAGATGAAACTATGCGAAATAACCTTGTATATATACATATCTTACCCTTAATTCACAAAATTCAAATATCACAAGCCAACATTGAATTATGGATTTCAAATCATTAAAATACTACAAAAAACATATTTCAATAAGGGGTCCTAGGTGTAAGTGAGGACTCATTCACCATGTGGAAAATGGGTCCTAGGTCTAAGTGAGGACCCATTTGCTATGTGGAGAATGGGTCCTAGGCCACTTACCTAGGACACACATCGGACAAGGTGAAATGTTATGCAAAAATTAGGATCTTAGGACCTAGTGAGGACCCATTTTCCCTATGGAAAATGGGTCGTAGGTCACTTACCTAGGACACACATCTTCTAAGGTTAAGTGTTGTGAAATGGAATCTATGAATTTTGGGTTTTATCCCTTAGAATTTGCATTTAATTAGGCTTGGATTTGAATTTAATGGGCCAATTAAAGCAAATTAACCTTAATTAATTAATAAAGCACTAGACTAGTGTGAAAGTGTAAAGGGGTAAAAGCAAGAAGTTGGGTACACGAAGAGGGGAAGTTTCGGCCAAAAAAAATTGTTGTAGAAAATGCGTATGCGTTATTAAAAAAATGCGTATGCGTTATGCTTTGGGTACTCGAGCCTAAAAAACACGTACGCGTTATATAACGCATACATGTTTTATAGCATGTAAAAATTGATTATTTAAAAAAAAAAACTTTTTAGAAACGCGTACCCATTTTAAAACGCGTACACGTTTTGTAACTCAAAACGGGTACGCGTTTTACAAAACAGGTACGCGTTTTAAAACGGGTACCCATTTCTTAATTTTTTTTTTTTAATTATCAAGAAAATAAAGAACACATGTGTTTTGTAACGCATACGTGTTTTATAAAAACGCGTATGCATTTTTAAAATTCAAAATTCTCAACCCACATGTTGCCTCAGTTTTAGGCTTGGGAAAGGCTTGGCAATCCGAGCCTTAGCCTTTGACCTGCAACTAAAAAACTAAGGTAGATTGAAGAAGAATGTCCAACTTTGGCAATATGGCTGATGGACTTTTTTCTGAATCAATCTATAAAATTAAAACCCATTAGAGAACATGATGTCTACTTTCCAAGTATATAATTTTTATTAATATTGGATTATGTTTGCTATTTTTTAATTAATTTCTAAGCAAACTAGTCCTTAAATTTGAAATATCAGACTTTTTTTGTTTTTTAATAACTTTTTTTTGGTTAAGGTTTTTGTAAAAAAAATTATATGGAATCAAACTTCAGACAATTCTCTACGTAATGAAAAAAAAAAAGATTCAAAAACTGTTTAGTTTAGGTCTAATTATGTTGTTCGTACACATTGATTTTTATAAACAGCAATTAAGGCCAATAAAAATTTAATAAAAAAAAAATTATTCAACCAAAAATTACAAAAAAAATTCCAGATCAAACTTCATGTTGTTAGCTCTCTTTTCCCAAAACGAATTAGAAAAATACTTTTATTTTGGTCAAAAAGTGTTGTCTGTACACATGCTTGGTATTGTAAAAAAAAGGGACTTTTAAAAAGTGGTTTTTATAGATCCCTATCAAAATTTAATTTCTAGAATCTGGGTATTTGAATAATTTACATATTTGGAAACGAAATTCAAAATGATAAATTTCATATTACTAACTTTTTAAAAGATTCATTGTGTAAGTGCCTCAAATTTTCAATCCAAGTGTGACAAATTCTAAAAAATAGCAAAAACACTTCCACTTTTTGAGCTTTTTGTGTACCCAACTTCTTGCATCAGCCCAAAGATACACCTTTCAACACCCTAAATTATGCACAATTAAGTCCATTTAGTTAAAAAGGGCCCTAAAGTTAATGTGAATGTGTAGAACACATTACAACACTAAATCAAAGCAACATTAGGCTCATTTTAATATTAGTTCTTCCCAAATTAAGTGAAAAAGGGATACTTTTTATGTTAATACATTATTTTATTATAAATTGTAGATAAATGATTTTTAATATTATAATATGTTTTTGATTAGGTAAGAAGGGTTTTGAAAGGGTCCAAAACCTTGTACAAAGAGAAAGAGCTTTACACAAAAAAAAATAGCAAGGAACAACCAAGAGGAATTAGAATGATAAAACTAAAAAATATCAAAGGAACTACAACAAGACAACTAAGAACAAAATCAAAATCAGTGTGTTCTAAAGAAATGGTCTCAATATTAATTGCTAACCTTAGACCTAGGATCCTTCTCTCCCAATATCTTTTTATTGTTAAAAGGAGAATTCGTAAAGACACTAATAGATCCATCATGCAACTTCATTTCTTCAGTAAAAGTGAAATTATCAATAGGAGATTTTCTCCTATATTCTTCCATCTAGTCTGTGCAAGAAGAAGAAGATTGTTCAATCATATAAGGAAATTGTTCCTTTTTCCTTTACATAAACTAGTGTTCTTTATTGGTCAAAAAAGTAGTAGTAGCATGGACCACATTCCCACAAGCATTTGTGAGGTTCTCAAGTGTATTACATATCATGAAAATGCTCCATTACGCATTGTAGGCCATGAAAATGGTCTAAGCATTACTAGAAGAACTATTGTTGAAAAATCCTCTTGATCTAATTCAAAATCATGTGAACTTGATGGGGTCAATGAAAGAAAATAGGAAAACTTCTTAGGAAGACTCATAACCTAGTAATCTTTTCACCATAGGGCTTGTAAGAATACTTGATCCAAGTAAAGATGGACCATTGAAAATGATATGATCTATCTAATATATAATGAGACAATAATTATAATGCTAATTGCAAACAAATTCAACATTTATACTAAAACAATATTTGGTTTAAGTCATTACCTTATTGTATACTTTCAAAAAATAAAATCTCAAAGTTCACTTAATATCATTGTCACCCACTTATAATAAAAATTATGGAATATGCAATACTAACTATTTATAAAGCTTCTACCCTAAAAATAAGGCCTAATATAGAAGAGTGTCTACGAACCATGATTGAAAAATAAAATGAACACAATCATGGCCTTAACTATCATCATGACCCTAAAAAATTAATGTGAGTCGTACCGTACATTCATTTACCCTTCATTTTTTAATTATTTTTACTCGGGTGACATTTCAAATGATCTGACGTTTCTTGGAGACATTTGAAATGATTTTATTTTCTTTGGCGGCAGTTGAAATGTTTACGTTGATTTGACCGCATTTCAAATGCATGTTTTCTTTGGCGTCATTTCGGCAGAGTACATAAATAAATAGAATACCAAAACCCATTTGAGATGCTCTTTCCTCAATTGATGGTACGACATAAATAGATTGATTATTACAACTATACTATTGTAAGGGTGGAAATTGTGTATTCACGCACTTTTGTGTTACGTTTATTTAGAATAAAATGTATTTTATATGATGATAAATCTATAAATGGTAAATATTCTTTTATAGATTTAATATTATAATATATTGTATGATTGAAAAGTAAAAATGAATAGAATCATGAATGGTTAATTTTACCTAATTTAGACAAATAGTCACCAACTCTATAAAATATGTCAAGCTTTGATTATAAATATAATTAAATAAAAAGTCATTTTCTTCATGTAATATCATGTATTCACAATTTTAGATTTTTTTCATCATTTCAAATTATCTTTATTTTCTTTGGTGATATTTGAATCTAGAAAATTGTTTAATGTCTTATTTCAATAGTTATTACATCATAACAAAAATTCAAAGTCAAGTAAAAAAAAATTGTTTTCTTCATTTTGCGTGTAATTTGGGTATACTTTCGTTTCTTTGTTGCATGACAATGAGAGTGACTTACCAATACCAATCATTGTTTGATATTTAAAATAAAAAAATATTGTACGATACTCTTGAATTTCAACGTCACCAATTTAAAATGACATTTAACTAATAGTTGTTACGTAACGAGTAGTCTCTATTATTCTGATATACATGAAAGTGTAGATAATAATGTGTGATATAATCTAATAAATATTTAAGACTTTCGTAATTAAAGTAAAATGATTGATTTGAGTTAGTTGTTGTAAGGGAAAAAAAAAATATCAATGTTCTTTTGTCTCATGTTTTAGGTTCACTTAGAGTAGATTAGCCTATTTTTTATGTAATAACAAGTTTACAAGTCCTACATATTCATACATAAATTCAAGATGATAACATATCTACAAGTAATGATTGATAAATGAAATAGACACAATTGTGAGTGGATATATTTATCTAATTGAGATGAGT
This sequence comes from Sequoia sempervirens, assembly GCA_007258455.2. NCBI lineage: Eukaryota > Viridiplantae > Streptophyta > Pinopsida > Cupressales > Cupressaceae > Sequoia > Sequoia sempervirens. The sequence goes on from VDFB02353493.1 coordinate 320,091,759, forward strand.
AATCACCAACTATGTAAAAAAAAATCAAACTTTATTGCATAAATTTGAATATAGTAGATAAGCAATCTAATCAAATAGAAAATCTCACAACCTTCATATAACATTGTGTATTTATGATTTATTTTTCTGTGGTAGTATTTTAAATGAATTTATTGTCTTTCTTGATATTTTAGAATAGAAAGATAGTTAATATCTTATTCCATGTAATAAAAATATAACTAAGTCATTTGCACATGTAAATTATATATACTTTTATTTCATTGTTGTATGAAAATGGTCACAACTTACATGAACTAATCAATGCTTCATAGTTAAAATAAAAATATATTGCAAAATGCTCTTTCATTTAACCTTCATCAATTTCAAATAAAGTCAAAAAAATGTTCATATATTGAGTAGTTTCTATTTCTATAATAGACGTGAAATTGTAGATAATAATAAATAATTTAAAAAGTAATTAATATTAATTATGAATCATCTATTGAAATTATAAAAAAAAATTAACTAATAAAACTTTACGTCATCCACTATTTCGTTTTGTTCATAAAATATGATGGAAAAAGTGTCCACACTTGATGAATTACAAACATCGTATAAAACTATAGTTCAATAAAATAAAAACAAGAAGCTGCACCAATGTAGCACAAGACAAAGCAAAAATAATACACAATAAACCAAATAGAAAAGAACAATAGAAACACCTAGATAATATTTAAGTTGTGGAGGCTCCTTAAAGCATTCCACTCATTAGCTAGCTAGTTCAATTTTTCATTCCATTCATCTAAGTTTTTCTCCTCACTATCCTTCTTAGCCACTATGATGTTCTTCAACTTCTTCTTAGCTTTATTTATTTTCTCCTCCATCTTTATTTTCCCTCTTTTATTTTCTTCTCACAAAATGGCTATAGAATTAGTAGAAAAATCCCTCATTTCTTTCATGATCAAAAGGATTCTAACTATCATATCCTCAAGTTCATAGTGCTCTTTAATACCAATCAATGTTTCCTTACATTTCATCCAGACAAGAAATTTTTGCATGTCTCATTAAGAATGTGACAAAATTACAACACAAGGACGAAACAACATCAATTAGACTAGACCACAGTTTGGTGCTCATCCTCTATCAAATTTTAATTGTTTTCTTACCAATCTATTTTTTAAGAGATTATGAACTAGTGATTTTTTTAATCTTTTACTATTTATCCTCTTTCAGTTCATGATTTTTTCTTCGTCTTCTCACTATTTTCCATTCTATTATTTCTTTCTTTTTTCCAATCTTGTAGGGTTTTAAGAGGGGGTCTAAGTTCAAAACCAAAGAGACCAAATTAGCCTCCACTTCCTCCTCATGTTCAAAGATTTTCATTGAGCTACAAATATATTCAATAGGAGACAAAACCTAAGCACTATTGTATCCACTACTATATATTTATAAGAATGATTATATCTATAATCAATATAATTCTTAATTTACAATCTAATATTTATAACATGTTTTATACAAAATATATATATAAATTACTTAATAATATATTATATTGTAAATGATTAAGTTGTATTTATTATAATGCATAATTTAATAAATAATACATTATTAATATCATTAGATATAATAAATACAAAGATATTATGTAAAATGAAATCTAGTAATTAAAATTATGTTATCAATTAAAATGAGACTAGAAAAAAATTTAAGCTAATTTTATCTTTTAATTTAACATGATATATTATTGGAATTAAATAAATATTATAAATAAACATAAAATTTATAAAAAATATCGCATTACATTATTATTATATTATAAATTATAGATAAATAATTTTTAATATTATAATATGTTTTTGATTAGGTAAGAAGGGTTTCAAAAGGGTCCAAAACCTTGTACAAAGAGAAAGATAGAGCTTTACACACAATAAAATAGAAATGAAGAACCAAGAGGAACTAGAATGATAAAACTAAAAAATAATCAAATGAACTACAATGAGACAACTAAAAAAAATTAAAATCAAGGTTTTTTACTGAAATGGTCCAAAGATTGTTGGTTAACCTTAGACCTAGGATCCTTCTCTCCCAATCTCTTTTTCTTGTTACAAGGAGAATCCATAAAGACACCAACATATCCATCATGAAACCTCATTTCATTGTTAAAAGTGAAATTATCTATAGGAAAATTTCCCCTATATTCCACTATTTGCTCCTCCATGCAAGAAGAAGAATACTATTCAATAATAGAAGGAATTTGTTCCTTTTTCCTCCACATGAACTAGTGTTCCTTACTGGCCAAACAAGTAGTAGTAGCATGGCTCACGTTTTGAGAAGAATTGCAAATAATATGAGAGATTTCATATTCAATTTTTTGAACCCAATTGCCATGTTTGGAAGATGTAGACACTTAAAATTGTCCTAAATGGTATTACACACTTGAATTTGGTCAAGATAACATCATTTCATCCTAAAATTTATCCTCTTTTTTCCTATTTGATTAAATAATTCTATTTATTTAATTAAATGCATCATTTTCATCTATTCATCTAATTAATTTGATTAGGTTAATTCACCCCCTTTTACATTCACCTAAATTATCCTATTTTAATTGAATAATGCATATTATTTAATTTAAACACCTCATGTCTTCTCATTTCATTAAATAATCTTAATTATTTAATTAAATTTCATTTGAATCCCTTTTCATTAAATAAATAAATTATTTAATGATAACCCTAAATTCCTCAACTTGCACAATTAAGACTTTATTTTAATTGACTAATTACTAATTTTCCTCACCCATCCACTTGCATAGGGAATATTCCAAAGAATATTCTTCTATTTTGGCTCCAAAAATGGAATATTCTTTCCTAACAAACTATGTAACAAACTTTGTAACAACTTTGAAAGTGTGTTTGTTTGAATCCTTATGAGTCCTTGATGGTTTCTTTGATCCATGTGATCTTTGATTATCATCCATTGATGCGAATCCTTGATCCATATCTTCACCCTCGATTCCATCTTGACCATTGGTTGATTCTTTTCATCTTGACCCTTGATTCTTCATCTTCTCTCCTATAGATACATTTGGAGAGAAATGGATCAACTTCCATCAAAGAAAATTTGTGTTGCTCATTTGAATACTATTTTTATTCATCCTTGCATACATTATCAAGGTTTTTCATCTTTTTCATCCACCCATAGCATAGTTTCATCAATTTTAGCTAGGTTTTCAATAATGGAGTTTGATTAGATTCTCTTTTTATCCAAGGGATTGGGAAAGGGTCATTATTCCATATCAATACAACACCTCTCCCCTAATGGGATAATGTTTGGAGTTATAGATTAGGTTTCTTTTATGCTTTCATGCTTATTTCATGCTTAGTTTAATGCTTTCTTAGTTTTTGAAGCTTTCAAACATCTCATTGGGATTGTAGATTAGTGGGTTAAATATGGCTTAAATTAATTAGGATATGGTGCATTTATCTATTACTATTATTACAATCATACAAGATAAGGTAAATTGAGTGGGAAGTACCTTGTTCTTCTCCACAAACACACAAATCTTGTAAACACTAGATAAGTTTATTTTATTTGGTGATCGAGTTAGTAGCACAAAAATACCTAAAATAATTGGTAATGATAATAAAATTTTATTTATTCTAATATTCCAATGGAAACCCTGACAAGTGAACCCAAACAAGAAACTTCAAGTCATTCCTCGGGTTGAAACAAAGAGACCATTGTATGAGACAAAGGGAATTCATACCCAAGAACCAAGGACCTTCTCAAAGAATCCTTGTGCATTCTGCCATATCAAAAAAAGAAAAAAAAGTGTTCAACATAGCAGTTACCTCAACCTAACCTCTTAGATTCCAAACCTTAAGAACCCATCTTCTCACTAAATTAATATTGGGATGATTACCACTAAATCTCCCAACAAGTGAAATCAAGAGCCAAGATCCAAAAGGTTAGCAAGCAGAGAGTCAGGAATATCTATTCCATTCTCTTTTAGAAAAATATCCTCCAAAATTGTAAGTTTTAGAGTAGGGACAACCACAAGAGGTGAGAGAAGAGCAACAACAAGAGACTCAACCATCACCTCATAGTATGAAGAAGAAGCAGTAACCCCAGGAGCAGCACAACCTTCACAGGATAAACCTTCATTCATATACAAATTTCAAGCTACCTCCCCACATAGATCTTCAGAAACCTTAGGGGAAGTAGGAACCAAAAGAGTGGATTCATCCTCCACTCCATTATCAATCTGCAACATGTAATTTGAATAAGACTTAGGTTCTTCAAAAATGGGGGGATAATCTAAAGCCCTTATGCAACCCAAAAAAAGAACCTCTAAGTAAAATACCTGCTCACATTGGCTTGGAAGAACATAGGGCTCATTTCCAGCTCGCTTGATCAACCTTGTATTAACCATGGTAAATCCATTATCATGTTCAATAACAGTTCTCTCAAGATCATTTTCATTCAATCATAGCCTATACCATAGATTAAGAACAAAATTAATTTGAAGGACTTAAATTCACACTCAACTATATCATCAAAATCCCATAGTATCAATTTTTGAGACTTCTGGATGTATGTCGCTTCTAGATGAAACATTAGTCACCTAAAAGATTGTAGTTATACCAAAATCACAAGTTTTTTTCATGTCATCCAACATTTTGATTTGAAATTTATGACCATTGCACCACATAGCCTTGTGGTGTTTTACCTGCAATATGTCAAACATGTAAAAATTATTGCAATATCGTCAGTTGATAAACATATTTATTCTTGGCCGAATGTATGCAAAGAAAACAATCTCAACATATATATACATCAATATAATTGAAAATAATTAAATAATATGGGTGATTAATATATTTATACGTACTTGTTTATCTCTTAAACCATATGCTAAATCAATTTCCATTTGTGTAACATTGGAATCTCCATTACGATGAGCTTCTTTAACCAATGAAGCCACACCTTCCCATGTTAATGTGTGACCAGATTGTTGACATTGTTCAATCCATACTATCATCCAATCAAGATTGTTTGTGACATATAAATGTAGTGCATCCCACTCTCGACCAACTGTATCAAAAAAAATTGAAATTCACAAACGGCATATAATTAGTTAAATACCACAGTATACGACCTTAATTTATAATTGATGTATCTTGAATATTAAAAATTAAATAAGTACAATATACATAAAAACCATATGTAAAATGTATTCCAATTAATCTCCATGACCATCTTATAATTACCTCTCACTTTCCTCAATCTACTTTTCCCCATTAGGTACTCCCCTTCAAATTTGTTAATGGATTTGAGATCCCAAATGCGATCTACATGGATCTTTGCTGCAAACTTAGGAAGATATTCACTAATGCACACCATGTTCTGGTATACCATATATCCCTCCACCATAAAACCTCCAGGATGTGCTCTTTGTCTAACCAAAGCCTTCAAAAATTTCAAGTGCCTCTCAACCATCCACATTGACCTTGTGTGTACAATTCCACACAATTCAATCTCCTTAACTTGGTGTATGAGGTAGTGTTCTTGTGCATTGAAAAATTTTGAAGGTAGGAACTTTTGTATTTCACACATTAGATGAGGAATTTTTCTCTTCCAATAATTTATATCTTCTTTATGGATTTCTTTAGATGATAGTCATCTACAAGTGATTCAAGGCACAAATATATTAACGACATTTAACAAAAATATACAGTATATTACATAACAAGTAAAACAAATGGCAATTATAAGATGTATAAAACAAATTGAACAAATCTCGCTACTTACCTCATGTATTTTCCAAGATCATATATAACTTGCTTGACATTGTTGTCAAATTTGTCTGGGAGAGATAGAGGTAGAAAGTACTCCAACAATTATAAAATGATATTTTCATTATTTTTCCAAAAGTAGTAAACATAATACACTAAAAAGTACATGTATTATACAAGTGTATATAATATACTAGAATAATTACCTTAATGAAGGTATGCCAATCGTTCATATTCATCCTTGACCCAAATTCACCTTTCTTTGTTATTATATTGTTTATGTTTGCAACAAATCCTATGGGAAATCAAATTTTTCGTATGACTTCTTTTATAGCATTGCTTTGCTGATCTATTAATAACCAAGGAAGGGCACTTATATTAATTTGGTCTCCATCACTATTTAATTGAATGTCATTTTTCATTGCATGATTGGCTTCTTGAGTGTCACTACAAATTTTGACAATTTTTTCTTTATCATGCCTTTCATCCAATATTTTCCATAACATTTCTATTTTATTCTTTCTAATATGCATTGTATCAAAAAAATGCACAATTTTTAGCTACTCATAGTAGGGCAACCTACTAAATTGTCTAGGATAATGTTTTAGTCCCTATGGAAGCCGACCATTAATGCCTTGATGACCTTCATGAAGCATATAAGTTAAACAAATTAATGAGGATCATTGTCAATTACAGCATGAGTAAACACAACACAATATAAAAATATAAATTCAAAACATATCATATATGATAGATAAACAATTTGATCTGATATATAACCTTGACGATTAATTCTATTATATTCCAACTTCCATAGGAAAGGTGCCATTCTTCGTGGTTTTGATGTAGTCTCTTCTTTCCCATTGAAAAGATGTTTTTCAGTAGTTTGATACTTATGATTTCTATGGAGGAAGTGCCTATACTCATCAAACACCTGCTTTCCTAAACTTGTTGAACAACAAGATTTCATCTTTGGACCACAAATTGGACATGTGAATTTTCCCTTTGTTTGAAGACCTGAAAGATCATATATAATTGGATTAAATATGTCAAGTTTTATAATTATATATAATGAATAGATTATTTTAAAAACATGCATGATATCTACTTCATAAAATTAAATATTGTTAAAGTGCAGTCGAACATTATAACATACCACAAAAATGTGTTAGCCCTAGGGCATCATGAATTGTCCATACAAACATTGGATGGAATTGAAATTTTCTTTGTCCTATTGGTCTAGAGACATCATACATAGTGATGCCATTCCATAACTTTAGTAACTCATTGATAAGAGGCTTGATATATACATTCATATCTTTAACTTAGTATTTACCTAGTTGAATGAACATAAACATTACATAATTATTATAACCATTTTACTACAATATATAAATTAATTTACATGAATATTGAATGAAAAAAATATGTCATTATGCAACAAATAAGACAAATGAGATGCTACTACGTTAAAGAAAATTTATGTAAACAAATATCTGGAACAATCATTGACAACATTATGTGCTCCCTCTTTATTGACATCCATGGAGAAATGTTATTGTTGATAACAAAAATAGGCCACACTGAGTAAATAGATCTCAGCTCTCCAAATGGATTGACACCGTCTGCTCCCAATGAAAGCCTGAGATTACGAGATTCTTCTTTAAAGTGTGACCATTTTTTCTCCATATCCCTAAATATAGAACCATCTGCAGGAATTCGAAGAATGTCATCTCCACTTCTATTCCATGCATGGTAATCCATAAATTGTGCTAAGATTTCACACCTAAATAATCATTGCATATGTGGAATAATAGGAATATAACAAAGAACCTTTTGAGGTGCCCTTTTTGTTAGTTGGTCTATTCGATATCTACTGATATAAAATTCTGGACATTCTGTTGCAAATTCTTGTTGTTTATGATATATAATATGATCATTGGGACATGCGTCTATTGCTTGATACTCCATTATGATATCTTTCATAATTCCAGATAAATCTCGGTATGAGCGAGGTAAAATATTTGATGGTGGTAATCAAAATTCACCAATCAATCTACAACAAAAAATAATTTGTTATTATAAAGAATATTAATGGTATATATTTCATCCTTTATTTACTAGTGATGAACTAACAATAATTAAAATAGATGAAAAAAGATGACATATATGACATACCTTAACATCCGTGAGATTGTTATGTTTGATAAACCATTCATAACCTTCAAGTTCAACAACAAAAATACAACAGAGAGAAGAGTTGTTTGGGAGACTTCATAAAGGGGCGCGTATGCCTTCTCAAGTATAGGTAAATCATGAACATCATCAAAGTCATGTCTCGATCATCATGATCAGCTCTACCACTAAATGTGTCATGGATCAATGTATTTGTACCATCATCTTCAACTATATTTTCTGGTGCATGATCATCTTCTTCCATATGATCATTAACTTCATCTTTGATATTCATAGCTCCATCTTCATCCGCTTGCAAAAGCAAATTCTCTGGGTCGTGATAATCCATATCATCTGCCCTAGGGTGCCCCACCTTTATAATAATGATAGAACTTGAAATAAACTATGATCATGATCAAGTGATTATATATATTTATAATGTTAAAATGATATAAACATTTACAAATTCAATCAATATAAACACATATAATGAACAACTTATCGATGGATGATAATCATGCCCCCCTTCAATGTGACCATGTTTCCTACAATTTTTCTCAACTATTGTGATTAAAAGTCATCTCATCTTTAAGCCCTTGCAATTATTGCAAGGACAATAACATTTCCCATCACCCTTTCTTTTCAATCTATCCCACAATCTATCAAGTGTCTCTTCATTTTGTTCTAGACTAATATTATCCAACATGATTTTTATTTACCGAGCTTGACTATTTAGATCTTCAAAAAATATCAAACTCACACTCCAATAATTTTTATTCATAGTGTTGGAACTGTAAATTTCTGAATAAATTCACATGGTTTCATACCCTTGAGTTTCCATAGGAGTCCTTATCATAAACACGTGGGTCTGTCTTCATAAATTTCTACCCATTTATTGCCATGTGGTCTCATTGTTTCCATCGGGTCTTGCATAATTCACATCATGGTCTGTATCGGCGTGACAATATCAGGGTCTCATTGATCCATTCTTCTGCTTGTAAACGTCCGTGTTGCCTATCGGCAAGATGTTTTTTGTGTCATAGCAATTGGAGTTTACTCACTAGAAGTTATGGGCAAGACTTTCACATGGTTTCGGTGACAAAGGATATTTCAAATTGGTAGGCATTGTACCATCGGGATGATGTTTCATCTAATTCAATATGTCTCCCCGACTAATGCATGAAAAGGAATATTAGTGAAGGAAATTGTCTTCGGGGTAATGTCATAGCGATTATTTCTTGTCTTACTAACTTGTGCACAAATGTTCACTTTAGCATGAGTGTTGTATTCGGTATGTGGTCTCACCAAAGATTTTTTTCTCATCGACTGATGCATTGAAAGTCTTATCGGCAAAAGTTTCTGCTTCGGTGGAATGTCATAACGAACTCATGTTGTCTCACCGATCGGTTCACAGACAAGTGTTTCGGCCTAACTAAGGGTCTTAAGAGCAATCTCTTCCTAAACTCATTGCGTCTTGTTGACCGACACATGAATGAACTTTTCGATGAGAGAATTTTCTTCGAAGTGAGGTCATAGTGAACTTCCCTTGTCTTGCCGACAAAGTCTAATAAATGGTTTTTGGTGTGAGAACATTATTGTCTTGGCGATCTAAAGTGAGCTCGGGGATTTTGGTAAAACAAAGAGAATTCTATATAATGTCTCCCCGACGGTGAAAGGTTACAGTGACACACAAGATGAATAAGGGACTTTCGGTGAGATATTGTATGCTCTACGAGATGTCTCTCCGATATCACAGGGTTATAGTGAAGTGGATGAAGCAAGTAGGATTCATTTCGGTAAGAAAACTTCTTATGTCTCAACGACTCAGAGAAAGCATTAGGGGTGACTCAATATAACTAAGTATTTTCTGTATAATGTCTCCCCAACGGTTGAAGGTTATAGTGACACACAAAAGATGAAGGATCTTTCGATGAAACATATTGTGATCTACATGTGGTCTCCCTGATATCAAATGGTTATGGCGATAATGAATGAAACAACAGGGGGACGTTGGTGAGACATAATGTGAACTATATGACATCTCCCTGACTCCATGGGTCACACCAAAGCACAATGAACATGGGTTGATTAGCGATATAATTGCCTTTGGCATGATTTTCTAGGTGTCTCAGTGAATTATTAACAAGACTCTGTCACTGTGGCCGACATGAGAATTTATAAAAATGCAGTTGCAGGCCGACATGAAATGTACCCAAATACTACGCTTGGCCAACATGGATTTTGATGCAATGAGTTTTTCTAAATGCTGGTGTATAAATATGCACTCCCAATTGTAATTTAAACAGGAGATCTTAGATATATATAGTAGGTAGATGATGGATATAGTAGAATAAAGTTCCCATGTCAAAGACTATGATGCATGTTTTCAAATGGTGATCTCAATGAAAATTAGTTGGTGTGGTAGTTTATTTCTGGTGTTAGTTGTCTGTTGAGTTTATTAAAAAGTATTGCTAAGCTGTCTCCAAGTTGATTCTTTCTAGTTATTTAAATTGATATAACAAGTTTATTTTCAGTTTATCAGTGCACATTTGCTGTATTTGTGTGATTAATTGATTGGTTCTTTCAAGAAAAGATTAAATCCTTTTAGTTGATCATAGTAATCAGGGAGATTCATTTGGATTATTAAAGTAGAGCTTAGTAGTCATAATCCTGCATGTTTATACAAGTTATAAACAGATTATATGCCGACAATTTGAGTTTCTGCTACAATAAGTTGCCCACTTATGTTTCATTTGACTCTGCATACCCAATAAGGCATTGGTCTTTGTAGTTTCATCATTAAGATTCATTCATTCTCTTTACATTTGTTAATTGAGCATAATAGGATTTAGATTAGAATATTGCTATTACACTTGAATTCATTTGTTCACTTCCATCTACCATTGTGGAAAAATCATTGCAAGAAGGATAATCATAAGTCAAGTCTGCTTCATTCAGATAGGTAAGCCCACCTAGGTCTGGCAGCACCTGAAGCGTAGAAGGTTGAAAGCTTTTGACCTTGTCTATTACCCTAAAGCGTATCAAGAGATTGGCAGCCTCTTGAGGCATTCTGCCTGTGTTTTTGAGAGCTAACACATAGATAGGTAATAAAATCTAATAATTCTGATATTTTATACCAAAAAAATATGGCATGCAACCATCCCTGGAAAAGAGAAGATAGTCTGAAGTTAATGACCCCAAAAAACACTTTAAAATGCTAATTCCAAAACTTACTAAATTTTGATTTTACTGTTATTTCCAACTGTTAGACTCCTAAAATTAGAATATTGAACTTGATCGCAAACTTCCTACAATGATAGAGGTAGCGAGCTAGTAAGAGAAATTGACCCATTCCTAAGGAGCAACATGTCAGAATCATCATTGCTAATGTCAATATGGATTTATCCTTTTAGTTAATGATGCAATGTGTCATTTGTTATGACAAGCTTATCCCTAGGGACCTCAACATTGAGAGAGCCCTAATCACACAAGGAAGCACACACTAGTAGAATTTGGAAAATAAATGACTAGGTGACTAACTTTCAGTCACAACAACTTAAAATGACTAAATTCTACTCATTTTTTGCAACTCAGCTATAAATGAGTAAATAAATTACTAGTTTGGTTGTTGATTAAAAATTATTTACTCACACAAATAAAAATGACTAAACAGTTAGTCATTTATTTAGTCACAATCCATTTGAATAAATCATTTAAGGAATCAAGAATATAGCCCGCAAAAATACTCTAAAACTTTAATAAACATACTCTAAAACTTTTTTCAAAATCTTATTTTAAGGCGTAGCCCACCAGAATGGAGTTTTCATTTTAATAAACATACTCTAAAACCTTTGTCAAAACATTATTTTCAAGCATAGACCACCAAAATGGAGAAGTGTTTCAGTAAAGAATGACAGAGAATGGTGAGGAGATGTGCGTGAAAGGAGGCATAGGATTCTTTGATGCTTATCTCATTCCTTCCCTACTCAACAAATCTTACATTATTCTCGCTACTATTTGTAATCTAGGTATTTACTTGACATATATTTGCATAATCTCAAATTCCTTTAGAGGATTTTGAAATATCAATGTATCCTATATAGGGTTTAGAATGATTTATTTTAATTAAAAAAATAAATAAATGATGTATTTCCCTATAATTAGATAATGTGGAGATCTAAATCTGCCCCAACACACTATCCTCTTTGGCACTGTATTCATTACTCCAACTACTAGCATTTTGCATGTGAAATATTTAATATCTTCACGACCATGGTTTTTAAATAGATCCCAATCTTTACTTTAATCCTTTTCATGGTAACCCTTGAGTTCCATAATCCACCTTCAATTTCTTCTAAGAATGTTGTCTTAAGCTAGACTGCATAGTATGCATATAAAGCAAGTCCTTCATACCTACCATTGTTCCAAACCACCACTCACTGCCTTGCTTAAAATGTTGCCTCCATAAGAACAATAACATGTTTTAAAATCATGGTTTCCAGTGATTGACCATTAAGGTTACCACTTTCATCAAGATACAATGATATTTTTGTCTTCAAACTCAAGGAATTATGCAAGATAATATTGTGAATTGTTTGTTGTGTATGATTTGATTTTCTTGCACATTTACTACTTTGCTAACTTCCTTTAAGATTGGGTATTGCACCCTCAGCTGCAATCTCAAATAGCTCACTCACTATCACTTGAAGATTCCTTTCATGAGCATTCTTCTATAAAATCAAACTATGCCCTATAGACTGCCTACTTACTACAGGGGACTCATTGTTTCATGGTATTGTAGATCTTAAGATCATTCAACCTTATTGACACTAATTCACAGTCCACAAGGTATTATTCACTATTCTCCCATCTTTGATGAGTCTCAAAAAATTACTCAAACATGCAATCCACCACCTCCATTATACATTAATGGCTAAGAAGAAACATTGAACCTATGATTACCACTGTTACTTCATTTGGAAAATCATCCTCTGATTGCATTTTCCTTTTCTAACACTACCAAAAGAATTTGAAAAACCCTTAAGGTCAGTAAGGGGGTAAGGAAACTCACTGTTAAAATCTCGACTTTACTATGCAAGGTTTGAGCTTTATTATCTTGTCACTGTTCAACCTCTTTTTTACTGTCACATCTCAAGTGGTTGTCATTCTTCTTACCATAGATTGCATTTACAAATGTCACTAAGCTACATAGTGTGCTTGTTATTGGCTACAATCTTTAGATTGCAAGATTTTGTTATTGGCTACAATGTCTCAGTCTTTCTGGTATTGTAACCTCACTAATCTGCTAGAGTTATTGTTTATGTTTCTACAGAGGCCTAGGGTTTGTACCCTAATCATTCTCTTACCAATGCTTTTGTTGGTATTAAAAAACAACCTTAAATCTTGGGTCAGAAAATTAGTTGTCTTGACAAAGTTGTGGTATGATCTTGGATTGTATCCTAGAGCGTGTGGGAAGCTTGTGTTTGATCATTAAGGTATGTAAACTTGATCAGGGAAATGTATCTTATATAGCATGAGTCTTGCTTTAATACTTTCCATAATGGTTATTAGCATATCACATTATTATAGTTTGCAATAACCCAATATTGCATTAAGGTATGTAACAAACTTGGTTTGTAGTTTAAGCTATACACTTTTAAGTAACATTCATAAGGTTTAGAAAATCTTGATCACTCTCTAGAATAGCCCATTAAACATGGGTTGTGATTGAATGCATTACATAATTGATATAACACAACCACTCTACATATTGAAACTAGAGTTATAGGCTCTTTATTGTAGCAAGAGGTAATCACTCTTGGATCATGCTATAATTACATCGTAACCTATTAAACTTGAGACAACCTAAATGCACCCAATGATGATTGAAACCTACATTATACAACCTAAATTAATTACATTATATGAGTGCCTCCATTTATATCACAACATAGCCACATTAAACTTGGGTCACACATGAATGCATCCTACATTTGTTATAGCACAACTGTGCCGCATGACCAATAGAGTTATGGATCACATAATTATAGTCACAAGAATTTGTTCCTCAGTTGTGATCTTATGGTGATTCCACACAACAAAATATGGACATGAAATTCTCAAAACCCTAAACCTCTAAAAATGAAATTTGATGAGATGTTGCTTTAAAATATGATTTTGAAACCTAGAACTACAAATTTGACTTCACAACTAAATTCTGCAAAAAGACAATGACTACCCTCAACCTGGCAATATCTTCTTGAATTTTTTCTAATTTTTCCCAAGAAAATCGTCCTTATTTCTCCACAAGATGTCTCAAGTAGAGAAAAAAATTGTTGCAATAAATCAACAAACTCACTTTTCTTTATGTTAGCCACAATTTGATTTTTTTCTTATTTTTCATGTTTGTTGAAATTTCGATGAAACTGCTAGTCAAAATTTTGAAAAAACCTAGGTTCATTGAAATTTTGACAAATGTCGAGGATAAACTTTTTAAAAATTGAAAATTACACATCAAATTTTACAAGCACCCGACGATACATCAAATTATACATATTTCGTCGGATTTTTTAGTCCAATAAGTTAGTGTGAAAAAGAAGGAGGGAGTGTTCAAAAGTAGGATGAAATCTTGAATGTAGATAAGTGGGTTCCAAACTATATTGAAGAGGGCTCGGAGGAAACATCCTGTTTAGGTCAAGGTAAGGAAAATGGTGAGGAGGGCTTTGAGGTGTCTGGGGAGATAATCAATCTTTCTTCTGTCCAGGATGGCTCTCAAAGTTCTCTGGAGATTGTGAAATCCACTTTTGGAAATTCTCTAGATACCTGTAAGGCGAAGAATGATGTGGGGAACTCTTTGGTGAATAGAGTTGGTGTGGCTGAGGTTTTCATGGATGGAAAAGACTTCATGGGTCTTGAGGACCTAGATCTTGATGAGGATAGTTTATATACTAAGGTCAAGAAGAAGAAGAACAAAAAAGGAAACAACACAGCGGGGGGTTTCTACATGAAATAGATCAAAAGCGGATGTTGGAGTTCAGAGAAGTTTGGGAAGAGGATAAAAAAAGTGGCATAGAGAGTAGGAATACATCCAAAATACAGCTGATGGGGTTCAAAGAACCATCGCGGATATTTTTTGAAGCAATACCCCATTAAAGAAATGAAGTTCATGTCAAGGAATATTCGAGGACTAATCAATTCCCATAAACAAGATATTTTGTACAATTTTGCTAGGGACCATAAACCTGATATTCTTATTATTGACCAAGATGCCTAAAGATAGAGTGGAAAAGATTAAGATCTTCAAGAATGGTGGTGTGCAAGGAAGGAGCTCGGAGGGGGCTTCTGGAGGTTTAGCGACCTTTTGGAATTAGGATCATCTTCATGGTACTCCGATTTGGGAAGATGCCAACCATGTGGCTACTAGATTTAGGCATATATTAGAGATGATTTCAGCAGGATTTTGTCTAATATCTATGCCCCCAATAATAAAGCTATGAGAAGGAGTTTTTGTAAAAGACTGGAGTCTTTTAGATTATGCTTTCCTAATGAGAACTAGATCATCATGGGGGATTTTAATACTCTGTTGTCTGTGTCAGAAAATTTTGGGAGATCTCAAATACAGTTGGATAGCAAACTTGACCTGATGGATTTTATCAACTTCCTTCGTCTGCATGATGTGGACCTCAAGCGGGCTGCCTACACTTGGTCTAATAGAAGGGATGGGAATGACCTTATCTGAGTTAGGCTTGATAGGGCCCTAATTTTGAATAACTGGATGAAGGATTATTTTTGTTCTCTAAATGCTCTCTCCAAAATTGGCTCAAATCACTTTCCTATAAGTTTTGTGGCTGACTCTGTCTTAGGTAAGAGAAACTTCCCTTTTAGATTTGAAAGAATGTGTTTGTCTCATCCTAATATCTTTAATTGCATTCAAGAGTGGGGAATATAAATTTTAGTGGCATTGCTATGTTTCAAGTGGCTAAGAAGCTTAGTGAGGTTAAAACCAAGGTCCGAACTTGGAATAAGGAAGTTTTTGGGGGCATTTTTGCTACTAAGCCTACTATTTAGTATGATTTAAAGGATATTCAGGATAGAATTCAAAGGGATGGTTATGTGGGAGATTCCTTATCCAGAGAAAATTAAATTCTTACTAAATATCATGATATTATATCAAAAGAAGAGGAATATTAGAAAAAAAGATCAAGATCGATCTGGCTCTCATCAGGGGAAAGAACACTAGGTTCTTTCATATAACTACTATGAAACACAGGGCATCCAATCGTATCACTCATATTTTGAAGAATGGTGTTAAAATTGAGGAGGATGAGATTAGGAATGAGGCAATCCAATTCTTTGCTAACCTTCTTTCTGCTGAAGATGGGTTGGATGAGAATGCTCAACAAAATCTCATTGAGGCTATCCCCAATATTCTAAATGAGCATCAAAATAGACTTTTGATTGCTATCCCCTCACCGAAAGAGGTCAGAAAAGCTATTTTTTATTTTGAAGGGAATAAGGCCCTTGGTCCTGATGGATTCCCTATGTTCTTTTTCCAAGTATTTTGGGAGATAGTAGTTGATGATGTGGTTAATGCTGTCAAAGAGTTCTTTGGATATAGGAATTTGTTGAAAGAGCTTAATGCTACTTTTATTGTTCTTATTCCCAAATTTCCTGGGGATGATGCTTTTGATTTCTTTCATCTGATCAATTTATGTAATTCCTTCTACAAAATTATTTCTAAGGTGGTTACCACTAGACTTCTTGGGGTTCTCCTATTATTGATCTACCCTCATTAGAGTGGTTTTGTTCCTGGCAGACAAATTTTGGATTCCATTATAACGGTCCATGAAAACATCCATTCTTTAGAAGTTTCAAAGAACCAAGGCTTTTTACTTAAGTTGGACATGTCTAAGGCTTATGAGAGGGTGGATTGGGATTTTTTCGATAAAGATCTTAAAAGCCTTTGGGTTCTTAGAAAGATTTATGCAGTTGATATAAGAAATGATCTCTGCTACTAGTACCTCTGTTATAATTAATGGATCTCCTTCCCATTTCTTCAAAGTCTCTAGAGGTGTGAGACAAGAAGATATGATGTCTCCTATTCTCTTTACCTTGATGGCAGAAATTCTAGGAAGGCTTCTGCATAAAAAAGTGATGGATGGGAGTCTGAAAGGGTTAAAACTGTCCTCAACAAACCTTGTCTATTTGCATCAATAGTTTGTGGATGACACCATTATTTTGGGTAGATCTACAATTGGAGAAGCCAAAACTATGAAGAGTTCCCTTCTGCTTTATGAGGAGGCCTCTGGGTAAAAAATATAAGGGAAAAAAGTTCTCTTTACTTTTTCAACACTCTTGATCATGGGCAAAGGAAGATTGCAGACATTTTAGGCTGTGTTGTTAATTCTCTTCCTTCCATTTATTTTGGGCTTCCTTTGGGAACCAAACCTCTAGATTCTTTTTGGATTTATCTTGTGGGTAGGTTTAACCATAAGTTGGCTAGTTGGAAAGGAGCCCTTTTGAGTCAAGCAGGTAAATTTATGTTTCTTAAATCCTCTCTTCAAAATCTACTTGTTTATGCTCTAAGTTTGTTTAAGATTCCTTCCAAGTTTGCTGAAATTATTGAAAAGATACAAAAACGCTTCCTTTGGTCTGGAGTTGAAGAGAAGAAGATGATTCCGTTGGTTTCCTAGGAGAATGAGGGCAAGCCCAAAAGGTATGGGGGTCTTGGGTTGAGAAGCATAAGAGTTTTTAATAAAGATCTTTTGGCGAAATAGGTCTAGAGAACCTTTGTTGATACCCATGAATGGAATGTTATTTGGCATAGTAAATACTTGCGAGGTGTTGAATCCATCATGAATTTTATTAGCTCTTAGAATCTCCCTACAAGCTCAACCCTTCAAAATAATGTCATTAAGGCTAGGGATCTTGCTGGAAAAGGTGCATTTTGGAAACTTGGGGATGGTAAAAAATTTTGTTTTGGGAAGACCATTGGATTGTAATTGAACCTTTGTGCAATATTCCTATCTTTAGGAATCATATGGAGGAATGTAAAACCAATTATGGCACCCTAGTTGGGGACTATTGGAGGAACAATTAGTGGGTAGGTATCTTGGCTATTAGTCTGGATCTTCGACCCCTACAGTCTCTCCTTAACTCTGTAGTGCTAAGCTCGCAAGGCCAGGAGGACTCTATGGTCTGGAAGTTGTCTTCTTTAGGGATCTATTATATTTCTTCAGCAGTGGCCTCTTCTTATCAGTCTTCCCCTTCCCCTGTGTGGGCGAAGGCTTGGGCGCCCAACCTTATTCCTAAATTCATCATCTTTGCATGGATTCTTCTTTAGAATAAACTGATTACCAATTAAAACCTTTGCAAGCGTGGATTCTCTTTTCATAACGAATGCTATCTTTGTTGTGCGGAGGCCGAAACTATTTCTCATATTTTTCTCCTATGTCCTTTTGCCTATGAAATCTGGTGCAGGATTTTGCAATTGTGGGATCTTAGCTAGTTTTTTCCTAGAACCATTTTGCATTTTTATAGGTAGTGGAAGGCTCCTTCAAGCAACCAATTGATGAATCTGCTTTGGAGATACATATTCCCCCACCCTGCTTGGGGAATTTGGAAAGAGTGAAATAATAGAATCTTCTGGGAATTGGCACTTTTGGAGGAGATTGTCTTTGGTAAAATTATCACGGCTGTGAGAGAGAATTTCAATATGCTCAATAGTAAAGTCAAGTCTAAGAGAAAGGTTAATTGTCAAGATTATGAGCTTAGAGTTATTGAGGCTTGGAAGATTAATGTTGAGACTTCTTCTACTCCTAAGGCCACTAAGGGGCCTAGAGATGGTATCCATTGGAACCTCCCTCCTCCTGGTTGGGTCAAAATCAACTTTGATGGGGTGGCCAAGGGTAATCCTGGGCCTGCTGGGTGTGGAGTGGTAAGGGATGAGAATGGATGTTTTATTGCTGCAATTGTTCTACCCTTGGGTACCCAGATTAACCATATTGCCAAGGCCATAGGGGCGTTTCAAGTTTTGAATCTTGCTCGTCAATTGAATCTTAAAAATGTGTGGCTTGAAGGGGATTCAAATAACATTATTCAATGTATAATGGGCCTTCAAAAACCTTCATGTACTTTAGAGAATTGGATTAATCACTCCAAGGAGATTATTAGTAACTTTGAGGATTTTTATATTTCCCATGCCTATAGGAAAATTGACACGATGGCTAACTTTTTTTCCAATAAAGGAGTTCACGCAATGGACAAGATGATGTGGCAGAGGAGTGATGAGTTGGAGGCTGACATCACTGCCTTAATTATGTATGACCGAATTCATGGTAAAGTGCAAATTCTCCCTACAAACGAATGATTGTGGAGTGTCATGTCATGTAGTCTCGAGACTACTGCTCAATTATTTCTCATTGCTAGACGAAGCTCAACATAAGTATTATCTATTTTGATATTTGGTGCTTTGCACGCTTTCTGGGTATTTCGTCGGCCAACTTATTTGGTTTTCTAGAACGTTATGATCTGGTCTACAATTCTACCAACATGGGTGGTGAGAGTTGTAGGGTGGAGCCAATGGATTGTGAGCAGCTAAGAAATGACACAAAGGTTTTAGAGATGCTATAGAAGGGCGTGATAACCATCTTCATTGAGAAGCTCCATGGTTGGGATCTGAATATCACTAGGTTTTTTGCCAAATATTGGAAGAATGGAAAGATTAATTTTTTTGGGAGAAAGGTTGTTATTAATGAGAAGTTAATTACAGAGGTTATAGGGCTTTCCATTGAGGGAATCAAGTTTTATAGGGATAGGAAGCTTTTAGACCAGGCTGTGTAGAAATTTCTAAAGATTGAGAAGGAAAAGTAGGACCTGTGAAGGACTACCAAAAGCTATTATGATTTTGGGAGGATTGTATCACATTGGAGGAAGGTGTTGAATGTGCTCATGGAGTACATTATCCTAGATGGTCGTTACACTTGGGTTTCTGCATACCACTTCGTGCTCCTCAACCATTTTCGGCACCAGGTTAGGGTTTCTTTCCCTTTATATATTGCTTCTTCTCTAAATGCCAGTTTGAAGAACTATAGTGAGAATCAAATTAGGCATTCTATTCTCCATGAGGGTTTGCTTGTCTTAATCCATGATCACTTTAAGACTATGCTAGTTCTGCCCCACAAGACTCCCTCCTTTAGGGGAAATGTTACAATTAAAGGGAAATTCCATTCTAGTGATTCTCCCAAGAAGAAGGGAAAAAGGAAGGTTTCATAGGATCCTTCTTATGATGTTAATGAGGAGGATTTGTAGATGGCCCTTTCTTGTGAGTCACAGATGACCCCTTCGTCCGAGTATTCCAATTACCCTGCTACTAACAAAGAGGATAGGCCCCGTTTTCCCAATGATATCAAGGTGGAGGACCATTACTTTAAATAATGTACATGAATTTCCTACTGATATTCTTTTTATTGCTCGTAATGGGTCTATGGATTTCTTCTGGTTAATTAGATGGGTGTTTTTTGAGATTAAAGAAATTAAGGTGAATTAGAGGGCTATGAATAACAAAAGGATAAGGTTTATAAGAATGACAATAATAACAAAGAAAGTGTTAATGCCACTAATTTGTGGACTGTTGAAGAAAAGAGATATATGGTGGAGTGCCTTAAGAAAACTGTTTAGGATTTGTAGCATTATAAAAGTAACCATGATGGCAAGCTTTCTAAGATGGAGGAAAAACTGAGGAACATTAAAGATTCTATCCATAAGGTGTTGGAGATGAGCCACAAAATTTTAAAATCAATGAAAAAGACCATGAATATAATGGCAGAAAATCTGGAAAATGCTTTTTAGGTTAGAACAATAGTGTATGTTGACACTAAGAAAGAGGAATGCCAGGTGCAAGGAGGCGGGCCGAGTAATAGAACCAGGCCTGAAGAGGAAAGCTAACCAGGCTCTTGTGAATATTTAGGAAATTATGAAAGCTACTATAAACATGAAGAAACTTGAGTAGGAGGCAGTGGAGATCTTCAGGCATCTGGCATAGTAGCTGGACTTCTATTGGATTTTTGTTGGCTTTTGTTGTGCTGCCCTGGGTTGTTTATTGTTATCATCTTTGTTGGAAGATGATTTTTTTTGTTTGGGTACTTTTAATGTTGTATCTTTCTCTTGTTGACTGTTAAGGGTTTTGAGGTCCCTTTAAAACCTGTTTGTTCCTTAATCAAAAACATGAATAGGGGTTTGTAAGGTAGCCTTTCTGACTGTAATAGGTAAAGTTATCACTCCAAGTGATTTCTTTCTGACATTATCAAATCCCTTAATAGATAAAGAGTCTAGTTGAATTCTTTATTTAACAACACCAAGCTTATCCAAAAGGTTTGCACTACACACATTTAAGGTTGAGCCATTGTCAACAAGGGTTCACTATATTCCTTTGGTACTATATTGAGCTTTGATCATGAAAGGATCATACTTTTTTGCACGTCCAAAGCAAGGAGCTCACTTTGATGGAAAAAAATATCAACATTTATTTCTTGTATTAGGGTTGCTATGTCATTGAGTTGCACATTAGAAGAGATAGGAACTTGTTGTAAGGCATTTTGAAGCATAGTGTGATAGTTAGGTGAATTTTGAATCAAGTCCGAAAGGGATATCTTTGTGGGAGTATTCTTAATTTGTTCAACAAGATCATACTCCTTTCCACTTTGTGAAGGAAATGAGGGGCACTAGGAAAGATAGGATTAGGAAATAGTAGGGATGTTGAAGGTGTTTGTCTTGGTTGTAGATTGTTCCTAGTGTTTGTTGGTGTAATTAATTATTTAATTACACTTTAGCATAAGTTTACTTAGGCATATTTTATTTCCTAGGATAATTATTATTTAATTATTATCCTTATCTTATTGAGCTATCTTTTTGCTCAGGATAAGATTAGGGTCTTGCTTTATTGCATTATTTCCTTTTCGAAGGATTTTGTATTATTTGTAAAACAATTACTTTCAATAATCATTATGCTGATTTTTGCTTGCAGAAACTTGCTTTGAGGGTTTATAGAACTTCTCTTGTTTTATTCTGAATATATGTTGCATGTGATAGGTGATTTCTTGCAGGTGATTCTTGCGGACTGTGAAGTTGGTTTTTCAACTTCCACATGGTATCAGAGCTCCAGACCTATCGCTACCTATTCGCGATTTGAAGATATTCTCTCACAACATCTTTTTCTAAGCAAGGGTTTCAAGTCAGGTTGATTTTTGGTAGATCTAGGGGTAGCCTAATTTTTTGTGCATTTTTGGGCCAAACGAACATTTCCATCATGATCAAAGCATCTGAAAACCCTAGAAATGCCTTTCATTTCATCGATTTAGGTGAAAGTTAAAAAAAAGGGAAAAAGAAAAGCCAGAGAGGCCGTACGACCTCCCCAGCTCGCTTCTCGAGGCAATTTTTTTTGAAAATCATGCAAAAAATAAAATAAAATATATTTTTTTAAGAAAAAGTTTTTTTTGAAAAATTTTGCTCCCCATTGTGAAGGGGTCCACCGCCACCCAGCAGCCAAGCGGCCAACAATTTGAGCGGCGACCACCACTCTATAGCCGACGCACCACCGACAGCCAGCCACTAGCCCACCACCAGAGAGCTGTCAGTCTGCCACCCTCCAACCACCGGCGGAGCACCGCACAACCACCACCAGAGTGCCACCAGGCCGATTGGAGCAACCCAGGAGCCACCAGGGCCCCTTTTTAAAGCCTTTTTTGGCCTCTTTGGGAAAATCGGGCGTAAAATGGTCATCTAGTCTCCATTTTTTGAAAATGAGATATCGCTGGAAATTTTCTTCCGACGCCATTCTAGTGGTGCTGGTATTTTTTTTTAAATTTTTCTGTTTTGATGCCTTTTTCCCCTTTCAAACCTAGAATTTGTTGTTTTCACTCCGGGAGGCGTAACTTTTGTGTCCTAGCTCTATTTTTCGAAAACAAATAGGCGTTGGAAAGCTGGTTCCATACTCTTCTTAGATATCAGACCTAATTTTTGTAAAATTTTCTCCAGGTATCTTATTTTTTTGGTCAGAACTCAGCCCTTACTTTTTGAGTTATTTTCTTGGGAAACGTGCAATCAGGATTTTTTTTTTAGATCAAAGAAGAATACATTTTTTCATTTAAGAGTATATACTATTGTTTTGTCATGGATTTACATAATATTGCACCCCTTGCTCCATTCAACTATTTTGGTTGAAAAAAAAAATGGAGATTCACTTGAAACATAAAGGGTTGTATAGGGTAACCATGGGTACATAAATTGAACCTACAAGTGCTACTAAAAATAGAAAGTGGTTTAATAGATGTGATGAAGCTTATGGTACATTATGTCTATCTCTTTCTTCTAACCTTCTTTTTCACATTGATTCTTTCACAACACCCAATGAGATCTAGACCACTTTAGAGTCTTTGTTTGGGAAGCGGGATACTATGAGAGGGTTTCAGTTAGAGAATGAGCTTATTCGCTTAAATCCTAGGGATTTTGAATGCATCTAGGAGTTTTTCATCAAACTCAAGTCTCTTAGATTGCATTTTTCACAGTGTGGTGTTTAGAAAGAAAACTCTCAGTTGATATTGTCTTTTCTTTGTAAGCTTGGCCCAGATTATTTAGTTTTTGTATCTACCTTTTATGCCACTATGGATGCACTTGGTATGAGATTCACTATGCCATCTCTTGATTACTTTGATTCATCTCCCACTCGAGAGAAAGCTAAGTTAGCTAGCATGGGCACGGTGAAAACTTCTTCCTCATCACAGGCACTTATTGTATCACAGGAGCCCAAAGATTAGAAGGCTTCTACAGGAAAAGGAAAGAAACAAAAACAAAAGGATTCCAAACCTCATGACCAGAAAAAGGAGTCCTCAGATTCATCCTCCTCTTCTAAGTGGAAATCATCTAGGAAGGATAAGACTACATGTGCATATTGCAAGAGGGAAGGACATGCAAAACATAATTGTTACAAGAAGGATGTTGATGAGCTGAAACATCTTCTTCAGAAACATCAGATTGATTTTCCTTCTAGGATGTCTGCATCATCTTCTTCTCCCCATTCTTCTTCTTCAGAGAAGCATAACATAGGCATAGCTGGTTTACATACTTCATCAGATATTGAAGGGACATTCTCTTTGTGCTTCTTCAAGTATTGGATTAGGGAGATGGCTTCTAGATTCAAGAGCATCTCATCATATGGCATCTTCATAGACTATGTTCAAGTTCCTTTGAGCCTTGCACTATGTCTCCCATTATGATGGGAAAAAACACTTACATGAGTGTTACAGGGAAGGGGTCTATTAGTTTTGGGGACCTCTCCTTTCAGGATGTCTTGTGTGTCCTTCACTTGATAAACAACCTTCTTTCCATTTATCAGATCACACATGGAGGCACTGGGAGATCTGTGGAGTTCACACCTGATTCAATTATCATCAGAGACTTGGAGAGTAGAGCAATTATTGCTATTGGGATAGTGGATCACTCATCTTGGTTGTATTCCTTCACTGATTTTGCTACTGGTGGCACTTCTATTTCTATAGCTGTTCCTCACACTTTTAGTGTGCATCATCATTTAGAGGAGAGATTTGGCTTCTTGAACATTGGTGTTCTCACTTCGGATCCTGTTCTTGATCCTTCCATACTATCTCCTCCACCTATTGTTTCTATTGTTGTGGATACTGATGTGGCTTCTTCTATTTTAGTGTAGCAGGATCCTGTTGATCATCCATCTCTGGAGGCTACTCTTGAGTCTTCACCTCCTTCGGCTTCTTCATTGGTTGAGGTCACACCTGATTCTATGGAGACATCTTGGGCTGCACCTACTTCACCTTCATAGATTTATTTCATTTAGCCTCTTCCCTCTCACTTCTTTCAGGAGATGCGATTTCTTCAGTCTTATTGGAGCTACTTCATTTTGGGTGGGCTATGTGGCCTCTTTCTTCCTCTCTTTTTGGGGGGTTCTTTCATGTATCTTTGTGATGGATGGCATACTTGGGGGGTCTTATGGAGTCCTCTATCTTTCATCACTTAGTTAGTTTACTGCATTCTATTTTTTGGAGGAGTTTTGTTCCCGTGTGGTTTTCTCCTTTACCCTGTTTGATTTAGTTTGCATTGCATTTGTAAATGAGTACCTGATCAGGCCTTGTTTCTGGAACTCATCTTTGCATAATAATTTCCTTCTCCCTAATTTGCACTTATGGGAGGGTGTTGGTGTAATTAATTATTTTATTACACTTTAGCATAAGTTTACTTAGGCATATTTTATTTCCTAGGATAATTATTATTTAATAATTATCCTTATCTTATTGAGCTATCTTTTTGCTCAAGCTAAGATTAAGGTCTTACTTTATTGCATTATTTCCTTTTCGAAGGCTTTTGTATTATTTGTAAAATAATTACTTTCAATAATCATTATTCTGATTTTTGCTTGCAGAAACTTGCTCTGAGGGTTTACAGAAGTTCTCTTGTTTTGTTCTGAATATATGTTGCATGTGATAGGTGATTGCTTGCAAGTGATTCTTGGGGATTGTGCAGTTGGTTTTTCAACTTCTACAGTGTTGCATGTATGAGTAATGGTATTGTAACTCCGTTGATGTGAAACATTGTTCTTAGGTGGTTCGAGGATAAGGACATGTTTGTTTTGAACTTGTGGTTTTTGAGAGGGTGGATAAATGATAAGTTTAGGCTTGAGAGAGTATTGCAAGGGATATATAATGTGGAGAACCTTAGAATACTTATCCTCATTTTCCTTATCTCTTAATGAAGAGGAGTCTAATGTTTCTTTATCATGATCATCTAAGAAATTACTATTGTTAATGTTTTCATTGTCTTGCACCATGATATCTTCCAAAGGAGGAGAGTTTTAATGAGAACCACAAACTAAATGTTCATGGAATTCAAAGGTTGGTTCTTCTTCAATGACTTCATCACATTCAATGGAGTTATTAATGGTCAGATTTTATTTTTCAATAAAGTTTTCCCTAGGGGAAGAGGGAAACCTAAGATTCTCATGACTTTCATTAATCAAAGTATCCTCTTGAGATTGAGGAGAGATACTAGGAGAAGGACAAGTATGCTTTTCATGATCATTTATTATTTTATTCCTTTGTTCACTAATAACTTCCAAAATAGGATAAGTAGGGGAAGGATCATAAAGAGGGTTGTTATAGAACTTAAAGGTTTGATCATCTAACACCAATCTATCATCCTCATCATTTACAATCTCATTCTCTTCCCCTAAATTATTCTCACAAGGGGGAATGGAGCTTAGGTAAATTAATTTTGAGAAATGTGTCTATGATATCATTCCCTTGTGCTATAATATATTCCCAAAGGGGATGAGGAGAAGGACAAGCAAGATCTTCATGATTCTCAATGATTGTATCTTCTTTCAGCAATATACCTTTGTCACTAAAAGGAGAGGTATCTGGAGAAGAACAATTATGATCATCATGATTATCTATGTTTGTATTATCTTCTATCCCATCATCCTCACAAATAGGAGAGATAAAAGGGGATTTATGTTTAAGGCAAGCATTAACAGTTTCATTTTCTTGTACTAAGAGACTCTCATAACTAGGGAATGCATTGAATGAATGACTAACATGCTTATTGACTAAATTTTTGTTTTTAAACTTGGAAAAGACTAATACTAACATTTTTGAACAATAATATATGAAATGCAATGTAAAGGCCTAGAATGAAATGCAATTTTAAGATTGGAAACAAGGTAATTTACTAATTACTTTATGCAATGATCTGAAAATGAAATGTTGTGAATGCAAAAATGGAATTAAGCAATGCATGAAATGAAGCACTTTAAGCTAGATTTAGTAAAACTAGTGAAACAGAATGTTAATCCACTGAAATAGATAACCAATGCCAACAAACAAAAGTACAAAAATGATGATTTAGATCTTGAAAAATGCAATCTAAAATTCCACAGGGACTAAGACACCAAGGAGGGTGTCTTAGTCCTCCTAATGAAATTTGAAGGTTTCATAAGCTAAAAAAAATAGTAAATCACTCAGACAGGGTACTGCAACAAAAAACTAGAGAGGGACTAAAACGCTAGTAAGGGCGTTTTAGTCCTAGTAAGGGTTTTTTACAAAAGAATCATAAAAATTATAGGTTGATAATAGTGTTCCCAGGTTGCCTACCCAGGGACCTGATGTTTGGAAACAAAAATTTATGCAAATGAAGGCTAGATAAAGTAACTAGTAACAAGTAATTGGATGCAAAAAGTGAATGCAATTTTTCCAATTTTTAATTATGTAATAACAATGTTTCTAAATGTAATTAAGATGATGAACAATGCACTTTTCAGCCTATATGGACTTTCACTAATGCAAATATGAGAAACCCTAGATGCAATTTCACTAATGCAAGATACAATGCAAGAATGAATGCAACCTAGATCTAGGATTTTAATGGACTCCAAAATCAAAAATGAAATGAATGCTCACAAGTTAGGTTCACCAAAATGATGAATAGAAAAATGTATACCTCTTAGAGATATCACAATTTTTTCCTAGGAGTCCCAATTGGATTAACTAACAACCTCATAAGGTTAGTCAATTCACAATTGGGAAGGACCTAGGAAGGAGTTCTTTAAGTTCTAAGGGGCTCACCACCAAGCAAATCCTTGGAAAATAAAATGTTTGAAAACATGTTGTGATATGCAAAGTAAGCTAAATGAAGACAAATGAACATTCAAATCACAAAATCAAGCAATATAAGCCAAATAATGAGTGCAAATGATCAAATTAAGCTACACCATGTTAGGTTATGTGTACTTGAGAGGTTTGGAGATGTAAAAAGGACTCTAGAAATGCAAAGAAGCTGTCAAAAAATGCTATGGAGGACTAAGATGCCTAGAATGGAGTATTAGTCCCTCTGCTATTTTTCAGGGAAAATATGGAATCTTTGGATGCCGAAATAGAATCCTAAAGAATATTTGAAATATACCCTGTGGAGGACTAAGATGCCAAAGTTGGTGTATTAGTCCAGTTCTAAATTTTCATATTTTCTGAATGTGGTCCTAAGCTCCAATGTATGCACTTACTTCTCTCCAAATTTGAGGTTCTAAAACTTCTAGATCTAGCCTGCAAGTGAGTTTCTGTGAAGATGACAACTTTGGAAATGCAACATTTGTAACTTTTCAATCTTCCACTCCAAATGATCTTCAAGTCTTCAACCTAAACTTGCGAACACAAACATGCTAGAGGGAAAAAACTTGTTTATTGTTAGTAAATGGGAGTTTTCCTTGGTCAAACCCCTTTTAGGTAATTAAACCAAATGATGAAATGAATCATGAAACATGAAATATGTAAATGATATCACCTTATATGATTTCTTGTGAATCAAATCTGAAATCTTCCATGTAGTGGCCATGAAGAATGTAGATATTGGATCCTTGGATATGATGTGAACACTAGTTGCAAATAGATCTTCAATGCTACATCCACAATCTTAGCTCAATAACCTGAATGGATGCACTAAACCCTTGACATGATGCTTAAATTTTTAAGATGGCTTCAACACTTGATGAATTACTCTTGAATACTCTGCAATGCTCTCTTGAAATTGCTAGAATGCTTGGATATGAGAAATGAGTGGAGGAGCCTTGTATTTATACTTATTCAGGCTTAATATCCAAAAATTACATGACAAAAAGTTGACATGTGAAGTCATTAATTAAAGGAGGCTAAATCCTACCCAAATTTGAAATTGAATCCTAAAAATAAGTCAAGGAGGACTAAGATGCCTTAGGTGGCATCTTAGGCCCAAGGCTCAATTCTCGAGGCACATAATCCAAAAAAGGACCTATTTTGGTGGTTTCAAAATTAGGGTCTCAAGACCCATGGAGGACAAAGATGTCATAGGTGGTGTTTTAGTACCACTCAACAAATTAGGGACACACAGATAGAAACATTAAATGATCAATTATCTTTTGAGGCTTGTTGGAATTTTTGATAAAAATATATAGTTTATTAGGCTTCTGGATGCAAAATAGGGCCAATTTAGCCATAATGAAGCATAAATAAAGAGAGGCGGGCTCAAACAAGTGTGAAAATGCAAGGGTATGCATTTTGTTACACTATAGAATTGTTTCAATAATTGATGAACAAATCTACTGTTGAATGCCTTAGAAATACTCTTGTAAAATCTCTTGATACTCTTGTAAAGTCTTGCAATGCTTAACTCTTGAGTGCTTGACTTGCTATCATGAAGGATTAAGGAAATAATGATTTTAGACCTTTTTTACATAGGAAATGTACCCAAGTTACTGTTTATTAAGTCCTAGAGGTTGACATTCATAAAAGTTGAATTTAAAACCCTAATTTCTCACTTCAAAACCTTAAAAAGTGTCCAGATGGGACTCATACACCATCCATGGCATATGGGTCCCACTTGGGTGGGACTCATATGTCAAAGGTGGCATATGGGTCCCATAGGGCTGTTTTAGAGAGAGAAAGTGTCAAGGAGTTGAGAAATTAAGTCTATTTGTTTATCTTGTTTGGTTTTTAGTTGAAATAAGCCTTGAGATGCATAATATAGGGTATTAGGGGGATATTAATGATTATATAAAGGTCATAAATGCAAAGGGACCCAAAATCAATGTGAAAGTGTAAATAAGTACATTTTACAACATTAAATTAAGCAAATAATAGGTCAATTTAGCTTAAAAGGGCCCTAAATCTGATGTGAATGTGTACAACACATCACAACACTAGACTAAGGAAACATTAGGTCCAAGGGCCCTAAATTTAATGTGAAGCTATAATTGAATACACTTTACAACATTAAATTAAGGAAAAAGTTAGGTCTATTTAGCTTAAAAAGGGCTCAAGACCTAATGTGAATGTGTAAAACACATCACAACACTAGATCAAGGTGACCTTAAGTTCATTAAATAACATTAATAATTCTAAAATCATGCAAGGAAATGAGATACTTTTTTCATTGCCACAAACAAAAGCAAAACTTTAAACTTATAAATAAAATAAGTACTCTAATTATAATGTTTAAAATTGGTAATACTTCGATAAATTCATAAATTTTTTCTTCTTTCTGAGAAACATATACTTATATATATATATAATTTCTCAAATACACATTTATGTATGTATGTATGTATGCATGTATGTGTAGTGTCAAAAAGTGTCATCAATGAAATTTTCACACTTTTTTGGGCCCTCCTTGTAAAATTGAGCCTAATGATGCCTTGACTCAGTGTTGTAATGTGTTTAACACACTCACATTAGGTATTGGGCCCTTGTGAACTAATGAATTTAAATGGTACCTTGATAAAGTGTTGTGAAGTGTTGTAACACACTTTCACACTTTTCTAAAGTTTTATGAATTAACTAAACCTAATAAACCTCTTTTTAACCAAAATGTACCTTAATCCTACCTTATTTGGAGTTTTGTAAAGTGTTGTAACACACTATCACACTTTTCTAGGGTTTTCTTTAATAATTAGGCTTCTTTATTCTTTAATTGGCCTTATTTTACATCCACAAGCCTCATTTAATACATCTTTTCAAGGATAATCCTGACACAAATCAACATCCAATCATAATTCAAGTATTTTCAAGTTGTGCGGCCTAGATTTAGCGACCAGGGACTCATTCGCCACCTTGGGCGAATGAGTCCCACCTAGTTTTTGTGTCCCAAACCTGGTTTCACACCTTCCTAAGAATTATTGAAAATGGTCCCATAAATTATACTAATGGGACTCACTTGCCTTGGGAAAATGAGTCCCGTGTGGCCCAAAACTAAAATTAATTCAAAATTTTGGTGGGATTTTATCCTCCTAGATCTGATGTCGACTTTTAGTGTTGCAATTTTGATAATTCTTACATAATTAAGTATAAATACAAGGTTCTTTCACTCATTTTCAACTAACAAGCAATCAAGAGAGATAGCAAGTTGAATGAGCATCCTAATAGCAAGTTTGAGTTCACAAGAGCATTCAAGTGTTTACAAGAGTCTTCAAGAGCATATTATCAAGATTTCTAGAGCATTCTTCAAGCATCAAGCATCATGTCAAAGTATTCATGCATCATGTTTTTTTTTTAGATAAAAATTGTGATGTAGGGTTTGATGATTCAAGGTAGCATTTTATACAAGATCTATCCTATCCAAGCAAGAGGCAAGATCTACATCCATTGGAGTCATCTCACACATGTTTGAAACACTTCATTAATAGGGTTTGGTGAGTTTCAACATCATATTTTTTCCATTCATCATTCTCCATTCCCATTTCATATCATTTCAAGGTTTGATTACCAAAACAGGGTTTGACCAACACAAACCCCTTTCCACTAAGAAAACAACATTTTTCACTCTATTTAGTGTGTGATTTGTAGGTTTAGATTGAAGATACAATTAAGAGAAAGTTTGGAGAAATTTTTCAAAGTGCCTAAAGTTGTCAAAGTTGTCACCTTGCATTGGAGATTCTTGGAGAACTTCTATAGGTTGCAAATGAAGTTTTCAGAACTAGAAATCAATTGGGAAGCACAAAACAAACCTTGAAGACTAGATTCAGACTTTGAAGTTTCAAAAAACCCTAACTGGACTAATTTTCCACTTCTAGTGAATGAGTCCCGATTTTAGGTTAAAATTCAAATTTTTACAGATTCAAATATTAATTTGCTAGATTAATGTTCCTGTATAGAAACCTAGATCTAGGACTGATTCACCCAGCTTGGCGTATGAGTCCCACTTAGCATTAAATTTATAATTTCCAACATTTTAGAGCCTCATTTAGTCACCTTCAGATTTCTAGGTGCATACGTTTCATCTTACAACTTGTTATTCTATTTTGCATACATTTCTGAGTCATTTAGTGAAAGATTACATCAAACTAAGTTTAAGCATTTCATCTTGCATTGCATTTATCTTTCCAAGCCCTAGCTTGGTGGTGAACCACTCATTAGTATATATTCAACCCCTAGGACAACCCTATTGCAAGATCTCTTTCTCCTTTGCATTGAGATCTCTAGGGTTATCCTTGAATGAAAGAGTATGAATATTTTTATTCTAGGTCCTAAACCCTAGATTCCCATAACAAATTTTCCCCCTTTTAGTATGTATGTATAAATCTATTATATATATATATATATATATATATATATACGCACATATATGTATATATATATTAGTGACTCATGACCATATAATGTATTCATGTTGTAAATCCTCTTTATGAATTTATGTATATTTAATAAAAATATTCTCATAACAATGAGTTGAGATAAAAGTTTCAATAGGAAATCAATTTTTTGGTTAAGTTCCCTAAGTTATAATCCTAAAATAAAACACACAAACCCTAAAATACTGAGCTATGCACCAAGCCATATAGTCTACTATATTGCAAGCAATAAATATGATAATTCCCTCCTCTTGTATCTAGGTAAATGACAACCATGGACTCACTACTCTAGAATTTTATTTTGGACAAGGTAATTTTAATGTATGTGTCCTTTTTTATTAACAAATATTTATATATTTTCTTCTAAAAATTGGATTGCATTTTAGCTTGCATCTATAGTGTGGCGGCTTTCTCATTTGAAGGGGTTACTCAAAACATAACAAATTTTAATAGATCTCATTTGGAGTGGAGATTTCATTTTAACAGAAACCATTGGAGAAAGTTGCATTCATAAACCTATCTTCTCTTTGCTTTTTTATTACAATTTTCTTGCCAATTTAAAATCTTTGTATATATATAATGGTTCATAGAAAGAAATAAGTAAAATAAATAGATAAAACAAATTACCCATTTCATAGGGTCATGAGCTCTATGGGTGGGTTGCACCACTCCATGGGGTTCGTGGTTTCCCACAAGGTTGTGCCCCTTATTTGGGAGGTGGGGAAACCTTCCTCTCCCCAACCATTGTGACTAGGGTGTGGGAGAGGTTTGAACCACTCCCAACAAAAGAAAACACATGCATAAACACACAAAGTTATTTTATTTTTTAATAAAATAGAATATGATTTACTATATTTTCAATTACGAATTTTATTATTATTATTATTTTAATTTCAAAAAGAATAATATGAGAACTTAGTATTATCTTAAATATATATCTATTGTTTTTACTATATTTATATTAACTAAAATATATTAATGTATTAATATATTTTCCCAATCTAAGTATATTGCGGATCTATTAACTTTTATATATTCATATAATAATATATTTCCTAGATATATCACATATAAACTATTGGCCCCACAGTTGTCGTTGCACCAAAAGATTGACTTGTTAATGCCTGATACAACTTCTAGAGTTAATGGATCCATGAGAGGCAGTTAGTCCATGTCATGAATCTCGAGGGGAGTACTGACCATCTGCCAACAAACTCCTCCTCAGCATTACCTGAGGGGATTTGAACCCGACACCTTTGGCTCTGATACCAATCGTTGGCCCCATAGTTGTCATTGCACCAAAAGATTGACCTATTAATGCCCAATACAACTACCAGAGTTAATGGATCCACAGGAGGTGATTAGTCCATGTCATGAATCCTGAGGGGAGCGCTAAACATCTGCCAACATAAAAATAATGCTTATTTAAAAACATTGATACATTTAAATGTATTTTATTGTCATAAGTGCACATACAAATGAAATGATCTATTTTTAGTTAAGGTGAAATTAAAAGTTAACACATGCTTCTCTTGAATGGAACCAACTTAATAAATATATAAATGGTTATAAATGCACACATATATATGTTTATAACATAAAAAAAAAGAAGATAATGATGTAGATCCACATCCACAACACTTGGATATTGATGTCAAGGAAGGAAAAATGATGATAACATTGAATAAATTATCTCAAAAAATATTATAATCACTCATTGAAACATAGAGAAGGAAACATTACAACTAATGGTAGTCCCAAAAATTGGCAAAGTTACGATATTATTGGGAATAAAAGGAGGTCATGAAAGTTGTAAATATCCTAACAAAATATGAAGACACATTTCTTTTCTCATTTATAAAACATTCAAAGAATGAAAGAATAGGAAAAAATCATGACAATTCAACTTAAACAATGTGTTAAGCACCAAAAGAATTGGCTATATTAGTTAAATCCAAACATGAAGAAAACTATCAAAATAGAGATAGGCAAGATGCTAGTAGCAAGCATAATTAAATTAGTGGATGACTAGCTCTACAATATTTTGAAATAATTAGAATTAATATATCAAAATATGTGTGGATTTTAAGTAATTCAATCATTTTTGCATTCATGATCTCTTCCCCATAAAATTTATAAAAGAAGTCTTAGAAAGAATCTATCATTAGAAGAGAAGTTATTCATTTAATGCTAGGCATTTTAGATATCATCATGTTAATATCAAGGAAAAAGATCAACCAAAAAAATATTACAATATAATGGGGACTGTTTACATACACAATAATGTTTGGTTTAAAAAATGCAATGATAGTATTTAGGCAGATCATCCTCAATGTCTTTATTTAGATTTTATCCTTATTTTCCTAGAAGTTTACCTAGATGATTGGATGATATATGGATTACTTAAAGTCCATGTTAACATACTTCATCTAATGTTAGAATGATGAAGAAGTCTACATTTTTTCCTAAATTTGAAAACATGTGTGATTGTCATACTATTTGGTACACTAATATTATATGTAAGGAAGGACTTGTGGTCTATCCTCCAATGCTAGCACTAATCATGAATCTATCACCTTCTAAGACAACATAAAAGGTGAAAAGACTTATATACCATTTATCATAAAAAATTACTTAAGGCTATGCCACAATTGCGATATGAATACAAGAATTATTTAAAATGAAACTAGGAAAACTAAAAAATTAAAATGAATAGTACCAATTATATTTTATAACATTAAAACTAAAAATAGTGAAAGCGCATATCTTAGTATTTCTAAACTATAATTTTCCATTCAATGTACATGTTGATTTCTTGGGAAACATAGATGGAGTAGTTTTGATACAACTAAGAGGAAATAAGGACCAACCAATTGCAATTCCTAGCCATGAGCTATCACAAGTAGAAAATAATTATACTACTAGAGAACAAGAGGCCTTGGTGATGGTATATTCCTTGTTAGTTAGTGTATTACATTATTTTGGTAACCAACAACATATGTAATTGCATTTTCTCCTAACTGCATTTTCTTCTCTTTATAAAGTTGTTTGTTGTTCATCTAATAAGACAATTCAACTTTATTTTCCTCCTTAATTTGGTATCAAAGTGAATCATGGCCTTGTACCCATAATCTATTGTGAAGCTATTCTAGGAGAATATGTGAAGCATGATGTACAAAACATGGCAGAGAAGTGCAAGTGGAAGACTCCTATAAATGCTTGTTGGGATTTCTTGTTAAGCTATTCTGAGGGTTGTTTTGAACGAGTCTTTGAAACGGGATTGAAGTTGAAGGTCTGCCATTGTTGTGTTAGAACGATTGCAAAGAGGGAAAGGTGTAAAAATAATGTAGAATTTCGTACACCTTGTCCAAGCCATGATTAGATTTGGGTGATTTCAAAGAATGCTTGGTCTAGTCAAGAAGGAAAGCAATGTAACCACTTGGAAATTAAGAAATTTACAATTTCTAGTAACCACTTGACCAATAGAACTGCATGAAAAAAAGACGTCCATTTTTTAGTGAATAGTGTCATATTTGATGTAAATTAAATAAATTTGACGTAAATAAAATATATAGAAATTGATATCTTAGATATTTTTTTATAAAAAAGATAAAAATTCATATCTCTAAAGATATCTAAATGACTTCGGTGGGATGATCCACTAATATAGCCAATTATCGTGAATATTGAGAGAGGAGAAAACGCATGGTTATTATGACTTTGAACGGCTAAAAACAAATTATCAAGACATGTGGCTCTTAATTAATCTACTAAACGCGCAAATGCGAGTGATGATACAAAAATATCTCCAAGGCATACTGTTTTTCCTGTTCTTCGTTACAAAAGCTTTCACGTGTCCTCACGAAAAGTTCCAATATTATGGCTATCAGGAAAAATATAAGAAAATCCAGAGTGTTCTAGATAGGGCTGCGTCACATAAAAATTAATTTAATTATAAAAATGGAAAATATAATCATTGACCGTTGACGGGCAAGCAGGTTAAGAGTAGCCCACCCAGAGATCATCTGCATTTCCCTCGTCCCCTCCATCCCAAATGGCTATCTCATTACAGAAGCTCTCTATAGTTATCATTTCAAGTCTGTTTGTCTTGTTCCCCTCTCCACACCTTACACTTTCCCGTGTATTAGTGTCCAACAGATGTATTTCCCATGAATCTGAAGCTCTGCTTAGCTTCAGAGCCCCCTTCAATGACTCCCAAGGCCATTTCAGCTCGTGGGTAAATGGAACAGACTGTTGCACCATGTGGAAAGGCATATCCTGCAACAATCAAGACAACCACGTTGTCTCTGTTGATGTAAGTCCTTTGGGCTTCATTGAAGGTGTGATATCTGACAGCTTGTGCCAACTTCGCTTTCTCACATCACTGAGGATAATCGGAGTAAAAGGTACTACTGTTCTTCCTCCATGTTTAGGAAATCTTTCTTATATTGAAAATTTACGTTTATATCTAAATGACTTAAGTGGGAAGATTCCTCCTTTCGTTTGTTTACTCACCCGGCTTATAAATCTTGTTCTTTTTAACAATAATTTCAGTGGCAGCATACCTTCCTGCTTGGGCAATCTTTCTTCTTTAACTACCATTTCGCTTGCTTCCAACCAACTTAGTGGAGCCATACCGGCTTCTCTGTGTGATCTTTCTTTTCTAATTGCCCTTGACCTTAGTACCAACAAACTGAGTGGAAACATACCAGCCTCTCTCGGTAATATTTCTTCTCTCTCTTGTGTTGTCCTTGATAACAACCAACTTAGTGGAAGCATACCGGCTTCTCTGGGTAATCATTCTTCTATTGAGTCTCTTGCCCTTAATCACAACAAGCTCAGTGGCAACATACCGGCTTCTCTTGGAAGTCTCTCTTTGTTGAGGGATTTAGATCTTCGAGACAATCAACTGAGCGGTAACATTCCAGATTCCTTGGGCAATTTGTCTATGCTTGAATATTTCCGTATTAGAAATAACCAACTAACTGGGACTATTCCCCCTTCATTTGCTCGGCTTTCCTCGCTATATGAATTCGATTGTAGTGGCAATCGTTTCAGTGAAAC
Source organism: Sequoia sempervirens (assembly GCA_007258455.2). Taxonomy (NCBI): domain Eukaryota; kingdom Viridiplantae; phylum Streptophyta; class Pinopsida; order Cupressales; family Cupressaceae; genus Sequoia; species Sequoia sempervirens. Next base: position 320,128,950 of record VDFB02353493.1, read on the forward strand.
CATTTCCTCTTCGTCACTTCCATCTTCTTTAGTTAACTTAGTCCTATCGCTAAACCATTACCAGTTGATTTCAGAATCTTTCTTTCACAACCTCACGAGGCTAAAGTACTTGTATTTATCCGATTGTTTGCTAAATATTAGCACCACATGGATTCCACCCTTTCAGTTAGATCAGTTATCTTTAGTGTCATGTATGATTGATAGTGAGTTTCCACCTTGGATTTCAACACAGTTTTCTCTTTTTCTACTGGAATTTGTTAACACCGGTCTCGTGGGAGAAATTCCTTCTTGGCTGTGGAACACCAGTCCTCTCTTGCGATTTCTAAATCTTTCAGGAAATCGTTTAGAAGGAAGCCCATTCATAAATACTTCAATACGGATGCAACTAGAAATGCTAGATGTGTCTAGAAATGCACTGAGCGGGCATATGCCATCATTGTGGTCTCCTAGTATAAGACATTTGCTACTCAATGATAATTTGTTTAGTGGCAATATTCCTTCAAGCTTAGGTAGATTATCTCAACTTGAGCTATTAAATGTTGCAAACAACTACTTAACCGGGGTGATTCCTCTGAGCTTGTCCAATTGCTCACTTCTTGTTGTCCTAAATTTGGGAAATAATAGTTTGGAGGGAGGCTTACCACATGAGTTCAATAGGTTAACTGAATTATATTCGTTAGTTGTCCATAGTAATAAATTGAATGGATCATTCCTTCTGTCAATAATAAATTGTTCAAAGCTACAAGTTCTTGATATTGGAAACAACTTATTTGGAGGTGAAATACCAAGATTAGTCAAAAATATTTCAGAGCTAAGGGTATTGGTGATGAAGGAAAACAATTTTATAGGAAATATTCCTCCAGAAATAGGCCAATTAAAGAACCTCCAGATCCTACTCCTTTCTTCCAATCATATATTAGGTTCAATTCCACACACAATTACATCATTGCAAGCAATGACAAAAGAAAGCCAAGATGGTTTTATATTGTCCACAACGAAACTATCCAATGCAGTACTATATCAAGATGGATTGGACATGACTTTAAAAGGCACAGTTGAGCACTACCCATATATTCTATCTACTCTCACATGCATAGATCTCTCAAACAATGAATTGGAGGGAGAAGTTGCTTCTAATTTTGGAAATTTGAAAGGTTTGATGCTTCTAAATCTTTCAATGAACAATTTGAATGGGACCATTCCAAATAGTTTGGGAGAAATAAGGCTGTTGGAGTCATTAGACCTTTCAAGAAATCAGTTTTCAGGACAAGTCCCTATGGAGCTTGAATCTTTAAGTTATTTGGGTTCACTAAATTTATCAAACAATAATCTTTCAGGGAGTATACCACAAGGACAACATTTGACAAGCACATTTGAAGAATCCTCTTATTCAGGGAATCCTAATTTATGGGGGTGTCCTCTACCCAAAAATTGTTCTTGGCCACATTTTCCTCAGGCTACTCCAATGTCAATTAATAAAGAAAAGAAAAGGATTGAATATTTATGGTATAATATAGCACTAGGATTGTCATATGGAGTAGCTTTTGGAGGGATATTATCATTGATCTTGATAAAAATCAGTTGGAGAAGGAAATACTTCAACAAAGTTGATACAATCCTAAAGTTTTTATTTTCATGGATGAAGAATCTAACACTATGAAGGGATACATCTGGAATTCAACAAAAATGCTCAAGGTAAATATATATTTTTTCCTTTTTGAATTATTTATCATAATTCAAAATATTATAATGCTAAAATTTAAAAGGAAATTAGTACTTAATCTTTTGAAAAAAATTTATTGGCTATTTCATCCATTAAATTTTTGCTCTATTAATTTTTCTAATAATTTGATTGATATTAATACATAACTTTATGTGCAGGAATTTATTTCTCCTTCGGATTGTTTCTTGCTATGTCAGCCTTATTGATGACATGATATTGTTGGTGGCCTCACTAAACATGTTATAGATTATATAAGTATAATGTTTTTTTTGAAGCAAGATTGTCTATATTTTAATTATTTTATTTCTCTCATCTTGTGCATATGATTTTAGAAATGACCTTCTTGTAAAAGAAAGCTCTTGTATTTCCATGAAGAAGGACATGTGATGAATTTTTAAAAATCCTCATTTTGTTTAGAAATGTGAAAGGAAGAATGTTGGTTAAACACTTGAGGTACCGCCAAAAATCTAGTTCTAAGAAAAGATTGAGGTCCAAATTATATGCAAATTTCTAGTAGTTTTTTGTTCATGTAATTTTTTGAAATATTTTTCTTCTTTATTCAACAAGATTATATGTCTTAAAATTTCAACTTCTTGATAGTGTACACTCATTAGTTCCCATTTCTCATCAACTGAATATTTTTTTTGCTACTCAAATTATAAATTTGTTTTTGTGTAATTTTTTGGTTATTTGATGGATTTTTAGAATATATGTAGTTATTTATTTTGAAGTGGTACTTGTACATTCATTGGTTTCCATTTCTCATCAACTTGTGACTTTTTTAATCCCTTCTTCCTCAAAATTATAAAACATTTCTATGTAACACTTTGGTTGTTTGATGTATTTCATGTGTGTGTGATTTTGAAGTACTACTTGTTTAGATATTAAAAATATTATAACACGATATTATAGAAAAATATCAAAATATCAATATGATATCCAATTTGATCTTTTCTCACATTTATAAAAGTATTATAAAATAAAGTGCATATATATTTGAATAAAAATATCACTAATACCTTACAATATGGTTAAATGTTTGAAGTGATTATTCATGTGCTCCTACTAGATTTAAATATACATTCTTTTTTGTACAATACACATGTGATATTATTGATGATTGTATAAATAAGGAACATCAGTTAGAAGAGCTCAAAAAAAATCAATGAGAGAAGACTAAATACATTTGATAGTTTATGAATATATAAAAATAATAAAGAAAATTTCATATAACAAATCAATCATTAAACAAAAATTTCAAATTGGAACCTTTCAGCCTAATTTAAATTAAGAATATTTATACATATTTAAGAGATGTTGAAAAAATTCTCTAAATTACATATTTGAAAAGTAGACATCATCATCTATAATGGGTTTCATCTTTTTACTCTTGCTATTAACATGTCATTATTCTTTTTACTCTTGTTATTAACATGTCATTATAATTTTAGGTAAAAAATAAGGGTTGGGTTTCCAATTACATTTTGAGCCTAAGATCAAACCAAAAGGTTGGGTTGCATTTCAATGTATAGTATATGTATCATTTTTAAGATATATCTATTATTTTTCTATTTTTAATAAATTTACTATCACAACATCTATGTAAATCTTTATTTTTATGTATGACTCAATGATGACTATTTATACATTTTTTTATAGAGGGTTTTCTTAAAATCTATAGAAAAGTCATATTATACTCTATTTTTAAAAGGATTAAAATACAAGAAATATTTTTAAGTGAAATCAAGTACAAGAGTTATATTGAAGATGAATAAAAATAAAGTAGCTTTCTAAAGAAATCAAGCATATGTGATATATTCAACAAAGGATATACATCTACTTGTAATTCAAAATATTAAGGAGAGATTCAACTAAAAACAGATTGAATATCATTTGTTAATTTTATTAAGATGGTTTGGTAATTATGGGATTGAAAATAAAAATCAACAAAAAATAAATAGGAAGTTCATCACATTAGAAAAAAATGAAGCACCTAAAGATATGGAGGCATAACATAAAACAGACATAGGAGAGTGGCAATTCAAGAAATGAAGAATATTGAAGCATCTAATTTTATGACTAGTGAAGAGAAGAATATTGAAGAGACCAATGTAGATTAGGTGAATGTAGATTATGTAAATATGGAAATGGTGAATGTGGAAGAGTTCGATAATATGGAAAATTTGATTATAGAAGCAAATCCAATTATGTATTCAATTGCACTTAATAATAATGATATTAGTTATTTAAATGAAGATGGACATAGCAATGAAATATAAACTTTATTATTGTAAACATGAAAAAAATGAAATCCCTTGTAAGAGGAAAAATAAAATCATTTTTTAAATTGAAAGAAATGTCTTAGATAATCTTCATGGTGAAATTGCCTGGAGAAAAATTAGGACCCACACAAAAAAATTATTTAAACTATTTTTTATGGACTTAGTATAGGACTTCAATGTGCACTCATAAAATAATTAATCAAAATATCAAATATGAAAAATAATGAAAAAATAAAAAAATATTGACACAATAATATAAGTGTATAACGTAATACTAGAGATGTTTTATAGTAAAGTATGTGGTTAAAATTTATAATCCTCACCAAAAATATGTATTGAACACCATTCAAATAAAAATTTAAACAAAATAGATGATTCAATTTTTAGAAAAGCAGCATAAGTCAAAGATCATTTAATTTAAGAAATTTAAACCACATTATGAAAATTAATAAAAAATGAGTAATGGTTTGTAGTGAAAATCATGTATAATTATATTCCTATTATTATTATTTATTATATATAAATTTCACCTTGCATACTAACCAAATTATGGAGCAATGTGGTATTAATATGTCACCTAGAATAAGTAAGCAATTTATAGAAGTTTGTTTTATGAAACATGTAATGGATAGTTAGTTTATTCAAAATAATTTATTTTTAGAGAATGCAATAGATTAAGTAACCTTTCATTATGAGGATAATTTATACATGAAAATATTTCACATGATTTTTTACAAAAAATAGTGGATGTGAAAATATTCTATTTAATATTTTGTAAGTGATGAAAAAACTAGATAGAGTTGTGAGTTAGTCATAGAACAAATTGGTGCACATACATTCATAAAATAATTTAATGATAATAATGTATCCAAATATATGAAAAACTCCCAATATTTTTGATGGATTGATGATAATTTTTGTATATCTAATATAATTGGAACTATACTTTTTGTGGTTATCTTTGTAAAAAAAAAAACTCTTACACCATAAGAGGACATTAAGTTTCAATATTATACTTTAATATAAATGTTTGTCTTTTTTAATATTGTACACACATATCCAAATGATATAAGATATAATAATAGAATGTTTTTGACAAAGTATCATTTCTATTTGATTAATAATTTGTTACACTAATTAGAGTTTTTCTTATATTGTTTCAAAATATTTTATAATAATTTAAAATAAATAGATATCCAAATGCAACATCTCATATGGTATTTAAACAATTTTGTACACCATAACTAAACTATAGTCAAATGGCTTATTCTCTATATATAGGGATCATAAAAAAGGAAATATCCAACACATATGAAGTTTTCTTGAAGCTGAACATGGTAAAGGAGAGCATGATGGAGCTGCAACATGTGTGGAAAGAGAGATCTTGCTATGGAGAAACTCAAAATTGACGATGTAGAAATTTTTAAATATGTAAATTGTTAAGTGAGAAAAGTGATCCAAATCCAACAAGTGGATTAGCTTATAGCTTTAATCTTTTGTCTTAATTTATTGGAATACAAAACAATTAGGGTTTCATGATTATCTAACTAACTCAAAGGAGAGCCAATTCTCTATGGTTTTATTCATTTGTTGCAAAGAGAGTAGCTCTGATGTCTGTAATTGATTATGAAATTGATATAACCCTAGATTTAAAATTATAAATGATCACATAAATGAAAATAGAAAATTGCATAAATGAATACAAATCTATAATATACAGATAGAGGGAACTTGTGGTTGAAAGATGAGATTGAAATATAGGGAAATTGGAATTGGTTCCCTATTAATAGGGTGTGGACTTTTTAAAATCCTAGATCACTCTAATATAGTCTGCTATCTACTTTTTTACAACATATTGTTGTCAAAATTCACATATATTATCTACACACATGAAAAGAGAGGAAATATTTTGTTATATAAAAATTTTCCTCAATCAAACCCTTATGTTGGTGTTTCCACCTCTACAAAAACAATGATAATGATGCTAAAGAGTGCTTAACCTTCAGAGGGAAGAGGAAAATCAAATAATTTAATAAATGTAATAAAATAACACAAGATAATGTTACCTCAAGTATGAAACAGTTATGGAAGTGATGTCACACCATAAGTTTCCATATAGATTTGATGAATAATACATGAGTTTTCTTGAAAAATTGTAAGCATCAATCAAATAACACTACTATATTATTGTACAAATCATGTAGATAATAAGTAACATCTATCTTATGATTTTCTCATAATAATTGTTCATAGTTCATGATCATCATTCTTTGTGTTCAAATGAGAGGGAAACTTGTTTACATATGCATCCCAAATTACATTTTTGGACATAGGTTAACCTAGGGTCATTTTAAAATACCAAAGAATGAAACTAAAAGTGATAGATATTTAAAATCACATCCTTAGGACTAGGGCACCCCACTAGTGTCTAATAATTTTATACTAGGGATGTTAGGGAATTAAATAAATTTTCCCAATTTGAACTCAAAATGGACAACTTATGATTATAATTAAATTTGTATGCAAAGTAGGGTGTCAACATAGTGTGGAATTATCAAGGGTCACAATTCATGATGCTCCATACATATAATTAAGGATTAGTTAAATGCAACATTATTGATGGGATGAAATGAAAAATCTAAAATTTGATGATTCTTTTGGCTAGTTGAAGAAGAAAATAATTATCCTATATATGATTGTGGGATAATTAGTGGATAAACAAAATGGAATTCACTTAATATTTTAAATACAAGAATATGGACTATATAGACTAGGGAACTTTCTTAAATTTGTGAATTTTATATTTGAGGTTCTTGGAATTATTTTCATTGATGTCAAAGGGTAGTCATGATGGTCATTGATGTTTATGGACTAGAAATAAAAGATTATTTGAAAAGTTAAAAATTTTCATAAAAAAGTTACAATGTCGTCATGAAAAGTTGTCATGATTTTATATAGACTATTTCCAGAGGTTTGCAGAGGAAACGAATAATAGATCTAATATGGGTTTTTCAAGTGAATTTTAGATAGATGGTTCATACGTACAAGTGATAAGAGTTGAGATAAAAATTATATATTTTTTCTCTTTGGTCTAGCTAGGGTTTTATAGAAAAACCCTAAGGGGTTCAATCATGGTCCTACATAGTTTCTTTTCTTGCTTTGACTAGATATCAGTAGTAACAAGTTGCTTAAGTTATAACTTAAGTCCTAAGGGTTTTCATGTTACCGACCCATGTGACCTAATGATTACTAGTTGATCGAAAGACAAGAAATTTAGTATTTCCTATGTTCGCAGGATTAATATTTTCCCAAGCATGATAAATAGTAGATATCTTTTTAGGTAGATCAAATGGTTTTCACATGTCCGCAAGCCTTCTGGGCTAGGCCTAATTTTTTCTAATCATAGAAATGTGAAATCAACCCACGTGGCCAGTGGGACCAAGTTCAAAGTTCTTTTCTTTCCAAAGATCGATAGTCTATGCAAAGGATGTTAGAGATAAATGGTTGTTGTTGCATCGATCCACTTTGACAAGGTTATATATGTGATTATGTGAAATGTCACTACATGTTCTACATGACATATTTAACATAGATGGCACATTTCTACCATTTCACAGAAAGTTTGATGGGTCCCAGTGTTGGCTATGATAGAACGTGAGATACTCGTGTGTGTCCAATATGAGGTATGTGAGATAGATGGCATATTTTCACTACTTTTTGGAAAGAATGGTGGGTCCCTATGTTGGCTCTACAAAAATGTAAAATGTTGGCTCTACAAAAATGTAAAATGTTGATGTCTATCCATTATGAGGTAGCTCAGGTTAAGTATGACCAAAGTAGTATATTCACTCGCTAGATCTACGATGCATATTCAAAGGATATTTGATCAAAAAATCACATTTTAAAGTTCAAGTGTGTTTAATGAAGACCATTAGGTCATGATGGTAAATTCAAGATAAATGGGGAATATTCAAAGTGAGAAGATAACTACTTCCTAAAGATAAATTTTGATGGCCAATTACAATGATGAAGCTGATTTGAATGTATTTTTGGAAAATCATAAAAGTGATAGTTTTGAGGGACTATAATTCAGTTAGGGTTTTTCTATAACTATGGAAATAGTTACTATCATGGTTAGAATTGTAGCATGAGTGGTTTCTGAATATAGAACTCTAAATTTTCATGTGTATAGTGGAGAGTTAAATGTAAATTATTTAAAGGCACAAAAATTATACTAAATTGATTATTTTTGTGGTTGGAGGTAGAGAATATTAAGAAAGAAGAAAAGCTATCATTGAAATGGTTTTCATAGTTTTTATATGGTGAATAGAGATAGGTGAACAACAAGGAAAGAGAGTCTATAAGATACATATAGAAAAGGGGCATATTAGGTTGGAGAAGAACCATTATCAACATATGTAAACTTGTAATGTTGTAGAGGTTAGGGCCTTAGAAAAATTGAGTTGGTGCTCAATTAGGTGTGTAGTGTACCTATAGGTTGGTACATCAAAATTTTTTCTTGGGTATCAATGTACTGGTAAGTGAGTTCTTACAAAAAAGATTTAATATCTTTTATTCTAAGGTTGGATTAGGATAGTGGATCATAGTATCCATTCTCACCATGGATTTTCTCATATTATTTTTTACACATGTGTGGTGTCTTCTTATGCGTGTGATATTATTTCTTATCTACTATTTTAATTTGGTAAAATTTGTATACATTGATTCACCCCCAATCCTAGTGTAATGGTGTTATTTCAATGATTAGTATCAAAGTATAGGTGCCTTGAAAAAAAATTAAACAACTTGAAGTAGATCTAGTTTCAATAACACTATGGTAGGACAAGAAGGATCTTATTCAAACAAAGAAAATATGTTTGATGGAACTAATTATGATTTTTAGAATTTAATCATAATGAAAACTTACTCGAACTCTCCCACAATGGTTAATTATAAATTTTCTACAATAGAAGAAGATAAAGACTTGGATAAGTTCTTTATGGATGAATTGTTTGGGTCTCTAACTGCATATGAAATGAGAAGTAAAAGTATAGGCTCAATAAAGAATGAATCATTTTTTAAGACTTCCAAAGTCAAGAAGATTGAAGATGATTTAGAACTTGATACCAATTCAAATGAAGAAGAAGAAGAAAAAATTATTAGAAAATTGAAGGGATCTACAAATCCAAAGGTAAGATACCTTTCAAATTCTTTAACTCTGGTAAAATAGGTCATTATGCCTCAAAATGTCCTTTGAACTAAAATGAAAAGGGGGTAAAAATACTCCAAATATAAAAAGAGAAACTATGGAAAAAAGAAGAGTCTTTATGTTGATAAAGAAATTAGTTCTTGAGATGATTAACTATGGTAAAAAGAGAAACTATTGCAAATAGAAGAAGAATTTTTATGTTGATAAAGAAACTATACAAATTAGGAGAAACTACATTTATGGATGAATAAACTAAAGAACATGAAGATTTTAAAGAGGAAGAAGAAGGTGAGATATATTTGGAAGGTGAACTGGTCTCTACTTTAGAGGACTTAGAATATGAAAGAAAACAAAATTAAATATACAAATCAAGGATTGAGGAATCTAAGAAACTTATTGTTGATCTAAAACTATAGTTAGAAAAATAAAAGAGAATAGAAGAGGTAATTGGTTTGAATTAAAAAAAAAAAACTAGAAGCGTGTCAAAAATTAGAGGTTGTAGTTGTATCTTTAAGGAATGAATTAGAGAAGATAAATCTATAGTTAAATAGAAGTCTCAAACTTGGAAAGAGTTTTGAAGTTCTTTATGAAATGTTTGGCATTGAAATATCTATTTTTAACAAGTTTTTTGGTTTATGATCTATGAAGAAGACAAGAGTTTCTAGGATGATGTATCTTAAAAAATGCAACTACTTCTAAGAAGTATAAAGGTTAAATGAGGATAACAAGACTAAAGATCACAAAAAATGGATGATGGATTCATTAAAGTGCATCCAAAGAGGAGCTTCAAAGGCCAATAAGTAAGCCAAATCAGGTTTAATTATTCTTTTTCATGGTTATTGTGTTTTCACATAATTAGTATCGACATAAAGCAATAGATTGTAGGATTAGACCTTGGAGTCATTGAAAAAGTAACCCTTCTACTTTTTCTAACTTGTTTGGGGCCCTCCTTGTGATTTTGGCTTAATATTGCCTTGATTTAGTGTTACAATGTGGATAACACATTCACATTAAGTCATAGGCCCTTGTGAACTAATGGATTTTAATGGTACCTTGCTAAAGTGTTTTGAAGTGTTGTAACACACTTTCACACTTTCCTAACGTTTTATCTAATAATTAAACTCAATAATTTACCTATTTGTAATCAAAATAAACTTTAATCTTGCCTTATTTAGAGTGTTTTAAAGTGTTGTAACACACTTTCACATTTCTCTAGGATTGCCATTAATAATTAGGCTTTCATGGGCTTTAATTGTCCCTATTTTGTATCCACAAGCCTCATTTATTGCATCTTTTTGAGGATAATCTTGACACCAATTATTGACCAATCATAATTCAAGTGTTCCCAACTTGTGTGGTCCAAATTTAGTTTTCAGGACTCATTCACCACCTTGGGTGAATGGGTCACACTTGGATCTTTTGGACTTGATCTAGTTTTCACACATTTCTAAGCACACTTTATTTTTGGTCCCATACATTATTCATAATGGGAATCATTCGCCACCTTGGGTGAATGATTTTTGTGTGACCTAAAATTAAAATTAATTCAAATTTCTCTAGCACAATTTTATTCTCCTAGATCTGATGTCAACTTGTAGTGTTGTAAATTCAAGAATTCTTGTATAATTGAGTATAAATACAAGGTTCTTTCACTCATTTTCATACCTATCATTCAATATAATTCACAAGATAATTTGAGCATTCATAAGAGCATTTAAGGGTAGATTATCAAGCATTTTAGAGTAGCATTCAATTGTCAATTATCATGTCAAGGATTTTATCCATCATGTTTGTTATTGTGCTAACAATTGTGATATAGAGTTTATGATTTAAGAAAGTGTTTCAAGCAAGATCAACAACATTCAAGCAAGAGTCAAGAACCACATCCATTGTAGCCATTTCAAGCATACTTGTAGCACGTTATTGCTAGGGTTTGGTCAGTTGCAACATTGCTTTTTGTTCATTCATCATTCTCCATTTTTATTTGCTTTAATTTCAAGGTTTAATTACCAACAAGGGGTTTGACCAAGGAAAACCCATATTCACTAACACAAAAACATTTTCCCCTCTCCTTTGCATGTGATTTGTAGGTTTAGGTTGCATATTTCATAAGAAGCAAGATTGGAGAAAATTTTCAAATCATATAATGTTGCCAAAGAAGTCATTAAGCCTAGGAGAATCTTGGAGATCGCCTACAAGTTGGGAATCAGAGACTTGGTTCCGTAAATCAGTCAGGAAGGAAAAATTAGATAGAGAAGAGAAGAATAAGCTTTTGAAGCTTCAAAAAGTTCTAACTAGGTTGATTCGCTACTTTTGGCGAATGAGTCCTAGTTGTAGTACATTTTCAATATTTTGCAAATTTAGGTACCCTTTTAGCAAATTTATGTTCCTGCACATTTTCCTAGGAACTGGACTAATTTTCCCAGCTTGGCAAATGAGTCCTTGTCAACCTTGATAGTATATTTTTTAGTGTTTAGAATCTCCATCTAGCCTTCTGCATGTTTCCATGTGCACACTTTCTATTTTATAGTTTTCTGTTGTATTTCATTCACATTTCTAGGTCACTTAGTGTTTGTTTGCATTCAATTAGGGTTTTGCATTACACTTTGTATTTCATTGTATTTTCCAAGTTTAAACTTGGTGGTGATCCCATCATGAGATCATATTCAGTTCCTAGGACAATGCTATTGCAAGATCTCTTTCTCTTTTACATTGAGATCTCTAGGGTTATCCTTGAGTGGAATACCTTTGAAAGTGGGTGTGACAACACTTGATAAACTAATAACCACATTTTCATTGGCTCCATTTTGGTGAACTTGCATTTAGAACATCATATTTTTGATTTGGAGTGCATTTTCATCCTAGATTTAGCTTGCATTAATATTGCATTAGGATTTGCATTAGTTAATTTGCATTCTAGGGTTTCAAATTTTACATTAGTGAAATCTCATTTAGCTTGCATTTTTGCACTTAATTTCCTTGAAAACTAGTCAAAATCTACATTTTCATCTTAGATATAGATCAAAAAACATAAAAAGCATAAAATTAAATTAAATAATTCTAAAAAATTTCAAAAAACTCATCACTAGGAATCATTTGCCACCCTGGGCGAATCAGTTCCTCTGTAAATACTACACTACATTTTCTGCCATTTACAATTCAATTTTTGAGTTTTTGTTTTTTGTTATTGTTTTTCTATTTTAGTTTCCAGAATTTTCATTATATGCATTTCATTGTTATTAGCTTACATTAAATTTGCATTCACCCTGCATTTAGTACCCTTTGTATGAGTGTTTGGTGTCCAATTGCTAATATTGTAGTGAGACAAAGTTTGAGACTCATTTCATCCTGTGAAAGTACAATCATTGTGGATCTTGGGTTGTCTAGCTCTTTCACTCCTAGTATTGACATTAGTACACTAGGCATGGAAAACACCTCTAACAACTCTTTTCCTTAGAATAGTATACAAGTTGAAATAATGAATGATAGTTTACCACAAGAAAACATAATTCACATTCATGAGGAACTAGCAAACCTACAACATCAAGTGCAAAATGACAACATTTCAACTCTTTCCATCCCTACTATAGACAAAATTCACCGCATACTTGAAAGAGAAGATGGACTTGAACTTGCAAAGAATATAGTTGAAATATTTGGGAAACACATAGCCTCAACAAGTAATGGTCCTTTCCCTACAAACAATGTCACAAGCCAAGGAGGAACTCAAAATTCCTCCTCCCACAACCATTGCCTTAATACCTACCTATACCAATCCTCATGTCATAACAACAATGCAACAAGTTAGTAATGTGATTCCTCCCTTGGGTATTCCTGCTAGCATCCCTAGTTCCTATGTGGCATCACATGTTATATCTCCTACCACTTTACCACCTATAAGCATCCCATTAACTTGTCCTACAAACACATACACTCCTTCACCACTTTCACTTCCATCTCATGGCACAAAGAATGAACCTCTCTTAGCTAAACTCTTCCAAACTATTTCATCCCTTCAAAACAAAATTTCCACCATAAACCAAAACAAAAATGTCCCACCTACATATTATGTCAAAAGTATTCCATTATCCTTTGAGATACTGTGAACATCAGTGCCACAAGGTGTAGAGGTGCCTAGATTTGAGAAATACAGAGGAAAGGGATATCCTTCTAACCATGTTAATGCTTATACTGCCTTATGTAGTGAATTTTTCCTAAATGATAAAATCCTAGCTAAACTTTTCCCTAAGTCATTGAAAGACATCACCTTGGAATGTGAAAAGAAGAAAATTGTAGGGGCTCTTTTTCGCCTTTAGGGTTTTGGAACTAAAAAGAGAAAAACAATCTTTACGCTTTTCACTCAAGAATAAACCCTTGAGATTTCAATATAAAAGAGATTAAAATCTTGCGAAGGGACTGTCATAAAGGCTGAATGAGATCTAAGGAGGGGTTCACCACCAAGTTTAGACATGGAAAAGGTAATACAATGCAAGATGTAAAAAATAACCTAGTTCAATGCAATGACCTAGAAAATGCCTTATAAATGAAAGTAAAACATAAACGAAAAGAAAAAATGTAAATAATGTGCACTTGGAAACCTTGAAGTGACTAGAAACAACTCTGAAATTTTGGAAATTTTCACTCTTTGACCAACTAGGACTCATTCGTCAATCTGGGAAAATCAATCCCAGATCAGGGTTTCTGCAAGGGAGTCTATTTTGAGAAAAAGGGTATCAGAATTTGCAAACAGATCTAGCAAACAAATACAATGGGACTCATGCACCACTCTTGGTGAATTAATCATATTCTTCTTTTTTAGAAATTGAAAGCTCTAATCTGCATTTCAACACCTTCCCTTTCCTTCCAACTTGAGTTTTGGATCTGAATCTATGAAAACACGTACAAAACAGAATTCAACTTAATTTTCTAATGTGGGGTTTTCCTCGGTCAAACCTGTAGTTTGGTAATTAAACCTTGATAAGAATAATGAAATGTGCATGAAAATACTAGGCTTAAGTGTGTCTAAGACTAATAAATCTGAAATATGATGCAATCCTATTCAAATATGCAAGAATACGATACAATCATGGAAATGAAAAGATGAATGACTCACTTGTGATGATCTCTAATCATCCCAAATGAGCTTTAATGATGCATGTACCTTCCCTAGGCTAGATGTAAAGTGATAATGGAAGATGGAATCACTTGGGAAGAAATTCTTTAGGCTTGGCTTGATGGCTAGTTGCATCTCCCTGACCTAGAATCCATCATGATTCGCCATAGACAACCATGATCAAGCCTTGAGAATGCAAGATCATGAATGAAACTGAGCTTGAAGACCTGCAAAAATACTTTAATTCTACTCCAATGCTTCAACTTTACTTGCTCTTGAAACTTGAATTCTCTTGTGAAAGGTTTCTTGAAGATTCTTGATTATTATCTCTTAAAGAATGCTTGCTTAAAATGCTTAGAGTTGATAACAATGACTTAGAAGCTTTCTTTTATAGGTATTAACACCTAATTAGCCATTATTTAGATCTCAAAGGATGACATCCACCAAAATTTGAATTAAAATGGCGAATTTCCCACTCAAAATTGAAAATGTCCCCAAATGGGACACATTCGCCACCCTTGGCGAATGGGTCCCACCTAAGGGGACTCATTCACCCAAGGGGGGAAATGAGTCCCACCTAAACTTTTTGAGTTGGGGTTTTCGGGATTTTCAGGGATTTGAGTGATTTTATGTGATTTTTGAGTGAAATGAACGTCAAGATCCAAAATAATGGGTATTAGGGGCCTATAAATGATGATTTGAAATGATACTTAATGCAAGTGTGCCAAAATAGGTCCAAATTAAGTGTGAAATCACCTTGCTTTCGAGAGTGTACAATTTTTTACACTACATTTAGCTACTTTAGTGCCCATATGGCTCTACGTGAATATGTAAGCTAAAGGAATCCAATGATAATCTTTTTTTTTGGAAAGGATACACATATGAGTTCAATTATAATACGGGAGAATGAAGCCCCCACTATAGTCGTCTGCAAAACCACAATGTTAGGAACCGCATCCTGTAACACAAATACGTTAGTTGTCCAAAAATATTCTTATCAAACCTCTATCTATAAATCACATTCAAGGGTAGATGTATGCCCCCCTTTGATTCCACTTATTTTACGTCGATGGAATCAAGGTAGAAATCTAGCCATGTCGAATAGGGTTTAAGTCATATCATAGGGAATTTTTAGGTACCATGCCACATAATGATAGATATTTGATGATTTTGGGACTAGAATCATAATTCCAACACAACACAAGGCATCGAAAACAGAGCTCACTAGCACCCATTATGTTGATTTTAATGAAATGCACTTTTTAACCCTAATGTAGTAAAAACCCTATTTTAACTTGTACATAAGAGCAAAAAGTGAAGTAAATTCTAACTTATTTTATCTTTTACCTTTTTGTAGCTTGAAAGTGATTGAACAAGAGTGAAAGATGCATAGCAGATGAGATTACATGCCTGCGAGACTAGACGTGTTGCGGGACCAGGTGGCATGTGGTGAGCGTCATCATGAGGTGAGTTGATTCTTCTACCTTTGCTTTATCCTTATGTAGTTATTTTATGATTTTTATGCATTTTTAGGTTAATTTAGGGCCTTGGAAAAAAGTTCACAAAGTGTCCCATTTTTTCGCAAAGTGTCCCATTTTCTCACAAAGTGTCACTTTTGTTTACGAAGTATCCCACTTTTTCATAAAGTATTCTCGTTTCTTCACGTAGTGTCCCAAAAGGGTTCTAAAGTGTCTAGGGAATTTAGGAAAGCATAGTAGAACACATTTAGTACACTTTTATGATTATTGATGTAAAAATTGAAGAGTTTAGACTGCTTATAGGACATTTTTTTATATTTTTTGTTAGGTACCCACCTGTTCATGTCAGCGTCTAGGCGGAGAATATATCAACCTTCTAAGATATTTAGCTCCCATTCTTCCAATGGAGGATACAGATCTATTACATATTGTAGGATTATATTAGGTGTACCTCATGCCCCCCATGAGGTACCATGATGTGATACTGATGGCATTACCAGAGTGTTGGGATGTTGATATATGCACATTCCAGCTACCAACTAGTGAGATGACGATCACGCTGGAGGACGTACACCACATACTCTGATTTCCTATTAGGGGTTAGAAAGTATATTTACAAGAAGAGCAAACATTCCACATGATGAAATATGACATGTAGTGTTTCCTTTGCAGACTAGTACATGATGAGAGGGTGAGGGCACAAATTGATCTGAGGATGCTACTATATTCACAAGCCCCATTGGTTAGACAGAATATGATGCTTACAATTGCACTAGTACTCATCCTTGATGGCCAGGGAGTGCACCTGGAGGGAGGAATAGTACACTTGATATGGGGAATGGCAGAGCACCAAACAATATATGCTTGGGGGCACTGTATCCTAGTGCACTTATATTATGATCTTGGATGGTTTGTATTTTGGGAGGTGGAAAGTATGGTACAATGTACACTTCTATAGGTTTGGTGCCTTGAGCATAGTACTTGTACTAGACCTACCGGATTTTGGTATCTGACAGACTTGGGGTATCCTCGGGCCTTTAGCTAGCCTCTAGGATGATTTTGGTAGTATGGTGATTTACACTTCTAGAGAGTACAATTTGACTGACTAGAGGAGGGTAAGATCCTTTGGAGACCTTATCATCTTCCACTTTAGGGGCTATATCACACTTGAAAAATGAGGAGATTGTAGCTTGAAATACTTTTGATTAGTAGACATGATTACGTAGTGTGTCCTTTCTACTACGATCGGGTCATGTGGTAGTTTGGACAAATGCAGATAAAACTTAGGGCATGACCCTTCTTCAGGAGAGCTATTAGGAGTGCTCGGAGACCTAGTGATTTTGTATGGTTTACTATAGAGGATGTTATCTACAGTGACTTTGGGTACTCAAATCATGATATTCCTCCAATCTCTGACATAGTTGATGTTGGTGTCGTAGATGACTATGAGTAGTGGATAGTATCATGACTAGCTCCCATGTTTCCTATGGAGGAGCCAATAGGTGATGCAAGACCACTCCGAGATGGGGGAGATGAGGTAGAGGAAAAGGGTGAGGAGACACACTATAGGGCTATAAACATATTTATAGATGTCATAGATGAGGAGTATGATGATGATGTAGATCTTGACTATGATAGCCATGACAGAGGAGATGAGGAGGATGACAAGGAGGACTAGGAGGAGGATGAGGAAGAGCAGCCCATGAGTGAGGGTGGTGAGGTAGTAGATGAGGACGGGCAACAGGGCACAAGTGGGGAGATTTATCTCCCATTCATATGACTAGATCACGAGTAGTAGCTACAACAGGCACTAGTACCTACAGTCATGGAGGGGCTAGCACATCCTCCATGCCCTCTGCACACGACGAGGCTTAATTCACACAACCTACTAGAGATATAGGTGATAATATGTTTTTTATTGTTGTGCTTTATTCTTATTCTTATGCTTATGCTTTTTATATATTATGATGTGTACTAATTATTTATTACTTCTATCTTGCAGGACCTGTGAATGATTTTTAGTATCTCTATCGACAGGTGGCTATAGAGATAGTGCCCCCATCAGTTGAATAGGAGGTCATAGACTCAAACTATGTGCTTCCACCCATTGTTAAACATGACCTAGATTCATTCATGCCATACGTTAGACTGTGGGTAGTGTATGAGATTTTGAGGAGGCACATCTACCGAGCAGATGCTACCCCATAGGAACAGTCATCTGAGACCCTAGTAGAGTTTGAGAGACTAGAGGTAGAGGTATCCAAGCTATAGGCATATAGAGATTAGATAGTAGGAGAACAACAGGAGGCCCTTGGACAGATACAACCCGCTTAGAGTTTTCTCTTAGTACATTCAGCGGATTGTGATCATGATCACACACCATTGTCTCCCAAAAAACTACTACCAGATAGATGTGACCACTAGGTCCCAAGGAATCTAGTAGTCATAGGCTTTAGTAGTATTATATATATTGATCACATGTACAAAAAAGTTTGATATATATATAGAAGCCCCTAATTTTTTACTATGTGTGTTGAATGTTAAATGACAATTTGATTAATTAAATAACCTTTTTAAGATTATTTAATGAATGTCCCCATGATTTAACATTCTCTATGTGATCTAATTAAAACTTATTATAGTTTCTCTTAGATGCAACATTGTGATTAAGTATGTTATGCTAAATTAAATGCACCTATGGTCTAATTAAAGAACATTAAATGCATATAAGGAGCTCATCTAACATAACACATGAGATGAACTTGAATAGCATGAAATCTAAAGTAATTACTTAAAAATGAATTAAATAACCACTTTAGCATTCCAGACACACAAATAGCTATTTGTGAATAACAAAGCAATGCGAGAGTGTATGAGGTATCATCTGCTAACTCTAACATCACTGCTATATCATTCATACTATTTAAAAGGATTAGTCATAATACTGGTGTAGATACATGATATTAATAGGGTCTTTGAGAGCTGTGCCATCCATTTATGTTAAGGTGTATGCACTAGACCCATAAATTTTGTTAATTATATAAGGTCCTAACCAATTAGGACCGAATTGTCCTTTTTCAGTCGAGTTGGCATTAACATTTCATTGATTTTCATATAATACTAAGTCATCTTTACTGAATACCTAAGGGATGACATGATCACTATAATTACGTTGTAATTGTTTCGCATAGGCTTAGAGACACTCAAGAGTGTTAATGCACTATTCATCAAGCATCTCAAGTTGGTGTAATCTTTGTTGTTTATAAGTGTCTTCATCAATGAGTCCTTGAAGAGAAATCCTTAACATGGGGATTTCTAACTCGAAGGGTATAATCACCTTGGTACCATAGACAAGGTTATAGGGTGTTGTTGCAATGGACTTTCTGAGGCTAGTATGGTAAGCCCATAACACATACATTATTTGCGTGTGCAAATTCTTGTTATGTTTATTTAATGTCTTCCTTAAGATTTTTTCAAGAGTCTTATTAGTTGCTTCAGCTTGACCATTAGATTGTGGATAGTAGGGTGTTGAAAAGTGATGTTGGATATTAAATGTGTCCAATATGAAATGACATATTACATCAATAGTTGTGGATTGAAGAGAAATAACTTAACCCATTTTGTAAAATAATATGTTTTAATTATGAATGTATGTCCAATAGATGAAGGTGTTGAGATTTTTCTAATTCGATCCAATCCTCACACTAAGAATTGCCAAATAGGAATTTGGGCATGAAGCTCTGAAATAGGAGAATGGATCAACTTTGTATGTTCCTAGCCTTTGTCTCATCTCTTAGCATACACAAAGCAATTTTTTTCCATATGTCTCCAATAATATCCCATGCGAATGAGTTTTTTCACTAAGGATATTCCTCCAAAATGAACTCCATAGGCACCCGCATGAGCCTCCTTGAGTGCTATGGGGATTTCAGATTCTTTAAGACTTCTGAGCAAAATTTTGCTAAGGATATTCTATATAATACATTGGCGAGGATGATGTACCTCGTTGCTAGTTTTCGTAGGTGATTTCAGGTGTTCTTCATTGTTGGCTTGAGAATGGTACCATCTTTCAAATAGTTAAATATTGTATCATACCATTCACTCGATTCTTCCTTCATTGCTGCTAATACTTCTTCATTTTTACCATCAATAATTGATGGTTTCATGATTGGGTGAACAATAAATGTGAAATCCTTTGAAGGATCTTGGGGCGATATAAGAGAAGCTACACTCGTCATTACATCTACATGCCAATTATCTTATCATGAGACGTTTTTAATGGTAAAGGATTCAAAATTCTCTAACAAGCTCATTGTGAGATCCTTGTATTTTGATAATTTTTCATGCTTTGTTTGATATGTCCCATTTATTTGTTTGATTACTAATTGTGAATCACCCAAGCTCTTAATTTATTTGCACCCATGATTAAAGTATCATGTAACCCAGAGAGCAACACTTCATACTCAATAGTTTTTTCTGTACATAGGAAGTTTAGTTGATATGAAAAGTGAATAGGCTTTCTTGCAGGAAAAATTATTATAACCCGAACAATGGAGCCTATTCTACACTTAGATCCATCAAATTATAATTCCCATGTATTAGTTTTGATTGTCAACACATTATCGTCGGGGAAAGACTCATTGCTAGGTAATGCCAAAGGAGAAGGAGCATTAGCCAATTGGTCAATCAAGGCTTGACCCTTAATTTCCTTTTATGAAATGAACTTAAGGTCAAACTCAGTCAACAACATTACCCACTTAGCTAGACATCTTGATAAATTTTTTTTATTGAAAAGATGTTTGAGGGGACCAAATTTTGTCATCACACGTATCTCCACATTCACTAAGTAATGTTGCAATTTACTAGTAGAAAATACAAGATCCAAACATTTTTTTTCTATTGTTGTGTATCATTTCTCATAGTCTATCAAGGTTCGGCTAATGTAATAGACTCGATGTTCTTTACCATTTTCATCTTGTTGAGCCAACAATGTTGCAAGGGCATGGGTTGATGCGGCTATATAAAGTATGAATGGTTTTTATTGCATAGTGGGTTGTAAAATAGGTGTAGTTGCAAGGTATTCCTTCAAACTCTCAAAATCCTATTTACAATCCTCATTCTGATCAAAGTGCACATCCATTTTGAGGAGATGTGTAAATGGCAATGTTTGATCAGCTAAAGATGAGACCAAACAACAGATGGATTGGATTCTTCCCTGTAACGTGTGCAATTGAGAAATATTTTTAGGAGGTGGCATGTTGATGATAGCATCAATCTTTTTGGTATCCACCCTGATTCCTCTGTGAGATACAATAAAACCTAGAAGTTTCCCACTATCTACACCAAAGACACATTTTTTTGGATTCAATCTCATGTTGTATTTTCACATCCGCAGAGAGATTTTCCAAAGGACATTCATGTTATCTTGTCTTGTTAATAATTTGGTTAGAATTTCATCAAAATAATCTTCCAAAATATTATGTATGTAATCGTGGAATATTAGTATCATAGATCATTGATATGTTGCTCCTGCATTTTTCAATCCGAAAGGAATCATAACCCAACAAAAATTTCCCCAAATAGTTGTAAATTTTTTTTTGTAATGATCCTAAGGGTTGATAAAAATTTGATTGTATCCAAAAAATCCATCCACAAATGACAACAAAGCATGTCCCACAGTCGAGTCTACAAACAATGCCACAATTAGGAAGGGGAAAGTCATCTTTTAAAGATGCTTTATTCAAATCATGAGAATCCATACACATCCTAATATGATTGTTAGGTTTTACGACTGCAATAATGTTTGAGATACAAGGAGAATAATCTATAGGTCTTATGAGACTAGCCTCAAGGAGTTTTTTAATTTCATCCTTAACTAGCAAGGTTGTCTTAAAGAGTTAATTTTTTGAATCTTTTGTCTAATAGGCTTAGAATTTTTAGCAAGGACTATGTTGTGTGTTACAATCTTAGGGTCAATTCTCGGCATGTCCAAATAAGTCCAAGAAAAAAGTTCAGGAAAGTTATGAAGCAAGGTTGCATTATCTTCTTGTTCTCCATCATCAAGAAATTTTACTACTTTAATGACTTTCTCTTTATCATTGATGTCCATTTCTATATCCACTATATCTCCTAAAGGAAGCGCATTTGATCTTGGAAATTCAGGATTATACTCTTCATTATTCATGTCTGATTCACCATTCTCTGTTTCTCCATCTTTTTGTTTGGTGCTTATCATAGCACATGTAGCTTTTTTCTTGTGGGGAGGAGTAGATAGTTTATAATAAACTCCAAGCATTCATTTCAAGGCTTCATCATCTTCAAGATACTCCCATGATGGTGATAAATCCATATCAAGCAATTTAGGATGCTTCATAGTGAGGTTGATTTTTGGTTTGCACATGATAGTGTTGATGTTTAACAATGGTCTCTTTGATGCTTGTGTATTTTTAGAAGGACAGTATCCCAAACTAGTTTTTGTCTCTTGCATGTTAGGCTCTTTAGGAATCCAAATGACTTGTTCTTTCTTTCCACATCCTTTACCATTGTAACCCAATTGTTTCACAAGTTCATAACCTCTCCTATAAAGTATTTCCATTTATTTAGGGTTTGGTGGTTATTGATAATCTATCTCATCAAAATTAGTTGTATAACTTGTATCATATTCAAAATTGGTAGATTTTTATGCTTGTGAATGTTCTTCCAAGTTCTGAGTTGACATGACTATTGGTTTCTCTTTTTTTTCATCTTCTTTTTTTGTGATTATGTATTCTCCCATAAATGACGGTGTGAACTCCAAGGAACCACAATCATCCTCTAACAATTTTGATAATGTTTCCATTTCTTTCTTGTCTTCTTTTAAAGGTTCTATGTTGGATGATGGAATCAATGCACACTCAAAGGACTTGTTATTCCTTTTTCAACTTGCAAGCAACTTTCAGGCTCGGGGTCTATTTCAACTTGGTATACCTTGTTGTCATAGACATATTTCATAATGTGACGAAGAGTTGAAGGCGTCACATGCATCTCATGAATCCATGGTCTTCCCAAAAGAAGATTGTATGAAAGGTCATGAGGCATAACGTGAGTAGGAGTTTGTAAGGTAGCTTTTTTTATTGTAATGGTTAAAGTAATCACACCATGTGGTTGGTTTCCCATATTGTCAAATCCTTGAATTGACAAAGAGTTAGGTTCCATATTTGCTTTGTCTACTCACAATCTATCTAGGAGTTTCACATTACGCACATTAAGGGCTGAGCCATTATGAACAAGGGTCCTTTATATGCCTATTCTATTAAATTTAGCAATTATCTTGAAGGCATCATTTTTATTTTTCAATGCCAAAGGCGGTAGCTCATGTTTGTGAAAGCTTATGTCTACAATAAATGTATTCATTCCTTGTATGAGAGATTCCACACCATTTTCATTTGTACCAAGAGGAACCACTATTTTTTGTAAGGTTTTTTGAAGCATAGTGTGATAGTTTAGTGAATTTTGAATTAAATCCCATAGGGATATCTTTGCATGAGTATTATTAAGTTGTTCAACAAGATTATACTCCTCACTATGTGAAGTTAAACGAGGTGTACTAGGAAAAATGTGATTAGGAAAAGGTAACTATATCAGGGTTGGTTGTTATGGTTGTGTATTATTTCTAGTGTTGTATATATGAGCAATGGTATTATGACTCGATTGCTACAAGACATTATTCTTAGGTGGATAAAGGATAAACTCAGGATTATTTTTAGGTTGTGATTTATGTGAAGGTGGGTAAAGGATGAGTTGAGGTTGAATCACATTAACTTCTCTTGGTTTTGGTTTCTCATAACAAGCCTTAGTGGATGAACCTTGTGAGATGAAGTCCTCAAGGGCTTCATCTAACATGTCAAAGTCCTCACTACTAAAAGGCTTGAGGGTTAGGTTAACTTGGGAAGAGAGATTTGACATAGTCAAATAACTATACTTTCTCCAAGTGGCTTAAGTGTTTTTGGTCTTGTGTTTGGTTTTGCTTTTTGATCTATGTCTAATGTAGGCTGATCTAAATGCTAAAAATGAAAAATGCAAAAATCTAATTCTATCTAAAATTTCAATTATTGTAAATTATGTTATTTTTAATGATTGCAATATGAAAAAAATAAACTACAATGAAATAGAAAAGTAATGATAGTAAATAGAAGCTTGAAAACTAGAAATTGAACTCTATAAACAATAGTTTAAAATTTTTACTGGGACTGATTCACCCAAAGTGGAAAATGACTCCTAGTAGGTATTTTTTCAAAAATTTCAAAATTTTTTTATTTCTTTTTATGTTTTCTATGTTGTATGGCCTATATTTGAGATGCAAATGCAAAATTTGATTAATTTTAGATTTAATTAAGTGCAAAAATGTAAGCTAAATAATTTTTCACTAATGAAAAATTTGAAACCCTAAAATGCAAATCAACCAATGCAAAACCTAATGCAAGCTAAATCTAGGATGTAAATGCACTCCAAATTAGAATTATGATGTTCTATATGTAGGTTCACAAAAATGAAAAGAACAAAATTGTAGGGGCTCTCTTTCACCTTTAGGGTTTTGGACCTAAAAGGAGAGAAATAATCTTCACGCTTTTCACTCAAGAAAAACCCCTTGAGATTTCAATGTAGAGGTGATTGAAATCTTGTGAAGGGAGTGTCCTAAAGGCTGAATGAGATCTAATGAGGGGTTCACGACCAAGTTTAGACTTGGAAAAGACAATACAATTCAAGATGTAAAACAATACCCTAGTTTAATGCAATAACTAGAAAATGCCTTAGAAATGTAAGTAAAACATAACAGAAAAGAAAAAATGTAAATAATGTGCACCTGGAAACCTTGAAGTGGCTGGAAACAACTCTAAAATTCTACAAATTTGGACTTTTTGACCAATTGGGGCTCATTCACCAATCTGGGTGAATCAGTCCCAGATCAGGGTTGTTGCACGGGAGTCTGTTTTAGGGAAAAAGGGATCAAAATTTGTAAACAGATATGGAAAATAGCTATAGTGGGACTCATTCACCACTCTTGGTGAATCAGTCCTATTCCACTTTTTTAGAAATTGAAAGCTTTGATATACACATCAACACGTATCTTTTCCTTCCAACTTGAGTTCTAGATCTGAATCTGTGAAAACACCTGCAAAATAGAATTCAACTTGATTTGCTAAAGGGGGGTTTGCCTCAGTCAAACCCCTAGTTTGGTAATTAAACCTTGATAAGAATAATGAAATGTGCATGAAAATCCTATGCTTATGTGTGTTTAAGACTAAGAAATCTGAAATATGATGCAATCCTATTCAAATATGCAAGAATAGGATGCAAGGATGGAAATTTAAAGATGAATGACTCACTTGTGATGACCTCTAATCATCCCAAATGAGATTTAATGATGCATGTGACTTCCTTAGGATGAATTTAGAGTGATAATGGAAGATGGAATTACTTAGGAAACAAGTCTTTAGGCTTGGCTTAATGGCTAGTTGCATCTCCACAACCTAGAATCCATCATGATTCACCATGGAAAACCATGATCAACCCTTAAAAATGCTAGATCTAAACTTAAAGTGAGCTTGAAGACCTTCAAAAATACTTTAATGCTACTCTAGTGCTTCAACCTACTTGCTCTTGAAACTTCAGTGCTCTTGTAAAAGCTTGCTTGAAGATTCTTGATGCTTATCTCTTGAAGAATGCTTGCTGAAAATGCTTAGAGTTGATTAAAATAACTTAGAAACTTTATTTTATAGGAACTAAAACCTAATTGACCATTATTTAGATCTCAAAGGTTGACATCCACCAAAAATTGAATTAAAATGGTGAATTTCTTGCTCAAAATTGAAAAAGTCCCCAAATGGGACTCATTCACCACCCTTAGTGAATGGGTCCCACCTAAGGGGACTCATTCGCTTAAGGTGGTAAATGAGTCCCACCTTAGCTTTTTGAGGTGGGTTTTCAAGATTTTTGGGGATTTGAGTGATTTTATGGGATTGTTTAGTGAAATGAGCCTCAAGATCTAAAATAATGGGTCTTAGGGGCCTAGAAATTATTATATGAAAGGATATTTAATAAAAGAGTGCCAAAATAGGTCCAAATTAAGTGTGAAATTACCTCTCTTTTGAGAGTGTATAATTTTTCTACACTACAGATTAGTTTTCTTCTTTACTGAACAACTCAATTCATTCATTCAGTGAAATTGTTGATGCATTTCTAAACCATTTCCACGTGGATATGACTCCCAAGATGATCTTGGCCAATTTGATGAGATGTAACCAAAAAGAAGAAGAAAATATAACTGAATTTATCTCACACTATCAATCTCTTTATTCCCAAATTGATGTCAAGGTCCCTGACCCTCACCTTCAAAAGATTTTCAGAGGAAATTTGCAAAGTAAGATTCAAGACAAGCTTACCATGGTGAAATTTGCATCCTTTATGCACTTGTGTACTACCCTCCTTGATTATCAAAACCTCTTTAGTAGTTGAGACACAAAGTCCAACTCTAACTGAGTTGAGAAGTTAGAGCCTACAAACCCAAACAATTCCCAACCTTTTAGAAAACAAAATAAAGGGTTCTTTCAATTCAACCCCTCTCAACAACCAACTCAGATTGTCAATAACCAGGTAGTTGTTGTTAAAGTTATGGTACCCTTTAGCTATGGAGACCCAAAAATAAAATTCACCCCCTTACCTAATACCCTCCATAACAAAATGACCCAACTTTTAGACAAGAAAATAATTACCTTACCTCCCATCAAAACATCCGACCATAATAAACCTTCACCCACGAGCTTTAGATCAAATGCTTATTGCCACTATCACCAAAAAAATGGACATGACATGGAACATTGCAAGATTCTTAAACATCTTGTGCAAGACCTCATTGATTCTGGTCATCTTTTCTTTGGAGGTGTTACTATTCAAGGAAACAAGTCAATTTCTCCTCCTAACCAAAATTTGCAAATTTTCACTAACCCCATGCCAAAACATAATATTTCATTTTTCAAAGCTAGTGAAACTCCAAATAATGATGTGATGAATGTGGAAATAGATGATGATAACAATGATTCTATTCAAAATGATACTATCAATAATAATCCTATAGATGAAATGATAGGATTGATAGATGTCATCCCTTGTAATGGCCGAACTAAGAATCCTCTTGACATTGCTTTCTCCTCTAAGGATATACTTAAACATGCTCCTGATGGTCCTCTTTACATAACCGGTTGTATCTATGACAAGCCCACTAATGGGATACTAATAGATCCTACCTATAGAGAGAATGTGATCATTGAATCCAATTCTTACTTTTACATGAGCTATATCAAGACATATACAAAAAATTGAAATCATGGATCAAGAAACACAATGGTTTTCCCTATGATAGGATTGATCACCTTACCATTGCAAATAGGATGAAAAACATTAGATGTCACATTCTACATCATCCCACAGTCAGACCAATTTTGTGTGAAGCTAGGCCACCCATGGTTTCACTCAATGAAAGTTGTCCGTTCTGTTGTGCACAAATGCCTAAAGCTTCCCTTTGATAATGCAATATTCACTCTCCACCATAGTGGCTTCAACCCTTTATCATCCAAAGGAAATTTTTCCTTAGATTCCTTTTGGTCCAAACCTATGGAGGCTATAAAACCATGAGAAATTTTTTTTTCCTATCCTTCCAAAAATTTAAAGTAAATAAAATAGTTGAACTATATCTCTAAAACAGTCCCCACCCACCTCTAAACCCACCATCCTTGAAAAAACCATGCTCAAAACTAAACAAGTCCCAAACAACAAAGACCAACCTAAGATAGAACCTTCACCTACCACGTACAAAAGACCAAGAGATAATGTAAACAACCCCATCACATCTCCTAAAATAAAACATGTAAACAAAGTCAAAGAGAAAGTGGTTGAACAACCTCCCATGGTTCCTTCTGTTCCCCCCATTGGGGAAGAAAATCAACCTATGGTTGATCAACCTAATCATACACAAACACAACTTGAAAATAAAACTAAAAGAAACGGAGGTGCTAGAGAGCATAGACATAGACATTGTGGCATTACTTGTAGGTTACATGAAGAATTAAACAAAGAAAATTGAGATCTGAAGTTGAATCAAGTAATTCATGATGAACCTCCTCCCCAACTGAAACAAAACAACCCAATACAACAACCACAATGAGAGTTGAACTCTTCAATGAACATTATCATGTTTCCTCCTGTAGTAGTTAATTTGGATGATGATGACGAGGTTGCTAATTGATGAAGAGGTGCATAATGAATTAAATAAATTTTTTTCCTCTTCCATGATCTTAAATGAAAAATCTCCTACAAAGAGTGTTGAACCTGGTGCTACCCCTAGTTTGGTATTTTCTCTTATCCTTTTGGCTAGTTTCCTGCCTTCAGTATACAATGAATATGACTGGGAGGCAAATGACCTGCTCATAGGTTGAATCGCATGTTCCTTATTAGTATTCTACACTAATTCTTTCTTTTTCATTTTATTTTGTGTGATTGTGTGTGTGTAATGTGATCCCTCTTGGCATTCTGTTTAATGTTCTCTCTCTCTCTCTTTGTGACATTACTCTATTTGTACCTTCAATCTTATCTATGTCATAAATCTTTCATCTTTTGACTTTTTATCTCTTTTTCATTTTCCTTTCCTTTTGGGGATGATGCAAGGTGTTGAGACATTCATGTCTCTTCCATGTTGACCCAAAAGGCTTTCTTTTTCCTTTTCCTTTTCTCTTTTTCTCTTTTGTCTTGTGTTTTCCTTTTGGGGATGACACAAGGCATCAAGACACCCTATGTCTCTTCCATGTTGACCCAAAAGCTTGTTGATTATCTTTTCTTTCATTTTTTTCTTGTATTTTGCTTTTGGGGATGATGGAAGGCATTGAGACATTGATGTTTCTTCCATGTTGACCTGAAATTTTTTTATTTTTCTTCACTCTCTTTGTTTCATTCTTCGAGTTCTATATGTATTTGGGGAATGATGACAGTTTTTATCTCTCTAAAAAATATTACAACAAAGAACATACTGGCCCCAAATCCATAGATCCCTTATGTGTTTGGTGTTTTCATTTTTTGGGGCAAGCCCTCTCTTTTCTTTTTCTCATAAATGGCGTAGCTTCACTTGGAAACATATGACTTGGCAGAGGGCTTTCCAAGTTTTATCTCATTTCTTCTTTGTTTGAATTTTTCATTTGCTACTTTAAAGTAATTTCTCATAGTATGGTGTGTAGAAATTTCTTTAAAGTGGGGGCATACATGTTGGCATTAGTATTTTGAATTTTTTATGTACATGGTTCATGGTCTAGTCTTATTACTTTATACGATGTGTTTTTCACTTTGTGGATGACAGTGGGTGTGATGTCCTTTAGGAGTGTGATCTCTCTTAGAATATTACATTTCTCTTAGTGGCTTGATGTGGCACACTGCATCCCCTAAGGAGAATTTTCTATTCTTTGATTGGTCCTCTCTTGAGACATTAGTTACAATGTTCCCTAAGTTAAAAACCTCGCATGAACTAAGCAAGACCCCTTTGAAAATTTTTTATTTTACATTTTTCATTTGTCATTATATGGCCACCTTGCATTACACAACTTGCATGCCTATGGAGCCATCCTATTTTTTCATGAGCTCCAAGCATGTACAAATTTTTTCTTGTCTCATGAAGCTCAAAACTTATTTTTTTGTTGCATCTTATTAAAGTTATCAAGGGGTATAAATTTTGTATGGTTTGAGCGGGAAGCCCAACCAAGGCATGAATTTCCCTATAGTCACTTGTGTGTGTGTGTGTAAGTACATAATAGCCATGGGTGTATGTTTCTCACCTTTTTAAGCTTCTCACCCAACAGACAGCCTGAGGTTTTGTCGCCTCAGAGTGAGTATGTATTTTTTGGAAAAAAAACTTAGATCTAATCCACATTGTGATTGACAAATGGTCGAACCTTGATCTAAATATTTATTTTATCTTTTTACCTTTTCTCTTTTCACCTTTTATAGTGCATTCTTGTGCATTGTTCTTGTTCTTTATATCATTCTCATGTGTGTTATTTTGTGCCTATGTTGGTTCGTCATGGGATCTTGATCCTAGGGGCTTGATCACCCCTCTTGATTGTTATCTCATCTTATTGGAATTGGTACACTTGGACCCTTATTGATGTGTGTTGGTCTACTTTAGTGTGATTTTAAATCAAGTTCATCCTCTCACTAAAGTGGGGGCTAAATGGAGTCACTGAAAAAGTAACCCTTCTACTTTTTTTCACTTGTTTGGGTCCTACTTCTAATTTTAGCTTGATATTGCCTTGATTTAGTGTTGTAATATGGATAAAAAATTCACATTAAGTCTTGGGACCTTCTGAACTAATGGATTTTAATGGTACATTGCTAAAGTATTGTGAAGTGTTGTAACACACTTTCACACTTTTCTAAGGTTTTATCTAATAATTAAACTTAATAAACCTATTTTAATCAAAATAAAATTTAATCTTTCCTTATTTGGAGTGTTGTAACACACTTTCACATTTCTCTAGGACTTTCATTAATAATTGGGCTTTCTTGTGATTTAATTGGCCCTATTTTACATCCACAAGCCTCATTTATTGCATCTTTTCAAGGATAATCCTGACACCAATCATTGACCAATCAAAATTCAGGTGTTCCTAGATTTTTTGGCCTAGATTTAGTGTTTGGGACTCATTCACCACCTTGGGTGAATGGGTTACACCTAGATCTTTTGGCCCTGAACTAGTTTTCACATATTTCTAAGAACTTTTCTTTTTTGCTCCCATACATTATGCCTGATGGAACTCATTCACCACCTTGGGTGAATGGGTTACACCTAGATCTTTTGGCCCCGAACTAGTTTTCACATATTTCTAAGAACTTTTCTTTTTTGCTCCCATACATTATGCCTGATGGGACTCATTCACCACCTTGGGCGAATGAGTCCCATGTGGCCTAAAATTAAAATTAATTCAAATTTATGGAAATATTTTATTCTCCTAGATTTTATGTTGGCTTGTAGTGTTGTAATTTTGGGAATTCTTGCATAATTGAGTATAAATGCAAGGTTTTTTCACTCATTTTCATACCTAGCATTCAAGAGAATTCAAGGAAAGATTATCAAACAGTTTAGACAAGCATTAAAGTGTCAATAATCATGTCAAGGATGTCATCCATCATGTTTTTTATTGTGCTAATAATTGTGATGTAGATTTTATGATTCAAGCAAGTGTTTCAAGCAAGAGTCAAGAAACACATCCATTGCAGCAATTTCAATCATACTTGTAACACCTTATTGATACATTTTGGTGAATTGCAATATTTATTTTCATTCATTCATCATTCTCCATTTATATTTTCTTTCATTTCAAGGTTTAATTACCAACAAGGGGTTTGACCAAGGAAAACCCCTATTCACAAACCCAAAAACATTTTTCCCTCTTCTTTGCATGTGATTTGAAGGTTTAGGTTGCATATTTCATAAGGATAAAGATTGGAGAAAAGTTGCAAATGATCTAGAGTTTTCCAAGAAGTCATTAATCCTAGGAGACTCTTGGAGATCACCTACAGGTTGCAAATCAGAGACTCGAATCTGAAAATTAGTCAGGAAGGACAGAGTAGGTAGAGGAGGGTAGAATCAGCTTTTCAAGCTTTAGAAAATCCCAACTAGAATAATTCATCACTTCTGGTGAATGAGTCCCAGTTCTAGTACTTTTTTAGGATTTTAAAGATTTGTATACCCTTTTGGCAGATTTATGTTCCTACACATTTTCCTAGAAACTGGACTAATTTTCCCAGCTTGGTGAATGAGTTCCAGTTAGCCTTGATAGTAATTTTTTTAGTGTCCAGAATCTCCATCCAGCCTTCTCTGGGTTTCTAGGTGCACACTTTCTATTTTACATTTTTCTGTTCTATTTCATTCACTTTTCTAGGTCACTTAGTGTTAGTTTGCATTCAATTAGGGTTTTTCATTACACCTTTCATTTCATTCTCTTTTCCAAATTTAAACTTGGTGGTGAACCGCTCATTAGATCATATCCAGTTCCTAGGAAAACCCTATTGCAAGATCTCTTTCTCTTTTTTTTTAAGATATCTAGGGTTATCCTTGAGTGGAATTCCCTTGAAAGTGGGTGTGATAGCACTTGATTAACCAATATCCCCCATTTTCAATTGGTTCAAGACCTTTAATATGTGAAAAAAATAATGAAAGAATTATTTTTCTCCTTTAGTCAGTCCAAATGATGTTTGTTATAATTATAATAATTATGGCCATATTGCCAATTTTTGTGGAAATGTGTTTATGAAGCCTCTTAGATAGGAAAGAAAGAAGTTTACACATCTTAGGAAAGAAAAATATGCTCATGTTCATGCAAGTCAAAAGAAGGAAGTTACACCCCATGCATAGAACAAATAATCTTCATAGAGTTATGAGGAAAAATAGAAAAATAGAAAAATATATAGGAGAGAGAAGAAAACTAAGATGAAGAATAAAGAATGAATGATAGTCCAAACAAATTTTCATTCCAAATGATAAGGAAATTATTGGGTAATTGATAGTTGTTTCTCTATTAATATGATTGGATATAAGAGAAAATTCTCTAATTTGGAGAAATGGGATGGTGGTACAGTTAAATTTGGTTATACTACTATTGCTACGATAACTAGAAAATGTACACTATGCATTGATGGAAAAACTAAAGCTGAAGATGTGTTATATATAGAAGAGTTAAAAAATAACTTGCTTAGTGTTAGTCAAATGTGTGACAAAGGATATAATTTGTTATTTTATGCTAGTGGATGTGAGATAAGGAATGCTAGCTCTGGTAGACTTGTTGTTGAAGAAAGTAGAATAAGTAGTAATTTGTACCATTTTAATGAGGTGAAAGGTGGAAGATGTCTATCGGGAAAAAATGATGAAAGTTGGTTATGGAACAAAAGGATGTGTCATAGTAACTTTTACCATATTGTGAAAGTCGTCAAGAAGAATGTACTTAGGCATATGCAGGTACAATTGGAAAAACAACAAGCACATTTTGTAAAGAATCCCTTGAAGGGAAGAAAACTAGGATCTAATTCAAGAAAAAATAAAATAAAATTCAAATCCCTTGGAGTTGATACATATAGATCTTTTTGTACCAACAATAACCAAAATTATCAATGGAGGAAGGTATTTCATGTTATTAATAGATGATTATTCAAGAATGAAATGGTTAACTACTCTTAAAGATAAATCTCAAGCTTTAGGAATATTTAAAAATTTTAGAGCTATGGTTGAAAATAAGATTGGTTCAAAGATAGAATGTTTAACATCTGGTAGAGGTGGAAAATTAACTTCTAGTGAATTTGATAAGTATTGTCAAAAACATGGAATTAGAAGACATTTCTCTATAGCTAGAATATGTCAACAAAATAGAGTTGTTGATAGAAAGAATAGAATTGTTTGAGAGATGACTAGAAAAATGTTGAATGAATCCAAATTACTTGATATATACTAGAAGGAAGCAGTTCATACTTGGAAAGATGAAAATATGGGAGGCTCTATTTCACTTCTAGGCTTTAGGACCTAAAAGGAGAGAGTCTATTTTCAACCTTTCACTCAAGAAAAAACCCTTGAGATTTCAATGCAAAGGATATTGAAATTTTCTAAAGGGATGGTTCTAGGGATTGAATGAGATAGAATGAGGGGTTCACCACCAAGTGTAAACTTGGAAAAGATAATGCAATGGAAAACATAATGTGATATGCAAACAAATGCTAAATGACCTAAAAAGATAAACAAAATATTGTAAAAATATATTAAAATGGAATTGTGCACTTGGAATGTTGAAGGTTGAACGGAGGTTTGGATCACCAAAAAATCTATTGTTGAAGTTGACTAGGACTCATACGCTAGGTTGGGCGAATCAGTCCAGTTTTTGGGAAAATACACTAGAGTAGGTTTCAACCAAAAGGGTATCAAAATCTATAAAAATCTTGATTAGGCCTATACAGTGGGACTCATTCCCCAATAGTGGCGAATCATTCCACTTCTGATTTTCTATAAATTCTAAAGTGGATTATGTGGCTCTCGGTCTTCTATGCTCTTCCTGACTAGTTTTCAGATCCAAAACTACAAAATACCACCTATAGGTCTTCTCCAAGCTTATCCAACGATTTGTGACAACTTTGAAAACTTTTAGGGACTTGAAAAATTTTCTCCACTTTTACTTCTTAGCAAATCTGCAACCTAGCCTTGTAAATCATACACAAGAAAAGGGAAAAATGTTGTAGGGGTTAATGAATAGGGGTTTTCCTTGGTCAAACCCATTGTTGGTAATTAAACCTCAAAATTAAATGAAATATGAAAAGAGAATGATGAATGTAAAAATAGTAATGTTCCAACTCACCAAACCCTAGCAATAAGGCGCTACAAACTAAACCATAGATTTTAGGTAGTGTGAAATGCTATATCTCTTTTGCTCAATTAGGGTTTTTCACCTAAACAAAAGAGATAGATCCCACACCAAAATCTAGGCGGTTCACTCAAAATAATGCAAGTAAAATGAAATTATGCCTAAATCCAATGATCTAGATGCAAAAAATTGATAAAATTGATTGATTATTTATGCAAAACCTAAGAAATATGAAGTGGTTGAAAACACAGTGATGTATGGAAACATGAACTAGAAACATGCACAAATGAAAACATAATTTAATGAAACTAAACAGATTGCACTTGGAGATGGAATGTTGATGGTGGAAGGTTCTGGAATGCTACATAAATCACTATTGGTGACTAGTGAGACTCATTCACCACTGATGGAAAATCAGTCCTTCTTCTGGTAAACTTTGCTAAAATTAGTTTTTGAGTGTTGGGAACTGATAACTGATGAAATAACCTTTTCTATCCTAGTAGTGGGACTCATTCACCACTGATGGTGAATCAATCCTCCCATGAAAATATACAAATTTAGAAATCAACTTTGTGGATCCAGATCTACACTTTTCTTCTTGTCGCGTTGACAAAACCAAATTTGTAGAAAACAGGTTGAATGTTTGAATTAGGGTTTGGTTGAATTGAATAGCTTTGATGGCTTACTGACCACTTTTCAAAGCCTTTTTTTTTTTTAAATATGCCTACAAGACCAAAGCCTTGTTGCTAAAGTATGAAGATATGTCAATGGCTAGTCCAAGATGATTGATAATTGCTTGATTAGATGATGCTATGATGCTTAAGTGGATGAATGCGATTGAATGCAAGGATGATTAATTTAATGAATGGGGTGGATGGGGGTTAAAATGGATGGAAAAACACTTATTTATACACACTTATGCCCTAATTTCTAAAAAATACAACATCACAAGCTGACCTAAGGTCTTAATGAATAAAAACATGAAATAAATTTGAATTTATTTTGAATTTTATACCAAGCGGGACTCATTCACCACCCATGGTGAATGGGTCTCACTCAAGGCATGCAAGTGGGTGTCAGGAATTATATTGTCTTTAATGTTGTTTGTTAGGTTTGTATTAAAAAAACACTTAATTAAGGCCTATAAGTGCATAAAGGGGCCAAATAAAGCATAAGAAAGGTTTAATTAGTGATGAAAAGCCTAGAAAAGCGTGAAATTTTGTTACAAGACTTTACAACACTTTGAAATATGACTTGGTAAGGGATAAAAAGGGAATATTTAGATGAATTTTAATAAGAAGAGTCTAGAAAAGTGTAGAAATGTGTTACAACACTTCACAACACCTTCAAAAGACATCATAAAATCCTAATAGTTTGAATATTCAAGACCTAATGTGAATGTTTAAGTCACATTATATCATTAAATATAAGCAAAATAAGTCAAGAGTCATAGGAAAAATGCCTAAATGGCCATGAAAATGTAAGAGATCCATTTTTCTATGGTACATTTATCCCCCACTTTAGTGAGAGGATGAACTTGCTTCAAACTCACACTAAAGTAGCCATGCATATCGAGAGGGATCCAAATGCACTTATTCTAGCAAGATGAGATAACAATGATCAAGAGGGATGATCAAGCCCCGAGGATGAATATCCCATGGAAAACTAAACATAAGAACAAAGGAACACGCATGTGAAAGAGAAAAAGAGAAGAAAGAGAAAAAAGGAAAATTCGGATCAAGCTTCAATCATTTGTCCAACTAGTTGTGAATCATATCTAGGCCATTTGTCTAAAAAAGAAAATGCATACTCACTTTGGGGTGATGAAACTCATGGTTGTCCACTGAGTGAGGAGGCCCAAAGGGTGAGAAGCACACACTTGGCTGGAATGTACTCACAAACACATAGGTGGCTATGGGGAAAGTCATGCCTCAGAATGGGCTTCCTACTCAACCATATTAAAGTTATACCTCCTGATAACTTTAATAAAGTACCACAAAGGAAATTTTTAGTTTGTGTTCCATGAGACAAACAAAGCTTTGTATGCTTAGAACTCATGAAAAAACATGATGGCACCACAGGCATGCAAGTTGCATTATGCAAGGTGGCCATATGAATGCAAAAATGTAACATGCAAAAGATGTTCAAAGGAGTCTTGTTTAGCTCATACGAGGTCCATAACTTAGGGAACATTGTATCTAATGTTTCCAAGAGAGGACCAATCAAAGAATAGAATATTCATAGCTTAGGGGATGTACAGTGTGTCACATTAGACCACTAAGAGGAATGTAATATGCTAAGAGAGATCATGCTTATGAAAGACATCACAACCAATGTCATCCACAAAGTGACAAATGCATCGTATGAAGTAACAAGGCTGAACTAAGAAGTAGGAAAAGGAAAAATGCAAAATGAATAATGCAAATATATGCCCCCACTTTAAAGTAATTTCTACACACTGTTCTGTGAACAATTACTTTGAAGTAACGAAATGAAAAATGCAAAAAGAAAACAAGATATGAGAGTCAACTCGGAAAGCCCCTATGCCAAGTCATAAGTTTCTTAGTAAGATTGCATCATGTTAATGAAAAAGGAACAAAAGAAAGAGGGGTTTCCCCCAAAAAGGAACACACCAAACACATAAGGGATCTATGGATTTTGGGTCAGTATGTTCGTTGCTACAATTGTTTTATGAAAGAGCTTAGAACTATCATCATTCCCCAAATACATTGAACTAGAAGAATGGCACAAAGAGAGCGAAAACAAAAGAAAAAAAACTCCGTTTTGGGTCAACATGGAAGAGACATTGCGGTATCAAAACTTTGCATGATCTCGAAAAGGAAAACACAAGTGAAAAGAAAATGAAAAGGAAAAAGAAAAGGAAATATATTTTGGGTCAACATGAAGGAGATATTTTGGTCTCAATGCCTTGCATCATCCCCAAAAGGAAAACACAAAACAAGAGTGAAAAAGAAAAGATAAAGTATGAAATATAAAAGAATAGAGGTACAAATAGAGGAAGTGCACAAAGAGAGGGAGAACATAAAACACACATCATGGGGGAACACGATACACACATACAATCATACTAAAGAAAAGAAAAAGAAAAAGAGAAAGGAAAATGTAAAAAGGCTACTATTGCAAATGCAAGTCAACCATCAACCGAGTTATTTTCTTCACAATCTCAAGTAGCAGAAGGTAAATAACACAGTTAAGGAACAAGGACAAATGCACTACTAAAAAAAGGATAACAATTTCTTGCCCCCACCGAGTGTAACACAAGAATGAGCCAAGGTGGATGATGGGAAAGATCATGCAATAGTGAGAATGGAAAATTCTACAACTATTGCATGATGAGGGGATTTGGTTTAGGGGATTATGGGATGATAGGATAAAAATCGGTATTAGTGAAGTGATACTTGTTTAGTATGTCCTTCAGTTTCTGACATTCATCAATACAATTTCCAAGAACATGATGATATTTATAGTATGGTATGTTGGAATTTTTAGGATGGATGACCAACTTGTTTGAAGGTGGTAAGAGTATAAGGCCTCTGTTTAAAAGTATTTGCAATTTCCTTTGACAATCAGGTGGTGGATGGAGAGGAAACTTGAGTTTTTTCAATTTGTAAGGTCATTTGCATTTACTATATTCACCTTTTTCATGGATTCAAGGAGGAAGAGGATCCATGGGGATCCTAGCATCCTTGTCATTGGAATCATGTAGGGGTTTTTCATGGGGAAGGAGGACATTCAAGCTGGGAGGAGAATCAAAGATCACCATGCCATCATCCCAAAGTATCCAATATTCAAAAGGATGCTTGTTTTCATGAGGGGGATCTTGATATGCTAATCTTATTGTGTTTTCATTTGGGTATGTGCAAGATCATGATGGGCCAAAAAGTGGCAATATGATGGGTATGTGGCTGACGACTATATTTTTACCCAAAATTGATGAAATGAAAAGGGTTTTTTAAGGAGATTCTTAGCATTCCATTAATATAAATTATTGTTTAATTTGAATTTAATAAGTAATTATTATTCATTTTCTATTCAAATTATGACTAAATTCTTGATTGATAGGCTGATTGAAAAACATCTATAGCTTTCAAATAGTATCACATTTTTTGAATCCAAAACATGCGTCACATTCTATGCTTCACATAATATAGGATTAAAAAAATAAAAATTCGATTTCATGAAGTTTTGACCAAGTTAAGGTGGTCAGACATACGAGTTTTCATATTTTTATAAAAGTTGTAATAAAAAATTCATAAGTAATTATTTACTTGGAAAAAGATTACAAAAAAATATGCATCACATCGAGGCATGAGTCCTCTACTTATATCTAAAATATTATAAAAAAATATTATCATTTTATTATGGTTAGGGTGGTTAGATAGACACCTACTTCTTATTTTTTCCCTGAAATTTAAGTACCACTGCATCGAAATTTCAAATTTTCACCAAATAGATTTTTTTATTTTTTAAACAAACCTAGTAGTTTATAAAATACATTCAATTTTCTACAAATTCTATTCTTACATATTTTTGAAATAATATAGATAACTTATTCAAATTTTTACGTCAAGTTGCCTAACTCTGATTTTTTAGAATTTTTTGCCACTTAAGAGTCTGTTTTTTCCATGATGATCCTGCACATACCCATCTGTTGGTTTTTGTTCTAAAATTTAGTAAATGTCATGTTTGGTTGTTGTATCACATCCTTGTTTGTTTAATATAGTAAAGCCTTTTTCGTATGTTATTGCAAGGTTGATGGGTGTGTTTGTAACTTTGTTATCATAAAATGGTTGAGGATTTGCTTGGTTAGAGGAACTAGATCCACCTATTGGAGGGAACTTAGGTCCTTTGTTTATTTCAAGATGTAGGTATCCAAATGTATTAGGACGTGGGATAGTAGGAAGGTCTTGTGACTTCATGGATGGATAAAAGGCTGCATTGGCTTCAATTTTTTCAAGGAATTCATTTAAAAAATTATTCATGCTATCATCATATTCTCCAATGATGTCAAGAGCATGAGGAGGACATTCATAAGGAGTTGAAGGAGAATGGGGAAGCTCAAGGTCATTAGGATAAGTTCCAAAGGTGCAATTTGACATGTCAACTAAGAATTTTAATGATTTCCAAAATTATTGAAGCAAAAGTCCATGATGAAAATGAGTGAAAGTAAACTAATATGCAAGAAAGAGAATAAAATAGAAAATCTAGAAAGTATGACAAAGAGTAATAGCAAAAAACTGTAATACAGAAAATGCCCAAAAAATGCCTAAAAATGTAGCTCAGAATGTGCAACTAGACTGATTCGCCTAGGGTGGAAAATGAGTCCAAGGGATTCTTTTTCTGATTTTTCAAAAAAAATATAGTGATTTTTATGCTTTTCAGATGAAAAACTTGGATGCAAATGCAAAATTTGAGTTTTTGTAATGTTTGGAAATGCAAAAATGAAATCTATATGAGATACTCACTAATGCAATTGTGTAAACCCTAGGACACAAAATAATTCAAAAGCTAATACTATGAGTCATAGGATGTAAATGTAATGCAAATCGGAAAGAGAATATTCAATATGCATGTTCACCAAAATGAACCATAGATTTTAGGCGGTGTGAAATGTTATGTCTCTTTTGCTCAATCAAGGTTTTTCACCTAAAGGAAAGAGATAGATCCCACACCA
This sequence comes from Sequoia sempervirens, assembly GCA_007258455.2. NCBI lineage: Eukaryota > Viridiplantae > Streptophyta > Pinopsida > Cupressales > Cupressaceae > Sequoia > Sequoia sempervirens. Next base: position 320,168,869 of record VDFB02353493.1, read on the forward strand.
AAATATAGGTGGTTCACACAAAATAATGCAATTATAATGAATTTATGCCTAAATGCAATGATCTAGGTGCAAAAAACTGATAAAATTGATTGATTATTTATGCAAAACCTAGGCTATATGAAGTGTTTGAAAATATAGTGTTGTATGCAAACATGAACTAGAAACATGCACACATCAAAACATAATTAAATGAAACTGAACAGAGTGCACTTGGAGATGGAATGTTGATGAATTTTTTTTATGGAATGCTATAGAAATCATTGTTGATGACCAGTGGGACTCATTCACCACTGATGGAAAATCAATCCTTCTTCTGGTAAACTTTGCTAAAACTGGTGTCTAAGTGTCAAGAACTTAAAATTGATGAGATCACCTTTTCCAGCCTGGTAGTGGGACTCATTCGATACTAATGGTGAATCAGTCCTCCCACAAAAATATACAAATTTAGAAGTCAACTCTGTGGGTCTAGATCTACACTTGTATTCTTGTCGGGTTGACAGAACCAAATTTGCAAAAAATAGGCTGAATGTTTGAATTAGGGTTTTGTTGTCTTGAATAACTTTGATGGCTTATTGATTACTTTTCAACACCTATTTCTTTGAAAAATCTACCTAAAATACCAAACCCTTGTTGCTAAATTTTGATGATATGTCAATGGCTACTCCAAGATGCTTGATAAATACTTGATTGGATGATGATGCTTAAGTGGATGAATGAGATTGAATGCAAGGATGAATACTTGAATGAATGAGGTGAATTAGGGTTAAAATGGATGGAAAAACACTTATTCCCTAATTTCCTGAAAATACAACATGACAGGCTGACCTAAGGTCTTAATGAACAAAAACCTAAAAGAAATTTGAATTTATTTTGAATTTTGTGCCAAGAGGGACTCATTTTCCACCCATGGTGAATGGGTCCCACTCAAGGCATGCAAGTGGGTGTCAGAAATTATATTTTCTTTAATTTTGGTTGTCAGCTTTGTATTCAAAAGCACACTTAATTATGGCCTATAAGTGCGTAAAGGGGCCAAATAAAGCATAAGAAAGGTGTAATTAGTGATGGAAAGCCTAGAAAAGTGTGAAAATTTGTTAGAATACTTTATAACACTGTGGAATAAGACTTGCTAAGGGATAAAAAGGGAATATTTAGATGAATTATAATACAAAGAGTCTACAAAAGTGTAGAAATATGTTACAACACTTGAAAACACCTTCAAAAGACATCATAAAGTCCTAATAATTTGAATATTCAAGACCTAATGTGAATGTCTAAGTCACATTACATCATTAAATCTAAGCAAAATAAGTGAATCATCACAAGAAAAAGACCTAAATGACCATGAAAATGTCAAAGATCCACTTTTCTACGATACACAAACATGTAATTAATGGCTCCAATAGATGTAGACTTGGAATTTTGCTTGATGTTGATAGATCTTGAATGAAGCACATGCTTGAAACACAATCCCTACATCACAATTGTGAGCTCTAAAACAACATGATGCAATTAATCTTTGACATGATGAACGAAACTTGAAGAATGTTATTGAATTCTTAAAATTCCACCCTTGAAATGTCTTGAATTCTCTTGTGAATGCTTAAAGATCTCTTGTGAACTCACTTTAATGCTAAACCTTGTATTTATACTTAATTATGCATGAATTCCTGAAATTACAACACTACAAGATGATATCAGATCTAGGAGAATAAAATCCTACAAGAAATTTTATTTAAATTTAAATTTTGGTCACATGGGACTCATTTGCCCAAGGTGGAAAATGAGTCCCATCACACATAATGTATGGGACGAAAAATTAGAAGTGTCTAGAAATGTGTGAAACCTGGATCGGGGTTAAAAAGACCTATGTGGGACTCATTCTCCCCAGGTGGTGAATGAGTCCCAAACACTAAATTTGGGCCACACAATCCAAGAACACCTGAATTTTGATTGGTTACTTATTTGTGTTAGGATGATCCTCGAAAAGATTTAATAAATGAGGCTTTTGGATGCAAAATAGGACCAATTAAAGCATAAGAAAACCAAATTATTAATGACAAGCCTAGAGGAATTTGAAAGTGTGTTAGAAAACTTTACAACATTCCAAATAAGGAAAGAATGTGATTAATTATGATTAAAATTATATTATGTTTATTTAATTGATTAAACCCTAGAAAAGTATGAAAGTGTGTTACAACATTTCACCACACTTTTTCAAGGAACCATTAAATTCCATTAGTTCACAAGGGCCCAAGACCTAATGTGAATGTGTTATCCACATTACAACACTAAACAAGGCAACATTAAGCCAAAATCCACAAGGAGCACCCAAATGAGTGCAAAAAGGAAGGACCTTTTTTTCAACACTACATTTAGCCCCTGCTTTAGTGAGAGGATGAACCTACTTAAAAATCACACTAAAGTAGAAAAACATGCAGCAAGAGGGTTTCCAATGAACCAATGCCAACAAGATGATATCGACAACAGTCAAGAGGGATGATCAAGCCCCTAGGATCAAAATCCCATGAAAAACCAACATAAGCACAAAGGAACACATATGAAAATAATATAAAGAACAACAAAAATACCAATAATAGACTACTAAAGAAAGAAAAAGAAGGATAAAAGAAATAAAATAATCAGATCAAGCTTTGAGTGTTTGTCCATCTTGATGTGGATCAGATCTAAGCTATTTTTCTGAAAAAACACATACTCACTCTGTGGCGATGGATCTCCTTGATGTCCGTTGGGTGAGAAATCCTAAAAGGTAAGAAACATACACTCATGGCTGGTATGCACTCACATGCAGGCAAGCAACTATGGGAAAAGTCATGCATCGGATTAGACTTCCCACTCAACCATACCAAAGTTATACCTCCTGATAACTTTAATAAGGTGCCATCCAAAAGTGACTTTCAAGCTTCATGAGACAAGCAAAACTTCTTATTCTTGGAGGCCATGAACAAACATGATGGCACTAAAGGCATGCAAACTGTATTATGCAAGGTGGCCATGGGTATCTGCAGGATCATGATGGGCCAAAAAGTGGCAATATTATGGGTGTGTGGCTAACAAATTTTTTTACACCCAAAATTGATGAAATGAAAAGGGTTTATAAAGAAGATTCTCAGCTTTCCACCAATATAAATTATGCTTTAGTTTGAATTTAATAAATAATTATTATTCATTTTGTATTTAAATTATGACTAAAGTCCTGATTGATAGGCTGATTGAAAACCATCTATAGCTTTCAAACAGTATCACATTTTTTGAATCCAAAAAAATGCATCACATTTTATGCTTCACATACTATAGGATTAAAAAAATACAAAATAAATTTCATGAATTTTTGACCAAGTTAAGGTGGTCAGATATACAAGTTTTTTATATTTTTTAAAAGTTGTAATAAAAAATTCATAATTAATTATTTACTTGGAAAAAATTACAAAAAAATATGCATCACATCCGGACATGAGTCCTCTACTTATATCTAAAACCTTATAAAATAATATTATCATTTTATTATGATTAGGGTGGTCAGACAGACACCTACTTATTTTTTCCCTGAAATTTGAGTACTACTACATTGATATTTCAAATTTTCACCAAATAGATTTTTTTTAAAAATAAACCTAGTAATTTAGAAACTAAATTCAATTTTCTAAAGATTATATTCTTACATATTTTTGAAATAATATAGATAACTTATTCAAATTTTTATGTCAAGTTGCTTAAATCTGATTTTTCTAAATTTTTAGCCACTTAAGGGCCTATTTTTTCCATGATGATCCTGCACATACCCCCATATAACAACAAATGTAAAATGAAAAATAAAAGGAAATTTTCAAATGATTCTTGTTTAGTTCATGCAAAGTATTTAACTTGGGGAACATTGTGTCTAATCTCTCCAAGAGATGACCAATAAAAGAATAGAAAACTCACAATATAGGGGATGCAGTGCATCACATCAAGCCACTAAGAAGAATGTAATATGCTAAGAGAGATCTATTGGAATATGGGTTGAGGATATTTTTTATGGCTTCTAGTGTTGTCATTGATGGCAATTGAAGTAATTATCTCAGTTTGTAGATCAAGATCTACTTATATCGATAGGAAATGTAGAAGACAATGTGCTACTAACAGAAAGCATGAAGAATAGGGTATCCAATCAGTTAGTCGATTTGTATGCTTCACTCGATCATCATTTTGAAATGTGGCTCTCCGAGAGAGTTTTCTAAGCATCTATACTATCTTTCTATTAAGTTTTTTTGTATTGCATTAATTGGTGTATGAGTTAGGAGATCTAGTTGAATTCTTTGGTAGGATGTTTATTTGCTCATTATGGCTGACCTAGTGAATGTCACATGTTGCGGATGTATAAGGAGTACTTAATTAATTATTTCTTGTGTTTTTTATATTTTTTGGGTCCTAGCTAAGCCTTAGCCATCTTTGGTGGGTGCACATTAAATTTAATTTGTGATTTGAGCCGACTATTGAAGGATATTTCATGTTTTGTTAAAGCTGACTTAAGTGATTAAAATCTTTGTTAGCATATATATATGAGATCGGTAATTCATTTTGAAGAAGAATGAAGTGGTGAGAAGGTGTGTGTGTTCAAAAAAGAGTAGAGTAGTTGTATGAGCATACATAAGAAGATCAGTTGAGTGAATTTTTCTTGAGCAGAAGAAGATTGTTGTGAATTAAGGCAAACCAGAGTAGAGCGAATTGCAGAATTGGCCAAGAGGTTCAAAAATATGATTCACGTGCTTCATCGAAACTAAAACCAGGCATTTGGAGATGCTATCTTCTCAGTTCAATTTTTTTTGTAATCACAAACACTTTGTTGGGAAGTGAGCCCTGTTGTATTTGAGCAGTGAGCTCTAGGCAGTGTGCCTGAATGCAAGTGCATTCCCTTTTGTTCATACTTTTAATAGAGTATAATTGTGGATTAATCTCCTCCATGGTTTTTCCCATAATAGGGTTTCTACATAAAAATATTTGTGTTATGATGCTTTGATTATCTTGTTGATGTGCTTGCATCTTTATTTCTATTTATGTGGTGTGAATGGTTTAATATTTGGATTTAAAGTTTAAATTTGTTGAACACTAATTCACCCCTCCCTCTCAGTGTTCCCTTAGTCCAACAATTGGTATCAGAGCACAGTTCATCTGTATAAATTTTAATAGCTTGAGGTGGATCTTGAATTGCAATGGACTCTGGTGGTCTTTAATAACAATTTATGGTGGCACTTGATGATCTTGATTAGTCTAAAGCAGAGGTGATGGAATTGAAAGAAAATATTGTGGATGCTAAGAAATTCATTCAATCATTGAAGGATAAATTCAATGAGTCAAGAGAAAAGAGGAATGAAATTTGTGATCAACTGAAGCAGAAAGAAAATAAAAGCTTGGAAGATGCCCACCTGAATTAGATCCTAAAAGATATAACTGAAGAATGTGAAAAACTTGCTAGAAATAATGCTACTCTAAAGCTTGAGATGGAATCTATGGAAATGAAGCTAACTAAGGAGATTGAAGAAAAAAAGGAGAATCTGGCCCAATCATTAAAAGAAAAATCTGAAGAATTCAGTAGAGTAAACAATGCATTCATTTAGATGGAGATTGAACTGCTACAATATAGAAATAATGAACAGAAGCTTGAGAGATAGATAGTTATTCTCAAAGATGAACTCACTACTGTAAATGAATACAAGAAGAAGTTTAGGATCAGTTTTGCTAAGCTTGATGTGTTGACTAAAGGACAAAAGAATGCAAATGATAAGCGACGTTTTGGATATTATAAGGAAGAAAGCTCTAGATCTGAACATAAGGATTCTAGACAAAGAAATTAGATGAACAAAGGTAGAAGGTATCCGGTAAGACAACCCAATGTTCAGAAGTTTAATGGTTACTGATTTTCTTGTAATAAATTTAGTCATATGGCTTCTTAGTGTAGAAGTAAAATAAATTCAAGCATTCCATCATTTCTTGGTCAGTGTTTTAGTTGTAATAATTTTGGTCACAAGTTAATTGAATGCTGAAGTATGTCTGTCAGTGTAAGGAATTTTAAATGCAATACTTGTGGAATATTTGGGAATGTTGCTAATCAATGTAGATTACAAGGAAATTAGTGGAATGAGTGGTCTAGATAGAGAAATCTGGTGTGTAATAGTTGCAACATATTTGGTCACATTGCAAGATTCTACAGGAACAAAAACATGGATAGAAGAGGTCTGGTATACAGAGGAAGAATTTCACAAAAAGATGACAAGGAAAAGGAAAAGTGATTGTGGAAGAGATAAGAGATCAGATAAAGAAAACATGGGTAAAGAAGAGCGAATGTGATGAAGGAACTAAGCCCATACCGGAAGTAGCCTCCGGTAATTCCTCTAGAAATTGATCATAGGCCTTTGCTCTAGGGGGAGTTCTTCAAGGAAAATTCTTTGACCCCCTATTGGTAGCTATCACCGAAATGCAGGAAATTGTCAATAGATGTGATAAAAGTTTGCAAATGCATCAGTGATCGCTTATGCAGGAAGATGAGAAGTAGAAGGTCCGTAGACAATTTTTTCTTTTGATGTCTAAGAAAACTGAGTACCCAAAACTCATAGGGAAAAGTATTTAATGCAACTAAAAGGTTAGGTGCGTGAAGTTATAAAAACAAGGGGTATCTAGAACCCTCATTTGTCACATTGCATTGAAGAAGAACAGAAGGAGAGCCTTCGCAACAAAATTTCAAAGAAGTAAAGAAACTTCAATGATAAATTCTTTAGGTATTTCAGTTGCTTGTAGAATTTTAAATTTTTTGCTCGGTAGAAAACCTTATTTGACACGGAAAGTAAAATGAAGAAAATAAAAGGAATGGTGAATTTGGATGAGTAAAGTAGTGGAAAGATTAGGGCTATGAGAAATTTGTTACCAACCAATGAATTGAAGTGGCTTGAAGGTACGAAGCATAAAATTTTAGACATTTGGAATGAATTTCCTTATTTCATCAACATGGAAGTGGTTAGGTTTATCTTGAATAGATTGATTGAGGACATTCTAACCTTGGATGGATAAACTCTATCTTATTTCAAAGGATGTGATTAGAGAATTAACTAGTTTATGCAATGTTGGGGATGTTTTGAAAAAGAAGTAGATTCAAAACAAGGAAGTCGAAACCCTAACCAAAGTGATAGGAGATCAGAGGAATCTAGTAATTTCAATGATCAAAGATCCAATAACGAGGTACATTGCACATCAAATTTCATATAAAAATTTCTTCAAAAATAGGGAAGGATCAACCTCAGCAGGCACAATATATATCGCTCACAAAATGATAATGGAAGATGAAGACTTTGATCTATGTGGATTGTTGAAGGATTAGTTGATGGAAAATGTCCAATTGATGAAAGATGTAGACTACTCCTTCGGGTTTGGTACCCTAGTTATATGCATTATGATGTATTTTCTGAATTGCTTGCTTTAGAATGATAATGTGGTATGGAAGGAAAATGAACCTGTTTGTAAGCAAATTTTTGAACATTTCAATAGTCTGAAAAGTTGTGAGCAAGTTATGAAAATTTCTTTAGAGAATTGTTGGGAAAGTTTGGAATAGTTGGCATCTCCCTACTAGTAAGAGCAGTTGAAGTTGGGTCTTCTTTTGGTAAGGTGGAGAAGAAGCAGAAAAGGGCTCTATAGTTTGCATATGACATTTCCCTGGCACACAAATCTCCAAGAACTGAAGAAAATGGAAAAGATCAAGTAATTGTGGATATACCAGATGAAGATTCTGATGATTACACTCCAAAAGATGAACCAATATCAGTGGAACTAGATGTGATGAAGAAGGTGCTTTATTCAAAACAAATATACTGTAGATTATTTAGGAAGAAGATGGAATGCAAAAGATTGCTGACATGTGGTTAAATGGACCCTCATATGAATAAGACTTGATTGAGGACACTTTAGGTAGATACTTTTTTTACAACAACATTGAATTGGAAAGTCTTCAGAATGTACTTCCAAAAGAGTTGATCAAATGCATTAGGGAGGCTATGGCCTCTATGCCTTAGGATAGGAAAGAGGAAGAAGTAATTCTACATCTGAAGGAGAAGTTTAGGTTGTCCCTTACCAAACTGAAAAATAAAATGAATGTGTTAAGGAAATGCATTTACTTAGCAAATAAGGTCTACAATTATTGTCTTCAGTGGCCTCATGTGGTTGGTAAATATAGGGACAAGTTGGAGTAGATTGAGAGTGAGTTGAAAAAAATTGGTTAGGATTACAATATGTTTTAGGACCATGATGGAGCAGTCAAGAAAAAAATTCATGAGTTGTAGGTTGAGCATGCAAAGGTTCACTTTTCCAGAAACACCCTTATGGACACTTTTTGGAAAGTAAAGGATCTAACTAAATGTAGATTGGAATAGAAAATCAAGATCCCGAGGAAAGGAGAGAAGTCGGAAGAAGCAATTACAATTCCATAATCCCTTATTTAGATCATCAACCAGATATTAAAAAAAAAGTTTGATAATAATTATTGGGATTTCAGTAGATGCTTGGAAGAAACTTCTTCCAAAGATGAAGGATAAGTATAAAATAATTTTCTGATTTGTCCAGGAGTTGTAATTTCTCAAATTTTGATCAATTTTTGCATGAATAAAGGGTGAGAGAGTGTAGTGTAAATTTTAGCAGAAGGAGAGTAAGCAGTAAATTTTTTTCATTGATGTCAAAGGGGGGGGAAGCAGTGAAAAACAACTTGAAATTCTAAGGGGGGGTAGTGTTTTGTTGTGTTTGGAAATTTTGAGTTTTGGTTTTGACACTTAGTCATTTTTCACTAAGTGTTGCCATCAATGCCAAAGGGGGAGATTGTTGGCATATGGTTTGAGGATATTTTTTATGGCTTCTTATGTTGTCATTGATGGCAACTAAAGTCATTATCTTGGCCCGCAGATCAGGATCTACTTATATCAGTAGGAAATATAGAAGATAGTGTGTTACTGGCAGAAAGCATGAAGAAAAGTGTATCTAGTTAGTTAGTCGATTTGTATGCTTCAACAGATCATCATTTTGAGTTGTGGATCTTCAAGAGACTTTGTTAAGAATCTATACTATCTTGTTGTTAAGTTTTGTGGTATTTCATTAATTGGTGTACAAGTTAGGAGATCTGGTTGAATGCTTTGGCAAGATGTTTATTAGCTCATTGTGGCCAACCTAGTGAATATCACATGTCACAGATGTATAAGGAGTACTTAATTAACTATTTCTTGTGTTGGTTATTTTTTTTAGGTCCTTGCTAAGTCTTAGACAACTTTGGTGGGTGGACATTAAATTTAATTTGTGATTTGAGCCGACCATTGAAGGATAATTCATGTTTCTTTAAAGCCAACTTTAGTTATTAAAATCTTTGTTAGTGGATATATATGAGATCGATAATTAATTTTGAAGAAGAATGAAGTGGTGTGAAGGTTTGTGTGTGCAAAAAAGAGTAGATTAGTTGTATGAGCGTACATCAAAAGATTAGTTCAGTGAATTTTGCTTGAGCATAAGAAGATTGTTGTGAATTAAGGCAGAGTAAAGTAGAGTGAATTGCAGAATCATTCAAGAGGTTCAAAAATATGATTCATGTGCTTCATCAGAGTTGAATCCTAAAATTTGGAGATGCTATCTTTTTAGTTCAATTTTTTTTGTAATCACAAACACTTTGTTGGGCAGTGATCCCTTTTGTATTTGAGCAGTGAGCTCTATACAATGTGCCTAAATGCAAGTGCATTCCCTTTTGTTCAAAATTTTATCAGAGTATAATTGTGGATTTATCTCCACCATGGGTTTTCCCCTAATAGGGTTTCCACGTAAAAATATTGGTGTTATGGTGCTTTGATTATCTTTTTCATGTGCTTGCATCTTTATTTTTGTTTATGTGGTGTGAATGGTTTAAGATCTAGATTTAAAGTTTAAATTTGTTGAACACTGATTCACCCCCCCTCTCAGTGTTCCCTCGGTCCAACAAGATCAGGTTCATGAAGGACACTACACCCAATGTCATCCGTAAAGTGACAAACACATCATATGAAGTAAGAAGGTTGCATGAAGAACCAAGAAAAAGGAAATATCCAAAATAATAGTGCCAATATATGCCCCCACATTAAAAAAAAATTTGAACACCATACTGTGAGAAATTAATTTCAAGTAGAAAATGAAAACTATAAACAAGAAAGAAGACATGAGAGCCAATTTGGAAAGCCCTATGCTAATTCATATGTTTCTGAGTAAAACTATGTCATGTAAAAGAAAAAGAAAAGAGAGGGGTTACCCCCAAAATAAAAACACCAAATACATAAGAGATCTATGGATTTGGGGTTAGTATGTTCTTTGGTGCAATATTTTTAGAGAGCTTGGAATTGTCATCATCCCCCAAATACACATAGAACTAGAAGAATTGCACAAAGAGAGAAAAAACAATGAAAAACCTTTTGGGTCAAGATGGAAGAGACATAGGGTGTCTTGATGCCTTGCATCATCCCCAAAATAAAATACAAGAGAAATGAAAAAAAAAAAGTGAAAGAATTTTTTGGGTCAACATGAAGGAGACATGTATGTCTCAATGCCTTGTGTCATCCTAAAAAACAAAACACAAGAAATAGATAAATATGAAATGAAAAAGGAAAAGAAAAAGAAATCCTTTTGGGTCAACTTGAAGGAGACATGAATGTCTCAATGCCTTGTGTCATCCCAGAAAGGAAAACACAAGAAAAAGATAGAGATGAAAACCGAAAGTGATGCACAACATAGAGAAGAATGAAGGTAAAAATAGAGGAATTTCACAAACAGAACATCATGGGGGATCACATTACACACATGTAATCAGACAAAAGAAAAAGAAAAAGGAAAGGAAATAATGTAGAATACTAGTAAGGAAAATGCAAGTCAACATATGAGCAAGTCATCTACCTCCCAATATCAATCAATATAAGTAGAAGATGAATGATGAACCTAAGGGACAACGAAAAATGAATTAATAGGACAAGGCTATCAATTGCTTGCCCCCACTGAGTGTGAGACAAAAATGAGCTGAGGTAGGTGATGGGAAAGGGTCATGTAATAGTGAGAATAGAATATTATACAACTATTACATGACAAGGGGTGAAACAATATGAAGCTAGGAAATCACATGAAGGAAATCATTGCTATCAAAGTGAAAGTTTTGCAATATTAACTAGAATGTTTGACACTCATCACTACTATGTCTAAGAATTCAATGATATGCACAAAAAGGGACTTTCACATCTTTAGGATATAGCACCAATCTATTCATAGGTGGCCATGTGATTAGTTCTTTTTATAAAAGTATTTACAATTTCCTTTCACTTTCGGGTGGTGGATGAGGAGACTTTAGTTTTTCTAACTTGTAAGGTCTCTTTCATTTACTAGATTCACCATTTTCTTTAGTTGAATGCGGAGGAGGAGGACCTAATGGGATCCTCTCATCCTTGTCATTATTATCATTTATTGATTGCTCTTTGGGAAGAGGGACATCCAGAATGGGGGGGAATCCAAGATCACCGTACCATCACATCAAGGCATTAGATATTCTCTAGGAGGTCTTTTTTTATGAGAGGGATCTTGATAGTCTAACCCCTTTGGGGTAAGTGCACCAATCTGTGACACAATTTAGGTGTCAAATTGTAAAAATTCACAAAAAATGGCTGATATTGGCCATTTGGCGTGTGCCAAATGGAAAAGAAAAATAAAAGCTCAAAACATATTTCAAAACCTCATTTGTCTGCAACTTGTGGCTTGGCTTGGAGTATTGGAGGTCTGCAACTCGCACTCGCCAAATATCATCCATTATTTGCATCATTAGCTTGCTATCTTTCATGAGGATGTCACCAACACATTAGAGAGGTCAAAGATTGTGAAGAGGTATGTATTTTTATTCAATTTATTTAGAATTCAATTTAGAATGAAGATTGAAATAGGTTTTTATAATAAAATTTTATTCTAATTACCGAGGAATGAATCTCCAGCTCAAAACTTTGAGAATTCATAGTCACCCCCTCAAGAAGAGCCTCCTATTCAAGAACAACTTGAAACCCCTCCCTTAATTCAAAGGAATCCTCAAGGAACATAGGAAAAAATTCTAATTCAAATTGAAAAAAATAAAAGAGGCATTGAACAATTAATCGGAAGATTAACCGAGCATCCCAAAACCCACCCTTATAGGAGAGGGATTGCTGAATCATTGAAGTCAATTTATCTCATGTAGGAGAAATGAGTGAGAAAATAAATTTTTGGTCAAATGAGAGGCATGAGATGAGACAATATTATGCTAGAGGTTTGTCATATGCAGATGTTAAATTTTTTTTTTTAAGCAAATCCAACTTATGTGCCCTATTTACAAACCCGAAAACCAACACACCTTTATCTCATACATGTAGGAGGTTCCCCATCCATTGGTGCCACCATGAGTTAATTAAATAAATTTTGGGAGTGGTGGTTGATGGTATTTGACCAATCTCCATGCAATAACCATGAGGTACCACAATACTTTTTGAGGAAACTCTATTGTGAGTTTATCCTCAATAATATGCGAAATTATTTTGATCTCTTATACTCTGAGGGTAGAGGTGGGGGATCCAAAAATGATAGATGTATTGCATGACTTAATCCACAATTGGCACCGAGACCATTGGCCAAACCCATGGTGGAGCATGTTTTCATTCCTTCCATTGTTAAGGATAGTGTAGAGGTGGACACATTGGAGTCTATTGGCTCACTCACGCAGACCATTTTACGGTGTGTGAGGCCTCTAGTAGAGCCTAGTGTGGAGAAGTGTAGGCCCCGACCTCCACGCCACCATTGTGGCGCTTGTGGTGCAGTTTGCACGTACGATTATCAAAGTGCTTGGGATGCAGCTACACAACCTACATCATTTGTAGAGGCGATGGCTTTCATAGATGATTTTTTGAATGATACATTCGGCATTGGCAATCAGGTAAAATTCAACAAGTTCATTTAATGTTGTTTATTAAATTATATATTGAAATTTAAGAATAAGTAAATTAGTAGAATTTTGATTTGATGAAATTTCAGGGTTGGAGTGTTCATGAGACATGCCCCATTCTTATAGACCCTTATTAATTCTTGTCGTTGAGTCCACATGTATGCAACTAGTATTAAGATATTATTATTGCATTTGAACAATTGAATTTTATATTTGAATGTTTGTCTCATAACATGCTTTGGATTTCAAACAGTTTCCTGGTGGACCTTTGACCTCCACACCTCGCAATTCATTTCCTCAAGGTCATTACACTCAGGTAGCCTTTATTCAATAATGGTGATGTAGAACAATGTTAGCTAGTTTTCATAATTTTGCATATACAAATCTAAAAAATTGATGAGAAACACAAACATTACATTTGTATTCCTTGACTCTGTCACATTATCTTCTCCTAATTCACTTTTTGTTCCTTTATTCCTTTCTAATCCCATCCCATTAACATTTAATAGTTCACCCTACCATTTACTCTTTCATTTACCATTTGTAGATGTTGACATTAGAAAACCCTGGTAATGTTGGTGGCATGATGGACCATGGAGTTGTTGTAGCAATAAAGAGTTTTGATCCATTGAGAGAGGTTTACAACAAATTAGTCGATTTGAAATTGTATTTTCTCTTTTATGGTCTATTATAGAAAAATTTTGTGATACTTTTGCGTAGCTTAATTTCTATCTTGATGGTTGCTACAGGTGGTTGTCACTCTAGATCATGGACGTGTTAATGATGTAAATGTGAATGATGACTATCTATATGCGGTAAGTGATTATATTTTTTCATATGTCATTCGACAATTCAATTTCTATGTATTACCATCTTTACATTTTATGGTATCAATTAAAGGTCTAGAGTTAAGAAAGGAGGACTAGCGAGCATGTTCGAAAGACAAAAGAACCAACAGTCACTCCATCCAGCCAAATTTTGAAGGCAACACAGAATCCATTTCCTTCCCCTAGAGGGAAATGACTATAATAGGGTTGTTGTATTCCTATGTGGCATTTTGGAACCTATTTTTTGTACAAGCAATATATATGTGACATTTTATGTCCATAATATGGCTCCTTTGTACTAAGCCTGTATGGCTTTTTTGGACCAACATGGAGATCCAATACCCCTACCATGGAAAAAACTAGTGAAATAGGACTATTTTTCAAAGAGAGTACCCTTTATCCTTCACAAAACCCTTGGAAACCTTGGAGAAGCAATTAAAATTCCCAAAAAACACAAAATCCACAATTAGATTCCACCTGTATGGCCAAATCCACCCCAAACTCAAAAACCCTTGTTTTATGAACTATTAATGAGGCTTTATTGAATATGATGCTTCCAGACCTCCTCAGACCTCAAAACCAACTTGAACACTTTCCAACAAAATTTTACATGCTTAATGATTCAAAATACATGACCTCCCATACAGATTCCACCAAACCCTAGACCAAAACCCCTGTTTACATGCATTTTCTATACAAAACTCACAGGAACAACAACCCCAGTCTACTTTATTCCTTTCTCACAACATAAATCAATCTACCTAGCATATAAATATCCTCCATAAGACCCAATACAATATTTATAGTGAGCACAATCATTGTAAGGGTCTTGAATAGATGATTAATGGTACAAAACCCCAAAACAGGGTATGCCCGACTGTTCACAAGAAAATAACTATGGAATGCTTCAAATTATTTGTTAAACCTTCAAATCTAATGCAAAACAAAAAATATTCATGCCACTACATTTTTCATAAATAAATTACTCAATGCAATGATTTTAAGTTACCATATAGGTCTAGAAAAGAGAGGAAATTCAGAAATTTGTTGCTAATAGTGAGAATTCAATTGGATTTCTTCACAAAAACATGAAGCAAACATTACAAATGATGACCAAATTTTTTTTAAGGGCTTCCTAATTAAATAAAACTGACATAACAGCTTCCAAATGAATTTTGAATCCCTTATTAGCCGTTGGAGTGCCAAATTACATTTGTTTACCTATCTTTGTTAACAACCCATTTGATTCCTTTTACATTCTTTTACTATTTGACCCTCCAAAACATTTAAAGCATTTAAAATACATTTAAAGCACCTATGTTGGTCTAATTAGACCTTATGAGACCCTAAAACATGACCTAATACATAAAAAGCAACATGATTCTACTTAAACCCCCATTTGTCCTCATTAACAATTGCTTCACATATCTGACCTTGTTTACAAAAATGGATCAATGAGACACCAAATGGTCATTATATACCTTATTAAAGAACATAAACATCAAAACAACTTTGAAACCTCTCTAAACACACCTAATGCTCTAGTTGTGAAAGTAAGGTGTAGGTGCTCCTTCACCATAAAACCACTCAAATTCACTCAAAATCATAGATTTTCACACTCAAGGCTGCATGCCATCACTCCAAAATGATCTCCCCTACTCCAAGAATAATATTCTAACCTATTCCCTACCTAATGGACTCATTACACTGAGTTACAATATATACATTAGGTGAAATGAGCCATTAAATGACTTGATGACCTCAAAACCTGAAATTTAGACTTCCAGACCCACCTATAGTAAAATCCACCCTAAGAGCTCAAAACAAGATGCATTTAAATGCCACAAAAACAAAAATGTGGCTAACACATCCCTCAACCTAAATCAAAACACTTTTATTCAATTCCCTTCACTATGGGTTCATGCAATTGACTGCTACAACACTGAAAAAGAGAAAAAAAAACTAAGATTTACAAAGAAAACAAAGCTTTATTGATCAATTCTTGTACAAAATATTTCACTATTCTCCACACACTCCTTCATTCAAGATTCACATACATATATTCAACTCCATTAACCAAGAATTGATTGAAAACCAATGCCACAAGTGACCTTTGGGCTTCCCTAACTGTTCAGCTTCCCCACTATGAATTTCTTGCACTTCAAAATTTGCCACAAAAATAAAAATTTGGCTAACACATCCCTCAACCCAAATAATTTTTTTTTTTATTCAATTCCCTTCACTACGGGCTTATGCAATTGACTGCTACAACACTGAAAAAGAGAAAAACAAACTTAGATTTACAAGGAAAACAAAGCTTTATTGATCAATTCTTGTACAAAATCTTTCACTATTCTCCACCCACCCCTTCATTCGAGATTCACATACATATATTCAACTCCCTTAATCAACAATTGATTGAAAACCAATGCCACAAGCAACATTTGGCCTTCCCTAACCATTCACCCCATTATGCATTTCTTGCACTTCAAAATTTGAAAAATGACACTTTTCACTAATTTAGCAAATTTGCAACTAAAATCTTCTAACTCACTAAGAACCACTAAAATAGACTTATTACATCAATAAATGGTCTATATGACCTTATCCAATCCAAAACAAGACTTCATCACCCCAATGACAACCACTGAAGCTTGGTGTCCCTGCACCAAATAGTGGTGCAGGAGAACCTACACCTTACTATGATCAATGTGTTTGTTGTATTGGGTCTCATGGAGAATGTTTAGGTGTTAGGGAGAGTTTTTTATGTTGAGAGAAAGAAATAAAGTAGATTGGGTTGCTGTCCTTGTTGAGTTTATGTGGGAAAATGCATGAAAGTGGAGGTTTTAGCATAGGGTTTGGTAATATTTGAGTGGGAGGTCCTTTGTTTTGAATTATTAAGCATGTGCAGGGTTTTTTAAGAGTGTTTGAGTTGGTTTTGAGATTTGAGGAGGCGTGGAATCAAACTTAAATGCTTGAATTAAAGCAATGATCAATAACATGACTTTACAAATTCAATGTGCATACTTACTGTTGATGCCAAAATTTGACAAGATAACAATGTCTTATGGGAAACTCAATTTATGGGGAACTTTTTTGATAAATTGAGTGACCTATGGGTTTTTAGAGAAGTCAGATTCTTCTATAGTGGGGTTTTGGAAAGGGAAAAGGAAAAAAAATATAATAAAATAAAGTCTAATCTAGGGTGATGTGCCAAGACTTAATGGTAGGCACGATAAATCATAGATCTAAGGGCTCGATTGGTATTTGTAGTGTTCCAGAAAGATAGAAACTAAAAATTAAAGTATAGATAATTCATTCATTGACATAAAATATCATTGCATACATTCCTACTACCAAGAAGAGTCATAAGACATTATCTAAATCAGCAAACTTGCATCCAATATATATAGAAGTTCTCAAATGAAATATCCAGACAATAGCAACATTGTTTAAAGTTTAATCAAATAGCATAAAAGAACAGAAAGGCTAAACAATTGGCATAGTCTTAAAGTCTCTTGCAATAAAACAAAATAGTAATAAAGGCCTGGCATCTTTTCCTGAAATCAATGTTCCTTCAAACTCTGGACCCTTCTCTCAAAATAGAGAGAAGTATATATAGCAGAAAAAAATCCCACCGTCTCGAAAAGCAATAACAAAAAAGATTTTGCGATATCCAGCAATGATGAAGAATTAAGTATATTTCCAAGCCATTGCAGCAGAAACTATTTAAAACCAAGCATCTGGTCATTCCAAGCCCAGGTGCATCCCCTGCAAATGATGGCGGTGATCCTGGCAAGGTTAAACAGACAAATGTCATCATCCCGTGAAGTAATTATGACACACAGTGGCTAGTCGCAATATTTGGTTCACTTGATTCATCGCCTGAATACGAGATCCGCTGAAGAGACACGTGGCATCATAATGTTGCCCATGCGAACCTTTATATTTTTCCGCTAAAGACTTACACCAAGGTGACACGTGTCGAGTGGGAAGAGCTCTATCCAAAAGTGGAGGAAAGTGATCATCGGTCAGGTGCAAAAGAGACACGTGTCAACATTTCGCTACCCACAGTCATTATTTCATCCTCTCGCTGAAAGATTGTGTAGAGTAGACACATAGCAAAGGTCATTGCAAATGTCGATTGTGGGGCCCACCAAATCTGTTTTGGTAAATGAGCTACGTGGCATGCGAGTGAAGCACGATGAGGAGCCCAAAAGTAATGATCACAAATGGCCTGTAGCTACGACACGCGGAAACATAGCGGGGATTCCCGAGATGCAAAGGAAAGGGAAACCACCATGGTGCATAGAGGAGACACGTGGAGGGGCAACAAAATTTGACAAAATTTTGAGGGCTATTTGCGATGTGCAGGCCGATACTTAGAGCAAAAATACACCTGAAGAGAGTTTGTTGAATATTTATTCACAATTTTTTGTGACTACTAGGGTTGTTTCACTTGAGGAATGAAGAACCCAAAATTTCTTTGGTTTACAGACCAGAGCACCATCCATTGGGTGATGGAGTTAGAGCTTGGAAAGAGTTTCCTACAAAGGTGACCATTCATGCTTGGATGACCTTAATATGTTGTGCAAATTCTCCTGTGCTCTACCTAGATCAATCGTTTCTTTATGAGATAGTGCATCAAGTAAACCGACCCCTGCTTCACAATGGAACAGTAGCTAGGAAAGTGGACGAATAACTCCCTCAATGTTGGTTGTGGTGGGAGGATGACTAAATCGCTGAAAGCATCTAGATCACTCTCATTCTCTTCTATTCTTTCTACAATTTTTTCAGTCATAGCAATGAAGCCATCCTCAAGGAATGGGGATGGTAGACCCATCTTATTTAACTTGGAGAAACTCTCCCGCACATTGTCCATTGTCTTGTTCAGAGTAGCTATGGTCACTTTGGTGCACTGGAAGGCAGAGTGGCAATGGATAGACTTGTTTTCAATCTGGGAAACAAAATCCTGATCTTCAATTCCGGCCTTGGTGAGGTCTTCATCAGAGACCAAGTATAGCTCAGTGAGCAGATCTTTTGCTTCTAGAACCTTTTCCAAGATAAACCATGGGAACTGCTCAATTGTATCATGAGCCACCTGGCTCAGCTTTGATGCTTTGGCGATGAATTAGAGGGTGGGTTGTAGTGCTAGGAAAAAAGTTTTAATATTTTCCCAATGAGAAATGTACAACTGCCTAACCAATGGAATAATATCCGGCTGCCCAGAGGAGGACAGGAGAGAGGTTTTAAGAGAAGTGATCTCCATGTCTTTTGAGTTAATGGCCTCAGCCAACTTTGTCCTTTTTCTTTTCTTGGATTCCAATTGATCCACAAAGCCACTCATCTCTTTATTCTAGTTTTCCTCAACATGGGAGTGATTTGCTAAATGCATGTCAAGAGAGGACTTTGTCTCTTGAAGTTCTTGTTCTAATTGAGCTTTTAGGTCCTCAAATTCAGCCTCTTTTTCTTATAACTTCTGCTCATATTGAGCTTGATTGTGCTCCAAAGCCTCATTCTTCTATGCTATCCCTTGATTATACTCAATGTGAAGTTGCTCTATCTCTTCATTCCTTAGCTACAAATTTTGCTTCGCCTCTTGATTCTTAGAGCACAACACTTTAACAATAGCAGGGTTGATAGTCTGAAACTTCACAAGCTCACCCTAAAGTCTGTTCTTCTCATTCTCTGATGTCAACACCCTTTCTGTCATATGTGCAACATCCAATTCTAGGTATTTCTCTTTTTTCTCCATAAAGCTATCCCTTTCCTTTACTACTTTAAGTTGCTCATCTTTTTTCTTTAGCTAGCAACTAGTTTTAAGGAAGTTGAAGGTTACCACCCATTGTGTCTCCTCCATAAGGTCAACCTTATCCTGTAGTTGGGCCACCTTCATGTCAAGCCCTACCATATATATGTCATAATATTTTGGATGCATCCTCCCCTATGGCTTGGTCACCAATGGGTACATGGTTGCAAACTTCAGCTCTTGTTGGGTCTCATCATAGAGATTTTTCATTTTCGGCTCAGTAAAAGCACTATCATCCTTTGCCTTGTGATTTTGTATTCTATTTGTGCACGCTTCCTTTCCATAGTCAATCTACGCCATGAATTGGGCTGGCGAAAAAACTAGCCTACCTGTGAAAGGAGCACCAGAAGGAAGGGCATAGGGATAGGTAATTCTGATAGGCCCATGCATTTTATTTTTCTGGAGAGTGATAGTTTGCGGGGAGAAGTGGGCCACATTCAAAATCTTGGTTTAAGAACTAGTAGAAGGGATTTCCACTTGCCATGGGTCAATTGGTGAACTGGCGGGAGGACTCATGGGTTGGAACGGTGAAGGATTTGTCATCGTGGAGTCAGCCTGTCGTGAGGGAAGAGGACCTGCAACAATAGTGGAAGTAGGGGTGCCAATAGAGGGTACATCTTTGGAAAGAAAGGAAAGGAGGGCTTGAGCAGTAGTAGTTGGTGTAAGGGTTCATGGAGGAGTAAAGGTGGGTGGAGTGATATGTGAGAACTAGGTGAAACCTCTCGCATGTGTTGAATCAATGGTGGGAAACAGAGGGCCAGTGCTCATGGAAGGGATTTTTGTGGAGATAGTACATGATACAAAAGATTGAGAAGCAAGAGAAGAAGGATCAAAATTTACCTGTTGATTGGTCGATGGCGGCTCTAGAATTGTTAGTGACTCTTCCTCGATTTCAGGCTTCTGGCTAGTTGCTAGAACCTATCTTTCAATGGTTTCTTGCGAACTCTCTACAATAATGGTCTTCGTACACTTTCATTTTGTGGGAGAGGTTGCCCTAGCCTCAGAAGTTATTGTCGGTTGCTGCTATAGTACTCTAGTTTCCTTAGTGGCCCAAGTGAGTGTATGTGAAGCCCTTGATACATTAATTCACACATTCGTGGCTACATAGGTAGGCTATCTAAAGCTTTTCTCTTGTGGCACGGGGGATGCAGAAGTCGTCGCTTCCTCTTCTCATTGTTCTTTAGACTCACCCTCTGAGTCATCACCTTTATTAATGCTAGAGTCTGGGTTCAGATGGTCCACATCCCACCATTTTTCAAATTCTTTTTCATCCTTCAAACTTTCATAAGGGGCATCTAATTGCCTTGTTTCTTGGCGATACTTCCAAAAAGTTTCTATCTTCTCATCAGTCCATTCCTCATCCTTCAGCAACTTGTTGTACATGGTGTGTTCCACAGACATTATTATTATCCACCACCACAGCAAAGTAAAACTTGTGCCATGACTCTCTATTATCCTATGTGGGAACACGCGCTAGTTCAACAAAAAATTCATCTTTGTCTGCCCGCAGATTGCGCCTCTTTTCCCAGTAGGGTCTAGGAACATGAGCAACCTTCATGTGAAGCTCTAGTAGGTAATTGAAAGGGCTTTAACACCATTTATCACATACTAAA
The DNA here is from genome assembly GCA_007258455.2 of Sequoia sempervirens. Classification (NCBI taxonomy): domain Eukaryota; kingdom Viridiplantae; phylum Streptophyta; class Pinopsida; order Cupressales; family Cupressaceae; genus Sequoia; species Sequoia sempervirens. The sequence continues at coordinate 320,190,106 of VDFB02353493.1, forward strand.
ACCAACCCTAAATGAGCCATTTTAACGGGCATGTGCAGAATCATCATGGAAAACATAGGCCCTTAAGTGGCAAAAAATTCAAAAAAATTAGAGTTAGACAACTTGATGTAAATATTTGAATAAGTTATCTATATTATTTCAAAAATATGTAAGAATAGAATCTATAGAAAATTGAATGTAGTTTCTAAAACACTAGATTTTTTTTTTTTTTAAAATCTATTTGGTGAAAATATGAAATTTCAATGCAGTGGTACTTAAATTTCAGGGAAAAAATAAGAAGTAGGTGTCTGTCTGACCACCCTCACCACAATAAAATGATAATATGTTTTTATAATATTTTAGACATAAGTAGTGGACTTATGTATGGATGTGATGCATATTTTTCTGTAATTTTTTCCAAGTAAATAATTAATTATGAATTTTTTATTACAACTTTTTAAAAATATAAAACTTCGTATGTCGACCACCTTAAATTGGTCAAAACTTAATGAAATTATTTTTTTATTTTTTTAATCCTCTACTATATGAAGCATAGAATGTGATGCATATTTTGGATTCAAAAAATGTGATATAGTCTGAAAGCTATAGATGTTTTTCAATGAGCCTATCAATCAACACTTTAGTTGTAATTCAAATAGAAAATGAATAATAATTATTTATTAAATTCAAAGTAAAGCATAATTTATATTGGCAGAAAGCTAAGAATCTCCTTTAAAAACCCTTTTCATATCATCAATTTTGGGTAAAAAAAGTCGTCATCCACATACCCTACAAATACCTAGCATATATTGCCACATTTTGGCCCATCATGATCTTGCACAACCTGCAATAGCTAATCCGATTGCTTGTTTATCAGAGTCACTATTTCAAAATTATTCAGACAAGTGAAGAATCCTTTCCTTTTGGAATTTAGGTTGTTGCAGAAGGTATAATCAATGATGCACAACTGCCTATACATCTCAAGCATGAGCACCCTATCTGTAATGCAAGCCGAGAGTAGGAAAGGTTGATTGATGAAGTCCTGCATTTGGAGAATTGTAAAATCTACTCCTAAGAACTAGTAAAAAGGAGTGAAACTATGCATATATTTGGTCTGATCTATGTTGAGTCAGACTGTGTCACCTCCTCCTCGTAAATATTTCAAGACCAAAGTTATAAAATAATTTGAAAATGCATAGTAATCATGTCATAGAAAGAAAGGGTGTCCATGTGGATAATGGCTTCCTCTTCTGCTTCTCGTCAAAAATTGAAAATTCAAAATCTTTTCCAAAGAAATTAGGGTATTGATGTAGGAACATGTGGACTAGGAAGGAGAGAAAGAAAAATTTCCCTCCACCGGGAACTCAGTGAAATCATACCAGAAGGTATCATGCTATTTGCGGAATTGGAAAGCTGACCCTAGTTGAAAGGTTTCCACCATCTCGTCAGAGTCCCAACCACACACAAAAGCTAGCATTGACATGCCATCCTGCATGTCTTCATGAAATGAACCGAGTGGCAATGGGATACTTGACATCCTAGCACCTAGGATTCCCTTCCTACCAATTTCCTCCATCAGGAAATCTGATTTCTTTTTCATCGCCTTCCACGTTTTTTCTCCTTTAGCAGGAAAGAAGGGCTCAATTCGCTCATTTCTTTTACTTGGGTCTAGGATACATAGAATATTCCAAATGGCTTTTGGGTTGATGTGAACTCTTAAGGTTCAACCCTCGATGCAGCGGGTGCTAGGGTTATAACATTGAATAGCAACATCAACTATTTTCAGGTAGTAATGTACTAGTAGGACCATGTATTGTGGAAGACCAGTGTACCAAACCTTCTTTGTTGTCGATGTGTCTGACTTAGGTGACTTCACCCTTGCATAGGCTACTTCTCTTAAGGATTTAGGGTTTTTTGCGATTCGTGGGTCATGAATATTATCCCATTTCTCCTCAACCCTTTTCTGGTTTTTGCAATCTTTGGGCCTATTCAGCTATATCATATTTTCCCTCTTTGTCTTGCTTGGTATACAAGGTGTAGCATATGATAAATATTCATAGGCATACACATCTTTTGATGACTGTATAGCTTTAAACAAATCCTACCCAATCTCCTCCTACATTTGTTGTGATGAACTCTTCGACATTTTTCTCCAGATGAAAGCTTCTATAGGTTTTGAATTCTTTGTAATTTTTTCTCGTCTTTGGATATGCTGGAAACTTCTCTTCACTTGGATTGGTGTATTTCAAAAGACATTAGGCATTAAAAGCTTTTTCATGCAGTATTTCAACTATCTTTTCTCAAGGTGGTAGGAGAAAGTGGGCTTTTTGCATTTAATTTGGTATGTACTATTAATTCCTTGGCTCATGAAAAATTAATTACTTTCCATTTCGAGGTGACAAGAATTCATTATTGTGTTCGACAACCATGTGATATGCTATGATTTCCTTGAAACTTGAGCCAACAATTTTCCTTCTAACCTTGCGTTAGTATGTGTTGTAAATTAATATCCTAGACAGAATGATTAAGCCAAAGAAAATGACCACTACATAAAAAGATATGAATGCTACCTTTGGTTCTAGGAAATTCCTATGAGACGACCCAATAGCCTACGAACCATTCAGCTTACTGTCGATGAGTGCCACCATTTTAAGGATAATTAAGTAGCTCTTATTAACTTAGCACACATTGAGTCGTACTTCTGTAGATGCAACTGATTAGGAGATGCGAGAAAACGTAGGCATGCCTTTCACATTGGCACTTGGTTATCATCACATTTTCTTGAAATGGATTAGAATGCTTTTTCTCATTTTTTCTATAAATAGGCCACTAAGTATAGTGAGGAAATCACACTTAGCATTTGAGAAAATTTTAGCAATAGGTCATTGGCATAGTATTTAGCTTCAGTAAGCTATTTTTCTCATAGGCTAGGTGGTAGGAAAGTTTCAGTTGTAGTTTAGAAGGTAGCAACATTGTGTCAGTACCATGGACACTCCCATTAGGTTAGTTTCTTACAAGTCATAGATAGCTTTTCTAGGAGAGATTTCCACTAGGTGTTTGAAGAGAATGACCAAAAATAAACAATCCTTTGTTTTGGTAGCCATAAAATGGGTTCTGGGTAAGGACTGCACAGAGTATGAGGACAAATACCATGTAAACACTGTTATCTGCTTGCACTTTGTTGTGTCAATGTTAGACATTGGTGTCCCCAAGCCTCTAATTCTGAAGCTAGTCAAGGAAATTTTTCCAAAAAAGTACCTGAATGACCTAGGTGAGGTTGTCGCTCACGTTGCATATGGGGTAGGCTTGCCAATAGGTAGTGACCTCCGACGCTACATTAAGGAAGAAGCAGTTGTTGTATGGCTGATGTTTCTTAGTGGATTTCACCTTCAGACATGTGATGAGCACCAATAGAGGGTTACCCAGACCTTGCTATTTCTATTTTGCAGTTACAATGTGTGCCATTCTACAACATTGATTTGTACACTAACTTCAAGAACCTGGTGTTCCCTCTGCCAATGGCGGTTGTTCCAAATGATTGTGCTTCTTTTGTTGAAGTACCAGCTGATGAAGACGTGGTAGACACTACTGTTGAAGAAGTAGTAGATGCTTCTATTAATGCGTCGATTGCTGCTACCCATGCTCTTGGATAAAATGCCTCCTTGTTTCTTTGTTTTTTGTTGTTGAATACACCACCTGCTTACCGTTTTTGTATATAATCATGACAAAGGCCATAGATATAGCATACATGAAAGAATAGCTCATATAATCATATAATTTTTGAATTATGGCTCTCTTAGCCATTTTTTCCATGTAAAAATGAAAGAATATATATAATGACATATATCTTTATAAAATCCATGGCTCTCTCTTCTTTTTGCATATATGTTGTATGGGCTCTTTTTATTAGCATATTTGCTCATTTCCTTGCATATATATGTATCTTCTGATTATTTCTGTAAACTAATTCCACTACTCCACTCTCTATGATGATGGGTTGCTTCCGCCAAAACACAAACCAATTTCTAAAAATATCGGCCAACACAAAGGGAGAGGAAAAAAAAAAATTATTCACATATGTACAATAATAAAATTCGACACCTAATGGAAGAGTTTGAGATGAATCCCATTGACTAGAATTTCCAAGGATTCCTTTTCCATGCTTTCTAAATTGAAAGTGTTATGATCTTTGCACTGAATGATTTTAAAGGGGCCCTCCCATATTCTATCAAATTTTCCATGTTGACTTGGCTTCACAGCCCTTTCATTATACTTCAGCACTAAGTCTCCACACTTTAGGCCTTGGTCGGAAGCCCTCATTTCAAACCATCGCTTGACCACTTACTGGTGGTTTGTCATGGCTATTTGGGAATTCTCCCTTTTTTTCTTGTACTTCTAACAGTTCGGCAAGCCGAACCCCTATGGTGCCATTTTGTTCTATCTCGAGGGATTTCAACAGTTGAAGTGCTAGAATCTCCATAGATATAGGAAATAGTGCCTTTTTCCCATATACCAACTCATAAGGTGAAGTCTTAAGGCCTTGCTTAGGACTTATGTAGTCTACCCAAAGCCCCACTTGGGGGTTTTTATGCCATTCTCTCTGGTGCTCCGAACTAATTCTTTTAAGGAGTCGGACTAGGTTCTTGTTCGTTGACTCTGCTAGGTCATTTCCCTATAGGTAATAATTTGATGAAGTTTTAAGGAATATGCCATTTTTTAATGCAAAGTGACATACCTTTGCACCTAGGAAAGCTCTGGTATTATTGGAAATGATAGTCTTTGGAGGACCGAGCCTTGTCACCAGCTCTTCGAGAAAATCCACTATCTTTGCCTATGTTGCGTTTTTAAGCGGAACAACCTCTATCCATCTTGTGAAGTAATCTGTGGTAGTTAGAATCCACTTGTGCCTGAAACTGGAAGCTGGATTAATCATCCCGCTGAAGTCTAGGCCCCATTTTGCAAATGGTTCATTAGCCACTATAGGCTTGAGAGGCATTGCGAAATTCTTCTTTCTTCCTGTAAGAAATTGGAATTCTTTGCGAGATTTCACCAAAGAGTGAGAGTTGTTGAAAAGTGCAGGCCAATAGTAACCTATGCACATGATTTTAATGGTGGTGGTCTTAGCAAAAAAGTATCCACTCATAGCACTATTGTGGAATGTGTCAAGTATTCTCTTTGCTTGCTCTATAATAACGCATCGCAGGAGGAGACGATTGAAATTCCTTTTGAAAAGGACCACTTCCACTAGTGCATAACTATAATTTTGTAGCCGATAGTATCTCCTCTTTTGGGAGGAAAGACCTAGAAGATACTTTCCTATTTGCATAAACCTCATTCTATCTATTAGATAGCAACCCTCAGATCCTAGCTCATTTATCAGAACCAGCTCCAGTTGTTCTTCCTCAACAGGTAACTCTTCGTCATACGCCATGTATTCACATAGTCCTCTTCCTCGAACAGTTTTAGTGGGTTTGACCTCAATGTCATATTCAAGGATCTTGGTGATCCAATTAGCTCTTTTTTTGTAATTTCTCCCTCCATGATATATTCACACACTGGAATGTGCAACATAGACAATCACTTGTTGCAAGAAATTAGATGGCGAAACTTTTTAAGTCCCTTCACTATTGCAAAGGCTTTCCTTTCAATGAAATTATAATTCATCTCATATTCCTTCAAAGTTTGGAAGTAGAATGCCACTGGATGTTCTCCTTTTCCTTCATTATCCTTTTGAGTTAAGACAGTAGCAATATTAGACTTGCTACTGAATGCATACACTATAAAATCCTTGGATAAGTCTAGATTAACCAGTACTTGAGCTATAGAAATAGCATCCTTAAATTTTTCAAAGGCTTCCCAGGATTCCTTTTTCCACTTGAATGCTTGATCTGTTTTAAGCATTAGGGTGATTGGCTTAATTATTCCCACAAAGTCAGAAATAAACTTGCTAACAAAATTTACCTTGCCCAGGAAGGACTGAATGCCTTTCTTGTTAACTAGAAGGGGAAGTTCCTTGATAGCTTTCACCCACTAGGGGTTGATTGAAACTCCTTCTTTGGACACCACATGTTCTAAAATCTTTCCTTTCGGCACTCCGAATACACATTTTTTGGATTCAGGGAAACCCCAAAATCTCAGAATTTCTAAAAAACTATTTCTAAGTGGTTGAAATGATCATGCTTAGATTTAGAAAATATAGTAAGATCATCAAAATAGATTAGAATAAAATTATTGATCAACTTGTTGAAAGCGATGTCCCATCACTCGCTGGAATGTTGCCCCTGCGTTGGATAAACCAAAAGGAATTTTAGCATATGCAAATGTTCCCCACTTTGTAATGAATGTGGTATTGTGTTGATCCTCCTCCTTAACTCAAATCTGATTATAACCAAAGAATCCATCTAGTAGGGGAAACATTTCTAATCCTTCTACCATTTGTAGGATTGACTCCATAGAAGGCAATGGATAATGATTCTTAAGGGATGTTCTGTTCAGGTCTCGGAAGTCCATGCATAAGCGGATATATCCATTATTTTATTGGACTAGGACCAGATTGGATACCCATGTGCTATGCTTCATAGAGAAGAAAATTTGTGACTCGATTAGATTTGTCAGCTCTTGCCCCATTAGTGCTTCAATTTTGGGGTTTACTGGCCTTTTCTTTTGTCAGACTAGTTTTGTGCCCTCTATTAGCTCGATGGTGTGATAGATGATGTTGAGATTGTATCCCTTTAGATCATAATAAGACTAGGATACTACCCCTTCATATTTCTTGCAGAAATTGATGAGCCTTTGTTTATCATGATGGGGACATCTTTTCTAACCCAAAGTTTTCTACCGTCTGAGACTTGAAGGTCTATGTAGTCACTTTTGTCTACTACAAACTTCCACCTATCATTTCATGCATCATCAAAATAAAAATAAAAATTGAGAGTAACCAATCCTTTCAGAAGCTTGTTGGATTTGAGTTGCATGATTTGTCCTTCATAAGCCTTTGCAATATTTGGTTGGAATTGATCAGCGAATTCCCCTGACTGCTAGGTGAACGAGGAAATATTTTCATCACTTTCAAATACCTACCAAATTTGATCATTATCAGGAATCGTCGGTCGGACTATTACTCGTATAGAGTTTTTGTTATGTATAAGGCTAGAGGCAGGATAAAACTAAGCTCCAATCACTGCCATACAGTCTGCGTTGCCATTTTTTCTTCGGGGAACAGTTTGGATGTTGAAGGCCTCGAAACCCTCCACTAAGTCACAAACTCGGTGCTGATAGAATCTCATGCTGACATTCTTTTCTGCAAAAATTTCCTAGACTTGGTTGATCACCAATTCAGAATCTTGGAACACCATTAATTTCTCAATGCCCATTCACTCCGCAAGTCTTAAACCTTGAACTAATCCTTCATATTCAGCTTCATTGTTTGAACAAGTGAACTAGAAGCAGAAATACCTTAGTATTTTTTTAGTTTTTAGGGATATCAAACATATACCCTCTTCGGTTCCTACTTTGAATCTTGCTCCATCAAAGTACAAAATCCATAGCTCAGATGCTTGGCCACCTTCAGACTCTTTGGCACCCTTCAGGAGCACTTTTCCTTCATCATAAATTACATAGGTGCCCAATCCTGTAGTACAATAATTGGAAAAAGGATTGATGTCCATGTGTTCAATCAACAGAACATGTTCTTGATCATTCTGGTCTTTGGTCACCTTTTCTTCCTCTAGTAATTTAAGGCAATACATTTCTTGCTTAATGATAGAGGTATGCGCGACTTCAAAATTGATCATGGCTTCATCCACTAAATGCTCAGAATGTAAAGCTTCTGATTCTATCTTCATTTTTACATTGTGCTAGGTTATAAGAATTAGATGTGACCAATCCTGGGACAAGTATCCACCCACCTTTGAAGTAAATTCTCAGGATAGATAGAGGTCGAACATAGGATGAACATCTATGATCACAGTGTCTTGCGGTACAGTGATACTAGGGTAAGTAAATAGAGTTAAAGGAATTTCCATGATGACACCTATGATTTCAACTTTGTTCCATCAAGATGCATTACTCCCCTTTGCATAGGTTTATAGCTAAGTCCTAAAGCTTCAGCTATTTGTTTAGGCATAACCGTGGTACAAGCACTAGAATCAATCATAGCATTTTGTAATAACTTCTTCCCTATAATGAGGTTTAAGAAGAAGGGTTGAGGCTTCAACTTATCTCTGACTTCGATAGGGGATTCTTTTGTGTTATTCATAAGGACTTTAGCCACAAATAGTTGATTAGTAGCCTCTGAATTCGCTAACTGCTCTATTGGTGTTGCACTGATCTCTACTTGAACCGCCTTCTATAATAACTTTTTTTGCTTTGTGATAGCTAGAATATCCCATAGAGACACATTAGCAGATGATTTCTTCAATTATTCCACCACATTGAAAGGTGGAAAATTTGGAGGTTTCTGCTCCTTTGCTCTTATTATGATAATTTCCTTCCACGGCTAAGATTGTGGTGGTGTAGTGGAAGTGCCAGGTATTTGATTGGAAGTTCCTTTTAGTTGCAGGCTAGCTAGTTGTGGAGCAACTGATTTTCGGGTAAATCTCCTCTTTAAGCAAGTTTTATAGTCATATTGCACTTACGATGTTTCGGATATGGACGTATCATTAGCAAACACCATTTCTTCTTCTTCCATTCATGAGAAGAGCATGTGCTCAGGGGCGATATTGGATTCTTGTTCTAGAGATATCCCTTAAATTTGCACAATAAGAACCACACTCTCCATTTATGGTGAGGCATATACATAACCTCCATGGTCTGGCATCATGCCTTGGTTGCACTGCTCCACCACCCTTTGTTGTAAGTTACCACGGGGACAGTCTTAGGGCATATGTGCATCACTACAAAGGAAGCACCATGGATTGATATCATCAATTAGGTTATTTTATCCTACGGTTAATTCCCTACTTGAGCTTGGTGAAGTGCTCATTAGCAAAGTAGGCACTGACACTATTTGGTTGACTGTTGGAGCTGGTGGATTAGTGGGAGAACCGCCTTGGTACTGATTCTACTGATATGAGGACCGCATGCCTTGATAGTTTTGATAGGTAGGCTTCAGAGGTTTTGATTGGTTCCAGTTGAGGGTGGTTATATCATTTGCCATAGTCTGCAACATTTCTTTAAGATCACTTATTTCATCCTTAGAAGAACCGGATGTAGAGGCAACATTTTTCGGTGCTTCCACATATGTGTACATTGACTAGGGAGTTGTAGGTGCACTAGTCGATGCAACTTCTTGTGCGGGCATCAATATTTCAGAAAATATTGGCATGATAGGCCAAGAAGGAAACATTCCACAATCTATCAAATGATTCTTGGCTTTGACGGTGACACCATAAGCATCCGATAGAGTAGCTCCCCCCAAAGACTTGACCATCATAGAAATGTCAGGGTTGATGGACTTCAGATAAAATATGAATGCCAACTTAGGAGCTGGGCATCTAGCAATGGGGATCCTCTACCAATTTGTGTTAAATTGGGCATTGAAGTCCATCAAAGCCTCTTGGGGAGCCTGTTTTATGATAGATAATTGATGGTACAGCAAGGAGCAATCTCCATCATTTGAAAATATCTCATAAAATGGATCTTTGAGCTCATCCCAGGTGTGGATAGTGATATGTAGTAGTGTTCGGTACCAATCCAATGCCTTACCTTTGAAAGATGCATCGAGGAGCCTTAGAGCTACAATTTACGTAGTGATCGCATCCACTACACACACGTCCACCACATCTTGTAGATGTTCTGCAAGTGTTCTTGAGCCATCTCCAATAAACTTAGGTATAGCTTTCATAGTTGAGACCGGGATAGCACCCCAAATAGTGGGTGCTACTGGATCTACTAGGGGACTTTTGGTGTCCCATGCCACATAATTTATGTTAGCGGCTGGCAAAATGGTTAGAAGAATGGGTGACGGGAGTAGAATGGTTACCAACTGATTTGCGGCCTACACTATTCGCCGTGGAGGTACTAGTAAACTGGGGTTTCTTGCAGTTTGGGATCTAGTTATAGGTCAATGGCTCATACACCCTTCTAAAGTGAAAATTCAATTAAGCTTTGTCCCACCAGGCATGCCAGAAAAAGAACAAATTGCTGATGCCAAAATTTGACAAGGTAATAGTGTCTTATGGGAAACTCAGTTTATGGGTGACATTTTGCACTAAATTGAGTGACCTCTGGGTTTTTAGAGAAGCTGGATTCTTCTATAGTGGAGTTTTGGAAAGGGAAAAGGAAATAGATATAATAAAATAAAGTCTAATCTAGGTCGATGCACCAATACTTAATGGTAGGCACAATAAATCATAGATCTAAGGGCCTGATTGGTATTCGTAGTGTTTTAGAAAGATAGAAACTAAAAATTAAAGTATAGATAATCCATTCATTGACATAAAATATCATTGCATACATTCCTACTGCTAAGAAGAGTCATAAGACATGATCTAGATTTGAAAAATTGCATCCAATATATATAAAAGTTCTCAAATGAAATATCCAGACAATAGCAACACAATTTAAAGTTTAATCAAATAGCATAAAAGAATAGAAAGGCCGAACAATTGGCATGGTCTGAAAGTCTTTTGCAATGAAACAAAACTGTAATAAAGGCCTGGTGTATTTTCCGAAAATAAATGTTCCTTTAAACTCCAGACCATTCTCTCAAAACATAGAGAAGTATATATCGCAGAAAAAACTCCCACTGCCTTGGAGACCAATAATAGAAAAGATTTTGCGATCTCCAACAATGATGAAGAATTAAGTATATTCCCAAGCCGTTGCAACAAAAAATATTTGAAACCAAGCATCTGGTCATTCCAGGCCCAGGTGCATCCCTTGCAAATGATGGTGGTGGTCCTAGCAAGGTTAAACAGACAAGTTTCATCATCTCGTGAAGTAATTATGACACACAGTGGCCAGTCGCAACATTTGGTTTGCTTGATTCATCACCTGAATATGAGACCCGCCGAAGAGACATGTGGCATCATAGCACTACCCGTGTGAACCTTTATCTTTCATCACTAAAGACTTACGCCAAGTTTACATGAGTCGAGTGGGTAGAGATCTATCCAAAAGTGGAGGAAAGTGATCATTGGTTGTGCACAAAGGAGATGCATGGTAACATTTCACTGCTCATGGTCATTTTTTCATCCGCTCGTTGAAAGATTGTGCATAGTAGACACATAGCAAAAGTCATTATAGATGTTGATCATGGGGCCTACAAAATATATTTGGGAAATGAGAGCTATGTGGCACAAGAGCGGAGCCCGATGAGGAACCAAAAAGGAACAATCACAAATGGCATGCAGCTACAACACGTGGAAGCATAGCAGGGATTCCCGAGATGCAAAGGAAAGGGAAACCACTGGGGTGCACAGAGTAGACACGTGGATGGGTAGCAAACTTTGACAAAAGGCTGAGGGCTATTTGCAATGTGCAGGCTGATACTTAGAGCAAAAATACACCTGAAGGGAGCTTGGTGAATATTTATTCACACTTACCATTCAATCAAGGGAACCATCTGGGTCTGCTATACTCTTTATCATGTCAAGTATTTCCTCATGGTTAGACTCACGCACTTTCCACAAGTTCTTGTTTGCAGTTCTTCCTTTATATTTGATCAAATGAATGTTGGTGTCGAAGACAAGGTTCGAGTAGTGAAGAATCTTTTGATGTGTGTAGAAGTCCTTAAACAACCAAACTGCAACATTCTTAACTGGGTACTTTCTAATCCATGTTCAAGTAACAACCACTGAACTTGTAGGATATTCTATGTTTTCTCCATCTATAACTAGGGCCTCCAATTTCCTTTTGGCCTTCATACAATGACATAGGTAATAATCTATACCCTCTTCATTGTATTCATCTACAATCACTGCATATACGTGCCCTACATTGATATGTTCATCTTGTTAGATGTATTTAATGAATATCAAAATAAAACCTAAAAGTAAGATATATTACTTGGTTCTACAAGGTCCGATACATGATCAAAGTCAATGGATGATTACATCTCCATGATTTTTAGAGTTTTCAGGAGCTAATAAGTGTCAAGTGGGGTTAGACTTCTTACAGACCATTTTTCAACCCACTCTATTGACTCGCAATCATTCTATGCTCGAAGTGTACATTCAGAACAAAAGCATGCCATCTTTCATGCATGGATAGTCAATGTACTTGCATTGGAGCTTCTAAGAGACTATAGCTCGTTCAATCCTATTAGTATACAATAATCCTCATATTTTGCAATGTTAGTATCATCTACTAAATGAAAAAATCTATGAACTAAAGAATTACCTTGACTACTTGGACCCATTGCATTATTGCACCACTTGAAAATTTATCTTACATCTATCAACTTTACACTTTCTTTGTACTTTAACTCTTCTCATGCAAGGGCTCTTTTGATACATGCACCTGCTCCATAATGCTCCCCCTTTCCATGCCTGGGCTCTGAGAAGTTCCACATATGTTGAACACCACTGATCCTATGCATCTTGCTCAACCATTAAAACATTCTGGCATTCTTCAATTGTAATGTATAGTTATCTGACCATATGATATATTGACTAAATGATATGCCCCTGCTAGCTAGATTAGCATAGAACATCTGAAAGCAACCTTGCAAAAAATCTGTAGAATATGTGTGATCATCACTGATGTAAAAGTGATACTCCCTCAATAATTTCTAGTTATCCTCTATACTATCATTTGCATGAATGAATGCTATATGCACAAATATAGCAACCTATGTAGAATTCTAGTACTATGATTGCACCTCATTTTGTGGTTCTAGTGTGTAGTTCTCTGCGAAGTTGACAACTGAAATGATGCTATGAAGTGGAAATGTGTCCTTGCATAGCTTGAATTGTGATTCCAACCATTGAGCTCTATGTGTATGCCTTGCATACTCGTAGAGCACCTAATCACTAGAAATTCCTGTAAACTGATATAGTAGAATCTTATCATTGACCAATTCACACTTCTTTTCGTCTTTCCCATATTTTAAAATGTAGGCCATTATCTTGTATTTTCCAAATTCAACAATTTTGTCTCCAATTGTGTGTGTACTATCCATGTGTTGGAAAATTGGAAAATTTTGCATGCCACCACAATGATGACATGTTCCATCCAAACATGACTTGTAAAAAAATTTACCATCCTCTCTTTCACATAAAATGGAAGATAAGAATTCCCTTGAGGATTTGGGTGGAGGCCTTATGTTACATTCCTGCAAAACATTGTTAGTATGCATATCTACACATATACGTCGATAAAAATCATAATGGTTAGAAAAACCAATATGTACTCTACAAAAAGTAGTGCGTGTGTGATTTATTTTTACATAAAAACGCTTTAGCATTTCAAAATACATTTGACATATTTTAATTTCAGGAAACTTTTGTACAAAATCAACAAAAAGTTGGGTTTGAGTGGTATCCAAATAATGCTTTGGATGTGGCTCATGGATTTTACTACCAATTCTCCTTCTTACAAGATTTCTTTTATTAGGAAGGTCCTTGTGTTATCCTTCCAATAATCTACTATTAAAGATCTCAAGCCTTGAGCAATTATTTTATTTTCTGTGGCACTCTACCGAGAATGCCCATAACTCATTGCTATTTGGTTCCTCCAATCTTTCACTCCTTCCTTTGGCTCTCATTAGAGATGATCTACTTATTTTCGAAGATTTATATTTGTAAGGTTCACCTTATTCCTTGTTTGACTGCTTAACAGTGTTGTTGTCATCACATGTCTTGTGGAACAACTATCCTTCATGCGTGAGGTAGAACCCACACTCTAATATGCACTCATCAAGTTCTTTACAATGAAATTTTCACTTGAGTCATTCAAAACCCTCAGCCCAAGGGCCTTCATGGTGGACCTAAATTTGAATTGCCTCATCATTTAAACAAATAGTTGGCATCTTCCACCCTCACTTAGCTTCTCAAAAAAAAAACTCCATATCCTCTTTGCAGCTCTTTGACATGTACATTTTGACATCTTATCAGGAATCCATTTCAAAACATATGAATCAATATCAATAAAAAATCTAGGTTTTCTATGCAAAACTCTAGGAGGAGTTCTCATGATACATTTTGGTATTTTTTTCGATGATGGGTCGTCGGAATTCCGACGGCTGTTCGTCCGGGCCAGAATTTTGACATTTCAAATGCCGTCAAAATTCTGACGCAATAAGAACGACGAACAACCGTTGGAATTTCGACGACCCGTCATCGAAAAAAATACCAAAATGTATCAGATATCAAAAGTAAATTTGTGTCAACATTGGGAATGTCAACATTAGGGATAGATCAAGTACCTTCAATCAGAGGTGCAATTGATGACATACCTTGAGATTGACATGTAAACAATGTTGTACCTCCAACTTGAGATGTCATTTGTGGAGTGACTTCAAATAGAGGAGTGTTTGCTGATGTACTTTTGAAACACAATGTTGTTGATGGTGCATCTTCAACTGTAGGTTTGATTTCCAATGTACTTGGAAGACCACATGTTGTTGCTGGTGTGTCTTCAACTGGAGATGTGCATTGAAGTTCACCTATGGTTGATGATGTGCCTCCAACATGGGGATCCATTTGTATTATTCCATGAACTTTGTCCATTCGTGCCCTTTGTTTTTCCAATTGTACATCTCTCTTAGATTGCACCAGAATTTCTAGTTGTCTGTGCTGCAATTCTTTTTCCTCATGAGCTTCAATTCTTTTGCCTCATGAGCTGCAATTTTTAATTCTCTTTTCCTTGCATTTTTTACTACACGTTCTTCTAGTATTAGAGGCTTTGGTCATTTCCTCAGAATGACATTAGATGTTGCATATTCATAATCACACATAGAAGAAAAGTAAATAATGCATTTTATGAAAAATATTGATAACATTGATTACATCGCATTTTATTGAACACACCAAAGCATATTATGAAAGAAGGCAGCAAGTTGTTTGGAATTATCAAACATGTCTATATGCTACAACATTTTTCAAACATAAATATACCAAGGAAGAATGGTAAATGGTATGAATGAATGAAAACTTTCATTAAACCAACTATGTCTTGAGTCACTTGAAATTATCTAAGCACATGATGAAGGTGAATTCTTTATGGCACAAAAAAATTAATAGAAACTTGCACATTAACATTGATGAAAGCTCAAGTAGGTTTTCCAAATTAGTTGAAAATAAAATTTTTCCCACAACCATCAGTAATAATGAATTTAATGTTCAGTTCTATGTGTAACAATGAAGATTAATAAAATCATCAAATGAATGGTCTATAAATTGTCAAAACAAATCAAAAAAACTTGTGTTAAGTTGAATTCGTTTATCTAAGCATGCTAGAAATGGACTACTATAAGCAATGGAAATAGAATTCATAAGAAAATTTGTGTTAATTTGATGTCATTTATATAATTTTAAGCATGAATTCATCTAAATTATGTCATGGTTTTCATTTTTTTCTTCAAATTCATAAAAATTAAACTTTTTATGCAACTCTCATCTAATTCAATGTTGAATTCTATGTCCAATTGTTATGATTAATAAAATCATTAAAGGAGTTTAGATTATTGTCAAAAATAAACAAACATAATAATATAAACATTTCAATATTACCAAAAATGAATATATTACCTAAGACAATGTAAAATGATGTAGAAACTTCAAAATGTATTCATCTACATTGTTTGCATGCAAATTGGTGGAAAAAAGGTGATGGATCAAGCATAGATTGGTACAATAGGGAGTCAATTGCATAAAAAATGTGTTTCTATATCAGATTAAGTGTTGAACTAGACAAAAGCATAAGCATGTGGGCCAAAATCATGGGGTGAACTCCTATTTTACCATTTAAAGGTAAAAACACATTTGGCTCTCGCCAAATTTGGAGATTGCCAAATGTGGTGATTTGAAATGCTTTCACAATATGAATAGGAAGGGAGTGAGACTTGAGATAGAGAGAGATAGGATATGAGTGAGAGAGATTAGTCCTAGTAGCGTGGTAGGGAATGAGGTGGTGGGAGTGATAGAGACTTGAGAGGGATAGAGAGTTATCCAGTTAGGTTGGTGGGAAAAACCTCACAATGGGAGAGGGGATGGAGTGAAATAGATTTGTCTACCCTCTACCCTTAAACCCTCAACCCTCTACCCTCAACCCTAAAAACCTTAACCCTTAAACCGTAAACCATAAACCCTAAAACCATCAACCCTCTCTATCTATCTCTCCCTACCCTCTACCCTCTACTCTCAACCCTCAACCCTTAAAACCTAAAACCCTTAAACCATCAACCCCCTTATCTCAATCTC